>JAOTON010000664.1:1997500-2607500 GCA_034440635.1 Lepas anatifera | reverse complement strand
GCTGGACGGCTGCGCCGGCAGCTGAGAACTCCCGGCGGCGTGATCAACACGCGACCGCCTCCAGAACCGGCCGGTGCGCTCTCCGTGGCTGTTCTCTGTTACCATTGTCAGTGTTGTGTGTCTGTCACTCCAAACTCAGCCAGTTATGCCGGGGCGTTCTGGGCTAACGATTCTCTCTCTCAGGGACTGTCAGGCTGGACGGTCCAGGGAACGTGGCCTTCGCCGTGCGAATTGAACTCACGTTGATCCGAACTGGTTGGGCTTAAGACGGGCTGTGACGATCAGGGCTGCCAGGTCGGCTCATTTAGGACTAACTGTCTTGAATTTGGCTTCTCTTTTCCTGTTTGGCCTGGACTTTTTCCTGTTGGCCTTTTTTGGAGTCTTGACATTTGTTTTGGCTCTTTTGTATCAGTTGACACCGGGGCTATTCTCGGTTGATGCCCTATATAAATCTGGCTTCATCTGTTTTTTTTTGCTGTTGAATACGACACACCGACACCGCCGGTATAAAAAGCAGCAGAACAGAAAAAAAGCACCTGCGAACCCTTGTTTTCCCACGCCTGTGAAAACCTCTGCTTATTAGCAAACTCACCATAATATAGCACGTGCTGGCGGCTGAAACATTCCGTCGAGTCAATAAAGGGATATTTGTGTTCTGACTGTAACCGTATAAAAAACAGTTGTCTTTTCAACCATCCAATACGATTGCTGTGGAGAAAAGTTCCTGGCAAGAAGTCAAGGAAGTCTATCGCTTTTCTAGGTATGGGCAACAGCTGTTTATAAATATATATATATATATATCGACTTATCCAGATTCACGAGAAATCTCTATAACTTCTTCTAAAATATAGGTCCGATTTCTTATGACTTGTCTTATTGCGATTTAGTCTACTGGAAAGTCTTAGTCAACCCTTGATTTAATTAGCAAGATATTTCTCGGTCGCCTTTGTTCCTACTGATTGAAATGAAGGTTAATTGGCTGGGTTTCAGTTTTCTGATTTTTTTCAGCGTTCGTGACACTCTGTCTCTTGCTCTGTTGATTGCTCTCACACAATACTTTAGGGTGAAATATCATTCCTTCTTGTTATTATTTTTAAACTATACAAGCTCACAGGTTCAAAGTATGGGGCTCCCTGAGAAAATAGTTTTCAGTTCGATAGTAGAAAAAAACAAATCTTGTTTCTCTGCTTAGACAAGTGACAGCTGATACCGAGACAGTGTGTCTGTCGGATATAGTACTGCTTGAAATCAACATGAACTTGTCTCCACTTAATTTTGAACAAATATAACATGATTTCGTACTTTCTGTCCTTTGAGAGCGTGGTGAGTGGTTATTCCAGTCTCAAATATGTTTTTTACCCGTTTGGCTCTTTTAGTAGAAATGTTTGGCCTTTTTTGCCCTTTCTGACCCGGCTTGGATCTTTTCCGCTAAAGACCTGGCAGCCACGGTGAGGATACGAGGCCACCGTCTAACCCCCCGAGCAAACCTGAATAGGTGTAATTGCCGGACTTTAAGATACTTATTAAAGTAGATAAATATATAATATTAAGAGCATACTAAACGGGTGTGGGGATTGTGGTCTTGGAAACTAGTTACGCTACTACGGGCTAGAATAGGCCTTGCCTGCGGTAACTGTTGTTTGGGGTTTTAGGGTACGCTAGCAACTTGCTCATGTTGCGTCTGCGGTAATTAAGGCCAAACGTCACTGAATCAGAGGATCCCCTGTATCTGTATCAGACGCTCCAGAGCGCGGCCCAGTTTTGGTCGTAGACGCTGGATGCGGGCGGCCGGGCTGAAAGCTGGGAGAGTGGATGGAACAGTCCGTTACTGACTGGCGAGACCTTGGGCTTGACGAGACTTCAAGGCGACACAGGTCTGATGGTACCGCATTCCGGCCAGACGGGGCCAATTAGTCAGCCAGTCCGGCGGTGGTCACGGCGCGGGAGTCATCCCACCTCCGCTGCAGTGGTTGCAGTCTCCCCGCCGCCGCTGCAGTGGTTGCAGTCTCCCCCGGCCCGCTGCAGTGTTGCAGTCTCCCTGGCCCGCTGCGTGGTTGCAGTCTCCCCACCTCCTGCAGTTGTTGCAGTCTCCCTGGCCCGCTGCAGTGGTTGCAGTCTCCCCGCCGCCGCTGCAGTGGTTGCAGTCTCCCCGCCGCCGCTGCAGTTGTTGCAGTCTCCCCGCCGCCGCTGCAGTTGTTGCAGTCTCCCCGCCGCCGCTGTAGTTGTTGCAGTCTCCCCGTCGCCGCTGCAGTTGTTGCAGTCTCCCCGCCGCCGCTGCAGTTGTTGCAGTCTCCCCGCCGCTGCAGTGGTTGCAGTCTCCCCCGGCCGCCGCTGCAGTGGTTGCAGTCTCCCCGCCGCCGCTGCAGTGGTTGCAGTCTCACCACGGCCGCCGCTGCAGTTGTTGCAGCTTCTGCAATGCAGTTACATCTCAATGCACCGCGTTGAGTAGTTGACTGGGCCGTTATTCGCAACGCCCACCCGCCTTTTCACAGGCGGATCCGAGGACTGGTGCCCCTCCCTCGATCGATCCCATGGTACTCCACACTTTGCCTCGATGTCCCCTGAAACATCGCTTACCCCCGGTATGCCAGTATTTATGCCCTCGCGATGGTGTTTGTCGCCCTCCCCCGATGGGCTGCGCCCTAAGAATGGTGCACACCCTTTCCTGAAATTGAGTTCCTGGATTGGCCTGTGTGCGTTCGTTTTCTGTCAGTTGGAGCCTGTTGGAGTACTGGTAAATCCGTGCAGTACGCAGTGGGCTGGCAGCCCGATGTGGCTGAGAGCGTCGTGGGTTCAATACTCACGGTGGGCGTCAGTATTTTCAACAATTCTCACAGTTGGCGACATGATTTTGATACAGATTAGCGTGCTAAAGCACGAGGAAAGGCGCCGACCTCGGTGAATGTGGACGTAGTGCATACGGATAGTGCTACCTTTGCTGTCGTGCGTATGCTACCAGGGCTGAAGATTTGTGACACTTTCAGTACCATGCGAGAGGGGTAACGTATATCCCCCCTCATGCCGCATAACGTTACCAGACCCGGTGCCCCTTGTTTACCCAGACCACCTCGCCTCGGTCCCGCTGTGGCAATCCACTCTCGATGGGTGTTGGGTTTTCTAGTGTAGCCGTTCGTGTTAGCGGCTCTTGTTTTTTCCCGTCTACTGTTGGCGTGTGAGTGCACTATCAGCTGAATCTTCCGCCTCTCCATTCCGCTTTTTCCTATCTCGTAAAGGCCTAAGCTTTCGAGATGTTTAACGACGTCATGCAGTTTTCACCAAGACATGCGAAAGCTAAGCGGCTGTAGTGCTGCTCACGGGAGATACCTTGGCGCCAGGAAGTATCAAGTAATAACGTGGTGCCAGGAGTATCAAGTAATAACGATAGCTGGAGAGGGCCAGTAGCGAGAAAGTACAAACACTGCCCGCTGCTGTGGTTTTCAGTCCGCTCGCTGGGGTCGGTTGGTTCTGCCCGGTGCGTGGTGTTGTGACCAGTCTATCGTTAGTCCGAGTGCCGTGGCCGCTGCTGTGGTTTTCAGTCCGCTCGCTTGGGGTCGGTTGGTTCTGCCGGGTGCGAGGTGTTGTGACCAGTCTATCGTTAGTCCGAGTGCCGTGGCCGCTGCTCTCAGCCGGTCCACCGCCCGGACAGATGTTGTCCGTGGGATGAGCAGCCCAGTGGCTCAGTTATAGCCGTTCCTGTCCCTTGAGCTACAGGTCGTGGGTTCTCTACTCTGTGGGTCGTGGGTTCTCTAAACGTCCTGACGGGTACTTTCAAATAAGTGCAGTCCAATCCCCGAGATGCCTCCCAGTAGACTGGAGTTGGAGACGCAGTGTAGGTAGCCGTGGCAGTTGATGTGTCGGTAAACCCCGACAATTGTCGTTATTATGACAGGCATGTCCTGCAAACTACATTCCTGGGTGCGTAGATAAACAGCTGTCGGTAGTGTTTCTCCATACACAAAGGCTCAGAGTGGACAGCGGAGTGCAGGAGGGAATGTTCAGGTCTGCTACGATCGATGGTCGTGATCTGGATATCACTGATGGATTAGATATCGATGAGGGATTGGGTTTTGAAGAGGCATTGGTCATCAGTGGGGAAACCCTTCATTGCGGGAGTTGCTCGTTTGTATGGTGGGGTTGGGGTCTCTGTGATAAGTCCCTTGATGACTCAAGTGAGATTCACACCCCAATAGCCGTACTGGGAACAACTTGGATAAAATTAATAAAACAGTGGGTGTCAATAAGAACTTTGACGTCGGTAAGAGATTGGATAGCGGTGACTGGTTGGACCTCAGTCGGATATTAAAACCCGTAAGCGTCCAAAACCTCAGTCGGATATAACACCATCAGCTATAATACGCCGGGGCCGCGCGCTGATCCGCTCATCGTCTATCGGGCGAGAGAGCCGCCACTTTCTAGCGTTGCAGGATCGCGTGAGCGCCGCTGATAAAAACGCGCCGCCGACGCCGCGGTGAAAGCCGGCGCACGCCGCCGTCGGCGCGGCTGGGCGGGGGCGGGGGCGGCCGGGGCGCCACCGTTCGGACGCGGGCGGCCAGGCTAGACAGCGACGCGCGGGGAGTGGCCAGGCTGGAGTACGGTAGCATGGGGCGACGCGGCAAACTTTGCTGTTCATTTTTGAGGAAGAAGTCGTGTAAGCACTTCCCAATAGCTCTTCAATATAATCTTGTTTCAGTCTGGAACTTTTCTGAAGCTGGCTGTTGGAGTTTCGATGTCGGTTTATCTTTTGACAAGATCTCTGTTGACGGCACTGCCAGTCGAGACGGGAGCGAAACTTGGGTCAGCCATCGTGCCGTGATCTCTCCGTGAAACTCGTCTCGCCTTGGCCGGGATCTGCCGGCTGTGACGTAGCCTGGATATCGGGCGTCTTCAGGGCAGTCTGATATCACCGGTCTGGTATGCCAACAGGAAATGTGCGCCAATCAGGAATGTGACACACAGATGGTAGTCATCCAACAGTATATAATACTGACTTTGTCCAAGAAGTTTGTTCTCACGGTCACTGCAATCGAAACAATACTTTTTTCTTAATATGGGTGAGTATGGCCCATGACATATTAATGTGTGACCAGGCAACCCTCCTCAAAAGCTTTAATGTGAAGTACAGTGTTCGATCCATTTCTTAACACCGTTATATACATGCTTTTGTCCTGACTATAAAGAAGGGGTAATTTTTGTGAAAACGAAAAATCCGGTGAATCCGGCCGGATTTTAGCAAAAGTTTGGCTAGTTTTTTGTATTCTCGTAAAATGACAAGTCCGGTCTGAAACGGAATACGGCTCACCTCTCCTTTTTATACAGAACTGATACGATTGGCAGCCGTTAACTACGTTTCCGGATGCGGAGGCCCCATGTCAGTAATCTCAGTGGTGGTTACACTGGAGACTGTGCCTCCTTTCTGGATTTTCAACGACCCCAAACTTATGTAAGGACCAGCAATGCTATCAGTCTTCTGCCACTGGTATGTCGTTTGTCGGAGTCCCATACTAGGTATTAGTATCCGTCCGAGTGTGCCGAATAAACAATCGTTTTTGCGGTGCATCTCCATCCATTAGCGGGACATTCTAGTCATTTGGCGGTAATTAATATGCAGGTTTTTGCTGAAGGAGCACTCTGCCGGCACGTGCAGCTGGGTCCTGCAGCGGGCAGTGGAGCCCGCGGCATGCGGCCGCACGAGTACGGACGGGGACCGGAGCGCACGTGCCCAGCGTGAGCCCAGTCACTCCTCTGGCGGGGTGGAGACGGCGGGACAGTCCGGCTCCGGTCGGGACCTGACTGTGGCTAATCGCGCTGCGGCGGGGTGTAGTGGATTCTACTCCATGTGCCACGGTACTGGTCTTCTGTCTCAGCCGCAGGAGCGGGAGTGCCTGCTACTGTTTGGCGAATGCGAGATGCTCCAACTTTGAACGCGTTTGTGCAGATACTCGAAGTGCGCGCGATGTTATGTTGTTAAACAGCCGTCAAAATCTTCCTGCGACTTAGCGTATGTAAGAAGTACGCATTAACATATTACATATTACCGCGACCTGGGCTCGGAGAAGAGCCTCAGCCTGGGTGGTTTCCACGGAGGTGAGAGTCGTGCCCTTGGACTGGAGCTACGGCGGCATTGTAGGCCGCAGAAAGTTGTTAACTAGGCCGCAGTAAGCTGCGTTAGGCCGAGTAACACCGGAACCAGTATACGTCCAGAGCTGCGTTATATCCGTCGGCTTATACTTTTGCCCCGGGATCAGGCTTTGTAAGTAATGAGCGCCGTCCAATAAATTAGCGTGTGCTGCTAACCTAGAGCTGGGATTTCTCAGCTGTTCTAATCTGTGCTCGGGAGTGGACCATATGGGCTTCGGCAGCTCTTGAACGCTGGCTCGGCGTCCGGCTCTGACTGGTGTTTTCGGCTGAAGGTGTGCGTCAGCCGCTTCTCCGGAGCAGAGGTGGCTCCGCTGATTCGGCCGCCGCCGGCCGTGGCCGTGGAATTCGGTTGATGGTTCTCTGAACACGTGCGTCAGCCTTCCCCCACCCACTAATCACGAACAGCCCGGTGGGTATCACACCGCTGATTAAACACCACCTCCCCGCTGCGTAGTGTGAGGCGTGTGAAATCACCCAGCCTGCACCGTGAAAGCTCGGCTGCCGGCGTGCTCTTCAGCAGGACGCCTCGGTATTCTGGCGCCCATTTCCCGGGATAGATCGGCAACACAGGGTGGCGTTTCAGCGGGGTGGTTTCAGCTGGATTGCCAGCAGCGTTAGTCAGTAGTTCGGCCAATGTCTGCCTCGTTTCTGAGCTGTACCCAACTGAAGCTCAGGAGTAGCCCAACAGCCGACAGACCAGGCTGAGTTCTTGTCTCACTCAAGGCCATGCCATGATTTTGAGGTTCGGAGACGTACAAAATGATAATGTGGTGAGGCCAACTCTTATCCCGCTGGCGGTGACAGGGAAAATCACGTTCTTTAGATTGCTGGCGACTGGAAACCAACTTTGGCGGCACCCCTGACTTGTTTCAGTCGCCCCATGGGGTACCGTTCGGACCCTGAGACCTCCTGCTTAGGATGAGTTGAAATGGTGTAGGCTGGTTTAGGTCGTCGCGAAGCTTGTTATTCCCCGAAACAGATTTTTGGATCTGTGCGTTTCGCCAGTTTCGAATGAAGGCCTGATAAGGAAGTTTCCTGCATTTCGAGCTTTTTGCGGTATTATTGCCTTAAGTACTTGTCTTCGTGAGGGAATGCGGCCGCCCTAGCTTGTCTGTTTCCTGTTTTAGAGGAAGTATGGAGAGTTTTATGACTTTGCAGCCTGTGTCAGAGGGCAGCGCTGCAGGCCGGCGGCATTGTATTACATCTCTGCTGGAGAACTTTAACTCGGCCTGATTTACGACGTCCGGGCTGTGGTCTGCAGCTTCAGTGTTCCGGGTGTTGTAGGTGCTGCTGCTGGTATGACGGTCCTAGAATTCCTACATGCAGGGTATCTTGTCGAAGACAGGCCAAGCGAATGGAACTGCTCTCAGTTCCTAGAGAATGTATAAGCTACCTTTCCGCTGATTCAATCTTTGCTGTGGCCAGTTTGACGGTATTTTGAATCTTGAAGAGAGGGAGTGGCCCTAAAGCTCTGTTTTGGACGTATCTCAACGTACTGATGTTTTTATTTTGATGTCATGACCATATATTCTTGGTAATACTTGTCTTAGATATGTATGCATGCGCCAAAGTCCGTAAGATGTTTGCACATCACTGCTTTCGTGCTCGGAGGCTGCACATCTCTTGTTATATTACAGAAATGGGAAATATGCCTTGTAAACACGTATGTTTTTTCTAAATTTCCGGAACAATGTGTATATCCAGCCCCGAACGCCAGTTCCTAACCATTGTATTTGAGTATTTTGGCCACTCCGTCTGGTCATGCCACGCATGCTTTACTGGTGGAAAGGAACCAAACAAGTGTCGCCGTCCAGTTTGGCCCGGCGTTGAGCTGCGGGTGCAGTGGGTGCCCTGTCGGGGAGAAGGGCCCGCGGCTCTAGGACGGACTCTGACCCGGCTTGTGAAAGCCGCCATCTCAGCCGGCGAGCCGGGTGAAAGGCAGCGCCCCGGCGCCAGTCGGGCCCGAGCCCGAGCACCTCACGGAGCCAAGATTACCCAGAGCCAATCCCGGCCACATCGCAGGCTGCTCCTGAACAGCCCGGACAATCCGTTTATACATCGCAATTATCAAATCAAATCTCATCCATGCCTAAGAAATACGACTAAATCAACAATAAAATACTGATTGTAAATCCATATCCAGATCCAAAGCTTACCGAATGCCCTGGCTAGTGCTAACCATGGTTCTACGGGATCGGATGCCCATATCCACTCAGATGCCTGACCCGTGTCGCACTCTGGCCCGTACCCATGGAGACGGCCGCCAAACGGAGAGATGCTGGCCCGTACCCATGGAGACGGCCGCTAAACGGAGAGATGCTGGCCCGTACCCATGGAGACGGCCGCTAAACGAAGAGATGCTGGCCCGCACCCATGAAGACGGCCGCTAAACCGGGAGATGCTGGCCCGCACCCATGAAGACGGCCGCTAAACCGGGAGAAGGAGGCCCGCACCCATGGAGACGGCAGTCTTAGAGTGACTGGCTGGTGACGGACTGGTGGGTACTCGCAGGAGGCGACCTCTGTGAAAGCCGCGTGCGGATGCTGTTGTCGGGCATGGGACTCCTAAAGCAGTGGTCTCCTTGCTGAAATCATGCTCGTTTACACTGAACAGTATTCCAGATGTTGCCGTGATGCATCGGGCACGGATGACCATTTTGAGGCGCAAATATCTGATTGAAAAAGCAGGCGGCCACGAGTTTCCGTTCACACCACCACAGCGCCTCCGTCAGCCGGACACGTCGTCAGCTGGCTGATGACGTCACCGCTGACCTTGACTGATTCAGATGACCGCCGCTGTCCATGTCCTGGTACCACCGTCGCATATCAGGCGCAGAATCGCCGGCTCATGAATTGAAACACGAATGGCGCAGTACGGCGGCCTGCATCTGCGCAGAAACTCTCCGGCCTGTGGCGCGGCGCTGCCGGGTTCGGCAGGAGGCTTCAACCGTGCGCTGGTTGACAATTGCCTGTGCGGTATTTGCGAAACGCTGGGTATTCCGATGTTAACGGTTTGTGAGGAAGATTAATGGCTTGGTTTGACGTTTCGTGGTTGGTATGGGCAGAAGTTTGCGTATTTTACGTAGATTTTGATCACGGGCGGAATCGCTGCTGTCGATAGAGGACTGATGGGACTACACAAGTGTGAGGAAACAAGTAATAGTGCGGGAAGAGCTTTAAAACATTTAGCTTAACATTTAGCTTTAAAACATTTATGGCTTCATTTCAATACCAAATGTGTGTAAAAAAACTCATTTTCCTTAAAAAGCGATGGTTATGTTATATGTTGCGAAGGATAGAACATTTTAGGCGACACTGTGTATGCTTATTTTTTCATTAGGACACCGCAACTGGGCACGCTTTCCCAGCCGTTGCAGCTGTTGGCTGGATGGCCGATTGGGGGGGGACTCACGACCTACATGGCACACGGAAGGCAGTCTGGTGGCTGGAATTCGGCTCACGTTAATCCGTTGTAACCAAGTTTGCAGACTGGTCATGACGCCGCCAGGTCACCAGTCGCCCATCCAAAACCAGTTCACTTATTTTGGGACTGGTTGGAAGGTTTGTTTTCGCCTTGGGTGTCTGCCTGTGCTACAGACATTCCAAGTATAGATTGTGTCGGTGTGGAGTTTGCCGGTTTTCCAAACCGGAAACAAACCGGTTTGGCTTGTTCTCGAAACAGGCCAATGAACCTCCATGTGACCCGTCCTCCTAAATGTGTGCGGTACCTAGAGCTGACCCGATAATCCCAGGTGCAGCGCTAATTTAGGCTTGGCTGTGAACGTTGGGCTTTTTATAGGATTCTTTTTTCTTCTCTGAGATCGCTATCATGCCGCTTCTGGGAAACTGCTTAATGGGCGCTATATGACCACACTGGTTGGCGCGCCCTTAAACTCAAATAACAAACATCGGGAATGCATTGTTAACCAAAATTTGAATCATTTAAGAATGCATTCTTAACCGACGGCTTTATGGGACAAACACGAGGCTTGACAACTACGAGGCCAAGCGCGTCATCACAGGAGACTGAAGCCTGGGTAACTCCGGTCTCCGGGCGGTTACCCTGGCCGTGAACCGGAGGCGGCTCTGGCGGCTGCTGCCGGCGCCGCGGCCTCGTGTGGCCGCACCCTTCTGGGGGACGGGTGTCCGCTGCCTGTCAGCAGCCAGGGGAACAGGTGCAGGGGCGGACCGCTACCGGGTACTGACGGTCATCACGCACACACGCACACGCACTGCCGGGTAACGATAGTTACCACACACCAGTGCCGGTGGAACGTCCGAATTTAAGGGGGGCACCATGGACTTTTCAACACATTTCTTTCCAATCAACGCTATAGGGTTAGTGTTAAAATTTCTGATTATGGGGGGCACCGTGCCCCGGTGCCCCCAGTTTCGTCGCCAGTGCCACACACCCTCTTCCGGGTACTGACAGTTACCACAGCGGGGCACAGGCAGTCTTCACACATGCACTGCCGGGTACTGATAGTCACTACACACCCTCTGCCGAGTTTTGAGGGTATGACACAGTTCCCACACGCACTTCCGGGCTTTGGGGGTTTGACATAATTACCCCGCGCACTGTCGGCGGGCGGAAGGGTGAAAACGGTGCGGTTCTTCATTGTAAAAAGCTAGTGAAATCTTCCCATGTAAAGGCTACCCACATCTATCTAAACAGGAAAACACACCGAAAGTGTCATGTGTTAAATACGGTTGAATGTTATGAAAACGATTTAGGAGGAATTAAATGCGGAAAAGAACTCGTCATAGAGTGCCCGCAATAAAGATTCCATCAGCTGTGATTTTTCCAGCCCTTATTTATTTGGTGGCTTCTCTTCGAAAATGTGTATCCTTGCTCTGTCGGCAATGGCGACGACTCCAGCTGCGCGGAAGCCTCCTCGATGAGACTGGTAAGTGTGGGAACAGCACGCGCAAGACTGCGCAGTCCACGCCAGCTGTTTTTGCTGTCAGTTCTTACACAGAGGTAAAAACCTTCCCACCTGGTGTCGTGGTCCACGGTCGTTCCACTGGTGAGGGGTGTGCCGGTGCTGTCCCGGTTGTAGGTGAGCGATGCCCCGGTGTAGTACTGAGCCCGGTTGTAGGTGAGGGTGCCCCGGTGCATTTGCTGAGCCCGGTTGTAGGTGAGGGTGCCCCGGTGTAGTACTGAGCCCGGTTGTAGGTGAGGGTTGCCCCGGTGTTGGTACTGAGCCCGGTTGTAGGTGAGGGTGCCCCGGTGTGGTACTGAGCCCGGTTGTAGGTGAGGGGTGCCCCGGTGCATTGGCTGAGCCCGGTTGTAGGTGAGGATGCCCCGGTGTAGTACTGAGCCCGGTTGTAGGTGAGGGTGCCCCGGTGTAGTACTGAGCCCGGTTGTAGGTGAGGGTTGCCCCGGTGTAGTACTGAGCCCGGTTGTAGGTGAGGGTGCCCCGGTGCATTGGCTGAGCCCGGTTGTAGGTGAGGGTGCCCCGGTGTAGTACTGAGCCCGGTTGTAGGTGAGGGTGCCCCGGTGTGGTACTGAGCCCGGTTGTAGGTGAGGGGTGCCCCGGTGCATTGGCTGAGCCCGGTTGTAGGTGAGGGTGCCCCGGTGTAGTACTGAGCCCGGTTGTAGGTGAGGGTGCCCCGGTGTAGTACTGAGCCCGGTTGTAGGTGAGGGTGCCCCGGTGTAGTACTGAGCCCGGTTGTAGCGGCTGAAGTCCCAGCGCAGTCAGCTTCAATTTGAAGGCGAATGTTAACCTGACTCCACATGAGTGGCGACAACCACGTTTGGTTAAACCTATACTCCAAATGTTTTTGCGTTAGAGCAGAATACTTCCGGAAACAATATCTGAAATCAATAGAACAGCAGTGCATTTTACGATAGAACAAGGATATCACAACGTTATGAGGTTCACTCGCGTTCTGATATTCAAGTTCTGTTATTTGCGCCATTTATGCCATTTAGAACGTAAGTTTAATTTTTGTAGTTGGAAACAGGAACCATTGTTTTGGTTTGGCGAGAATTGCGCTGCCATGAGCTGGGAAACTTGGGCCACGGTCCGTGAAATTACGATTTTTTTAATTGTGCATGTTGGAGAGCATGCCCGAATTTTTGTTTGGAAAAGTAGATTCATGCTATGTTCAGGTAACAGAACAACTCAAAGCGAGCTTTACCAAAGCAGGGGAAGGATGTGTTTTGAGAGGTACTGGCCTCTGGTAGAAATCTCCTAGAAATCAGTCCGATTTCTGGGAGCTCTCCTCTAGTGATAGTCAGGAAGTAAAAACGCCATGGCTTAAAACGTGCTCAGTTAAAATACATCGTAAAAATGCAAGAATGTAATCAAAACCTCCGACAATTTTTTGTTGTTGAAAATAACCACTTCCGTGGTTAATGCAGAGGGGAATCTCACATCTACGGAAGTAAGTTCCAGTTTTGGGTAGTGAGGTACTCACACCGTCAGATTTATTTCTAGTGACAGTGACGGAGCCAGAAGAAAAGGCTTGTTAAATCCCGGTTCTGCGAATAATTAAACCTGGCATGTCTCTTCGCTATTCACACCCATAATTTGTTTTGGCGTTATGAGTTATTGCCTGATGAGGGGCGCGGCCTTCTGTGAAGACGAGCCGGCGTGTGACGTCATGCACGGCTCCGCCTGTGATTGGCGGCGCGCGCTGCACTGTTGCCGACCGCCTGGGGCTCCGGTCAGGCGCAGGCGGATTACTGGCGGTGCCTCCTGACTCGCCGCCGGGCAGCGCCTGACACAACGCTCACTACGGACCCGCCGCTGCCGGTGCCACGTCCTAACGGGTCAATTCGCTCGGTGCTGAGAAGTTGTCGGAGCGCTTCCTTGGGGTTATTTTTGTTTTACCGATGAGCATCGGTAATTTTCAGAGGCCAGTCCTGCTTTAATCATTATTCGTGAGTCCCATGGATTTTCAGGCGATATATTGGGTCATATTTCCAGAAGCAGGGCCGGATCCAGCCCGTTGGTATGGGGACACACCTATGTCGCCAACGAAATAAATGTAGGGATAGAATGAAAAGAAAATGTTAAGCTGCGGAAGGGGCGACCGACAGGATGGAACTAGTCCAGTGGATCAAATTTGTTCCTTCAAGGAGGTACCTTGCCAACGGACGAAAATGCTTTGAGTTTTTTTTTTTACAGACGGACACCTCCTCCCCAATTGATAAATTATGAAACACTTGTTTGCTTTGGGAGGAGGGTGTAAAGAGGGTTTGGCCCCTTTCTATTTTGCTTTAGGGTGCCATGGATTCCCCAGATTCCCCTCTGGATCCGCCCTTGTGCAGAAGTCCGTGATTTTGTGAAATTCCGTAAGGTTTTGTGCATTTGCAAATGATCAAGGTTATGGAATTGTCTTGAGTTAATCACTTTGAATTTTTGTTTTCGAACTCGCCACTAACTGGCCCCTTTAGCTCACGAGAGCATTAAATGTCGATAGTGTGGCCCAGCCGTAGGCTCCGGGACTTGGTTTATCGAGCAGAAGGCGAGCATTGCAGCAAATCAACCGAACAAACGTAGCCAAATAGTGGATGCAGGTTGCGTTGGAGGTAGATATTGTCAGGTTTCGTCAGAGGAGATATCCTCAGGCTGCCTCGAAGACAGATATCGTCAGGCTGCCTCGAAGACAGATATCGTCAGGCTGCCTCGAAGACAGATATCGTCAGGCTGCCTCGAAGACAGATATCGTCAGGCTGCCTCGAAGACAGATATCGTCAGGCTGCCTCGAAGACAGATACCGTCAGGCTGCGTGGAAGACAGATGTCGTCAGGCTGCCTCGAAGACAGATATCGTCAGGCTGCCTCGAAGACAGATATCGTCAGGCTGCCTCGAAGACAGATATCGTCAGGCTGCCTCGAAGACAGATATCGTCAGGCTGCGTGAAGACAGATGTCGTCAGGCTGCCTCGAAACAGATATCGTCAGGCTGCCTCTAAGACAGATATCGTCAGGCTGCCTCGAAGACAGATATCGTCAGGCTGCGTGGAAGACAGATGTCGTCAGGCTGCCTCGAAGACAGATATCGTCAGGCTGCCTCGAAGACAGATATCGTCAGGCTGCGTGGAAGACAGATGTCGTCAGGCTGCCCAAGACAGATATCGTCAGGCTGCCTCTAAGACAGATATCGTCAGGTTCGGTCGGCGGCCGATATGTTGCGTCGGCGGCAGATATCGTCAGGTTTTGTAGAAGGTAGCAATGCTGCGTCGGAGGCAGATCACTGTCAGGTTTTGTCGGCGGCAGATATCGTCAGGTTTTGTCGGCGGCAGATATGCCGCGTCGGAGGCAGATATCGTCAGGCTGCGTCGAATGTAGCTATGTTGCGTCGGCGGCAGATCACTGTCAGGTTTTGTCGGCGGCAGATATCGTCAGGTTTTGTCGGCGGCAGATATGCCGCGTCGGCGGCAGATATCGTCAGGTTTTGTCGAAGGTAGCAATGCTGCGTCGGAGGCAGATCACTGTCAGGTTTTGTCGGCGGCAGATATCGTCAGGTTTTGTCGGCGGTAGATATGCCGCGTCGGAGGCAGATATCGTCAGGTTTTGTCGAAGGTAGCTATGCTGCGTCGGAGGCAGATATCGTCAGGTTTTGTCGGCGGCAGATATCGTCAGGTTTTGTCGGCGGCAGATATGCCGCGTCGGAGGCAGATATCGTCAGGCTGCGTCGAATGTAGCTATGTTGCGTCGGCGGCAGATACGGGCGGGCGTGGTTTGCACGCCCGGCTGGTCTGCGGTGGCCCGGCGGCGGCGGCACGGCTGGCGCTGCACCGGCACAACGGTGCCTCTGCCCGTGTGCAACAGGTACGGGCAGCGGTGCAGCAGGGGCGCGCGCTGAGCCGCGCCTGCAGGCCGGGCCATGGTCGGAGCCATCGGGCGAAAGGTCGATAACATGGCCAAGTAGCGACCGGCGGCCGTTAGAAGCCGCTGCAGGTATCGGATGGCGGGTATAGGGATGCTCCGCCGTTGGAGGAGCGTGCTGGCCCTGGGGCGCGCCGCGCCGCTGTTGCGTCCGTGCCGGCGAACATTGCATGTTGCATAATTCAGTAGCGTGCATCCGCAGCTGCCAGCTGACCAAGATGCGGGAGCCTGTTTGTTTGGCTGAGGAGGTCCTTGGGAAGGACCCACGTCAGCTTATTCACGGGAGCGGCTGATTAATTCCAACCCCGAGCTAGTCGTCGGAGGCGAATAGGGTGTTGGGTACGTGACAAAGGCAGGAGGAGAGAATGGTCAGCGTAGTAGCTGAGGATTTCCATAGCTGTTTCTCAACACCTGTCCGCCACGGTAAACTGGAGGAAGCTGGCCATTGAGCCGATCTGCTACCGTCCTCATTACCCCGGATACATGAGTAGACCGTTAAGAAGACGGAACCGTGCTGTCCATCAAATGCGTACCTTCAAAAACTGACTACATGAGTTTAAAATGTACTAAAGACGCTTGGGCACTTTCGTTGAACCTCTCGCCCTTGTTGATGACCGGCTGATCCATTGCAGTTCCGTGGAACGCTCACTTCCCGTGTTTACGTTTCGGCCGAGTTTGAGAAGTCTCCCCTTCTTAGGATCGAGTGTCCATTTTGTTGCCATGCTACGCGGCTACGTGACTTACTCCAGAGTCCTTCAGAAGGACTGAGGCAGTGCTGCTGTTATTATACCAGACAGCCGGCTACATGAGTTGACGAATCTGTTCCTGTGGTTGGTGCGGTAATGGATACGTAATTGATCTCGGGTACATGAGTAGCCTCAGTACGGTACCGATCTTAGGAACGGCCCCGTCGAGGCATATGTCCGAATCCGGGTTTCTGGTATGGTTCTGCCACTTGGTCCTTGTTCTTTCTCTAGAAGAAGGACCATGAGGATAGTCCATACGATCTGAACAATGTTGATTAAAAATACAATATTTTCAGTAGGTATCAGTGATTTGACTGACAAACTTTTTTTAGAAATTGCGGAAAATGAGTTTATGAGCTTCCGTGAATGTTTCATTGAAATGGAATGAACTTGCTTTCTTACAACGGTGCGTTCCAAATAATCTGCGCCATCCATTTCGTCTGCGCCGCGCCATATTTCGTCTGGACGTAATGGTGCTTACATACAGCCTTGGTACAGATTCCACTCATGTATCCCGCGTAGCTGAAACTGCTCATGTATGCTAACGCTGGCGCGGCGCCGGAGCCCGCTGCTCAGAGACGCCATTCATGACTGCACTGCTGACCCTGTCAAGGTCAAGGTGACCGACGCCGGTGGGGGGGAGGGGGGGGTCGTTAGGTCCGGTTTCAGGCTACGTCTGCAGCAGGGGGTGGGGTGTCCGTCCTTTATGTGACTCCCCTTGGGGCAGGTGCAAACCGCGCTAACGAATGATGAAGAGTACGTGGAGACTGTTGAGAAGCGAAGTTGGGACTCACGGCGATGCACGCGGTTGAGCTGTACGTTGGCGTGTTGGGTAGACCTGGCCGCGGTCTGGATCAGCCCTGACTGCACCTGTGCCGCCTGCTCTATACTTGCGATTGTACAACTCATGCTGAGCCTCTCACAGCCCACTGGGGCTGCCTGTTCAGATGCCAATGACTTGTTATAAGGCTCCCACGTCCATGATGAGCAAATGAATAAGCATGAGCATCGAGCACCTTTGTCCGATCGTAGAGTGTCGGTGAGGTAAGCCGACTCGGGTTCCAGCGCCACCAGCCTGTGCATAATGACAGCAGCGGTGTATCCAGGGGTATCGTATCCAGCTGTCCCCGGTAGAAGCAATATGATGCCCGTGCGCCGGGGCGCCACAGCATCGATGTCTGTCCAAAATCCAAGGCACGGCAAAATTTGTTAGGAAAACAGTGCCACTTGTCAGATGGACAAATAGACTCTCGGCCTTGAATATCAAATACTTATTCTGTTACATAATACGTTTTGGACAAATTAGTGCTCCGGAGCATACAAGAATACGCGTGTGAAGCGAACTGGCGCCCCCTGTGAACTACGGCGCCCCCTGTGAACTACGGCGCCCCCTGTGAACTACGGCGCCCCCTGTGAACTACGGCGCCCCCTGTGAACTACGGGGCCCCCTGTGAACTACGGCGCCCCCTGTGAACTACGGGACCCCTCATGAACTACGGCGCCCCCTGTGAACTACGGGACCCCCTGTGAACTACGGCGCCCCCTGTGAACTACGGGACCCCCTGTGAACTACGGCGCCCCCTCTGAACTACGGCGCCCGTGCGAACTTTGCTACTCCTGTGAAGCATGGTGCCCCTGCTAACTATGGCACCCCCGTGAACTATGACATCCCCTGTTAACTATGACATCCCCTGGTACCCATAAAGCCATTGTTTGAACTATGGCGCCCCCTGTGAACTACGGCACCCCCTGTGAACTACGGCGCCCCGTGTTAACTATGGCCCCCTGTGAGCTATGGCGCCCCCGTGAACTACGACGTCCCCTGTTAACTATGACATCCTCTGTTGACCACGACGCCATTTTTTGAACTATGGCGCCCCTGTGAACTATGGCGCCCCTGTGAGTTATGGCGCCCCCTCTGAACTATGGCGCCCCTCTGCTGCCATGGCGCCCCCTGTTGGACACCAGCAGCTTTGCCGCCGGGTAATCCGCGATCGGCCCGTACCGTGGGGACCGGAGACTGAGCCTCCCACCTGACGCCTGGCTCTGACGACGACGACGTCCTTGCACGGCGGGATAACCTGCGGTGAAGGTGCCACAAACCCGATGTCCTTTCTCCAGCGCTGCGTCAGGATTAGCCCTCTCTCCCCCCTCCTCCCATGTCGCTTCTGCTGCACACCCTGACCTTCCCAAGTCGGTGACATCAGGATGTGAAAGGGGCCGCCGGATTAGTTTCAGCGACCCCGCTTTCCATGCGACCGACCTGGGTTCGATTCCCAAGCAGGGAGTCCGTGAAGAGAACTTGCCAGATGCTCTGTATTCAGTAGTGACATGACTGACATGCCTGAAGTGTGTCCTCGTGCCTAGCCTGTCCGGCTGCTGTGTGTACCGGTGACTGCTGTGTCCTGCTGTGCGTCCCGCTGACTGATGTATCCTCTGTGCGTCCCACTGACTGATGTGTCTGTCCTCTGTGTGTCCCGGTGACTGACGTGTCCTGCTGTGTGTCCCGGTGATTGATGTGTCCGGATGCTGTGTGTCCCGGTGAGGGATGTATCCTGCTGTGTGTCCCGGTAATTGATGTGTCCGGATGCTGTGTGTCCCGGTGAGGGACGTGACCTGATGTGTGTCCCGGTGATTGATGTGTCCGGCTGCTGTGTGTCCCGGTGAGGGACGTGCCCGGATGCTGTTGTGAGGGTGGGTTCCGTGGGCGCCAGATGAGCGTCCGCGGTCGGCACGTGCTCCGGCCCCGACCAGAGATTGGAGGCCCGGCGCGGGCTGGTCAGTGGCCCACAGCTGCTGGTGCTGACCCAGATCCGGGCCCACGCACAGTCACACGCCTCAGTCACAGTCACAAGTCTCAGTCACAGTCACGGCAACCAGGGCTGGCGCGTCGGCATACGGCCCCATTGGAATCCATGGCTTTGGGATTAAAGTCTGGAGGTATTAGCATCCATGGGTGGTTCATTAGGTGACACTGGACGTTCTTAGTTATGCTGAGTGTCTGCTGAAAGTTAGCGAAAATACAACGGTGAAACGCTTCGTAATTTCACCCGTGTGGTCTGGGGGTGCAGTGAGGCGATTCCCGTGCGATTTGTTGTGAAGTTTGATTTCAAGAGCTTTCCCATGCGTTATTGTTGACTCATCTGGACTGTGGCGGGAAGTGTTATTGTTGACTCATATGGACTGTGGCGGGGAAGTGCGTCGGTTTAACGGTGGGGTGGAATGTCGTACCGTGGCTGTATTACCAGCACTCTCGGGGGCAGGGCGAGTCGTTAGCTCGCCGGACAGTCTGCCGGTGTGAGCAGGTAGCGGTGGAGCGGGATCGGGGGCGGTGAGCGGCGGCCGGGGTCACCGACCCGCGGCAGTGGGTCACTGTGCCAGATCCACCGGTAACCAGGGGTGTCTGCCGGGCCACTGACCCGCCTCTGCAGCGCCACTAGTGGAAGCTCTGAGGGGTGCAGCCGGCGCCCTCCCTCCCTGCTCGGGTGTCGGGATGACGTGGTGGCCCTGACTGGAGACAGGGTGGCGGTGTAGCGGTCCGTGCCGGGGAGAGGTGCGCCGTTCTGGGTACTGTGTCGCTGCCGTCAGCTGCTGCTGACACAGACAGCTGACGCTGACGCTGCTTTGTCACCGTCCTACTTCTGGGATGTGGACGGGCCGGCGCCCTCTCCCGGCCACCGAGGCGCTCCCCGCTCCGGTATTATTCTCATCTCTCCACTCCCAACCATCGGCTCCCCACCTGGTGCCGAACTGACTGCCAGGAATAGTGTCCCTCTCCCGCGCAGTGAGCGGCTCGCCGTGTAGTGAAGGACTGAACTGGGTGCGGGTAGTGGCACGTCTGCTCGGTTCTCGCGTGACCGGTGAGGGACTGGGCCGGTGTTGTTCTGTGGCATCTCTGCGGCGGAGCGCTGCTCTCGGAGGCGCGCCACTAACCGAGATCCTGCGCCAGACCAGCACTAACCGAGATCCTGCCCCAAACCAGCACTGACCGAGATCCTGCCCCAAACTGGCACTGATGGCGCCAAACCGGCACTGACCGAGATCCTGCGCCAAACCGGCATTGGCCGAGATCCTGCCCCAAACTGGCACTGATGGCGCCAAACCGGCACTGACCGAGATCCTGCGCCAGACCGGCACTAACCGAGATCCTGCCCCAAACTGGCACTGATGGCGCCAAACCGGCACTGACCGAGATCCTGCGCCAGACCAGCACTGACCGAGATCCTGCCCCAAACTGGCACTGATTACGCCAAACGGAGCTCGCAGCGCCCAGGCCGGCTCCGCCCGTGTCCGGGCGCTGTCCTGTTTTTACAGTGGTTATCGAGTTACTGGGGACGCCTCTCCGCTGGGATCAGAGAGTGATCAGAGGGTGTAGTGGCAACTGGCTGAAGCGGTGTCCTGACGTCTCGGCATGCTGCCACCCGCACTGACAGGCCGTTCCCCACCACAGCCTCTCTTACGGAAACACTTGTGTTAATGGTGCCTGCATACATTTCTAACGCTACTTATAAATTGAAAGTTTGAGTTTAAATCTGTAATGGTACAAGACATGTTTCTAAAGCTGATATATTCTGCGGTCTGGCCCAGTCTAACCTCTGTTCCGTGTGCTCGGCAGTGAACACGGCCCAGCCGCCGCAGCGCACGTGGCACCCGCTGGGGCGGCCCTCGAGCACTCACAGCACATGCATCTTCACCGTCATGTGCTACAACGTGCTGTGCGAGAAGTACGCTACCCGGCAGATGTACGGGTGAGTAAAGTCAAACCCTGACCTGCTGAGAAGCCCTCCCGCGCTGATAGCCCTGGCGTTCTGGGAAACCTTACCGTCTCAAAAACCCTGGCACGATGAGAAACGCTAACGCACTTAAAAACCCTAACGTTTTGGGGCCTTACCACGCCGAAGCCCCTCACACGATGAGGGACGCTAACGTGCTGAGAAACGCTAACGTGCTGAGAAAGGCTAACGTGCAGATGGGCACTCCTGGACTAAGAAACGCGGCACATATAGCCTGAGCAGTTGACGTGCCCTAAAACCCCAATCACCATCATCGGACTGAGAAACTCTAACGTGCGGAGAAGTCCTGCTGCGCTGTGTTGTTTGTCAACCGGCAGATGTGCTTAGACAAATGCCCTGAGTGGTCACAGGGGCCGCCTGCGTGGCCAGCGAAAGTCTCCCGCCAGCTCAGCTGTCACGCCATTCGAAACGATTTCTCCTAAAGCTGTTTTCGTTCCCTTCTGCTAGCTGTTGTATGCCTTCAATCGCCTTTCTCACAGGGTGGATCCATAATTCTCCGGAGGGAGGGCCGAGCGCCAGCGGCGCTGTTTGTTGCCAAACTGGGATGGTTTATGTCAAAAGGGCACCAATTCGCTTCTGGGACGTATTTTCGTATGTTTATGAGCGTTTATTTAGTATGCAAAGGTTCTCATTTCACGTTTGGTGACGGCGTCATATCTGAGCAGTGTCCTGTTTGTCTTTTTGGCCATTGACTGGGAGCCCATCTCCCCCAAAATTGTGCTCTTTGGGTTGGAAACGTTGATCGTTACTATGGCGCTTCAGTGGAGGGGCGCCATATTTTGTGCCCTAGAGAAGGGGTTTGCCTCACCGACCCCCCCTCCCATTGATCCGCCTCTGACCACGCCAGCTTTTAGCACGCGTTAAGGCTGGAATTTGCCCGGTGTGACCCAGCTCCCTGCCTCCGTCTCGTCCTTATTAATCTGACAAAGCTCGCCCCTCAGCTGCCTAAAAACTCGCTCCTCAGCTGTCCAAGCGCCCGAAAACCCCAATGCACACACTCTCCCCTCAGCTGCCTTGTCACGCTGGAGCACGTACACATGTATGTCAGTGAGAAATTAATCTCATCTCAGTGCTTGGTGCTTATGCAATGAATACCTACGGTCGTGATATGCTACTGCTACGAAAATGTCTGAAGTCATCAAGAAACCTCCCGAGTACATTAAAGCTTCCATTTATGGCGTGGCAAGGGCAGGTGCCTTTGCGGTCTCATCATCAGTGTCGGGGTTAGGGCACGTCGACATCCGTGGCCATTTTACATAAATAACAGGGACTTGAAGAAGCCCCGACGGAAACTTCCGATAAAATGTTCAGTATAAATAATGTGACGAGAAAACTAGTTCGATGGAAAAGTAGAACACCTAATGTGTAAAAGGAGTCAAAAGTGGTTGAACAGAATTGATAAGGTGACCTGACGTATGCATGATATGCATGCATGTAATGAAATATAAACTCATGAACGACAAGAACTAAATGCACTTGTACTGAGTATGTATAGTTCTAACTGGAGGTGGGATTTTTAAAAGGCTGAGCGACCTCGGCTTACGAGTGGATAGACTCGGCGCCTGGAATTCCCGGAAATACCATATCCGGTTGTCTTGACAACTATCAGCTTTAACGACATGGCCTTCGCAGAGCTGTCAGCTTCCGAGAAAGCCGCCAATGCTGATGTACTCCCCGCACCAGCGGGTCCAGGGGGAGCATAAGATACATTTTTCCTCGCCTGACTCCCCGATCCTGGGCGATATAAACAGTGTTTTTCACAATTGTTTGCCCTGTCGCCCCCCCCAACGACCGGTGTAGATCCTCCACTGGCTGCGGCTCAGCGGAGGACTGAGACGGGGGTACCGACCCTGATGGCCCGCTCGGCGGAAGGCTGACAAAACAATATTTCAATACACGTTATCAACACATCAAAACAGGCATCAAAAACAATATATGCACTATGCGAGGACCTTCGCGTGCACCCTATACCAAGTTCGCCGCCAAGGGAGCCCCACGCCATCCCGACCAGCAGCCAGACAAGTGCCAAATGGGTTTTATTAATCAGGATCGCCAACCCACGCCACGCCGCACCACCACCGCCACCAACACCACCACCAGCACCGCCACCACATCGCCCCAAACGCCGCGTTATCCCGCCGAACAACATTTACTGCGGAACCGTTGGGGCACGGATAACTGAAACACCACGCGCAATTTCTAAGCTCGTGATCGCCAAGCCGAGGCCGGAAGCAATATTGACATTTTTCTTGAGGAGGATAAGCTAGTGAAATCTGAGTTTAAAATTTGTTCCACAGACCTAAACATGACATTTCTTTCCTGGGCGTATTTTGAACATTGAAGAAGATAGTGGACTGTGCTTTCGTTTCGGTGTCCACAATCACAAAGCGAGGTGTTTGATTTTGGATCGAAAATTTGTGTGAGTTAAGCGCGCTCATTCCGACTCTTAATCTTGTTAAAATTGAGTTTTCAATTTTGATCCGAACCAGTAGTATTTTGAGGGACGGTGACCCGTAAAGGCTCACTATTTTTCTTGAATTGGTTAGTAGGGGCTACAGCAAGGACTTGCTCGGGGAGATCATTCCAAATATTGATGGCAGACGGGATGAAAAATTTTTATACGCTAACGTTTTGTAAAGAGGTTTGTTATCCTATTGCAATTTCTTAATTCTCTAGTTGTTTCTCTTTTCCTGATCCCAGGTATTATATTACGAATGAAGGAGGACACTTGACGTTGTGACGCCGTCGGCTCCGCTAGTTGTTGGTTCAAATCCTCTTGGCTGTGATGATTTTATCGGTTTTGTATTGTACGCGCTTCATGTCGTCTTATTGCTCTTGCAGGTACTGTCCTAACTGGGCCTTGGAATGGGACTACCGGAAAAAGATAATCATGCAGGAGATTCGGAACTACTCTGCCGACATCATCACCCTCCAGGTAATTACCGGCACCGGACCGGGAGGTGGCGGGATCGAATCCCGCTCGGACTTACCCTTTCAGGTTAAAGTGGAATGACCGGGTTCTAGAAGGTACCTCAGGGGTGTTCAGTACGGGGTGATGCATGTACTGCGGACGATACTTCATGTCAAAAGGCCAGAGGGCTCTTTATCACAGCAATGTCAATTTCGCTATTTCCTTCACTTCAGCGAGCATTTTCCCCCAAACTGACAGCTGAGCGTGCGAGATCTGTCACCATAGCCCGACAGCATAGCGTTGGATTCGGAGGTCTTTGATAGACATGACACGTGCGGTAGTCTGTCCACGGGCCTGCACGGAATGGTACCGGCCTCCGGCATTTGGTGAAGAGGAAAAGTCGTTCAACGCTGGCACCACTGCTGGGGTCTTTTATTGGATTTGTTTATAATTTTGTGACGGCAGGGCCAGTGGTTGTGGTTCGCTCAGTACGTGCCAGAAGCTGCCTTTCGTGTTGTGGTGTTCTCTGGGGGCGTGATCTGCTGGTTGTTGATGTTCTCATGTCTGGTGAGATGTACGGCCTCCCCCAATCATCTCGCCTCGGCTTTAGATCACAATTGCTTTCCTGAATAAGATGTGTTGTACTCCCCGCGATATCTTCGAAGAAGGTAAGAGCTGGCGAAGTCATATATGACATTAATGATTTTCTGCATTGCTAAACAATCGTTGCGAGGTATTTTGTTGAATTTCACATGTTTCATATGGTGCCGCGACAGATAGCGCGCTGTAAAGTGGGCGCGCGGCCGCCATTTCTAACGTGGCTACACGGGACGCCGCCCAGTGGACAGTCTGATCAGCATTGTCGGTCGCGATGAAGGGCAGAGCACGGCCAGAGCTGCGCTGGCGGCGGGGGTGCGGACGCCAGCCGGCCAGCCGGCCGGGAGAGCTGTGGAGCGGCGCTCTCCTGTCAGATGTGTGTTATTGTGTCAGCGGGTCCCCTGCTCCGCCGAACGGTCCCATTGTGAGCGCTCGCTCACGGCCGGCGCCGCGCGCTCTGAAGGTGAAACCAAACCGGCGCCGCCTCCCCGCCGACTCTCGGTGGGTCTAACCGCGGGATGGCGCGCTGGCGGTGGTGTGAAGTGCAGAGCTGCCACTGGGGCTGTCGGGAGTTTTTGTGCCTCTGAGGTGTTTCGACTCGTCAGCGACAGCGCGCGCCACCTCTCGGATGGCAGTGATGTCACGCGTCGTCACGGCGTGACGCTCTGTAACGGTGCGCGTGACGGAGGATGCAGATGAAAGTGGGCATGGTCTGTGGGCTCGGATTTCAGATGGTGTGTCTGCATAAGCGCTGCGCCGTGGTATGTGGCATTTCTTTTGTTGTCTTGGGACCTTGAATGATAGCTTTCATTTGGAGCCAGAAGAAGGCGTCCCAGGTATGAAGACTTGACAGCAAGTGAGACCGGGGCACCAACCACAACTTCCGTTGATGTTATCTCGTGACATACGGTTTCACGCCCCTTCATAATGACCCTTCACTTCGCGCCTGCTCTGTACTGCCGGTGGTCCGTCAGGTGTAAAGGACTTCCTTGTATTTTCCAGGAAGTACAAACGGACCAGTTCTACAACTTCTTCCTGCCAACGCTGCAACGAGACAAATACGAGGGCATCTTCTCTCCCAAGTCACGTGCCAAAACAATGGCGGAGAGCGAGCGAAAATTCGTCGACGGCTGCGCCATCTTCTGGCGGACGGAGAAGTGAGTCTTCAACTGTTTACCGCTAGGCTCTTTTCTATGCTAGCCCTGTTTGGTCTGTCAGCACAGTTTTGTCAGCAGGGCCTCTAACCTCTCCCCCTCCAGAGAAAAACCATCAGCGCCACAATCGCCTCTGGCATCTGCTAATACAACAAAAATGAAGCATAGTACTGATCTACCATTCACAAAATGGTAGGTTACCGCTGTCGTGCTGCTGTTTTTTTTTAGCTGCGCCACAGTTGGCCATCCGCCCGTAAAACCTCTGAGACCAGTTCCCGAGGGGAAGCTACAGTCCTGTGACGTGGACAATGCCCCGCTATTGGCAGACAAAACACGACAGACCGAACCGGGCTTCGTTTTCAAAGGGCACGTGACATCTTTATAATGTGGTTAGAACTGAAATAGCCAGAAGATGCAGCATACGGGAAATCACTCTGTGTGATATTCCAATTTTCCCTGAGCTCACCGTTGCTAGAGAAATGAATATGTAAAGAGTGGACTTTCGCTGCTCGCGTTCCTACGGCTGCTAGGGGTGGGGGGGAAGGCGGGAGGGTAGCGCGTTCAAAAACAGTCAAGCTCATGAAACGTTGTTGCATCGTAAAATGTTACTTGTAAGAGAAACGAAACATGAAATCAGATGTTTTTTGGTATACTCCACGCGAACGATAGCTCTCGTCATATCCGACAAAGGCGCCGTATTCCCTTCAGGTGTAGCTTTCGAAATTCCTCGTAAGATTTCCGACATGAGCTTATTGTGGATTCGTCTTAAAATGTTTACTCGTCGACTTTGTCTTATAATCAGGTTTTAATTGGAGTTATCCTGAAACACTCAATACATCCTTTGCATAATCGAAAAGTTGACTTCGGAATTTTATCCACCGTAACGCCTGTGAGAGAAAATAACCTCACTAGAAACATGAGACGTTTTATGGCACCAGCCCTGATGAAACCCCACTATAGTAACTATCAGAACTGGGTAGACTCTTTCTAGTATTCAAAAAGCACTCCATACATTCAAAATGTATGCCCATCGAAAACAGCGTGCATTGTTTGACGATATGAGAGTTGGTTACACATACGCAAGGTTCCTTCGGGCCGCAACGCTTACCGTGGGAGAGCGTATAAACTATATTCCCTGCCCTTAACCAATTTTTCATCTCCGAACTTCCTTGACGTCACGTTGTTTGGATGCACACGCGAATAAGAGAGAGTGTAAAGATTAGTGAATAATACCTGGATCGAGTTGTTAATTCCGTGCAGCATTTGCGTTGTCTTCATCTTGCTGGTTTTGTCAGTCACCGCTTTGAAGTACGCACTTCAGCGTTCTACCATGTGCATTGTTTTTAACACCCGGACTAGTTTCGTCCAGGAAGAATCAAGTTTGAATGGAATCGTTCGTAATCACCCTTACAGTCCGCCCGAGCGGAGTTGCAACCCCCTGATTCCGATGAGATGTTTACACAAAAGCTTCCAATCGGGGAAGACGATAATGCAGAATATCAGCGTTTATCGGACGATGGCCGGGCAGAAATCGGCGGCTGCACTCGATTTTTATACCTGAATATCATTGTTGGGCTGTTGAATAGCTCCAACCATTCAGTGTAAAGCACTCAAACGGTGTGCTGGAAATATCTGGAAAACTGAAAACCAAAAGCAAACAACGGACCAGAAGTCCATCAGTGGGGACCAAATTCTTTGTGTTTTGTCACGCGATTTTTTGTACCGCATTTCAACGTGGTTTTGTGAGTGATTCGCTTGAAATGAAGGACGGGGTATGGATGAGCTGCAGTTTATCGTGAGCCAGAGCATATCCTAATTTTCTTTTTGTGCATCTCTTCCATCCGTGGGTGCATGCTCCCCCTATGGTTCATTATTATTCCCACAACTTTGTGAATGCATGGGAGCCCCCCGGCAGCACGGGTGTTGATATTTTCAGGAAACTAGACCGTTGCACCTGGTACTACAACCACATCTGGAATGAGCATTGTCTTGAGCCGCTGGCCCTGTTGGAGACCCGACTGGGGCTGTTCGTGACTGGCTGCCTCGCTAGCGGCCCCTCCCGTGACGGAGACAGTTGCTGACACCGAGCGCGCGCGTTTTTATCGTCGCTCGCCACGCCGTTAATGTCGCCGTGAGAGCGGCGGGCGGCGGTGTTAGAGCGTGTTGAACGCGGCCGGGCGGTTTGTCACGCGACTCGGCAGCCAGCGCTCACTGACCCACAAACGGTCGTCATGGAGACCGGTTGCCATGGTTACTCGGTCAGGCGTGCAGCAGGGAGCGGTAGGCGACGTAACGGGCTAGGGCGGGGGAGCAGGAGGTGGGGCGTCACTGCTGACCGCTCAGTACAGAGGATGACCATGCTGATTTACGTGGTGTTCGGTTTAGAGAACGCTTCGTTTGGTCATGTGAAAAGACGGGCGGAACCATGCGAATAAACGGCATGGCTAGTGCAACATAGGCTAGAGGTTAGTCCGATGCTGTTTGGCTGTCAACTTAGGTTGGCGTCTGTCGTTGGATGTCGAGAAAGTATCAGCGTAGGCTAGAGTTCTTAAATAGGAAATTCACGCCCACGAAAGTAGACGTGTGCCAGATTCTGGTTCCGGCTGGATTTGTCATCTTACCGGAATGGGAAATCTTAAATCTTGTCGGATTTTAGTTGAAGTCCGACCCAATTTCCCGGATTCTTATTTTTTACAGAAATTATTTTTGATGGTGTAATGAATAAAAATGCACAATATGTTGTTAAAAGATGACTCGAGAACTGTGAGAGCTTTTGAGTAGGGCTGGCTGGTCAGATATGTAATGTGCTATGGAACGTGTCTGCGGGAAAAATCTCGTTTCGATCGCATTGACCGAGAGAAAATACGTCTTGAGGTCACATGCAGTGGCGGACCCAGGACTTCATTTCGGGGTGGGGAGCTAGGGGGTTCGAGCCTGCTCCGCCATCGCCTCTGGTCAGCCTCCGCCTATGTATTCACTATAGATACTCGGACATTTCGGGAGGGGCCTGAGCCCCACTAGCCCCGCCCCCTGTATCCGCCACTGGTCACGTGCCGTATTGTCCGATGAACCCCAGCTGTATCAGTCCCTTCAGGTGCTGCACATGCGAACGCACACAAATATAAAATCCCAAGCTCCATCCCCAAAATTTTACTTTTGTGAAAACCATTTTGAACACAGTTTCGCGCATCAAATCTCCAAACAATATCTGCATTATGGTTGATGCAACGAACCCCACATTCAAAAGACAACATTTCAGCATAGAGAGGAATACAGGACGGCGCCTTCCCCTTGACGTTTATTTCGAAACCGATGCACTCATAAAAATCAAATTCTGTGCCAATTTTGAGCGCCGAGGGCTGCCGAAATCGGGTACAGCTTGGGTGCGAACAGTAAGTGTTGAACCTAACTGCAAAGAATGAGCCAGCTGAGGCTGGCCTAGTGCCATCGTGAGGCCTGATTTGGAATCAGCTGCGTCCATTTGATAGTGCCGTTTCAAACACCGCCGACTAAAAGAACAATCCTAAGAAACATCGCCAGGGAAAGGGTGAACCTCTCGGACCTGAATGCTCCCTCCTGCCCAACTGTTGACGGATCCGGGACCCCGCGCTGTCTGTGCCTGCGGTACAGGCGCTAGTGTGTGCGCCATGTGACGGTGCTCCTGCGACCCGGCAGGTTCACTCTGGTGAAGGACTACCTCGTCGAGTTCAACCAGCTGGCCATGGCCAACGCAGAGGGCTCCGACGACATGCTCAACCGTGTCATGACAAAGGTAAGCACGCACAGCGCGCGTCATCTGACACCTGCCAAACGTGTCAACAAACACACAGCACCCGTGCCAACCGACACCTGCCAAACGTGCCAACAAACTCACAGCATCTGTGCCAACCGACACCTGCCAAACGTGCCAACAAACACACAGCATCCGTGCCAACTGACAAAAATGAAAACACACACCCTGTCAACCGACACCTGCCAAACGTGTCAACAAACACACAGCACCCGTGCCAACTGACAGCTGCCAAACGTGTCGACAAACACACAGCACCCGTGTCAACCGACACCTGCCAAACGTGTCAACAAACACACAGCACCCGTGCCAACCGATACCTGCTAAATGTGTAAACAAACACGGCCAGATAACCAAATATATTTTGCATGGGCAAAAGGGTAATTTGCTGTGTAGAAGACCTTGCTATTTGTATCGTGTTATGACAGGAATGCAGATTTGTGTGGTGAGTCGGTGAGGGGTTGGTGAGCCATGGCTCACCCGGTCGCACTTTGGGTGTAATAACCCGAAAGGCTGCACCGTCTTCCTCCTCCCGGCTTCATTTGCTTCATTTTAAAGGGCGAAAATCGCAGCGTATTGTTTGCTCAGTCGTGGTCTGGAATCGGTTAAAGTCGGCATGGTTATCTGTACCTTGTTTCCGGGCGTTCCCACGTTAGTCAAGAACCCTCCGTGTCCCGTCTGACCAGGCGGAGCACCCCCCCCAGCAGGCTTCTCCCATCACCCGCTCGGCCAGTGATCGGTCTAATTGGGTAGGCCTGTGCGCTGGGAGTGGTGCAAATAAAAAGCTAATTGATTGGCACCCGAGGCGTGTTTAGAGATGCCCAGATCTCCGTTGGGGGCTGGTCGGAGCCCTGGTGCGGGCCCGCTCTCTGGTAAAGGATTCGGTCCTAGCTTGGGTGCTGTGAACGCTGCCCGTTTGCTGGGTAGCGGTACCGCTCCCTCTGGTGTAAATCTGGGCACAAAAAGCAGCGCTTGTAGGTGATACGCTGGAAAATTGCTAGCTGCACTGTAGTATTCGAGACAAAACGGCGTTGCGTGTTATGCTGCGTGAACGCAAACAAAGGCCGGTGCCGTATTTGCTCTTCAAACAACCTTGCCGCTGCCAAAAATGAACACGATGTGGATGCTACGGCTTGAATGTTGGAATTTATTCAGAAACCGGTATGAATTTTAATACTGATTTTGATGGACCTGCAGCGAAGGTCTTGCAGGGTCTCGTACGTAGCGTGCTGTGCAGTGACAAATCCAGAATTTCTCTAAGGGGGCGACGGCGGAGTCTGGGGGGTGCCAGTAGAACACCTGGGCGGCACCATATGCTATTCTGAAGGCTTCGGCGGTAACTTAGGCGTTTTTAGGCAGTGTTTGTAAGTTCTTTTAAAAAATAGCGAAGCTTATTTTGTCAGGCTCGCGTCCATACAGTGACACGTTATCACGCGGCTGGCGAAGGAGAGCCGGCCTGTCTCTGAAGGTCCCGGAATACCGGCCCCTTCTCCCCCGAACCACATGATAAAGCTAGCTTTATGGTGCAAGTTTCGGCCTCTTTCGGCGTGTGGTTGGCTATTTAGGACAAATTCGCTCCCGACATGGATGCCCGACTCGGGCAGGGGGCTTCTCAGCGGAAGGGAGATGAGTAAGATTACCTCCCCTCCCCTCGCCCAGAATCTGTGCCTGTGTAGTATGTATGTGAAGTTGTGACTTGCCTAGCATCCCGCCCAGGATCTGTGTCTGCTGTATGTATGTGAAGCTGTGCCTGCTGATGCCGCCGTCCGAGATCCGAGCATGCGGAATGTGGAAGGGTGGCGACTGGTACCGGGCGTCCCGCCTGGGCAGGACCGGAGCTGTGCGGTCGTGGCCGAGTCGGCACCGTTCCACCGCCCGAATCCTGTGGTGGATGTGCCGCTCTACTCAGTCCCCATCAGCGGTTCTTTGGGGGATAACGGCAGTCTGGTGCACCATCGGGTCCGGCTATCGTGATACGGGCTCCTCTTTGATTCCAAGCAACGGTCACTGCACAACGAACCGCTCTCTTGCTTATCAGCCTTACTCCCGGCATTGCTGTGCAACTGCACAATGGGGATATGCACTCTGGGCTGACTGATTTCACCTAAAATCGTTCTTAAATATTTGTTTTCTTTTCTGCTCAAAACGGTGCAAGCACCTTATCTCAGTATCCTGGTCTGAGAGTTCATGGTTTTTGGAGTGCGGCCCTCCACATTGCTTATAATGCTAAGCTGTCAGTCCTGTGATGTGTGGGGCGGGGATGATGATGGCCCAGTGTCAGTCCGTGTTTGTTCCGGTCTGGTGAGCCTCTGACCTTTCACGGTGACCTCCGAGCAGGATCGTCATTTACCAAAAAGCGGGGAAACTGGGGTCGTCAGTGGACCGTGAGCTCCCCCGTTGACAGAAGACTGTCCCTTCTTCAATAAATAACGCTTTTGGCTTACAATCCTGGCTACTTTCCGTTCATAACGCGTAATGAATATTTTAAGTTGTCCCTTTTTCTGACCGGAATAAGGCAATGCTGGGAGAAGAGTGTAGGAAGGGATTGCCCCGCCCCCCGTGGCGACACTGCTAGCTCTGAAAGTGGCACTCGCTTGGGGTGAAGCTGCAAACCCCCTCACACCGGCCCAGGAAACACAGTCGCCCGTTTTCACCCCAAACCCGCGACGGATCACTGTCGCCCGCCAAAGGGATACGTCAATAGACACCCGCACAGAGAGCTTGGCCGTTAACAGGCAAGACGATCTGTCGATAAAATAGAAAACTCTTGTTAAAACAATATATGGTTAACTGCAATCTCTAGCCTCCGACATTCTGAGCCGTTACGGTCGAAACCCTATCACGTGTCCGCTTCACACTGACCGTTATGGTCGTCGGCAGGACAACATCGGTCTGGCGGCCATGCTGGAGACGAGGGAGGCGGCGTGGGAGTCTGGTCCTGAGCCGGCAGCAGCACAACCCTCCCAGCGCCTGCTGGTCTGCACCGCCCACATCCACTGGGACCCCGAGTTCTGCGACGTCAAGCTGATCCAGACCATGATGCTGATGCATGAGGTGCGTACTGCACGCTGCTGTCGATCTTATCTCGAATACGGAGGTGGGGGCTGCAGGAGGAAGGTCTGGTGCTAATGGCGTTACTCCTCCAGCTGTCCGCTGGGCTGCTGCGTCGGCTCGCTCATTTCCTTAGATGCTTATTTGACTTGGTGCCATAGCCAACGTCACTGTCAATTCCCATAGCTGTTATCACTGGCAGGTCCCAGGGGACCAAAGGGGCCGTGGCCCCCTCCACAGCCTAAAATAGTGTAGTTTTCCACCCCCTCAAAGGTATATGTTACTATGTTTCCGCGATTTTATCTCAATTTCGCTCAAACGTTGTTTTGACCCCCTTCAAAGGCTTCTCTTGGATCCGCCAATATCTCTTACTGTTAAATGCCGTAGATATTAACTTGCTAAACTATATCATTTAACAAACATTAGCCGATATGGTTCAGAAACGCCCACATGGTGATATACTTTTGTTGGGCAGATCAAGCAGATAATCGACCAGGCGAGTCGGGAGCCGCCCAGCTTTCGGCCGGGCGGAGGGCACCGCTCCGGCAGCGCCAACAGCATCCAGCTGCTGCTCTGCGGCGATCTCAACTCGCTGCCCGACTCTGGTGAGGGGGAGAGAGAGAGAGAGAGAGAGAGAGAGAGAGAGAGAGAGAGAGAGAGAGAGAGAGAGAGAGAGAGAGAGAGGCTGAGGCTGAGGCTGAGGCTGAGGCTGAGGCTGAGGCTGAGGCTGAGGCTGAGGCTGAGGCTGAGGCTGAGGCTGAGGCTGAGGCTGAGGCTGAGGCTGAGGCTGAGGCTGAGGCTGAGGCTGAGGCTGAGGCTGAGGCTGAGGCTGAGGCTGAGGCTGAGGCTGAGGCTGAGGCTGAGGCTGAGGCTGAGGCTGAGGCTGAGGCTGAGGCTGAGGCTGAGGCTGAGGCTGAGGCTGAGGCTGAGGCTGAGGCTGAGGCTGAGGCTGAGGCTGAGGCTGAGGCTGAGGCTGAGGCTGAGGCTGAGGCTGAGGCTGAGGCTGAGGCTGAGGCTGAGGCTGAGGCTGAGGCTGAGGCTGAGGCTGAGGCTGAGGCTGAGGCTGAGGCTGAGGCTAGGCTGAGGCTGAGGCTGAGGCCGAGGCTGAGGCTAGGCTGAGGCCAGGCCGAGGCCAGGCTAGGCTGAGGCCGAGGCCGAGGCTGAGAGTTGAATTTAAGTACTAAGTTGAAGACAACCACGTTCGTAACGTTCGTAACGTTATATTGTCATTGTTATGTCATGCCGCAAACATTAAATTATCTTATCGCTGACAATATTTTTGAATATGAGACAAACTTTTTACTTTTTCTCGAGCCAAACTCAATGCTTTGGAACTAAGGCTTAAAGAAAGAGAAACAGACGGTGTGTTTCGCTCTGCTGCAGGTGTGGTGGAGTTTCTGGTGAACGGTCGGATCCCGGCCAACCACCCCGACTTCAAGGAGCTGGGCTACCGCACCTGCCTCAAGAAGCTGAGCTCCAGCGAGCGCAACACGGCCGAGTACACGCACCCCTTCCGCCTGGCCAGCTCCTACAACTCCGACATCATGCCCTACACCAACTATACGTGAGTGGACCGACCAAAGTGCATGTACCAACTACGCCTGAGTGGACCGGTCATGCCAATTTTGAACTTTTAGCCGTTGTTTTTAGCAGAAACAGAGCTGAATCCATTATACTTTATTTATTGATTTATTTATTAGAGGTAGATGAGCAACAGGGTAAGGCCCCAGTAACAGCTCAAGTTGATACAATAAAAGAGCACGACCATTACGATACAATAAGATGCAATAAGACAACATAAAAGATAAAATACTATAAGACACTCTTTAAAGAGAGAATACAATAATACACTTATAAATGAGAGAATCCTGAGGAAGTAGACTATGTAAAACAGTCGTCGGCGTGAGGTCATCCTGACCAGACTCAGAAACGGACATACCAAATTAAATGCCTATGGGCGTGTAGGTACCTGTGATACCTGCTCTGCCATGGAAAATCCCTACCATATCCTCATCGACTGTCCCCAGCATGATGCCCATAGGCAGCCCATGCTAGACTATTGCCGCATCAGAAATATCCCAGTAAACCTCTCCACTCTTCTCGGCAATGATCACCCTGAGCTGCTAGACAAGGTCTTTACATTCCTGAAGGCTACTAGGCTCGAGAACTTTATCTAAACGTACCAAACAAACGTATATGGTAGTAGGTATTAAAAATACCTGCATCCGAAGAGCACCCCCTCATATTAGAAATAATAATCACACTATGGACGTCCCCTGATAAGTTTAAACAATAGGTGCTTCAAACTAGGATATATATATAACTGTCTGGTCCTAAGGTATGATAGAATCAGAATTGCTCCTACCCTAGGATAAATAAAGACAAAAAATAAATAAAATAAAAATAAAAAAGTTTTAACTAACCAACTAATCTTAACTAACCCTCCGTTCATGTTTGCTAACCAACTAACCCTAACTTAAAGATTACTTAATTACTAACCATATCTAAGGCTCACAACTAACCAACTCACACCCTCCCTAACACTCTATCTGTTCTATTACCCTTCTCTCTTGCTCTATGCGGGGACTACCCAGCCAGAGAGGGTGCTGCAACCTCACCTCCTGGTTGCAGGATAAAGACCCGCGGCACCATGTCATGGTGCTTGCGGGTGTTTCTAATAACCGAAAATTATTATTTTTCAATGGAGGAACTCGAGTAACGTAAACAAAACGGACATTAGATAACAGGGAACAAAATAAAAAGAAACAAACAAACACTAATATTTGCTCTGGCAAGCTTCTTCGCTTAACCTTTTAAATCATAGACGTGCCCCAGGCTCGGCATCTCTGCCAATCCCTTCCTTCGCAAGTGTTGCTACACTTCGCGACCTATTCCTTGAAATAAGCTCCGCCCCTTTCTTCTACAACATTAAAGTAAACCCCCTCCCGAAAAATTCTCCCACATCCTTTAGAGGCGGGCAAAGGTACCTTGCACAGAACGCCTTATAAAAGCCCTTAACTAAATAACTAACCCCGATGATGATTCTTTAAAGAAAATTCCCCTGAAACCAATAGAGTCTGAAATTTCACTGTATGCCTAGTTTCCTAAGAATTTCCCAAAATGAATAACGGTGTGACTGAGGTTGATGAATCTGCTTGTAAAGGAATTACGCACCTGACTTAGCCGTGTGTGATGGCAGCTACGACTTCAAGGGCATCATCGACTACATCTTCTTCAACCGGGACACGATGACGCCGCTGGGGGTGCTGGGCCCGCTGGACCAGGACTGGCTGCGGGAGAACAAGGTGCAGGGCTGCCCGCACCCGCACGTGCCGTCAGGTCAGTGTCTCCGGCCGGCGCGCCGGCATCAGAGGCGCTCCCAGAGCACGCTGGTGTCCATGGTGATGGGTGGTAGACGCTGCGAATGGCCTGTTCACAGCTCTCCCGCCTGGACCACCTGGATACGTGGTGAATCCAGCGGCTGTCCCGCCCCGTTCATCATTTCACTGTTGTGTCACGGTGTAGTGGGGTAGTGCAGGAACTGTGAGCAGGCTTACCTGATACCAAGACTCAATGGATAGCGTTCTGAGGGGTGAGGTGTTGAGTCCTTTTGAATCTGGTTGAAAATTCTATTATGTGGATGAGTAACCAGAATTGTATCCATACGTGTATTTCATCGACGAACAGCACGTAAATGAGAAAGAGGCTCGTTTCCCGGGTCGGTCTCGTGTTTGCTTTGCTGTCTGACCTGTGTCTCGTGTTTACTGTGTTTGAACTTGCTGATCCGTGTGTGCGTGTGATCGACAGACCATTTCTCGCTGCTTGTGGAGTTGGAGATGTCGCCGTCACGTGCCGACCCCGCCACCTCCGCCAACGGCCTCATCGCGCACCGGTAGCCGAGCCCTGACACCTGTCGGCCGCCTCAGCAAACAAAAGTTCCGCCGTCCGTGTGCAGATGGCGCCACCGCCAACCACTGACGTACGAGCGTCGGGCCTGTTTTTTACTGGAATTCTCCTCTTCAAGTTCAAGCCGATATGCACACTATGAAGAAGAGGAGGCGGGGACTGCAGTTATACGATAGGTGGGCGCGTGTTGGTGTGTTTTCTGTGTACAGTGTCCCGGTAAAGTGTTCGTCGAGGAGCTCCGGGGACGTGACCCTGCCGACACGCGCTTCTGTGGACGATTGAAGGGACTTTGGCCGGTGGAACAGGGCTCAATAGTGTACATACGAACGGCTGCTAGTGGTGAGAACGTTAGAGACTCTGTCTTCGACTGTGCGTGTTGGAGACGACCAGGTGTCGGCTGCGGCGCGAGATGGATTTTTGACCTCCCGGATCACGGTATATGTGAAAAGTCTGTCACGCTGGATGACGTCTCGCGCCGAGGCGACACTGGCTGGGCTGTGTGTGTGCAGGGACGTTGCCAGGCTGCGGTGCGGTGGGGTTCTCCTGACGCGCGAGAGAGGGGCGCCGGTCGTTTGTCCGCCTACCTGTCCTCGCCGTGTTTCTTACGCCATTGCAGTGGCGGTTCCAGGCCGAAAATCTCCCCCAGAGAGTGTTCAAATTTCAAATAGTGAAGCCAATGAGAGAGACTAAGAGGTGAGTGTGTCTGTGTGGTGTGGTCCCTGAATCCTCCGCTGGCTGTGGCTGTGGCTGGGGTGTGGATGTGTGGGTGCCACGGCCACCTCCCCGGGGCGGCCAGTACAAACTCAGTGGGCTGCGCCGCCGCGCACACTAGCGCCACCGCGCGGCACCGCCGCCAGTCGGCGCGCCAGTGTGTGCCCTTCCTCCCCGGCTGGCCGCCACCCCCCCCCCGCTCCTCCCCCCAACGGTCTGTCTTTCACTGTCGCTGTCTGTGAGCGTGAGAATTGGCTGTCTCCCTGTGCAAGTCTGAGTGTGAGAGGTGACTGTCTCCCTGTGCGAGTGTGAGAGGTGACTGTCTACCTGTGGAGTGTGAGAAGTGACCCCTGTGTGAGTGTGAGAGGTGGCTGTCTCCCTGTGCGAGTGTGAGAGGTGACTGTCTCCCTGTGTGAGTGTGAGAAATGGCTGTCTCCCTGTGTGAGTGTGAGAAGTGGCTGTCTCCCTGTGTGAGTGTGAGAGTGGGCTGTCTCCCTGTGTGAGTGTGAGAGGGCTGTCTCCCTGTGTGAGTGTGAGGTGGGCTGTCTCCTGTGTGAGTGTGAGAGTGGCTGTCTCCCTGTGTGACTGTGAGGTGGCTGTCTCCCTGTGTGAGTGTGAGAGTGGGCTGTCTCCCTGTGCGAGTGTGAGAGTGGGCTGTCTCCCTGTGCGAGTGTGAGAGTGGGCTGTCTCCCTGTGTGAGTGTGAGAAGTGACTCCCTGTGTGAGTGTGAGAGGTGGCTGTCTCCCTGTGCGAGTGTGAGAGGTGACTGTCTCCCTGTGTGAGTGTGAGAAATGGCTGTCTCCCTGTGTGAGTGTGAGAAGTGGCTGTCTCCCTGTGTGAGTGTGAGAAGTGGCTGTCTCCCTGTGTGAGTGTGAGAGTGGGCTGTCTCCCTGTGTGAGTGTGAGAGTGGCTGTCTCCCTGTGCGAGTGTGAGAGTGGGCTGTCTCCCTGTGTGAGTGTGAGAGTGGGCTGTCTCCCTGTGTGAGTGTGAGAAGTGACTCTCTCCCTGTGTGATTGTGAGAGGTGACTGTCTCCCTGTGCGAGTGTGAGAGGTGACTGTCTCCCTGTGCGAGTGTGAGGGTGGGCTGTCTCCCTGTGTGAGTGTGAGAGTGGGCTGTCTCCCTGTGTGAGTGTGAGAAGTGACTCCCTGTGTGAGTGTGAGAGGTGACTGTCTCCCTGTGTGAGTGTGAGAGTGGCTGTCTCCCTGTGTGAGTGTGAGAGTGGCTGTCTCCCTGTGCGAGTGTGAGAGTGGGCTGTCTCCCTGTGCGAGTGTGAGGGTGAGCTGTCTCCCTGTGTGAGTGTGAGAAGTGACTCCCTGTGTGAGTGTGAGAGGTGACTGTCTCCCTGTGTGAGTGTGAGAGTGGCTGTCTCCCTGTGTGAGTGTGAGAGTGGCTGTCTCCCTGTGTGAGTGTGAGAGTGGGCTGTCTCCCTGTGCGAGTGTGAGGGTGGGCTGTCTCCCTGTGTGAGTGTGAGAGTGGCTGTCTCCCTGTGTGAGTGTGAGAAGTGACTCCCTGTGTGAGTGTGAGAGGTGACTGTCTCCCTGTGTGAGTGTGAGAGTGGCTGTCTCCCTGTGTGAGTGTGAGAGTGGCTGTCTCCCTGTGTGAGTGTGAGAGTGGGCTGTCTCCCTGTGCGAGTGTGAGGGTGAGCTGTCTCCCAGTGCAGTGTGAGAGTGGCTGTCTCCCTGTGCGAGTGTGAGAGTGGCTGTCTCCCTGTGTGAGTGTGAGAGTGGGCTGTCTCCCTGTGTGAGTGTGAGAGTGGCTGTCTCCCTGTGTGAGTGTGAGAGTGGGCTGTCTCCCTGTGTGACCGTGAGCAGTGACTTCCCTGTGCGAATGTGTGAGCAGTGCCTGTCCCCCTGGTGTCTGAGTGTGGACGCGGAGCTCCCGCACCCTACGGCGCTGGAGTGCTCCGCGCTGCGGCATAGATGGCGCCAGGTGCGGCCGCCTGTGTGTGGCTGGTGGATACTCTGGCGTCCTGAGCGGAGGCGCCGCCGAGTGTGGTGCCGCGTGCTGGTGCTCGTTCCAGTAGAAATTCTACCACCACCAGCTGAGCCGTTTCATTGTGCGTGAGCTATGTGCGTCTGGTTGTTACCGTCCTGCCCCCGCGACGCCAGCTGTCCCAGAGGGCGTGGAAGATTTGCGCTAGTATTTTTAGATCTCACTGTAACTCTGCGCACGCGTCCGGCGGTGGGGTGGCGCCGGTCCCCTCCCCGGCCCCCGGTCCCCACAGCGCCGTCGCGCGCTTTTTTTGATGGATTTTATGGCGCGGTGGGCGTCGTCCCTCTCCCGCCACCAGGTACGCGCCATTTTTGAGAGACCACGCCTGTCGATTGATGTGAGATGGGGTGCAAGGTGAATTCTAATTGTGAACATCGGAAGCGCTCATAGTGACCTCTTTAACTTCATGATTCCGGACATTATGCATGTTTTAGCAGCAATAGCACCATTAGCGTCGTATGTAAACTTTGAGTAATATTCTGCATCCATCGGCAGTTTGTATTATTAGTTCGTTCAGCTTTACATGCTGCTGTTTTTCCTCTACCTTTTCTTTAAGAAATTATTCTCGGGCGCCTGTTGGCATTAGTGGTTGCCATGGTAACGGAGATCGAGCAGCCGAAGTCAACTGACACTCATTGAAGAAATTAGCGCACCATTGTTTTTCGGCCGCATTGCATTTGCCCGCACCCATACCTTCGCCCCACACTCGCACACACCCGCACCCATACCTTCGCCCCACACTCGCACACACCCGCACCCACGCTTTCGCCCCACACTCGCACACACCCGCACCCACGCGTGGTCTGGGCTCTTTGCTCGACGGTCCGCGGGAGAAACTCACAGAAGTTTTGTGATTCAGGCTCCAATTCAATTTGATGAATTTCTGAACATACTTTGCGTGACAAGACTTTTCTTATTCCATCTTCAACTAGATGAAGGAGGTTGTAGAGAATTTAAGTGAGTGAAATGGAATGCTTAAATTTGGTCCCCGGTAGAAACTACACTTTTGTTTTGTCATGAGCGAACCCAGTCGTTGAAACTGGTGTGCAGTCTAAAGTGCGCTGCTGTCCAGTGTGTTCGGACCGTCGGAAGAAGGAGGCAGACCACGCCCGCGCACCACCACCACCTGAACATAAGAGCCAACAGAAGCGCCGCAGCCGCGCGGCGACCGTCGAGACGTCCTAGTGGGATGCCTGGTTGTTTGCTGCTCGTTTAAATGTGGGCCCGATTGTGGCGGCATTGCCGTCATCACCGAAAGCATGTGATTGGTAGCCAAAACCTTTTTTTAGCATTTCTGATTATTTACCGCTGGGGTCCGCGGTGCCGGGCCCTGCCAGTGATCTCCTTGAAATGCGTAAGCATTTTTGTATCGTCTTGCGCGCTGTGACAACTATTCTGTTGTTTTTTCTGGTTTATCTGTGAACGCTTGCGATATTGGAAGGCCGTGTTGGTGAGTGTGTATGTATGTGCGTGTGCGTGTGCGGGTTGCGCGTTCACAGCAGCTGTTGTTGCGTAGCGGGAGGGCTATCTGTGATGCAGGTAACTCTCCATAGGAAGACAAGGGAGCCAACTTAGCCAGCTTGTATGTTCATGTAAAAATCCGGCAACCACGCGCAACTCGTGGGAGGGGCTCCAAAACATAAACACATCACGTAAATAGTGAAAAGACGGTGTGCGGGTGTGTTTGTATGTGTTGCGTGTGCGTGCGTGCTTGACGTGGTGGAACGCTGTCCTGCGTCTCTGAACGCACGCGCAGCAGAGCCGGCGAGGGTATGTGCGTGGACCTCTGGTGCTACTCTGCGATTTTGGCGCGAAAACTGGCGCCACATCGTACTGGCGCGCGCTCGCCGCTGTCCCGTGTATATATTTTATTCCATAGCGCGTGCCAGGCGCGCGGTCGGCGCGCAGGCGCGTACAAACCCGGTACAACGTGAGGGGAGGGGGCGGGGCGGGAGGGCGATCGGCGCTGGCCCCTCGCCTCTTGTGCCGCGCCAGGGGGCGCATCGTGTGGCCAGCGTCACTGCCGCCGCCGCCGCCAGCGGCCGTCTGTTAAATTATTTTGTCTGAAGTATCCAAGCGTTTTCTGGGGATGTGGAGTGAAGTGGGGTGGGCGCGTCTGGACTGCGGCCTCAGGGAGGGTGCGAAGCCGCGGGGCGTTACTCAACAGTGCGGAGCTGTGGGGCGCTGTGTGGCGGCGGCGGTGGTGTCGCGGTGTCTGTGTACATATAAATACAAACTTCACTGAGCCATGCCGCCCTCTGTTTGAGACTCTGCAATCACCCTGGGACGGCCTCGCCCTGAGGGGTGTACCCACGGACAGAAACCGGTGGTCCCGGCCTGAGGAGTGTACCCACGGACAGAAACTGGCGGCCCCACCCTGAGGAGTGTACCAACAGACAGAGACCGGTGGTCCCGCCCTGTGGAGTGTACCAACGGACAGAGACCGGCGGCCCCACCCTGACGGGTGTACCAACGGACAGAGACCGGCGGCCCCACCCTGACGGGTGTTCCAACGGACAGAGACCGGTGGCCCCACTCTGACGGGTGTACCAACGGACAGAGACCGGTGGTCCCGCCCTGAGGAGTGTACCAACGGACAGAGACCGGCGGCCCCACCCTGAGGAGTATACCAACGGACAGAGACCGGTGGTCCCGCCCTGAGGAGTGTACCAACGGACTGAGACCGGCGGTCCCGCCCTGAGGAGTGTACCAACGGACAGAGACCGGCGGCCCCGCCCTGAGGAGTGTACCAACGGACAGAGGCCGGCGGTCCCGCCCTGAGGAGTGTACCAACGGACAGAGACCGGCGGTCCCGCCCTGAGAAGTGTACCAACGGACAGAGACCGGCGGCCCCACCCTGACGGGTGTACCAACGGACAGAGACCGGCGGCCCCACCCTGAGGAGTGTACCAACGGACAGAAACCGGTGGTCCCGCCCTGAGGAGTGTACCAACGGACAGAGACCGGCGGCCCCACTCTGATGGGTGTACCAACGGACAGAAACCGGTGGTCCCGCCCTGAGGAGTTTACCAACGGACAGAAACCGGTGGTCCCGCCCTGAGGAGTGTACCCACGGACAGAGACCGGCGGTCCGGCCCTGAGAATTGTACCAACGGACAGAGACCGGCGGCCCCACTCTGACGGGTGTACTAACGGACAGAGACCGGCGGCCCCACTCTGACGAGTGTACCAACGGACAGAAACCGGTGGTCCCACTCTGAGGAGTGTACCAACGGAGAGAAACCGGTGGTCCCGCCCTGAGAAGTTTACCAACGGACAGAGACCGGTGGTCCCGCCCTGAGGGGTGTACCCACGGACAGAAACCGGCAGCCCCACTCTGACGGGTGTACCAACGGACAGAGACCGGCGACCCCACCCTGATGGGTGTACCAACGGATAAATGCAATACAATGACCGGGCCCGCACACTGACAGGTGTACTCACCGACAGAGACCGGTGACCTTGGCGGGGAGCAAAAAGTGCCGGGAAGAGTCCCCGGAGCGTTGAGTGTAAGGGTGATTCTCGTTGGGTCATTGACACATTCGTTGTATGCGTACTAGGGTGCATCAAACGCCCCGACTTTTGAAATTAGCTCTCTCTTTGAATTGATCTCTCTCTCTCTCTCTCTCGCTCTCTCTCTCTCTCTCTCTCTCTCTCTCTCTCTCTCTCTCTCTCTCTCTCTCTCTCTCTCTCTCTCTGTCTCTGTCTCTCTCTCTCTCTCTCTCTCTCTCTCTCTCTCTCTCTCTCTCGCTCTCTCTTTCTCTTTCTCTTGCTTTCTCTCCTCTCTCTCTCTCTCTCTCTCCGTCCATCCTTGATCTCCCCTGACGAGGAGTTATCACATCATTGATCACTCATCACGCCGCTAGATGACTCGGAAGGTCGGTTCTCTCGGTTCAAGACCTGCGGTAATATTCTGGTCTGTCGCGTAGCAATGCTTTTGCTCAGGGGAGTGGATTAAAAAAATCGTTGGGAGCCCAAATTTAAAAAAAGAAGTAAATGACTGCGATATAGAAGGAGATGGCACAATGTCATCTTTTCTATCCGTGACAGGGTCTTTCTGAATCCTGAAAATAATAAACAACAAAATGTAAAGAATGTTGCACCTTGGTCAAAACCTGGAATTAAGTATAATTAGGGGTACTATTAGCCAAAAATCATGGAACCCCCATGATTTCTCTGAGAAAGGTACAATAAGCTCAATATGTTGAGTTTGAAAATGCTCCTCTAGGGAAAGAAATAAACATCTGCCTGTGGATGATGTCATGATTGATTGATTGATTATTGGGTTTTAAGGGCGCGCCAACCTGCGAGGTCATATAGCGCCCATAACACTTCTCTGCAGTCAAAGCTTATAATTTTGTCTGTCTTTAGGGGAAAGTAAAGTCTCGTTTAAAGTGAACTAATATTTACATTAAAGAGTGATTCTTTCACATCGTAGTTATGATTCTCACTGCACGGATGCATGGTCACATATTCAAACAGGTTTACCGCGCCGGCAGGCGCTCGGCGCGGGGCGCCGGGGCATCACTTCCGGCGCCCACCCCGCGCCAACGGACCCAGGGGCCCGGGGGCGCGGGGCAGCCTAGACGCCGGACCCAAGCCCGACGTCTAACGGAGGCCCTCCCCGTCGCTCCGAGACTTGAAAGGCCCCGGAGCGAAAGGGAGGACCCGCCAAATCGGCGCCAGGCGCCTATCAGCGCGGTTGACTACCACAACACACGCTTTTAACCAGGATCAAATATTATCGTAAAGTCAATGTCTCTAAGATAGGACAGCACCCGTTCCACCATACTGGAGTCACGGCCGATCAATTCTAAAAGTGTGGACTCCTGCCGGTGCACGCCAAAATGCAAAGACCTGCGTCTAGCATATTCCGGGCACGAGACTAGCACGTGTCGGACCGACAGGGGCGCCGCACATCGCTGACATTGTGGTCGAGGTTCGCCGCATAACAGATATCGGTGAGTGGCCAGCGTGTGGCCAGTCCGCAATCGACACAACGCCACCTCCTCACGGCGGTTAGGCCGCAGCGAGGATGGCCACTCACCGATCTCAGGTTTGATAACTTTCAACTTGTTATTTATTATATTATTCCATTGTTCTTGCCATACACTGCGAAGGTGGGTACATATATATGGGTACAAATCTCTAGCGGGGATTCGTTGCGCACGCCTGCAGGGCCTACGGGAAGCACGTCGGGCCGCTGCGTCTGCCACTTCATTCAATTGTATTCCAACATGACTTGGGATCCAGCAGAGTGTTACATACTTTCCCAGTCTGGCGAGGCGGGTTAAGCGCAGGACAATGTTTAAAACAAGTCCATCACTTGGGTTGAAACCACTCACAGCTTGAATGCTGCTAAGGCTATCAGTGAAAATAACGTATTTCGTGGCATCACTAACTTCGATAAAGCATAGAGCCTTATCCAAGGCGGTGAGTTCAGAGGTGAAAACCGATGCAAAAGATGAAAGTGAGAAATTTCTTGTTACTGTATCCGTAACAAAAGCGCATCCCACTCCAACATCAGTTTTTGATCCGTCAGTGTAGAACGACACATGATCTGCATACTGTGCAATGTGTTCGAGCGCCAATTGTTTAAATTCAGTAGGGATAGTATCGGATTTGGTTTTCCCTGCGAGAGTCATGTCGGTTTTTGGGCAGATAAGTTCCCAAGGAGGGATGTCTGAAAGCTCGCTGTGAGTCACAACACTCGGCTGGATACCACTTTCGGCCGAGAAACGTTGGACGCGTACGCCCAGTGGGATTCCTCTTTGCACGTTCACAAACAGCCGTAGCATGTTCCGCGAGAAAACTGCGTTATATGTTGGGTGTGACGGAGACTGAGCCAGCTTACAGGCGTAACGCTGCCCGAGCAGGCGCCGTCGCAATGCGAGAGGTGGTTCATTTGCTTCCACCAACAAGCTGGAGCACGGTGTTGTCCTAAACGCACCTGTGGCCACTCGGAGTGCACTATGGTGAATCGTATCTAAACAGCGTTTAGCTGATTCCGACGCAGAATCGTATACAAAACAGGCGTAATCCATCTTGGAACGAACAAGAGACCGATAGAGAATGAGAAGTGTCTTCCTGTCCGCTCCGTACGATAGACGAGATGCACATTTCAAGGCATTCAATGATTTAAAACACTTGTCACGTATATTCCTAATGTGTGCGTTGTATGTCAGCCGTTTATCAAACGTTACTCCGAGAAACTTTGCTGTCGGTTGGAAAGTGATAGTTTTACCGCGCAACGATACCATAGGTTCCGGACAGGTCCTGCGCCTGCGACAGAAATGAACACCAGCGGTTTTTTCGGTCGAAAAATATAATCCATTTTTACTACTCCAGCGTTCCAGATGGTTCACAGCCAGCTGGAGTTGACGTGATAGTGAAGATGTTGTTGAAGATGTTGTCCATATTGCAATATCGTCCACGAATATGGAACTCTGTATGGATGATGGGAGGGATGTTGTGACGTCATTTATGGCTAAAGCGAAGAGACAAATACTTGAAACGCTCCCCTGTGGGATACCCTCTTCCTGATAAAATGCATTGGAGTACATGCCACCGATCCTGACGCGAAAAGTCCTATCAGTCAGAAAGTTCTTCATAAAAAGACCCATCTGGCCACGAATACCACACTGATACAATTTTAACAGGATACCATGTCGCCACGCTGTGTCATAGGCGGCAATGGCGTCAAAGAACACGGCTCCAAGGTGTCGCCCCTCTCTGAACGCACATCGCACTGAGGTATCCAGAGACACCAAGTGATCCACCGTGCTCCGGCCCTTGCGGAAACCGCACTGGTTGTTACTGAGAATACCTCGGCTTTCCAGATACCACATGAATCGCACATTCACCATTTTTTCGAAAAGTTTACACATGCAAGAAGTCAGCGATATTGGCCTAAAGTGTAAAGGGTCTGAGCCAGACTTGCCCGGTTTCAAAATAGGAATCACTATGGCTTCCCGCCACGCCGGAGGGAAATCGCCAGACTCCCACATCACATTAAATGTGGCAAGCAGTGCCCTCAGCGCATATTGCGACAAGGCTTTCAACATATCATTATGTATAAGATCTGGTCCTTCAGCTACAGAACGAAGGGCACGGATCGCTGCCACCAGCTCGTGCATCGAAAACGGCTGGTTATAAGATGGCGTGTCAGTAGTGGTAAAGTCTATAGGTCTCTGTTCGGCTAAGTTTTTATGTCTCATAAATGTATTATCGTCTCTCAAGGAGCTACAGCGCTGTGCAATCGCATTGCCTATACAGTTAGCCACTTTACCTGGGTTGAATATTGTTCTGCCAGAAACGTTTGGTGTTGGAAGATATGTGGGGACCGACGTGCCGTCAATGCGGCGAATTTGGGCAAATACCTGGGACAATGGTGTACATCTATTCAGTCTGCTTACATACTCCCTCCAAGACTTCTTTTTAGCTTGTTTTATGGTGCGTCTGCAGGCGGCTCTGGCCTGTCTATAGATATTTAAGTTGTATAGCGTGGAGTTTCGTTTAAACTGTCGGTAGGCACGTCGTCGTTTACGAATAGCGTTCCGACAATCCTCGCTCCACCACGGAACCGGTGGCCGCTGCGGATATTTTGATGTTCGGGGGATACTGGCATGGGCTGCGTCTCGGAGTATGGTCGAAAACTCGTCCACTGTGAGTGGCTCTCCTGTCGACATATTCTCTACGTAATCATCTACGAGAGAATTAAACAGGGACATATCTGCGTTTTTAAACTTCCACCGTTGCGGTCTCGTGCCTAAAACAGGTGCACCGTCACAGATCACAAAAACAGGAAAGTGGTCACTTCCCATTGGGTCACTGTTTACTGACCAGCTAAATGTAGCAGCCAGCTGAGGGCTGCAAATGCTCAGGTCTAAGGCTGATTCGCGACCAGATGGAGTGGTAAAATGTGTTGGTTCTCCTGTGTTTAAGACACATAAATTCTCATCTCGAATAAAACGCTCGAGGTGGCGGCCCCGAGTGTTTGTACCTTCGCACCCCCATGCAGTATGGTGCGCGTTAAAATCCCCCATGAGAAGGATTGGGGGTGGTAGTTCGGACATGAGCATATTTAATTCCGGCGAGGGCAGGTCTACCCCAGGGGGCAGGTAGACGGAACATAATGTAATCTGCCGTCGATTGAAGTATATGCGCGCTGCAATAGCTTGTAGCCGTGTCTGGAGTAGGATCTGTTTTGCTGGTAGATTGTGATTTACTGCTAAAAGAACGCCGCCGTAGGCGACTGGGTTGCGTTGCATGTCTTTTCGGTACGTGCGGTAACCTCTGAGGGAAAATTGAGTCTCTTGTGACAATTTTGTTTCCTGCAGGCATATTGCTGCTGGTCCATGGTCTCTTATAATAACTCGCAGATCCTCAGCACTTGTCCGAACCCCACGGCAGTTCCACTGTATAAAGGTGTTCATGAGGAAGGTGGTAGGGAAGGGGTGCAGCTTATGTCCACACAGTAAAAAATTAAAACAGAAACGGGCTTACTAAGCAGATGTGCCGACCTAACCCTTCCAGGGGGGGCCAGTGCCCCCGGAAGGACCCTTGGCTGGTGCCGCGAAAGTCCCACCGAGCCGGTTACGTATCGGACCGCGGCCTCGTCCGCTTTCTAGCGAGGTACCGCGGGCTCGCGAGGTCTGGGGGTGGTCGGGAGGGCTCCCTACCGGTCGTTTAACTGGGGACCTACCCCGCGAAGCAGCTTCAAAGTTCTTTCTGACCGCTGCCACCGTCGACGAAGGAGTCTGGGCGATAGGTGTTGGCGGTGGCTCAGTCTCTGATCGGGCCTGTGGCGGCGGCATTGCTGCAGTTGGGGGCGCTGATTCAGCGCCACAAACTGGTGGTTTGATGGGAGGCCGCATGCGGCGCCTCCCCGCGGGGGAGGGCTTGCCTCCTTGTCCGACGACTGTCCAGCCGTCTGACCCTTCAGGGTCGGGGTGAGCTGAGGCTGAACCCTGCTCACACTCTGCCCCAGCGCTAGGCGTTGGGGGTGGGGGTGGGGGCTGGGGGATGGGGGTGGTCCCGCACAGCCCCGCTCCTCCATCAGTGGGGACGAAACCCCGCCTTCCAGCCTCGGCAGGAGCCAGAGGCGAAGAGATGGAAAGGGGAGCGTCGTTGCGCCCCCGCCCCCGTCCGTCAGTGAGGGGGGCCGCGGAGGAGGTGCCGCCTCCGGCTCAGGTGCCGGGGCGGCGGGCCGGCGTGTGAACACCAGCCCCATCTTCCCCGCCAGGCGGACAAAGTCGGCCACGGTTAGGGAACGGATGACCTCCTCCGCGGTCATCCTTGGGGGGTTTGGTATGCCTGTAGAGGTTACCTGGGCGTAACTCTTCCGCGGGTGGGACGCCTCGTATGCTTCTCGGGCCTCGCGAAAACTGATCTGTTGTGTGGTCTTGATTGAGAGTATTTCTTTCTCCCTCAGGAGCTCTGGGCATGAGCGGTCTGCTACCTGGTGTGAGCCTCCGCAGTTAGCACACTTCAGTGTTTCGGCATCACACTCAGCGGTGCTGTGGTGTGCGGATGAACATTTTCCACAAATACGCTTGCCTTTGCAGGATCGAGCAGTGTGGCCATACTTTTGGCACATGAAACATCGCATGGGGCTTGGCACGAAAGGCCTCACCCCGACCCGTGAGTATCCCACAAATATGTGCTTCGGTAATTCATCTGTGTCAAAGGTAAGTATCAAAGTGTCTGTGTCTAGCATTATTTCTCCACTTTTCCTTCGAATCCTATGCACCTCTACAACTCCGAAGTCCTCAAGTCCTTCCACGATCTCTTCCTCAGACAGTCCTCTAAGCTCCTGACTACTGACCACACCCTTCCTAAAGTTCTTTGTTCTGTGTGGCTCTACAGAGATTGCGATTTTACAGGTCTTTTTGGTTCCGCCTTCCTTCCTACTAAATGATAGTTCAGAGACTAAGAGTGCACGCTCAGCATCCTTTGTGTGCGCAAATTCTACCTCCAAAGACCCGTCGCGTAGTTTTTGACATCTTTCTATTTTCCCTAGACTATCAAGTGCCTCCTTTCGTTTGAAAGGTGATAGAGATGCCAGCGATGTGTCCAGACCTCGCATTACTAGGACACGAGGACAGGACGGTTGAGAGATGGTTTTACGCGAACTAGGTGTCAGTGTCCGCGCAGTCCCTTCCCCTCTAGGGGTTGGGAGATGTCAGCCTCCTGCTGGAGGTGGTGAGAGGGGTTTGTGGAGTTTGAAGAGTCCATAGGAAGATCATAAGGTTCCACCAGCCACGTGCGCCCCCCTTCCGACGAGGGTGCTACGAGGCGAGACGACGCACGGGCTGGCTATACGGGGGAAACGCCGCCGTTACAGAGGGGGAGAGAGACTCACCAAACCCCCCCTGCCCCGACGACGGTCCCCCCTTGCACCTAGCCTAGACGACCCCGGGCGGGGCCCGACACCCCACCCTCCCCGGGTGAAGTTGGGACCTCACCCAAGGAGGGAGGGGCAGCCGAGCCCCACCAAAGGCCGACAGACTTTTACAATGCTGCTACTCTTGTCGATGCCCTCAAGAGTTCCCCGCCCTTGCGGAAATCCAGACCAAAGTAGAGTGTTGCTAGAGGACGACGAACGAACACAGCGCCTCCCTCAGCTCAGCTACCAGGACTCCTTCATCCCGGGGTACGGGTCGGTGCGCAGCTCACCTTAAAAGACAGGCGCCCTCGCACGGCCTCATCGGAGCAGGCGACTACCACCTGCTCGTCACAACTGATTCCCGGCTGGTCCGAGAGAAGCGAGCCCCCGGCCCGCAGGGCCGGCGATTAGAGGAATCCAATCGCCAGCCACACGAGTCGGAGGCCCACATACACCCAGACCATCCAGGAATCATAGGCACGTGCAAGGACGCCCATGATACTGGGATAATGTGGGTAACTGGGAAGTTATGAGTTGGAAAAGGAAGAGGGCCGGTCTGTGCTGTCCAGCCCAGACACGCGCCGCACGCGACCGAGGTGTCCACACTCAAGACGAGCAAGAGTGCACACACCCCCGCCACCCGCGGAGACACGCCGGGCCAGACAACGCAGACAGTGGGCAGGAGGGGTGTTTAGGAGTGGACAGAGAGGATACGGGTGGAAAGGCATGGAGAGACAAGGAAATAAGGAAAGAAGAGGAAAAGGAACAAGGAGTTGGTGGGATTTGAATTTAGGAAGGCCAAGAAAGGATGAGGATGGCAGTTTCGATTTAGCCTCTCGCCCGAAGGCGGGAGGCGAAACCCATCCTGCCAACTGGGGTCGCGGGTGTCGTCACATCCCGTACCCAATTATCCATGTGCCGGACCAGTCAGCAGGTGCCAACAAGTCCAGCAGATGAAAATCGGTCCCCTGCGGGGGATGATGTCATGATCTGGCAACCACTACCATACTCGAAAAACTTCAAGGAGTTCAATTGGCTGATGCTCATTGTGACGTCAGCATATGTCGTCACACCGACAGCCATGACAACTGTGGCATGTTGCCAGGGGTGCATGAGGTGTACACTAGGGTGCACAAACGCCCCGACTTTTGAAATTAGCTACGCGGCCCGGCCCATTTTTTTTGCCTTGGACCTAGTAAGTCCAAATATGAAATATTTTGACATTTCGAAATTGGCTAGGGGTGCCACCTAGCGGCCAAAGTTTTCAGTTTTGACCATTGTTTGATATACTTTGGATTGACCTCAGAAGGCGTCTCATTTTATAAGTGGACTGTTTTGTGGCCAAACACTGTTGCGCTGGTCTAAAAGCACATGCATGCCCAATTTCATGGATTTTAGACATCTTTTAGGGGTGCCTCCTAGCGGTGAAAAAATCAATTCTGACAGTTTGTTTACAATTTGTTTCATTATATGCGTGGACAGAATCATGTTGTATTTTGGTCCAGTTTAAACGAGATTTTGATGAATCGACCTCAGGGTACTTGCGAAACGGATTTCATGCATTTTTTATTTTTTATGGCACCACGTGGCGGCCGAAATTTCAAATTTATATTGGTTTCTGTTCATCCGTTTTTATTCATTGAGGACATTGGTCCTGCGTGCAGCTAATTTTTTGGGTGATAAACTACCGTTTTACCATCTGATGCCTTCCATACACACAAGGCTAAGAACGAAGAAAGACGGAGACAAGTTGTGGGGAGCGGACTTGGAATCAAACTACTGGTTACACCGTGGTAGAGTAAGAGAACGAATGGAAAATACGGCTACCCCACATCGAATTTGACGGTTGAGCTTCTTGAACGGCGGGAGTACTCAGACGCAGTGATGAACATGGTGTTTGCCACAACAGGGTCGAACACAGGTCATCGATCAGCCGCCTGCATCCAAATCCAAGATCGGCTGAACAAGGCTCTGCTCTGGTCTGGGGACAGGCACTAAATCGGGGGAAAAGTCCACGTCAGTGTTTTCAACAAACTCGATATCGAGAAATTCTGCTTGCCTCACCAATAATTCTAACAAAAACCGACTTACATTCATTATACATTGAAGAAAAAACGGGCCAAAAAGATGAGCAATATTTCGAAATTGATTCTTTATCAAGATAAGCGAAAAATGAAAGACGGTTGAGTTTATCTTTCAAATAAACTCAACTTCACCAGAAAGTCGCCCGTTCCTGACGGAACTCAAAGAGAACCTCCTTCAAACTGTCAGTCCGAAACAGAGCCGTGGTGACCACGAGGAGTTCAGAGAACTAGGAATTACTTTCCTTGGCTCAAATAATCCAGATGTATATTTTCGATGCTCAGGAGCAATGCGTAGAGCTAGATGGATGAGCAGCCTGCCTTATGCGATGAAGATATGCTCGTCCGAGCACCACATTCTTTACGTTCAAGACGAAAAATCCCCCAACGCAGGAACTTATGTCAAAGGTTTGGCGGTTCGGGACCTTCATCACCTCCGTCTATGGCTTGTAATGGATGATATGCCAGGACGCGGTGGATTCCCCATGGCATGATCTGAATCTTAACCAGCACTTGTCCTGTTATGGGGACTTAGTGAACGAAGTTGTTGGCACTGGTGCACTGCTGGCTTTCAGCCATCAGCGGTACTTGACCTTAGAGATGGCTCCCTTGCTCTTTTCAGCAGCTTGACATCTCAGCCTGTACGAAGTCAGCTTGCAAAACGTTTTCTGGTGGCGAAGCTCAAGATCATACCCGAGGCACCTCTCAGTCGTCAAGGAAGTGGGTCCGGGAAACCATGTTTTTGCAGAGTTTGAGCAAATAGACTAAGTTGGTAGACCTGGCTGAACCTGAATCGGGGTCTAAATTCAGACTCCTGAAGCTGGACACCGGGTTCATAGAGCTGAATGTCAGTGACGGGCCCGACTCATCTACCTACCAAGCACCTAGGGTAAAGCCCAGGGCCATACATGTTCCCAATGATACCGCCGTAAGGGGAGGAAAGATGGCCTCGGACTTTCAAACGACAGCACAGTCTAAGCGACACTTCCAGAACATTCTGCAAGCGGTCGGAAAAAAAACGGAAAAGGCAGCCTGATCCACGCTCAAGGAAACCGAAACACGAGTAATCTGTGTGCTCAAGAAAGTGGGGTTGTGTAAATAGTAGAAATAGAAACAGTCAGGTGTGACTATCAGTGGTCAAAACTAGCGCAACTGAACATGACGTGTTGTCGAGGCCATGGGTTGTGAGCGCGGTAGTGGAGTGGTCAACGCAGCTGGCTTCCACGCAGCCGACCCGGGTTCAAGGCCCGGCAGCTTCCCTGAACAAGGAGCAAGCTGGCTCCCGAGAAACAATTCCAAAAGGGAAAGAGTTGGCGACGCCGCATGACCCTTGCAGTTGGTGCGTCGATAAGCCCCAAAAATCAGTCAAATAGGGCGTGAGTTGTGCTATGAATGTCTCTTACAAATTTCGTATTTGTTATCGAAAGATCGGTGTTAATTTAACTACAATAATAACAAGCAATAACCTAAAGTAACATGATTACAATAATCTAAGATATTTCGTGTCAATTTGGAAACATCGGCTCTTGGCGTTAATCATCGTACATGACCTTAATTCCCACAGCGGTGCTTTTCATGCAAGGTACTTAAGCTGGAACCTTTAAGTATTTCATAGATTGATGAATCAAGATGTTTTGGTCTCAGCATTGTATAACTGGCCTTGTATTGTAATAGGAATAATACCTACCTCAGATCGATGAACGATTTGGTTCTTTCACGAAATATCCCAACTGAGCCGCCCATTGTGCTCCGGTGGATAACTGAAATGAGAGGAGCTCGTGCGAGAACTCCCAAAAACTATGAAACACTATGGAAGAAAATGGATGATTTGTTGAAAAATAAGGAAAAAGGAAGACGACATATTGGTCCGGAAATTTTGAAGGTGATATCTGTCACTTGAGAGGAATTTGCGTCACAAATTATCCTTGGACCTCAACCAAAGCTTCTTACTCATTTTTTCATAGTCATTAATTTATTAAAACCTTAAAAATTAATTTCGGCCACCAGATGTCACTCACTGTCAACATTTTTAAATGCCTTTAATAGATACTTTGGACCTACAGGCATAGTAGTTCATAATTACCGCAAAGTTCAAATCCAGGATCGTTCAACAATTATGTTCGATAAAAACTCACCAAAACGCCAAACGTTGCAAACTTCTACCGTCAGGTGGCACCCCTAGCTGGCGTCCAAAATGCGCGAAAGTGACTACACAGGTAATTTGGAGCTTGAAAAACAGTGTTTGACCACTGCTGGGTCCGATTTTATGATGCTACAATTTCCACTGGGCGATCCAATGAATATTGAAAATTGCAAAAATTTCAAACTTTGACCGCTAGGTGGCACCCCTAGCCCAATATAGATTTTCAAAAAATTTGGATTTGAGGTTTTCATGTCTGAAACAACAAAATGTGACGGGCCGTGAAGCTAATTTATCAAAAAATAAAAACCATTGTGCGCTTGATGCACCCTAATGCGTACCAATGCACGGAATTAATTAGTGGAGGCATTTGGGACTACGTAGATATGTTCGGACTTCTCTACTACAAAAAACGTAAAAGCCTAGAAGTATTCGGTTAGATTTTCCGGGTCCTCGTCAGTGTTATGTTGGAATCGGATCAGGAAGCACGGAAACAGGCTTAGTCTTTTTGGGATCCGATTCGGTCTGTGTTTTCTGATCCGATTCCAACTTAACGCTGACGAAGGCTCATGAAATCTAGCCGATAGCTCCGAGTCCTTTACGTTTTTCTAGTGGAGAAGTCCTAACCAGGGGCGGATCCAGGATTTCTTCAAGGAGGGGGCCAATTCAACTTTTGGGGGCCCGTCGTTTGGGAGGGCCCGCGACCCAGGGGGCCCGCGGAAAAACGTTAAATATGACGGAAATCAGCTTTAAAAATTGGTGCCCCATACCCGACCCGAGGTTATTTTACAGGTTTCCACCACACCTACACGCTCGCATGTACTATATGGTCAGTAAACCGGCAGGGCTTTTCACCCATAGCACCCTTGTGGGGGCCCGGCAGCTGCGCCGGGAGGCGTTTCTTTGCAGTGCTTAATGTCGGCCCAAGGTGGGGGCGATCGCCCCATCGCCCCCACCTTGGGTCCGCTCCTGGTCCTAACATATACGTAATACGTACCTATATTGCACAAGTGACATTTTTGGGTACTGTTTGCCATGGGCAGAGGAAATTCAACCCGTCGGGGAGGCAACTTTTAAACATACTCATCCATTTCGGAGGATCAATGAAATCCAGGCCACAAAAGGGTGTCGGTTCAAACCAAATGTTCATCGAATCTTGGCCGAAATCGCGGCGCGGAGCCTAACTGGCAGTGGTGTGCGTGTGGTGTGAGGCATTGGCGGATCCAGGAGCAATTTTTCGAGGGGGCCAAACCAACGTTTGGGGAGGAGGAAATTGCAAAAGAATAGTATTGTTAAGAAAAAAACTGCCAAAATTTGGTGCTTTTGGGGGCCAAAGATACTATTTTAGGCTCTGGTGGGGGTTACGGCCCCTTTGGGTTCCCCTTAGATACGCCAGTGGCGTGAGGTACGGTATCCGGCTCTGGGAACCGACGCGTCGCCGCCGACGCCCAGCGGTCCCGTACCACCACCTCGGCAGCGCCGGGCGACTGCAGGCACGTGGCAGCTCCAGATTCCACCTTCCAGCTCTTACAAAATGTGATTCAAAGCGACAAACGTTCGTATGGATGAAACGCTGAGATATTTACAGATCTGGAAATTTAAGCCGGAGAGACAACTTAGATCAGGGGTGTGGATTTGCAAACATCATTGTGGGTGCCCAAAGTTGAGGAAGGAGAATTTTAATGACCACCATATGAAAGAATATAGCATAATATTATCTTTGTTTTAGCCATCACACAGTCCTTTTGAACCATGAAAATGATGAACAATAAAACTTTAACTGTGTTTTAACACTAACTCGATATTTTATTCCGAGTGCCCCGAAGAGCCCCAAAGAGATATAAGGTTACAGCCCTGCATGGTACCGCTCATTAAAATCAACTACTACTTTAAATAAAGACCGTTCAGCTACCGTTTCCACTGACATGTCCCGTGCTTTGCAGATTTCACAATTGGCTTTTAAATATTTTGAACATAGGTACTAAAAAAACGGCCATTAAAAAACTCGCCGCTCGAAAAAATTGATTAACGTTGCTTGATGTTTCATTATTGTCCTCTCCCATCCTCGTTTCAAAGTTATAGTATGCTGTGTTGTTTTGGTCAGTACGGATATTTTGGCCTGAGAAATCAACATCTACCAACAAAGGCATTTTTCGCTAGGATTCGTCCTTTCAATGCTGGACACTACTTGTGAAGTGGCCGCTGTCTCAATTCCACCAAATTAGGTATAATGCGAATGCTGAGAGTTGAGCGTCTTGATCTAACAACGGTACATAGCTTTTCACAAATAATGATAATAATAAACAATAACTAACTAGGAACGGCGAGGTCACCCGGAATATTAATAGTGTAGTATTATAGTAAGCAAACCCATTTTTATAGGCCTAAAGATAGAAGCCCGGACAATCACGGTTAGACGGCCGTGCACAGTGGCTTCTGGCTGCCTGGAGGCCGAGTGGCGGCGACATCGAAAGGATGTGGTAACTGGTAGGGGAATGGCGTATGCTAAAGGAATGCAGTGATATTCATGCCATTAAAATAGACATACTTATCAGTTAATTTCCTCGTGCATCTTGTGCTTTGCCTTGGACACTCCTTGTTTACACGATCAGAACTACTTAGCTCTCCACCTCAAATTGCCGTTTTAGCATTTAAAGGTTCTAGTGTTACATACGCATGGAATGTCAGAGAGTTGTGTTTGTTGTATTACTAATAAGTGTGTTAATTTTAAAAAGTCTTGAAAAGCCGCATCATCTACCCTGATACCGAAAAATACTATGGGCTTGAATTGGTGCTTGCAATTTTTTATGCCAAGCATACTCATACACCGAAGCAATTTCATGAACTCGCACTCAAGTTTTTCCAGTGTTATCGGCACTGCATATTGTACAAATGCCTAACCCACATATCTACCCACGTGCACAGAATGTCTCCTACACCGGTCCCCTCCCTCAGTCTGACACCAGGCACAACGACCACCAGTTTTAACACCACACATGTAGGCATTACAATCCGCCCGCGACCCCTCCCCACCGAGGCTTGAACTTGGCGTCAGCGGCGCCCAGCGTGACCTCTCTAACCTTTGCCCGCAGGCAATCACGGCTGCCAGCGGATGGCGGCCGCTGATTGGTGGAGGCGCGTTCACTTGTATCGCGAGAAATTCAGCGGAAATTTATCCATGAAAATGGCAGAGCTTTAAACCACGAACCAGGAGATGTACTGATATTATGTTTTCAAACAGTTCTAGCCATGCCTTGCTCTCTATTGGCTTAATTATTTGACACACCATTCGAGGCTGCTCTTCGGTACAGGCGAGACGGCGGCAGTCAGCACGGGCTAGCCGGCGGCCGAGTTCGCTGAAGTCGGAAGTGCCGCGAGATGGGTTTCTGCTGAGTGGAGAGGATTGGACACCAGTCCCAAGGTAACCGAGGGAAGGAGGAGAGAGACGTTCATAAATCTTAAACTTACCTCGCACGAGCTATAGAGAGTGAGGACTAATAGGGAGCGCTGCCGAAGTACAACCAGATCATATACCAGAAGAGGGAAACACGTGCTGCTTGGCTCCGTGTTGGATGGTGAAAAAGGCACAAAATCTAAATAGAGACTCGAAACATCATCCATGTTTATTGTCCATTATGTCTGAGGCTTTCCGTTGTTTGATAAAATATCAAGTTGTAGGTCAGATGCAGAATGCCACTATAGCGCTGTGGAACAGGTATTTGTTGATAATTTCCTCTATCTACGCACTTTATAAGGACTTTGCTTCACTTTTTGGTGGGGGTGCCCAAATAACCATTGGGGGTGCCCAGCACATCACTGGGGGTGCCAAGGCCCCAAAAAGATAGAAATCCACACCCCTGACTTAGACACCCACCGACGAGTATGTTTGAGTCATTCAGGAAAAATAGTTTTTAACGATTTGGTCAAGCGAGTTGCAAGTTTTCCCATGGATGGCCTAAAGCACGAACCAGATGTGACCGAAACGGCCAAACATTAATCGAACACGTTCAGAACAGTGAAGAGTCCGGACCACCTGGGGTTTACAGGGAATATGGCACCGTGGTGTAATTGCAAAACGTGGCGGTTTTAGGGTCAGTCGATATTGAAAATAATTAATTCGGCTAAATAAATAATCATTGAATAATTATTTCTGCTAAAAATGGCAAATAAATTAATAAGTTCCAAAAGCAGCTTCCGCAGCCAAAGTTCGTTTTATTTCACTTTCCTTTGTTAAATGGGAAAAAATTCAACTCATACCGTTCATTCTCTTGTAAAAAGGACAAGTTCAACTCATACCACGTCACCACCGGGAAAGGGGGAGGGTCGGCACGTGGTGATTTTTTTACCTTTTTCTCCGTAAGTAAGTTCTTGAGCAATAAAAATCGATCAAACGATTCCTCGGCATGCTCTATCATGTGACTATCTCGATTAGAATCCCATTATGACGGGGCCAAATTCTCTTAAAACCCACCCCGGGGGCCTCCAAAACCACCTTCGCCCCGGTGGGGGAGGGGTTTTCAAACACCGCCCATCGATCTCGGCCCCAATGCGGGATAGCTAAAAAAGCAATGCTGGTGGATAGCTCGTACAAATTAATGAAGAAACTACATCAATCACTTTCTGGCTCAGGCCACTGTTGAGGTCATAACATGTCAAACAAGGTGACAGATCAGAGAAGATTTTCTGGGCTCTAGCGGCTGACGGTTGAGTTAGAATCAATTGTTAGACACCATTCGCCTCCTCTCGTTACGGCGAATCCGATGATATGACTATGTTAGGTAAAAAAATGGCGTGACCTAAGGTCAAGTCATGGTCACCATTTAACCTAGTATTGTCAATATGCATATTAATGGACTCGCAATGACAATCCAGCTTAATGGTATCAAAATAGCAGTCTTATCATCATTCCCTGCTAAGTTATTGACCCAAGTCTGAAAACTTGCTTAATTAATCCCAGATGACCTGTCAGAGGTCACAGGTCCAAACTTGCAACATGAATCTGGAGAGGGGCCTAGGCTTTTGAGAATAGTAAGGTACTGTAAGCTGTATCTACAGAAATAGTGGCTCTGATATTCGGACATACCAAAACGATTGCCTATCAGGCTGAGTGGGATATAGAAGGACTTAACACGCTTTTCTTGACTTCTCATAAATAAATGAAGTTCTCATAAATGACCAGGAAATTCAGGAAATCGAAAACAATTTTGTGTTAGCTCGATTTTTGGACGAGCTCCCATAAACACGCGCCCCGCTGGGGTCCCTGGCATGACGCGCCCCGCTGGGGGGGCGAATTTGGCTTAAGCTCTCGACAAGCTCTTGACAAGACGAAGAGAAATTATACGGAGTATTTTATGTCAGGTCAATATTGAGGTCAGCACAGGTCAAAGAAGGCTCCATAGGCTTACAGCAGAGCAGTGTACGTATCCCTCTCTAGATCTGTCCTCAGGGGAGCTAGAGCAAATATTTATACATCAATGGATTCCTCTCATCGCGGCGCATCGAATTATGTATAATATGACCTTTTTAGGTCAAATGCTGAAAATGACCTGACCTCGAGCTAGGTCAGGGTCACAGAGTGACCTGGTATGGTCATTTTGCATATCAATGGACTCCCCGTGACAATATAAGCACAATGCAAGCTCCTTGACCAGACATGACCTGACCTCAAAAATTTGGCAAGATGCGTAAAATTAATCAGGGATAAGGTACCATAAGTTTTGTTGTTCTGCGTCTCTTCGTTTTTGCGTTTTCTGAGAAAAACCAGGAGGGGAGGGGCGAATTTCGCCCCCAGCGGGGCGCGTGTTAAAAATGAATACAGAAAAAACAGAAACCATTTTCCATGCGAGAGGGCAAGATAGTCATTGAATTCGACCCAATTTGTGACTTGAGTTTGGGCTGGGATTGCTCTTCACCGGGTCAAATGGGACACGAGAAGTATACTTCTCCGCTGTGGGGATCGAACCCATGCCCTTCCAATCCGGAGACTAGCAATGAAGCCACTACGTCTCCCGACGCTAGTGTGATAGTGGAACGGGGGGCACTGTGACGCCCCCTCCTGCTGTGCGAAAATTGACCCCCTCCTGCTAAGCGTACCCTGAGCGGCACGCTGCCCCTCCCCGCCACTCCCTCTCCTCCCGTTACGAGCTAGTATAGAATGCACAATTCGTGAAGCAGAATGTGGCCTGAATTCCACTCCGGAAAATTTATTTCTTCGCAAGTGGCAGGTTTTCAGACGATAAAAGAGAATATTATCTAATCAAGGGTAATTGTCGTACTCTGCAAGGCTCGCCTCCAAATATGTCATTGTCGTTTCCGGTTTTATTGGTCGTCCGTCAATGAAAATTTTGCTTGATTCTAAAGTTCCGATAGATTTCCTGTTTCGCGACTGAAACCTCATCTGAAGAAGCATTTTCTTTCATTTTTCTGGGTGAAATTTTGTTTGTTTGATTCCTTCCAGCACTCTCTCATTTGCAGGTAGTTCGGTGGCTATCCGATTCTGCTTCAAAATTGCGTAACTACAAAATTTGTAAAAAAAACACTTCCTGGGTCAATCCTAAAACAGGGACTTGTCAAAAACGTCGACGCATCGTATGTACCGAAATTCGGGTAAGAAAGTGGGCCACTGTCCGAGGGGAGCGGACGCGGTGGTGCTGTCGTCCTGTTTATACACGTGTGCGCGGCGGCTCGGACAAATGTTCGTCAGCGCAGCTGTTCGTAAGCTTCATTTTCATGAGCCAGGGGCGTGGATTTCCAAAAATCATTGGGGGTGCCCAAATTTGAGAAAAAAGTGAATGACTGCCACATGAAAGGATAAAACATAATTTAATTTTTGTTTTAGCCATCACACATTCATTTTGAATTCTGGAATGAGAAACAATACAATATAAAGGATATTTTAACGCTAAATGAATATTTCACACAAGTGCCCGGGCTCCGAAGGGAATAAATTCACACCCTTCTATGGTATCGCTTATTAACCCGGCACCGCCAGGGCTGTCTTCAAACACACCACCGCCTGTGGTGTGATGGGACCTCTACGATCTCGGAAACCGGAGGTGATACGGAAAAATAAAACGACGCTGGAACCACCTTACCCTCTTCAACTCTGGGTCAGAGTTTGAAGCGTATCCGTTGACCAGTAGCGTTACAGTGGGCCGAAATGGGTCAAATTTAGACTCATTTTGAATTTTTCACCTTGGGAACCAGAGACCTAGAGTAAACAAAGTTATCAGTGGGTTCGTCTTGACCAAAGAATTCAAGCACTAGGCGGCATAACCTTGTAAGGTCACATCATGACATTGACCTTAGGTTAAGCTAAATGATAACCTTTCAAGGTCATGTCACATGCCGTTTGAACCCTTGGGTCATGATACCAAATTTAGGATTATATCTTGTTTGGTTCAAAAGTTAAAGGCACGAACAACTTTGCAGACCGTGACCTTTGGCGACCTCTGGCGACCGTGGTATCGACCTGAACTCAAAATGGAAGACAGCATGCAGATTTTTCAAAAGCTTTCGAGCGATGCTTCGAAACTTTATCTAACTCTTGTAGAAGCTGGGTTACACCCTGGTTTTGTCAGCCTCATATTATAAGAAAAACGGAATTGCCTTACACGGGCCTAGCAATAACGTCACAACTCGTTGACCTGACCTACCTGATGTCAATTTTTGATCATAAGCTTTCGAATTTATATCCCTAGAGGCCTGCAAAGCGACGCGGGTCTCATCTGAATCGGCTCAGAATCAGTTGCGAAAAACTGAGGGGTCAGATCAGACCCCCTAGACGGTGATGGGTTAAGGTCCAAGCAACATCCCATCACTATTCGAGACCTTTCAGCTATTGTTTCCACTGACATGTACCATACTAACAAAATTTCATAATGCAGCTTTAAACATTTTGAACATATTTAAAAGCCCAGGCGTTCAAAAGTTACCACCGCTCGAAACAACTGATCTAACATTATTTGCTGTTCATAACTGTCCTCTCCCATCCCCGTAGCAAAATTTCTGTGTGCTGTATTGTTTCGGTCAGTACGAAATTTCTGCACTAAAAAATCAAAATACACCAAAAAATATTTATTTTGTTAAGATTCACCATTCACATTACTTGACATGACTTGTTAGGTCATCCACTGCCCCAGTACCGACAGCTTATGGATAATTCGAGAGCTGAGTACTGAACTGTTGAAGAGCCATTTGACAGGTTAGCGATACAGGTAAAGGTACACACTGGCAAATTGGATATCAAATATATTAAAAATCAAACACACGGACGCGTTTCGTTACTTTTTCAGCGTATGTTTGAAGAGTAGAACTGTCTGTCGACGAATGCAGGCTTCTGGCAACTCAAGTGTCACTAAACGTGAATAATATTTGCCAATACTTTTTTGATATTGCGAAATCCCAGGCATTTAGTGAAAAAAGCTACCACCGTTAAATTAACATAATCTTTTTCAAGCATTACTAGCCATATTTTGCCCTACATTGGCTTGATTGCCTGCACCACCATCCGATGCTCTTCGGTACAGGCGAGACAGCGGCAGAGTCAGCACTGGCTAGCCGGCGGCCGAGTTCGCTGAAGTCAGAAGAGTGGCGAGATGGGTTTCTGCTGAGCAAAAGGAGTAGAGCCCGGCCCAATGGTAACCGAGAGAATGAGGTATGAGTACTGAACGTCTAAGTCTGATGAAAAATTAAATAAAAACAAATGACATTAATGATCAATAACTAACTAGGAGCGCGACGTCATTCGCGAGATAAACAGCGGAGTATTGTAGCATACAGACCAATTTTTGTGCCTCAAAATAGAAAGCCGAACAATCATGGTTAGACAGCAGTGCATAGTGACTTCTGGCTACCTGTAGGCCGGGTGGCGGCAGCAGCGAAAGAATGTGATAGGGGAGCGGCCCATGCTCAAGGAATACAGTGATGTTAATGCCATTAAAAATATACATGCCTACTAAGTCAATTGCCTCGTGCATCCTGTGATTTCCTTGGACCCTCGGTGTTTGAACGGTCAGATTTACTTATCCCTCCGCCTCAAGAAGTCATTTTATCAGTGTAAACTTCTAGTGTTGCACCCACATGAAAAGTCAGTTAGTGTGTATGTCACGTGTACCGTGTGCGTTGTATTGCCAATAAGTGTTTGTCAATGAAAAAAATGAAAAGCTTCATCATTTACCCTGATGCCGAAAAATACTAAGGATTCTAAATCGGTACCTGCAATTTTACCCGCCCAGCGTACTTACATATCAAACTTATTGAATGAGCTCATACTCAAGTTTTCCAGTGATATCGACACCGCACGCTGCACAAACACCTAACCAATACATCCGCACAAGTGCACAGAATTTCACCTACATCTGTCCTTCTCCCTCAGTCCAACAGCAGGCAGAACCACCACCATTCGCAACACCACACGTGTAAGTTTTATAATCCGCTACGCGACCCCTCCCCACCGATGCTTGAACTCGGCGTCAGCGGCGCCCAGCGGCGTGACCTTTCTAACCTCTGTGCCCCGCGGGCGATCGGCGTCCAGTGGATGGCGGCTGCTGATTGGTGGAGGCGCGTTCACTTATATAGGAGAAATCCAGCAGAAATTTATCCATGAGAATGATAGAGATTAAACCGTAAGCCAAGAGTTAAATTAGCATGATCTTTTTCAAGTATTACTAGCCATATTTTGCCCTACAATGGCTTGTTTATCTGCGCCAGCATCCGATGCTCTTTGGTACAGGCGAGACAGCGGCAGAGTCAGCACTGGCTTGCCGGCGGCCGAGTTCGCTGAAGGCAGGAGTGTCACGACATGGGTTTCTGCTGAGCGAAAAAGAGTGGAGCCCGGTCCGATGGTAACCGAGAGAAGAGGAGAGAGAGGTAGGAACATAAAACTAAACCTTAACCGTCGGACGATTTTATAGCGAGTGTGAAGCAATGAGAGCGCTGCCGAAGTAAAACCAGGTAATATACCAGATGAGGGAAGCACGTGCTGCTTTGTTCCATGTTGCATGGTAAAAATGCACTAAACTTACTTTGGTACTCAAAACATTTCCGGTGCTTTAACGCATTTTACCTCTCATGCATCATACCACGGCATTAAAATGTTATGGTGAAACCCAAAAGTTACAGGGAACGGGCTTTTTGTCTAATGAGGGCACTCTTAATCGATCCACCATAATAACGTGGATTTTCGAGAATCATTGGGGGCGCCCAAATCTGAAAACTGTCAACTTTGACACCATTAAGAGAACCATTGTATTATAAATACTGTACAACATACTCCCTTAAATACAGGGTACTATGATGCATTGCTTAATATGAAAAATATGAAAAATAAGAGGTACTCCACATCCAAAGATAGAAACTTATACCCCAGCCCTGTAGGTAATTTCAAAGCCTCATTTGGCTAGGCATTGAGCACATACCTAGTAACATTGGCGGACGCAGGTGGGGCATTCCGGCCATGTCCCCCCCAAAGCGCTGGAGGGGGCCAAACTATCTTTGGTCCCCCAAACGCCGGAAAATTTTTGAAAAAATGTGTTTACACTAGGTCTGTAGAGCAAAAAAAATATTTGTTCCCACCCCCCCCGAGAGCGATTATGTACTTGGAGAGGTAGCTTATACTAGGTCTGTGGGTCACTGCAAAAAGGTGTTTACACTAGGTCTGTAGAGCAAAAAAATCTTCGCTCCATTCCCCCCCAGGAGGAGAGGCAGACATGGGTTTGGCCCCCAAAACTCGGGTCTGCGTCCGCCCCTGCCTAGGAAGCATACTCCTGAAGCATAAAACATTTTGTAAAAATTTAGAATAAGTGCCAGCGGAGGAATGATATATCCACCAGTCAGTTATAGCTTCCACTCAGCGGCAAGACTTATCTAGTGGTATGGGCGCCAATAGCCAAAGTAAACGCAGCATCTAAAAACAAGAATTATTATGAAAATGAGGTTCGCGGTAATTTTAAGATCAGCGCCAGAGAGTTTGCCTAATCGCAGGAGACAAACTGCAATGTTCCCCCTCCGGCTGTTTCACAAAATTATTTCTTCACATATGCTACGAAAATTGTTTCCAACCAATTGGGATGGATATTTCTACGAGACGTCGTGATCCAAACAAGGGTAGGTGGTAGAAGCAAACGCATTATTACTTGAGACACAAACCCTCATACCAGACACGGAACTGCGTTCTGTTTTATTTCTGCATTCTTCGTTATTAAGTGCCTCGTAAACGCTATCATTTAACCCTGAGAATAAACAAGTCAAATTACTGCATTTGAAAAATATCAAAACATCCTCACCAAATATATCCACTTTTATTCCGATAAAATTCTTAGAGCACACAGTTGATTCATGGGATTGTTTTTCAGGTGCAGGTGGGATCAGTGCAGGAGAAATAAAGAATCAGTGTCTTATATTGGGAGCGATGCCACCCTGGAGTCCTATTTTTACTTGATTATTCGTGCAATGAGTAGACGTGCAACCAGCTTCTCATTCTACGTTTTTGGTAAAACCATTGCATCTCAATAAAAAGTATAATAGGCCCACGGACTGTTACGTCATGACATGATATCAGCCGGCAGAAACGCGAGGGAAGAGACACTGCCTATCAACATTGGACAGCCGATGCATAAAAATATTTACAAATTTGTACAAATGTTTGAAAACACCTGGCATCACACACCAAAGGCTCCCATGATGCTGCCCGTTTTGCTGATTTCAAATACTTTTTTTAATGGGTGAACGAATTGTGTAGTGAAAAATATGCACTTAATTCAGCTATTATGAATGACTTCTACTTTGCTGTATCTTATGGACTGTATTACTGCTTAAGTATAGAGCATGCAATAAGTTCTTTTGCAGGCATGAACATTCATTGCGAATTGTCCCTTATCAGTGGCGGATCCAGGAGGGGAAAAATTATTTTCCCCCTGCAAACGGAAAAGCTCGGGACAAAACTGTGTTCCCCAAGATGCCGACCTCCTTTTTGCCCTGACTCATTTTTAGTTTATAAGTAAGGTTTTGGCGCCTCAACTCTCAACTTCAAACAGGACCAGTTAACTTCACTGTAAAAATTGAGCCTTGGATAGCAGAACAAGCAACTTGTGATCACATGTTTGACCTTGCTACTTTTTTTGCTTATCGACTCTTGGGCTGACCCCTAAACCTAGTGCCTAGTTAAATTGTGGGATACTCTCACTGCGTGACGTTTTTATCGACTTTGGCTTGCCCCAAAAAAACTTACCAATTAGATCCGCCACTGTCCATTATGCCTGAGGATTTCCGTTGCTTTTTGATTGAAGTTGAAGTTTGATCAGTCGTTTTCAGCGGAAATAGAAAAAAACGATTTCTTTATAGTGTTTGGCCTTTTTTTCCGCAACTGCTACTGGCGATCTTCAGAGGCGTGGCACAGATTGCTCAAGTTTGTTTACTTCTGAAGCTGTCAAATTCTACCAAGGGCCTTTTAGTTATCAAGAACTTAGATGGGGCGTTTTACACCGACAAGGCGTTTTGCCCCGGACTAATTAAGCTTGCAAAAACATATGTTCGCACAGGCACAGTCTGCAGAGCTGCAGTAATCAGTTTTTGGTTGATACTGACCATAGGCTTTAAGACTGGTAGAATATGAAACATTCATAGTTCAGTATTCATGTATCAATGAATTATAAGCCACCACACATCATGGTGTTTGAAGCGTTGCAATGAAGCCCTTGCCTTGCAATATTTTGTCGTGCCCCTAAGAGGAAAGCAAAGTTGTTCCTTAATCTAGTTCTAGTTTTATGATAAAGATTAAGAGAATAAAGAACATATTTCATCCGTATTCAAATTTTTAAGTTACATCTAGGTCATGGGAGAGGCTGTGTGTCCAGAGAGACGAAACAATGATTCTGGGCAACTTCTGTTTTAACGCGGAAAACCAGATCTGGAGCGTGTTAAATCAGTTCGATTAATTCTCAATACACTCGTATATTGATAGGTGTGTCCAGTCATTACTGTAAGGCACACAAAAATAATTTCGTGCATCAATGTATATAGTTTTAAAGTGCTCTTTTTTACCCAAAAACTTCCGGCGAGCCCGTTTCTTAGAACATGCCTTCTTAAAGGTAACTTCAGTTAAAAACGACTGCCTTTTGCTCCTGAGATCATTTTTAGCAAGGAAGCCACAAATATAAAATTTGCATTCTACTAAAAAGCCATCCATAAACTACGCAATTCATATCTCTATGACTTTTTACTCTCCCCTCCCCCATAAAACACTTTGTGACGCCAATATTTAATGTTTGGTAACTCTGTGGCTGAATTCTCCTTTGCGTTACGGAATTCATGGGTGGCTCCTAGCACCCTCGTTAGGCTTTGCCTGTCTACTAAGAATGAACGAGCAAGCACTTATCTCTAGGAGTAAATGCGTACCTATTTTTGTCAAAATTGAAGAACGTCAGTTCCGTAGGTGGTAATATCCGTGAATTTGCCGTCGAACGATCCTCCAGCACATATCCCGCCGACGGGATGGACCCCATTGAAGCTACTCTCCCTTGGATAAAAACATTCTACCGCCAGAGCCACCCGGCCCGGTCGACGTTAAACATAGGAAACGATACAGCATTATGCTAGGAAATAGTCAGTAGGTGGAAATATACATTTGTGTTAAAAGTCCCGAAACAAAAACTTAGCCTATTTATTTGTTGTTAATCATTCATTTCATCTTTACTTATTCATCTATCTGTTTTATCCGTATCTTTTTTTGCTACTTATCTATTATTTGCTTGTTGAGGAAACAAAAACCATATATTTAAAGCATTCTGAGCATGACATTCAACTGATTTATTTGCAAGAAAAAAACTAGAAGTGAAAGGTTTGAATTTTGTAGAAAACAAGTAAAAGATTGAACCATATTTTGATCCGTTGATGATTCCAAGACTCTGATACTTTGAACAAACCTGTGTGCTGGGACTTAGCGAACACAATCGTGGCCCTGCTCAAAAACTGGGAGATCGAACATTGCAGCTTCCAACTGCGATTTGTCGTGGCATGTGCATACGTACCATATCACACACGCCGCAAGAATGCTGTCTTGCATATCTCATTCATCTAGAAAGTTGGATTATTGCTCCTTACATTATTAAGTAGCAAAATCACATATGGTACTTAATGATGTAGGAACTGCAGAACCTCAAATGCCAATCTCCATGAACAAGAACAATTGCTTATTTTCAATTACAAATAGAGAGCCTTTATTTCTTTAAATTATATTTTTTTGTCATACTTAACAAAATAAAAACGTTTTCAAGCCCAAATACATTTCGGATTCCTATTATAATTGTTGGGGTTTAACGATGCGCCAACTGCCAAGGTTATAAGGCTTTGCAAAATCTCACCTTATTTGGAGGGATTTGGAGATCGGATCGATCTATTCAGAGGCTCCGCCGGGACATGAACCCGGAACCGGTGGTTTAGGAAATTTTGATGCTAACCACTAAACTACCCATCCCTCGGGGCTATTTCTCACTCCAAGCAATAAAGACCTATGCTGCTTGATATGAGAAATAAAAGCGTTTAACGTAGTTGAAGTTGCATTCAACATAACGTTAAATAATTACGTTAAGCGTATGCACCTGTACGTTAAACGTAGTCCTTCATTTATTTACAAGCTCCAGTAGATGATCTAGGAGCACGCCCGCCGTAATAACACAATTGGTTTCTACGCCCAAAACAACCGTGACTTTTCACATTGACATTGACAGCCTCCGACGGTACAATAAACTGTGGCGTAAAAGGCATGGGTAGGCACGTGCCGCTGATACCACAGCGTGACCCCCGGGGCAGGCGAGGCGGGGCGGGCTACTGCGAGGACAGGGCAGCAGCAGAGGCGCTGGACCGAACGGTGCCACGGCGCCGCCGCACCCTGCTGACCTCACCGTCACGTGGAGGTCACCGGGGTGTCGGCCGGAGGTCAGCGCACACTGGGGCAGCGTTCACGCCTCCGCGAACAGCATCTACAGACACCAGCACGTCATACGGTACATTTAGAACCGGTCACGCTGGTGTTCTGAAAGGAAGGTGTTCAGGGTGAGGGAAAATGCTCTGCTAATAACTTTGAAAGGCCAACCTGATAACACTGAGCTGCTATTAACTGCACTTCCAGGGGTTTTGATTTGGAAGCGGAAGGAGGAATGGGAAGGTGTTGGAATGAATATTGCTCTTGAAGTTTTTTGGGAGTGCAATGAAACTGGAGGGTCTGCCCTCAGTCAGGAAGAGGCCTATGTAGACATGTGCGAACTCAAGAAGCGAGGAAAATTCATCTCATTTCCCACACCCAGGAACCCGCCCACTATTATTTACAAGCATAGTTTATTCTCCATTTTGGCACTCCCCTAGAGCTATCACCTGGAGCCACCACTGTCCTCACAGGTACCCCCCGAGCTGCCGCTGTCCCCCCAGAGATGGGCCCCTGGTGCCGCCGCTGCGTGAGTGCACGGAAGCACGTGCCTTCCATCGACTAATCTGGGTCGCGTTCGGTGCCCGCGTCTCCGGTAGTAGGGTGCGTTCTATCGATGCGCTAAGCTCAGCTCATCCTCCATGTCCGCTCTGGGTGGTTTCGTCACTTCCCGAGTACGCTTCCACCAAACTGGACGAACGCCACCAGAAATGGCGTCATTGGTAAACTGCCCCAGATGGATGGGATGTTGTAAAAACAGCGGAGGCCAAGATGTCTCACGATGCTCGCTGGTTTTACTCGATTTGGCCATCTTGGGTCCGATGAAGAAGGTCAAATAGTAGCTTATCTTCTTGTGTTTCTTCTGATAATTTGAACGCGATGAACGCTCGTCAGTTTTCTACCACATCAGCCCCGGAGGCAGTGATGCTAGAATTGCTTACAATATTGAACAGGATAGTCTGAATCTATATCTTATTTTGGTGCGAGGAATCAAAGAGGAATAGAGGTAAGCGCACGAAAAAATAGACTATATTCGGTTAGAAAAGGAACTTAGCATGGGGGAATAAATGGGGCATTGTTGTGGAAAAAGGGCTAACAAAAACACACATCCAGCATACCCTAGACCAGGAGCAGAGAGACAACCAGCAACGAGTTGGTGCACATTGCCACCCACTGCTGAGACGCTGCCGACGAACATGCCTCCTCCTCCTCAGCGCCGAGTTCTGCCGTCAGCTGCAGCGCGGAGCTCTGGTCTTCCCACACTGTGTCCGGTGGCGCATCCAAGGGGTGGGTAAAAAGACATTCGTCCCCCCCAACGGAAAACTCGGGGCCAAACTATGTTTTGCCCCCCCCCTTCAAAGGCTGTTGACCTTTTTGCCCCGACTCCTTTTGTAGTTTATAAGCAAGTTTTTGGTGCTTCAACTCTCAACTCTAAACAAAACCATTCAACTTCAGTGTAAACATTGGGTCTTGGATAGCAAAACAAACATCTAGTGGCCTCATGTTTGACCCTGCGACGTGTTTCTTGTTTTCTGTTCATCGACTTTGGCTTGCTTCCCCCCAGCCTACCGGCTAGATCCGCCATTGATTGTGTCTTGGTGTATCCGCTCGGGGCTGGGATTGTATCACTTTTGACCGAGTGGTAAGTGAAGAACCGGCCATAAGCGTGCCCGAGGGCTGGCTTTCACGTAGCACGAAGTCAAAAATAACACCGGTCAACAAAATTTTACTTTTGTCGTGGATCCAAATACAAAATAGTCCGTATCTAGGGTAAATTGTGGCGCTGAACACGAATCTAGCAGCTGAAATGCCGTATCAGATCAGAATTTTCAGATCCAGTATGTTTGTGTGTCGTCTTTGTGCAAGCTTCTTGGCATCGGTGACATTGACAGTGCAAAACCCAAGAGGTCCAGGAAGATGAACGTTTTGGTGTTTGTGGAGGCTAGAGTATTCTACCCTAAGCCCGATTTTCATTGACCTAGGTCAATATATTCAAGGTAAAACGAGGTCATATAGGTCAAATTCTGTCTGTGCAGGGTAGCTATTGGGAAATGCCATAATTATGCGATGAGAAGCTGGATATGGGGAGAAAATGACCTAAAGTAACGGAGGAAAGGTCTGAGGCAATGTTCTCTGAAATTTTTAGGTCAAGGTCGGTGAAGGCCATTGACCTTTGACGTCAAAATATTGCATTTTCCTATAACGTATACTGCAACTAGCACTATGGCAACCGTCGGGCGGGAAATAAGGTTTGATCTTGAACTATGACCTTTGAATTGACCCTGCGACCTTGAGCTCAAGCTTTGAGTGACGTAGATTATGACGTCATAAGATAATATACGTCATATTAGGCGACGTCATCCGACCGAAGGCACTATAGTCAATGACCTTGAAATAGTGGTATGACCTTGACCTGTGACGTTTTACCGGAACTTGACCTTCAGGGGAGGTGAGTCTGACATAAAATCCTCATCATATAATGTTGCAATGTCACCACTCGGTCTACAATACCGGCCAGCTTGTGCGACCGAGCGCAAGCCTTGTTCAATGTACAATGTGCATGTACCTATGCGAGGTAGTCTTCCGTTGCAATAAATTCGCATGTATAGTGATAAGCTGCATTGTCTGGGTGCAGATAATCCGGATTCTCGACATCCTTGATCTATATTTTTCCACAAAAGGCAAGGCTCATGACTGTGTGTGGAAAGTGAAGGGGCTATACACCAGGTATGATGTGTGGAAGAAGCCGGGTACGATGGAAAAAACGGTTACTAAATTTGAAATCAGGGGTACCGGAATAGGTAGAAACAGGCGCTCACGTACCGGATCCATTTTGGCTGTTGACCAATGTAATCAGCCACAGCCAAGGTTGGATGTAATGCCACTTCATCTTAAATGATATTTAAACCATAAAATTTACTTGCGTGTAAGTTTGAAACGTTGATGTTCTTGTCGAATTATCAACTTTTGATGTTTCCAATGTTGGTTAAAACTTTCTCATTCTGCTGCCGAGAAATTGAAATATTTGAACGAAAGGTTCCAGCAATTCGATCATTTCATCTTTCATCATTTGGATTTAACCCCCAGTCGCTGAAATAATTAAGTACAGCTTACAAGCCCAGCAGGGCCAGGCTTGCAATATCTGCCCCAGCTCTAAAAAATGTTTTTCCAACCCCACCCCAGGCGACGCTACGAAGAGATACCAGACGGAAGGGAAATGCACAGGGTTTTTTTGCTCTCGATTCATTTCGTGCAAACAGCTTTTTGTCGTGGGCTCGGGGGCGGCACATCAAAAGGCACCGTCCATATCCCGCTGTTCAGCAGGCGCTGTAAGGAGCTCAAGGGCTCGTTCTTACCCCAAACACTTCACCTCAGATCAGACACATTCCACCGTAAGCTGAGGTTAACGAGCCGGGCCCCGAATTCGTCAGCGGCGGATAGAAAGAGGGGCGGTACGCACGAACCGGCGCTCTCGGAGGAAGCGCATTCCTTGGTATTCAAATGATCGGCGCTGCGGATGACCTGGACGGTGGGTCAAGGCGGGCGGGCTCCAGTGTCAAGATCACTGGGCGAAGGTGAGATCACGCGGCGCGACGCATCTGAGGCCGGCTGGCTGAGACGCCGGAACCGCTCAGCTGAGAGCTGTGACCCCCTCCCCACCCCCCCACCGGGACACGCCGCCCCTGACGGACCAATGCGTCCGATTTGTAGGTACATAAATCACTCAGTTATTAGCGGTCGTAACAAATGATACATGCCTGATAAAAGCGCGCATGACTAAAGCATATATGGGGGGCTTATCGTCGCACCAACTGCCAAAAGCATATACGATATGCTGAGGATACATAATAATTCATTTTATAGCATACAATTTACAATTAACGCAGGTTGACTGAGAGAATGTCCCTTTCCCAAATAACCCTCAATGTACAATGTGATGTCCAGCTTCCCTCCCCTAGTGGGTTATCAGGCCATGCGCAACCAAGAGACGGAACCTGTAATCGGAATTTCGAAACGAAATTTTGGACTGCAAAATGTCTATATTCATCAGTCTAATGATGTGTTTTTACTCCCTATATCTCACATGAGGCTGATGTCAAGCAAGCAGTTTTGAGGATTATAACGATTTGAAAACGACCATCAATATTCCATGAATATTGATGGTCGTAATTGTTACTAAACATGCTGTCGTATACGTGTTACTCCTTACGACACATGCAGGAGTACCACAACACAGATATTACACAAAAGGAAAAGCGAAGATTTTAGGGAGGTGGTACAGATCTAAAGAGAAAAATATAAAGAAAAGAAAATATTTTGTTCAAAAATCCAATATAAATCCTACAACAAGTTTTCATGAATTTGCACTACAAGCAGAAGCGATGGAAAATAGGACTAGAAAGGACCTGAAAAGGGCCTAGTAAGAGGGTCTTTCGAGGGACTTAGAATAGGACCTTAAAGAGGGCCTTAGCACAGAGGGCCTTTAAACGTCACCAGAAAATCCGCGAAAATACCGGCCGTCGGGCCGATTGTATTCCAAGCAGCGACACTCCGACAGGCCGCCGAAAGGCCTTCAGACAGGCAAAAAGTTTTTCCTTCGTTTCCTTCGTTTGGAAGTACGCTCAACGCGCCGCAAGGGTGCTGTTGAACAGCACCCTGCGGCAAAGCGGTGAAAGGTATCTTGTTTGAAAAAGCCATGCGGTTTGGTGTGTTGCGTTAGGATATGGCGGAGGCCAAGGCCCAGAATCCCGTGGTGGTGGAGGGAATACGTGCAAGGTTGTGTTTGATTATTTTTCTGCATTACTTTGGTATACATCTTGAGTAAACTGGTTGAGCCGGATTTCATCGTCCATAGTTGAAGGGCTGATAAATGCCTGATTAAGCGAAGCCCTTCCACCGTCCGGCAAGCTTAAATGTGGTTTGAGGGATGGGGTATTTTGCGAAAAACGTTTTTTAGGAGCATCAGCGAATCAAGTATTCGGCGCCCGCAAGTTCAGGAACAGTGGTTTTGGCCAAGGAGGTCGTTTTGAAGCATGGGTCAAAAGCGGGCAGATCAGAACAGTGGGAGAAAAAAACAAGTAAGTGATATGATGTTCGTTGTAATTTCGGCAGCTTACATTTATTTCCACACAGTATGTTATGCTCACTGTGATCAATAATTTTAAATGATATTGATAAGGGAAAAATGAATTTACCAGCAGACTGGTCAAATAGACTAAAACATTGGTTTTCCCTTCCGTCTTCTTTTAAATCCAATGCCTGTTTGTCCAGAATTAACCACAAAAGTTGCATACCTTCATCAGTGGATTTGTAGATGCCAAAGAAACAAAACTCTTCACCTTTCCACATTAATTTGAGTTTTAAGTACCAAACTATTTCTCCCATTTCATTTTATTCACTTACCTAAATATGCCTATGATCTATGTCAAGGGGACAAAGATATAACAAAAACACAGCCTAGTGCAACCTTTACTCATTCCTTTTACTCATAACTTCCTTGGAAACATGATATTTATTTGACATTTACTATCTAACTGACTTAAGGTTATTTATTAGCCTCATGAACTTCAGATCCTAAACTACGTACCCTCATGGAAATGAGCACGGCAATGCATAAAAACTTTGAAATAGCCAACAGCTTCAAAATTTAGGATTTTCATGTAAACATGTATTTATAAGTCATGGAAAGCTAATATTACATGTTTGTATTCAACTACAAGTAGCCATGATCCTTAAAAAACACTTTCAAATATAAAAATACCCCTCCAATCTTGTTTGTCTGGCCATCAGAGCAAAATCCATATATAAATTTTGGGGTTCCTTCCAAATTACCCCCTCCACCTCCAAAAACTGAAATCATGAAAATCTGCAGAAGCTGGCATAAGTAACAGCATGGTATGGGAACCAGGTCAGCTTTCTTCCATTGCAAACTATATTTTTGAGTATTCTGGGCTGGACTATGTAACCTAATAACAAAATATCACTTATTCTCATTCTAGTGCAGCATTTTTGTCAATGGCAGCTGCAGAGGACTGAAAAAGGGGACTGCTTTTCATGTTATTGTATATTTCCACCTGTGACCTAAATCATCTGAATTCAAGACTGAGTCTTATTCAAGACCCAGTAGAGCTGACTTTGACACACACTATTTGTATGCTGTACGTTCACAAATCTCAAATTACATCCAATAATAAATTTCCTTTACCAATGGTGACTCCAGAAAATGAGAATTGGTGGTTCGGTATTCAATTTGTTATAGGTTTCTGCCGATAACCTTAATTTCCTGAGCGCGTCTGATAATTGAAAACCCGAAGAACAGTCTCAGTTCTAGAGTTTTGAAAATTAATAGACTTGTGTCATTCCACTTAGATTTGCCATAGGCGGCTTCAGAGCACGAAAATAAGGATATCACACATATAAGGATCAGAGCACAAAAATAAGGATAATGATATCCATTGGTGCCAAACTAGAAGTTTTTATGCTAATTTTAGTATTTTCTATTAAGAATGTGGAAAATGAGTAGGAACATTTTACCAATTGAATGGGTTTTAGACAATTTTAATAGTCCTATCCTAACCACCCGACAGATTTGGAGGTTTTTTTCGAAAGTGCCTGACAGATTTGAGATTTTTGCAGCTCTGTATTACACGAAACAAGTTGACACAAAACACCACAGTACTGGCACAGTGCACTGTCCTATCAGTTCATGCACTGATCACCGCAGACTCACAAACACTAGAAACACAGTACATCCGAGACACGTCACCCATCATCAACATTCACGCCAAACAACTCACGCAGTTTCCCTGGGTTCGACAGGAATATTCGATGACCAGTCAGGTAGCTATGTCAATGAGGCGCCCTTATGTAATATGTGAACCGTGAAATGTTAGGGGTGATTCCAATATGTGCTTGATATGTTTGTACAGAAAGATAGTTTCTCAATATGTTGTGCGCCTTAATATCAAGATTTTAAAATGGAAACATATTTCTACTTTTATAGAAGCGTCGATTTGGTGTGTGAACATGCCATATATATATGTATAATCCTTATGAAATATATTCCATACTTTCTATTTCACTCTATCAACAAAAACCCAGCACTGTCTTGAAATATATTTAATGGATTTTCCCCCTCAAATTAGTCTTCAACAATAGTGACAAGTTTGCACATGTCTAACCTCCGCGATCAGGTCCATTCAAATGTATCAAAAGGCAGGGACGGCGAATTCCGGGGGCAGGGTGTGCAGCTGCACACCCTGAAAAATTGAAGGTGTGCAAAAATATTTATCTGCATACCCGGTTTTGGCTTTTTCGGGGAGGCACCCCCGGATTTGGGCGGCGCTCCCCGGATTTCGCCGGTGTATCCGACTGGCAAGAGAAAAGCAGGCCTAAACTCCGCCTACCTGAAGAGGTAGGACCCTCTGTGTAAAATAAAGACACTTTCACATATGAATAGCACTCCCTGACAGCAAAGCCGCCCCATGGAGAGCAAATAGGCACCCCCAGGAAAGACAGCATAGCATAGGCATAGGCGTCCTTGGATAGCAAAGGCGCCCCCTGGACAGCAAAAGGCACCCCCCCTTAGAAGAGTAACAGCGCCCCTGAATAGCATAGGCCCCCTCCTGAACAGCAAAAGGCCCCTCACCCACAGAGCAAAGGTGCCCCCTTTGGATAGCATAGGCACCTTTGGATAGCAAAGGCGTACCCTGGTCAGAAAAAGCGCTTTTCTGGATAGCATTGGCGCCTCCTGGATAGCAAAGGCCCATCCTGGATAGCAAAAGGTGCCTCCCCCAAGAAGAGAAACGGCGCCCCTGGATAGCATAGGCGCCCCCTGGTTAGCATAAGCGCCTCCTGTACGTCAAAAGGCACCCCCTCTGGATATCATAGACGTACTCGGATAGCAAAGGCGCCCCCTGGACAGCGGAGGCGCCCCAAGGGCAGAAAAAGACGCCCCGCAAGAAGAGCAACGGCGCCCCTGGATAGCATTGGCAAGGGCACCCCCTTGGGCCGCCCCCCGCCACCGCTGAGTGGGCACCCTTGGAAGCCGAAGACGCCCCCTGGGGATGGAGGCACCCCCTGGGGAGGAAGGTGTCCTCTCCGGGAAATTTTGCACGTCCTTTCGAAAATGAAATCTGCCGTCCCTGTCGAAAGACCATGTAAAACGAGAAAAAACTTTGTTCAGCACCTGCGGAACAACCACGCTACGCGGGCGTGGGAAGAAAAGAAACAATTCAATAATCAGTTGCCGTTGGTCGATGCCTGTGATAAAAACGTCAGTGACGCCGCCAGTGGCGGATCCAGGGGGGGTCGAACCTCCCCCAGAAATGTTCGAGCACCTATAGTTAATACATAGCCGGGGGACTGCTCGAGATACTGGCAGGTGAGGCTCGACCCCCCTGCACCCCCCTGAAATGAGCTCCTGGATCCGCCGCCGGACACCTTCCTATGTCTCCGATATCGTGCGATACGGTTCCACTACGATGCCAAATAGCGACAAATGGAGGCCGGTGGCGCAAACATCCTACCGCGTGGAGTCGTCGATCTCTAAAGGACAACGGAGGACGAATTTGATGGAGAGGAAACGCTTGTTCATATAATGAGACGGCTGAAGACGGCAGACCTCTATCTTAGAGGACACCGAAGGGCATATGTAGTGTGGCAGCCACAGGAAGATGTTGCAACACGTTGCTCAGTGACGAAAAAGGCCACTTTCGGGCGTAAAAACTATAACTGATAAATAATTAAGAATTGGGTGAGGTGACAATTTTTCGGTACTTGGTACCAGTGATAATTGGTCAATTTATGCAGCAATTGGATGCAGGGAATTTGATTTTACCATGGCTTTTGTAAGGGAGGAAAGAAACAAGATCTTTCCTTTAAAATTGTGCTTTTTGCATGTTTTTTTTGAGCCGAGCTTTTTCCCGGTCTGCGGTGAAGTGAAGTGAGTACCTACGTCTGCCACTAGTACAAGGGTGGTAACCTTTGAAACGTCTGGAGCCTGTGGCATATCCAGGGGGAGGGGGGGGGGGGCAACAAAAGGCATTTGCCTGCCCCGAACGGAAAAGCTCGGGTCCCCCCAAGGCTGTCGACCTGTTGATGAAAATAAGCACATCTTTTCAACATATGAAAAATTCAATGACCGTTGCAGGGCAAAAAAATGTGAGATATGTAAGTGTGACCATTTTATCAGCTGTTTTTGCGTAGATTAGTGAACGGAAGATGCTGTGTACCATTTGTAACGTTGAAATAAGTGATATAAGACCAAGAAAGATCAGTGGCGGTTGGAGGAAAGCAAAAGAGCAAGGCAAGATGCCTGCTGCTACTGCCGAAGAGGCATGTAGGGTTGTTCCTCGGTTATTTATATTTTTATCTTGCCCAAACGTTATCCATCCTTGTCAGAGTCCAAATAACCTTGCCTTCTTGATCCACCTATGGATCAAGTTTTCTCTATTCGATCTTGAAACCAGATTCATCCTCAAGATGCTTGTACCAGTTATTACACCTATTATTCTAAATTACACATGTATATGTTCAAAACCACCTTAAGCCTATTAGTTGAGGGGGGGTACAGCGGCTTCCCTGGCGGTCTTCCTCGTGCTGTGTTTAAACGAAAAATATATGGTGTTTCTGCGCTTCTTGAATTTTCCTAGAAATCAATTCTGCATAGAGTGATGTGTGAATGACAATTCCAGCTGGCCCAGGGAGGGCTCAATGTTGACAAGCTGCGAGGCGTCACTAATCCAGCTCCACTGCAAACAAGGTATCAACGCCAGAACGCTATACAACCGGTATCATCTGTTAAGGCCAACTCGTATGTAGGTCAAGGTCAAGTTGAAATGTCACGGGTCAAGGTCATACCGTCCTTTTCAAGGACATTGACGGCAATGCTGTCGGTCAGATGACGTCACCTGATATGACCTGTATTATTTTATGACGTCAGAGTGTCTGTATGTCTGTATATGTATTAATCACCAACAGGCACATACCAAATTATAGGTGAAGTCGAAAGATAAAAACGCATAATCACCAACAGCCTGTTCCTAAAACGCGCTAAAAAACATTTCAAAACACTACAAGCGCAGATAATTGACCTGGTCACTGATCTATAATAGCTGCTTGAGGTGTCGTAGAGGAGGCGATACACATTCTAAGTCGTCCAATAGGATCCGTTAAAATATCGCAAGCTGGTGAGAAAGCAAACAATTTTTTACAACGCGAGGACCCCGCACAAACACACATGATTGTACCGTGTTCACTCGACCAAAAGGCACATCTAAGAAAGTTGCACTAGTATTCCTGGTAGTACTAGATGGTACATGAAGCAAGTAACATTCCGAAAGATGAGATGGTGCGATGATACCTTTAAAAACACTGCTTGTGAATAAGATGTCATGTTGTACACGCCTTGCCAGTAAAGAATGAACATCGTACAAACTTCGTCAATTCCTCGTAATCTAATGATGGGCAGGTTGGGTCAACATGGTTCGCAAGCCGCATCAAAAACTTGTGCTGGATTCTTTCTATACGGTCCAGATGACATTTTGCGGTTCCAGCCCAAACCACTGAACAATACTCTAAAACCGACCGGACATTGGCATTAAAAGCCGCCATGGCGGCCTTCTTATTCAACTTACATCTAGGGGAGGCTGTCTGGAAGGTTCTGATTAACCTTCGCCCGGGTGGGGGTCTTTTTAGACCCCCTCGGGTTTTTCCGAAGTGACCAAAAAAAAAACGGCGGCGTGCAGCTCCGTCAAACTTAGTGTAGTTGTTCCTTCATCATTTTTACATCTTTTCTGAATATTTTAGCTCAAGGTCATATCAGGTCAGGTCACCAGTCCAGGTGAAGTGACCTCACCTAAAAAATTCTTAGGACCGCAGAACTAAAAGAAGGGTTAATCGATCAAGTTGAAACTCATACCACATGTTGGGCCCACCAGGAGCTACACAATTTGTTCTGGGATTTTTGATATTGGTGACGTAAGGTCATGTGCAGAGCATGACCTCCCCATTGTAAATATATGCGGAAAATCACGAAATGAGCTTTTCTCAGTATGCACGGATGAAATCAACTTCAAACATCGTTTACGACTTGCTCTTAGCCCATTTCTGAAGTTGATGTCAAACATTTTGACTTGTGACCTTTAAAAGGTCACCTTAGGTCAAATAAATATTTTTGTTTTACTCTATAAATTTTAAATAAACTAAGATAGAACTTTTATTTTGTCACCAAAGTGTTTGTCTAGTCACTGCAAGTCAAATGATATACATCATGACTATACTAGGTCAAGTTGGGTCAGACCGTTGACCTGGGTAGGTCAAATTCTTAAATTTGACTGGCATAGCAATGCTATATATCATTCGATTTGTATTGACAAGAGGATTGCAATGGTGCATCAACTATGCCTGTATCTTGTTTGGTTTGGAAGTTATTAGCGAAAAAGTAAACGCCCTAATGCATGGGTGGCTATGGACATTTCCAAGAATATGCCCAATATTCAGTGACCTGTAGCTCCCTAGGCTTTGAGCTGACACGAAAATGAACGCTATTGCGATAAAGGAGCAACTCAAGAGCCTTCGAATGGTCTTAGAAAAATGTGTCTAGCTATCATAGTTTCGGAGATATATGAGGTTTTCTTAGTACACTCATGTTAGCGGTATTGACCTATTTTGACCTCTGGTGACCTTGATATTGACCTGACAAGAAAAATGAACGAACAATTTCGAGACCATTTTTGAAGAGCTTTCGATTGCCGTTTTGTGATTTTTTCTAGCTCTCTTAGTTTTTGAGATCGTGGGCGGGTCTTTTTTAGCCTCCCCACCAGGGCGAAGGTGGCTCGTACCCGCCACCGGGGCAAGGGTTAATAAACCGAGTGATCTGTTTGCTTTGGAAACCATCGAGTTGATATGTTCGGAAAAGGTAAGCTTTTGGTATTTCGCTTTGAAGGCTACTAATTGTTCAATCAGCGTCACAGGTCAAGTTCAAGGGTCATGGGTCAAGGTCACGCCCTATTTCCAGCTGAACGACGGCTACGGTGTTAGTTTCAGTGCTACTGAGAGGAATATCTTATATTGTGACGGCGTAGGTCATTGATCTTGAGTGACCTTGACCCCCAAAATCTCAGAGAATGCTGCAGGGGATATTCCCTTTATGCTCTTAGTCCATTTGAGGTGTATTCGCAAATTATTGCTGCATAACGCAGGGATTTCCCAATAGACTCCCAGCATGGCACAAAATCGAAATTTAAGACCTCGTTTGACCTTGAAAATACTGACCTAAGTCAATGCAGACTGGCCAAAATATTGATCACTATATCCCCCGCTCCATCTAAAACGGATGTGTTCATAGCTCTCTCTGTTCTTGGATCTAAAGGGAGCTAAACAAGCCACCCATAATGAATGTGATTTGTTACGGGGAGACGTCATAAGGTTGAAATACAGCACAAGGTTTTACAGTACCGGGTATAGGGTTAAATTACAGTACCGGGCGCGCCTGTAGCATTTTAAAATTATACAATATAGGCTCAGGAGTATGATGTGGCTACCTAAATTTCTTCTGGCTCTTCTCCAATCCGGTTATCCACTCTGCAAGAGTACAATCCGATTGCATCATTAACTCCTATGTTTAGTTGCAAACTACCTCTTCACAAAATCATATCAAAATGTAAATGAGCTATCACCTGATATCTTCAAAATAACCAAAGATTTTAACTGCTCCCAGAACTATTACAGACGGATTTCTTGCAGAAGAGCGTACAACGGTTTGCGAATAGATCCTCCCTAAATACCAATCCCTGGATCCGTCCCTGGGGAAGATATTATTGAGGAAATTCGAGCAAATATTTCAAATTTAGGACTAAGAAACTAGACAAGTTTACAAGCCACTCGTGAGCCTTTTTGGAGATATTGGGGGGAAAACAACCGGTGGGAAGAATCTGCCCCACACCCACCGCCTGACAGAAATAGGGTTTGGCACAAGGTATGAAGCATGAAAAGTTTGATCATGGGATTTAGTACCATTGGGATAGTACCATTTTTACAACTTCTGTGAAAATTTTAAGATTAGGTCATCTCAGGTCAGGTCACCAGTACCGGTCAAGTGACCTGACCTAAAAAAAATCAACTGGCATTATCCGATATTCTGTGGTCCCGGGAAAGTTCTGGCACAGACCCAAGTATTCCATGCCAACTCGACACACCAAGGGCCAATTTTTACACAGCACCATCTCGGACCTTTATGCTACTTTGCATACAGGATTATCGTGGGCTGGGAACACGAATCTGAGAATATTAGGATCCTAGCTCACAAATTTTCGGATATATTGCATTCCCACCTAAGCCATACTATAACCTCAAAACGGTTTCAAATATTTGCATTCTGCAAAGCTGTTAATAAAATAAAGGTATAAGCCATTCCTTAGAAAAATATACGTTATATCTAACATTGAGTTAGAAAATGTTTATTTTCGATCAGTGTGCCATCTTCTATTTGCTTAATTTTCAAATGTATTATTACGATTCTTATTTTGCATAGTAAACAAGAATTTTTACACTAGGATCTCTGCTATTAAGCTGCCAGGAAAATCACTAAGATAAGCAGTACCGTCCGGTGCGGACCGCCCCTCCCCACCCCCCGACGCGCGCGACGTCGGCGCGTGGCGCGCGTCGTACTTGTTTGATTTTTATGTCTGCGTAGTAGAAGAGTCTAAAAGTCTATGCTTCCGTCTAAAAATCATTGATTATGGTGCAGAATGAAACGGTGTATGAGATGTGTGAAAATGAAGAGAATGAAAGATGGTACATGAATCGAAAATCAACGTTTTCTAATTCAATGTAACAGATAGCACATATTTTTGACCATAAACATATTAAAAAATACAGGAAGCATGGGGTTATACCTTTTTTAAGCAGCATCTTTCAGAATGAAACTATTTGAAACAGTTTTGAATTTATAACTTTATAAAGAAAGGAGTGCAAGGATATTTGACGAATGATGACGTCATCATCATATAATTAGAGCTGTGAGGAGAAGGGGTCTAATTTGCCCATAATCGAGCTTCTGGCCTAAAATGGCCCTGATAACAAAAAGCGAGCAAATCTGAAGGGGTCTCGTGTACTCGGTGTGTCGAGTTGGCATGGAATGACCCGGCAGCCTGTGATAGCTTCATGAGTCTGATGAGCTATAAACTGGTTACAAACAGGTTCATACACACGTATAACCACATATTGGACGTAGGACCCCTTGACCAGTATGGGAGGTCCACCTGGACGGCAAGAGGAGTCTTGAAGGCGAATAAGGTCCCATTCGACGCCGTAAGTGGCAGCAGGGAGCCCCATCATCATTGGCACGTACCCTATCATTATTTCAGGCCTCTCATATGCGCGAGCGACCCCTCCCCCAGACTAACAGATTAGGTCCCCTAAACGGCAGGGGCCCCCTAAACACTCTGGGGTCAGTCACATGAGGTGAACTTCTAGACATGTCCAGGCTAGGATCCTGAACAGGTCAGGTAGGTCCTTTCGAAAGAAGTCAGCGACACGCAAAGGTCCCAGGCCCACATATGGCAGAGGATGCCCCAGCCTCATCAGTATATACCTCAGTTATGTTTAAGGCCCCTGGGACACATAAAGGGCCTGACTCACAAAGGAGAACATGGAATATCACAATAATATTGGTTACAATTATTCAATAACAAAATTGGGGTTTTGGTCCGCCTCAGTGTGGAGGTCCCCAAAACTTGTGATCCCCATCGGGCCAAGAAGGCCAGGAGAAAATTTGTGGTGAAGCCCTGGATCGTGGTGTACCAACAGATCAGCCTGGATTCACCATGAGATCTTCAGACATGGGCTGGATTGGATCGACATGTTCTTGTCTATAGCGTGCCTACTCTACTATATAGTAATACACTATATTAGCGAGCTATGAGAGAAGCCGCGAGCCTCCGGCGCCGCCTCTGTCAGCTGAACACTGAAGACTAATGCTGGGTATGCCGCCCACTCGGGAAGCAGTGGCGGATGGTCCGAATCTGAGAGGGTGGGGGAGGGGCGCAGTATCGACTTTCCGACCAGCCTCCTTCATTTCAATGATATGAGGCCGGTTTTAATATTTGTCATGTAAGGGGGTGACGGTAACCCTGCCATAACGCTTCCCTGGCGACGCCTATGACTCAGGGCTATTATTTGTTCATCGGAGCATCCGTGATCGCGCGGAGATTCTCGTGAAGTGGAACGCCGCAGAAATCCTCTCCGCAGACACGCAGCCGGATTAGCTGGAGAGCCAGCACTGGGTGTACTGTTCCACTCGGAGAGATCCGTCCCGTCTTCAGTCTCGGCTTCTTTTCTGCTGTCTGGAAAAGTGTTCCCGTCTCCTACTAGTTTAATCGAAGTGACGAATTCCTGTAAAATTAGTTCAGGCTGCCCCTGGTGAAGTTGGTGCCTCTGACCTCGCGTGACAATATCTTGTTAGCTAGGTATTATGCCCAGCAGCACCCAGGCATTGTAGGTAATCCTGTCGACATGTCCTTCCCAGTCCTAATTAGGGTCATGCTTAGAATAGTGGCGTGGTGTGCTGTGATGTAATGACCCTCTAAATTATATTACACGTGGGCCACATTGGGATCGAGGTTTTTACCCGACTCATTAAGCTTTGGCTGCGATTCTCGGACGCTTCCGGTTCGTTTCCGATCGAGCTGAGCTGGAGCTCTATCGCTGAAGTGGACCGGAAGCGGAACGCACGCGCCCCCTATGAATATTAAAACACAGACAACATCTGACACCAGAACCAAATCTGGCCATTTAAGGAAATCTGAGCCATCAGAACCATTGGAAGGAATCAGGAAACGGAGTGCGGATGACCGGAACAGCGGTCAACCTTCACCGGGCTTGTGATACCTGAACACAGCGACGGATCCGGAACTTCATTTCGGGGAGGGGGCTAGGGGCTTAAGCCTCCCCCAGTGGCGGATCCAGGGGGGCAAAAAGGCATTTGCCCCCAAAGGGGAAATCTCGGGTCAAACTATTTTTTTTGCCCCCTCCAAAGCACTCGACCTTCTTTTCACCTATACTTATTTTTAGTTTATAAACAAAGTTTTGGTGCTTCAACTCTGAACTTCAAACAGAAAGTCAACTTCAGGGTAAACATTAGGCCTTGGATATAAAAAACACCTTGGCGCTACACCTTTCACCCCGTGACACTTTTTTGCTTTCCGTTTCTTGGGTTTTCCAATAGTTGCCGTCAAGGTTAAGTGTGGCATGCTCTATCACCACGTGTCTTTTTGTTTTCTTTTTCGACTTTGGCTTGCCTCCCCAAACCTGCCGGCTAGATCCGCCACTGGCCTCCCCTCGCCATTGTCTCGGCTCAGCCTCAGGCTGTGTATTAACTATAAGCACACTGACATTTGGGGGGATTGAGCCCCCTAACCCCCTTGTATCCGCCTCTGCCCGAAATCCGCCCCACTCAAAATCCATCCACAACCAGAAACTGACAGGGAGTGGCCTCACCCAAAACTTGTCCATCCTGATCCAGGAAACTAACCACAACGCCTTAAAATATTAGAAGCGGTCTCCATCCAACATTTTATTCCCTGCACGTGTGACCAGCGGGAAGATCGCAGCATCACCACCCTCGTAGCGGTTCAACATGTGTATGCGATCATATTTTAAGGTTGCTCCAAACATTGCGAATGTGGAGGTTTCCTCATCAAAATGAGCACAAGATTGTAGAAGAACTTCTCAGGATTCAGCGCCAAACATAAGATTGTAGATTTGTAGCCAGGACATTCATAATCATGTTTTTATACTATACGGTTTAAATTTTAACAATGTGTGAAAAAAGTGAATTGCCTGATGTGATAACGTTATCTGACGATGATGGAGGACCATTGAAACAGGCTGTTACTTAGCTGACGCGAAACGTCCGCGAGGTCTCCCTCTGAGTAATTAGACATTATACGCATGACCCAGCCAGGCCCGGCCCGCCGTACGAACGCTTTTGACGAGCTTTTTACTCTGCGAGTAATTGACGTAGGCAAATGAAATTGGCACCATCGGGTAACGGCAACAATTAACTATGTATCAAAATTTCAAGCTAGACCGTTCCAGTACATACCAGAGGTAGACGTTTCCGCGACACCTTACACCACCATCTGGACAGTGATGTTCAAAGCTGCAAGTTAAAAAAGAGGCTGCAAGTTCAATGCTTGAAAAACGAAATATTTACTGGCGTTTTGCACATGAGCTTAGATAAAGAAGCCCAACAACATTTGTTTTTCCAGGATGACAGGTTGTCATGTGAACTCTGTATTCTGTGCGCTTACACCATCTCTTTCTACGTCGAAAACGATTTGACGATCACTAAAAAAGCCTATATTTTGGGCTAGTCAGTCTTCAACCCACTGCCGACAAGCTCGGCGATACGTAATTTATGAACGGCCTCTTCCCAACTCGACGAAAAGGAGCACATCTAGTGAAAAATATGGCCGAAGTTGGCGCCTGGCATCAGTGACACGACTGACCGAGAGACTGACGTAAGAAGAAACCGCCGAGAGCTGGTGTTCCCTCATGACTCAAGTTGATCGCATCCTGATCCGCTCTGCGGCGTCTGATGCATCACACCAGTCAGGAAATGGCTCCAAGCTGCAATGTCATCACCCATTCAGGCGTTTGTGTCACTCTCTGACTATGAGTGACATTGCAGAATGGCTATTTTTGCACCGTGTGTACTATGGCTTGTTTAGACCTTCAAGAAATGTGTCAAAGAAAACCATAGTAGAATAGTCGAGGAATGCTTACTCATGGACCAGTGGATAGGCGGATCCAGGATTTATGATCGGAGGAGATGGGTGCACATTTTCGGAGGCAGGGGGTGCCACCCATGGGCTATAGTTAATAGTGTTTACCTATACCAGGCCGTCCTATAGTTGATACACTTTTGGATGGCAAAACCTATCAAGTGGACGCCAAATCTTATCGGGGGGGGTCTGATACTTGCGTCTTGGGGGGTGGAGGAGGGGTGGGACGACACACTTGAGGGGAGAACCATCAATCTTTCAGGAGGGTACCGTGATCATTGTAGGGGGTGCCAAGGATCGATGGGGGGGACAAGTGCCCCCTTGCTGCCCCAGAATCCGCTTATGATTCATTGACACCGTTCCTCCTGCTTCACCTGAGGTGACCTTGCTACCTGACCTGTAAACACACGGCCACGCACGAGTCGTCATATCACGCGCGTGCATCGTGGGTACGGGTTGGCGTCGGGGAGGGGGAGGGGAGGGGAGGAAGGGCCGGGGGCGTGCCCTGGGGCAGCCCGGCCGTGGATTGGTCGGGGCGCCGGCCCAGCCGGGCGGCAGTCGAGTGGCGGACTCGGCCGAGTGAGTTGTGCGGTAAAGGAGGATCAGCAGTCATCATCGCACGCACCCAGAACCGAACAGAGAATAGCCATGGATTCGTCGACCAAAATTCAGGTCAGTCACATCGATGGTCCGAGAGTGATGATATTGCCCGACACTTGTACACGTGAGAAACTGTTGGACTTTTGGTTTGTTGCTGAGTTGATATATTCACGTGGATGGGAATGTGGCACCTTTGTGCAACTACAGACTGGGCTGGCTTTGGGTGTATTTTTGTGAAAATAATGAATTCGGCTTTATTCTAATGACGAATAATTTAAAAATGCAACTTTCGTATTCTTTTATTGTATTTTTCTAAAGGTAAGAAGTATCTACATCGGCGTGACGTGATGACTTATATGCGCTTGGTGCTTCTATCAACCTCTTCATTTGCGTAAAAAATGAATGCGGATTAAAATAAAGCGTTTTTTGTAAAAATGGGGTATTATTCGGACCCAAAAGTGAGGCTTATCATTTGCTTTTTTATATATTGCAAATGTTTCACGTCTGAAATAAGTCATTGAAACAACATGTTCGCATTAAATGTCAGTGCTAAATTTACCTGTGGCAAGTAGGTTTTCAAGAGGCTTAGACAATGCAAATTTGTTCGCGGAGCGGGGCTCAAACATATAGTCATGGCCATGCCATAGTTAACAATGCCCACCTCATGCCATTTGAGCACACCGTGTAAACGAGGTCGACGGGGGTGAAATTTTTCCTTTGTTCTCAGTGAACCGTAAGTTCTGGAACAAATGAAACATCAATCGAGTGGTTTCCGGCATACTCTGTCACGTGGTGTCTTCAGTTCAAATTCCGTTATGATGGTGCCACATTCCCATTAAGGATACCAAGTAACTGATATTTTTAATGAAATAAAATCTTCGTAAAAATTGATGACCACTTGTCACTCGACCAATGCATTTATGGTATTCTATCAGTTTGAAAACCCACTTCCCTGCGCGCATGACTGCTAAGGGTATAGGTACTAAAGCCCAGCGTGAGGTTTAATATTCAGCTTTAAAAGCCTCACAGACTTCGCATACTAGAGGGCAACCAAGCCAGCGAATGGCTCGCCTTTTCGCTCTCTCCAACAGAGTTGATGGATAAAACCGAACGATTTCTCTTTCGATCGACACGAGGGTCTACGGTGCTCATCCATATGGAATCATCCTGTGATGGGCTAATGGTCGATTACCACACTGAGGAGTAGGTCCCACGGCTTCAGGCAGAACTAGCTAAGGCATGGACTTAACTGGCCGGCTCACTTTTTTGTCGGTGGCGAGGCTTGTGCACTGGATGGTTTTGCGGCCGTCTGTCTGTGGCACTGAGTATGTACTGCAACAGCCACACTCACTGCAGTGACGCCTCAGTATGTACTGCAACAGTCGCACTCACTGCAGTGACGCTCAGTATGTACTGCAAGAGCCACACTCACTGCAGTGACGCCTCAGTATGCACTGCAAGAGCCACACTCACTGCAGTGACGCTCAGTATGTACTGCAACAGCCACACTCACTGCAGTGACGCCTCAGTATGTACTGCAAGAGCCACACTCACTGCAGTGACGCTCAGTATGTACTGCAAGAGCCACACTCACTGCAGTGACGCTCAGTATGTACTGCAAGAGCCACACTCACTGCAGTGACGCCTCAGTATGTACTGCAAGAGCCACACTCACTGCAGTGACGCTCAGTATGTACTGCAAGAGCCACACTCACTGCAGTGACGCCTCAGTATGTACTGCAAGAGCCACACTCACTGCAGTGACGCTCAGTATGTACTGCAAGAGCCACACTCACTGCAGTGACGCTCAGTATGTACTGCAAGAGCCACACTCACTGCAGTGACGCCTCAGTATGTACTGCAAGAGCCACACTCACTGCAGTGACGCTCAGTATGTACTGCAAGAGCCACACTCACTGCAGTGACGCCTCAGTATGTACTGCAAGAGCCACACTCACTGCAGTGACGCTCAGTATGTACTGCAAGAGCCACACTCACTGCAGTGACGCTCAGTATGTACTGCAAGAGCCACACTCACTGCAGTGACGTCTCAGTATGTACTGCAAGAGCCACACTCACTGCAGTGACGCTCAGTATGCGCTGCAACAGCCAACCTCACTGCAGTGACGCCCCAGTGTACAGAAATGACGCAGTTCCTGCACCTCACGAAGGGCGGTGTGCAATGACGCCATAGCCACGCCACCACGTGCAGCGGCGCCACCACTTATTGCTACGGCGGGGGGGGCTGATCTAGCTACCACCAGGGGTGGGAAGCGAAGTCAACCTGTTGGGCTGTTTGGCAGTTCACTTGCAACCAAGTTGCGACACATTTTCGTATGTCCATGTCCAGAGAAAATACAAACATTGACTGAGTGGCGGAATCATTGGGAAGTCGCCCCTTCAGGCTCGCCAGGTAGGAGGGAGCGCATCTCCCCCCGCCGTTGACGCCAGTGGTCATTGTGTCGTGCAGCCCTGCACAATGACCTGATCCGGAACGGACTGTTGACCAGGGTATATCGTGAAGTCATCGAACCCATCAGGTGCTATTTCCCTAGCACTTAAGCTATCGTGGTGGGAAATAGTACTTGATGGACTCGCTGAATCTGTGATGTACCCTGACTGACAGTCCGATTCAGATAGGATTTTGGCCGTGGAACTTCAGTCGTTGTAGGTGCTCTCTCCCGCTTCAGAGAGGCCTGGAGCAGCTGCCTGTAGCCAGCGACAGCTCCCTGGCCTGGGAAAAGCTACACCAATGACCACCCTCACGGACAGACATGGCTGCACCAGCTCTAGGAGAGAAACCTTACCGCCTTCTCCTGTCTAGTACTCTAATAATTGTTGGGGTTTAACGACGCGCCAAATGCCAGGGTTGTACGGCGTCGCCAACTATCACCTTGCTGGAATGGATCTTGGGAATCAGATCGACTTATTCAGAGGCTCCGCCGGGAATTGAACCCGGGACCTGTGGCTCAGAAGGCAGGCGCACTGTTCACTAAACCACCTATTCCACTCTCCTGTCCCAACCCCGTCCCTAATAAATGTTTCTAAGGGATTTTAAACGTTTCAAAAGATGAAAAACATCCAAAACCACTCAGTACCTCATCTCTAAGTGCGGAAGGATCTCAAAGAATTCCCTCTCCCATTCACTTCTCAAAAGCCTATTCTCCAATATATGCCAAACTCCCTTGCAACACTCGGTCAAGCCTCCATGAACATCACCCCTCCTACCTTGTGTGCGCTCAGGGGGTAACCACGGGTTCTTTTACCGAGGGGAACGGACTCCAGGAGAGGAATGACCGGAGGGAAGGGAGGAGACAAAACTGAACCACAATATCTGTCTTTCAGAACGCTAGTGAGGATGCGCTTCACAAACACATTTACGCAAGTCCAAGCAGGCAGTACAATGTAAAACAGAGAGGTCAAGCCCCAAATTTTTGTGGGATATCCCCCTCCTGATGCGCGAGTTGGGTGGAGGGGCGTATCCCTTGTCCTGCGCCCGCCTTCTGAGGTGGCTGTGAACACCTGCAGAGCTGTCTGTCGTTTTCAGAGCACGTGCGGTGCGAATTCTCGCCACGATCCAGTACAGAGATCGGCTCCTTGCAACTCGCCTGCAGCGCTGATATATGGATTACAGGCCACATGCCATTCTGTCCCGGTTACATGCCACGTGGCAAATTCCCTAAAGCCTTCCAGCTGAGGTCCCGCCCCGAGCGAATGGATAAAAAACAAATACCCTGCTTGTGACCGGGGCTTTGCTGCTTATACCGTGCAATAGATGATAGCATTAAATGATAGCGTTAGGTTTTCTTTAGCTTTCTAATGATTAGCATTAGGTTTACAGTGTAAATGATAACATTAGGAACTTGTCAGCATAGTTGAAGGTCTAATTTGCAAATGAGCAATTCCCATATTTTCAGACTCCCAAAATGAACCAGGATTACTCCCAGAAATTGAAAACTTCCCTTCCTATGGCCGACATATTGCACAATTACGCCCTGTACATTTGCGAGTTACCAGATTCCACATGAAGGAAATATGATACCTCTTTGGAACATAAACGGAGCTATTATTCGCGTAAAGTATGCTGAAGAAAGCACTAGTTTCATTTTTCCTTACTATCAAAACTTGCTTTTTACTAAGCAGTAAACGCTGCGTCTCATTTACTGAGCTTCTTCACGAAGGTATTTTCGTCACCCCTCCCCTCGCCTTTCTCCCTACAACCGTGACCACCGCCCGGGGCTGTTTGTATATAACTGCCGGTGGGAAAGGGGCCCGACGGGCGGATTCCGCTGTTCAAATGTCCTATTTCTGTGCAAGTGATGGCCTCTAGGGTGATTCAAATTATAATCAAGGGGCTTTACGGTAAGCTGTTTCTCCTGATAGTTGTTTCCAAAAGAAGGAAACACTTCGCAGAGCTAAAGGGAGCGAAAATGATAAATAAACAAGAGAAAGGCTTGCATAACCCTCTCTAAAAATAGAGATAATAAACAAGACACATAGGTTTGACAGCGTCTGTCCGAAGGCCTCATGACAATTGAAATGGTAAGCACGACAGCAGAGTCAATTTTATGTTCGTTTTCTTTGCGTCAGCATGCGTCATTGCCCAACTGCTGAGGCTGCTGCCGTCCTCAAAAGCCCCTCATTCCTCTGAGTACATCTGATCTGTATACGATAACTCTCTGTCAGGGTATGCCATTTCCATAACAGGTGTCGGTACGCCTCGTAGGTCAGTGAAGGCTCATTTCGCTTTGCAGTTTGCTAGGAAGTAAATCCAGTGGCCTATGCAGAAAATATGGTTTGAAGTGAGCTAGGAGACGGGATAAAATGGGTAAGTAAGGAAACATTTTTTTTAAAAATTAGCCGGTTTAGAACGGACTATTTCCCCACTTTTTCCAAACCCAGTTCCGCCACTGGCTGAAAGGTTAAGAATACAAGACCACCTGTATGAAAATGACATGGAAGTGCCAGGCTGCACTTACCCGCTTGGGAAAAGTTTAAATTCATGTCTCCATTTTTGAAAGTTCTATTTCATCTAAAATGCGTTTTGGAGTTTTGTTTTATGTTTGGAAAACATTCCTGTGTACGTTATGTTTGTGATATTAAACCGTAGAAGATGCTTCTGATAATTTTATTTGGTAAATTATTGTGTGGAAGACCCGCCTTGTCACATCTCAATAGACATTGGAAGCGTACAATTTCAAGAGAACTAAAACAGAAGCCAATTGACATAGCTGGGTGGACCGCTTCTTCAGTCCGCTGCTCCGCTACTTGTGGCCTTTACACATGGTAGCGGAGTAGCGCTAGCGGTTTCTATCACCAAAAGAGTGGAGTGACGATAACACATTCAAAGGAAATCAAAACTACTTAACTTCCGCTACTGAAATTCTGGTAAGAGGACCGCCACAAAAACGATGATTTTTGATGGGTGTGGGATTGAAATTGAGACAAATATTTTCTTCGCCAGAAAACAGAGATTGAGCGTATATTTGTGTTGTGTGGTTTTATTTGCGTGTCCTATACCAAAACTACAAATTTGTTTGTGATCTGTGGATAAAGAGTAATTTCCTTAGAAATTCCTTTAAAAGGGACACAGAAATAGTTATTTTTACGGGTACTGCTTTAGTAGCGCTTTGTAATAAAAAGTATGCAATAGCATATTAGCGGAGCAGCAGGTCACAGCTTGCCGGGTTTTGAAAATTTTCAGCTACCCAGAGAGGTGCGGAAAGTGGAAGTAACGGTAGCGCTTCCAAAAATTTTTGTATTATGTATGCTTAACGGTTCTCCACACACGCCAAAACCACGTCACCTACAACATGCACATAGGCTTCAAAGCAGTTGCAGCTGGTGGCGATGCAAGATGACTCAACAAATCATCATCTTGCATTGGTGGCGACTGTCCCAAATGTATTCTCCTGTTCTCTGCTGTAAACATTGGTGCAGCGCCCTAGTCACTTCCAATATCATGCCCCTGACCTTATACAGCCACGCATGAATTCACTTCATGCGTTGTCCCGTCTCATGGCTACCTACCCTACCTACTTGCACGTTGTGCAGGACCTTGCCTGCCGCTAAATGGGGACTCGTGCAGTGAAGGTCAGCCGTGCGTCTGATGCACCCTCCGGTCCTGCTGCCGCATGAGGATTCGTGCAGTGGAGGTCAGCTGTGTTTTGATGCAGGTGAACTCAGTGACCCGAGCCGCGGGGCCGTCATGGCGGTCAGCTGCAGCTCCGAGTCAGTTCCAAAACCGGTGCAGGGGGAGAGTCGCGAACTGGCTTCTCTTGGGAGGGGAATGGCAGTGTGTCTTCCCGTATCTAAATTCAGAATGCAGACTTACCAGACATATGGTATGTGTAGAATCCTAGAGGCAAAATAAAGAGATCACCATGACCAGAAGGTCGAGCAGGAGCTCGGCGCTGACACTGTCAATGCGGCGGACGTCCTGTAGTCCGGGTCCAGTAAACTCGGTCACTTCAGGAGAACGCACTGATGCTGTCGTCTTCCCGTCTATAGTCGTGGGAACTTCCATAACAATGTAGCCAGGGAACATCTACAACATGGGGTAGAAGGTAGTGTACGGTGTATTGGTCATGTTGTTGTGTGTTACGGTGTATTTTTATGTCATGGATTTCCAGATAACTCGATAGCGTTACCGATTAACAATATTTAATATTAGGATGGGTCATATACTCTATTGCAGATTTGTTCCCGGGCCTGTATTTCTGACTGTAAGTGTACAGGTGTGCGGGCTATACACTCGACTGTGCAGCACAATATAATCAACATCAGCTCACAGAATTACTGAAAAAGCTCACATGCATTCATCGTTTCTGGTCTATAACATATGCTTTTTTCCCTTTCTGGGTCTGTTTCAGGTTTTTAGTTTGGTCAGGAACTTTATATTTGTATGGCATATTTCTAGAATAAGTAGGGATGATAAAACTAATAGTTCCACTGATTCGATTAAAATTTGTTGCAATTGCGAGACCGTTCCAATAAAACCCTGCTTATAAAAACAAAACATACATAAAGTCAAGAACGTGATGATAAGGTCGACTCAAAAGGAATGCCAAAATTTGGGGCCACTTCGACGTTTGTTCTTTCCAAATTCCCGTGGGGTCGACTGGTCTCGGATCGGCGAAGAACAGGTTTGTTCCCCGAGGGGAGGTGTTCAAACACCCCCACTGGGGTGAGGGTTAACAAAAATTGTGATGCAGTGTTTCGGGCACATTTTCAAAAGAATTGGCATGTCAGAGCCGGCTCCAGTAGTTGAAAAATGGAAGTTTTCTCAAATACATCGGCTTAATAATTTGGAGCAAAATTAAATTTCTTGGGTTGATATGAGTGGATAAAGGAGTCAGTTAATGCCAGTTATGATATTCATTAAGAGCTAAATAGCTTAAGAACTTGAGCTTTAGAGCTTAAGAGCTGTCAGCCCTGGCAGATTCTGCAGTGCTGCGGTGAGTGGCATGATAAGAAGGTGGTCAGATGTTATTTGGCTTAGGAGCTCCTTAAATCCCGGACGAAAAATCGAGGAGGTCCGGAGAAATAATATATGAGGAACCTATGTCTTCCACATTGTACAATGTCCGTGAAGAGGTGAGCTACTACGTGCATCAAGATTCAGGAATAATGTATGCAGATTCACATCTTCAGGATCTCTACAGCGCATGCAATATGCAAAAAGGAAACAAGGTGCATCGGGTACAATCAAGACATACACACAATAACGGAAAATAAAGAGAGTTTATCGTAAGGCCAACACAAAGATGACACAAGATAAAAGATATCAACGACTAAAGAACATCTACAGACGTTCTTCAACATTGATGGCTTGCTCCGTGCTTTGATTTTTAGAGCCAGGAGACTGACGGCAATAATGATAAAAAAGATTGCTTGGAGTTTAATGATGAACCAACTGCGAAGGTCATCGTGTTACCAGCTCATCTCTTCCTGGAAAGGAGAGCCTGAAACAAAAAGGTGAGGCTAAAATTATCTCGCATTAGCTCATAACTTATACATAACCTGTTGGGCGCTGTTGGGGACTTCCAGGAGATAACAACACAAAAAGTGAGAGGTTTCGCAGATTAAATTAGTGTCGGCAGTACTCTGGTCGTCGGCGACAAAAAACGAGCGCTATTGTGACACTTGATGTCATCTCTCTCACCTTCAGTGAAATGTACCATCCCATACAAGGCTCGAGAGTCCGATCACATATTCAGCTTCAGAACTGGAAGCACAGAGCATGCAAAAATGACAGGGAAACGACGATGTCGTCAGGGCAACAGGCAGGCAAAAAGTGGGAATACCACGTGGGGTGAAGTGGAACGCACTTCTGCGAAACGTCAAGACAGAGTGAATATGCAATCAGCTCGGTTCCCAGTAGAAAAATCCAGCTGAAATAGTACATGCACGAGGGCTGAAACGACACCCAGAATGCTTGCTTTTCAGTCACATTTTTTGTCCATAAATGTTGCACTGCTGCTCAAGAGTGATTACAAAGTATTTTAGGGCAGCTACGGCAGAACAGCCCTCATTCCTGTCATATCTTTGAATCCGAGCCTCACGCCGCTTGTCGAACGGATGTTTTCATGCCGTCCCACCTTGCAGTACCTTTAAGCTTCTGAATTCGGCAATCAGATAATCTTCGTAGTTTACCCGGAACAGAAAAAAGTCATAAGAGCTGTAACCTATAAACACAAGCATTTGTGGCAGTGCCTGTGCTAGTTTGGTCATGTTTGGTTGTCATATGAGAAGTTATACTAAATCATGTAAGAAATTATGCTAAATTATACTAGTTTGATCGTGAAAGGAATGAGAAAAACCTCATAACCGGCAACTCACAACCATCAGTGGCATCAGTGGAGGGGGAGGCAAAATTTCTGAAATGAAAAATTATACACTAGCCCTATGATATTGACTGGAAGAAAATGGGTTGAAAAGTCTGTTATTCCCTGCTCTGATCTCTGAAATCCTGACCCTGCGGCGCCACCCCTTGTACCAGAATGATTCGAAACGCTGGAACATACCTAGGGTCGTTTGATAGTTATTATTATCGTTTGTCATTTGGGCTTCGGAATCAGGATATCCCAGTGGTGAATCCAAGGGGGACTAGGGGGACTCAAACCCCTCCGAAATGTCCGAGCCCCGATGGTTAATACATAGGCGAGGGGCTGTCCGAGGTACTAGCGGGTGAGACTCGAGCCCCTTACCCCCCTCCCCCGAAATGAATTCCTGGATCTGCCACTGGGATGCCCCGTTATCCGGAACATACCCATGGTGGTTTGGTAGTTATGGTGATCGTTCTGTCGTTTGGACGTCGGAACCAGGATGTCCTGATATCTAGTTTTCCATTTAATACTCTTTGTAGGTCCCAATCTTCTTTTGAAGATCCACCCACACCCCAGGAAGGTCATGATTGCCTGCTACCGCTTCAAGGCCTAGACGATACATGGAAGCTTCCTCGGCCACCCTTTTGCTGGGCCCCAGAGGCTCACCACGCTCAGCCGCCTTTAAATTGACACTGCTGCAGCGCTGGCCTTGTCAGTGTCCAGGGGCGGTCCAAGGCTCGAACTTAAGGGGAGCGGCAAAAGGCCGGAAGAGAAGAAAAGGACGTTTTTTGCTAGAATTCCGCTTTGAGGAGCAGGCAGTTGTCTACACTCTGTATTGGATCCTAGATTGAAGCCGCTCATGCGCTTGGCTGTCGCACCGTGCCGCCCGTGGCAGCTGTCAGGAACAGGTACTGCCCGTTTTCCTGGGCATCATCTAGGAAAATGGTGCTCCAGTCACTGAACGCCATACACGCAGGGCCAGTGACGACCCAGCACTGTGGAAGCGTCGGGGCCCATCCACATGACTGAGTGGGACACAGCAGCTGGACTGGTGCTGGGAGCTCAACGATGGAGCAACCCGAGTGGAGGTCACATAAAGAGCAGAGAGTAGATAATCGGAGCAGAGAATTCGCAGTCCAATAAACGAGCAGAGCAAATAATCGAGCAGAGGTAGATAATCGACAGAGAGTAGATAATCGAGCAGAGGTAGATAATCCGAGCGGAGAATTTGCAGTGTACATAATCGAGTGGAGAGTACGCAGACGCAAATAAACCGATAGAGAGTACGCAGTCTCACAATTGCAAATTCAAAAGTAGGCCTTATGCAAATTCATAAGGCCTACTTTTTCCACACTGGATAGTCATCCAACCGTCAATCAAGAGAAGAACTAGTGGGAAAACCTCTTGATTCTGCCGCTCTCTCCTGTTTTGTGCCGGGAAGCACGGCTGTGGTGCTTGTTCAACTGTGCATCTGCGGTCATAGACTGATCCATAGGGGGCGCAAGTGACCCCTCCTGCCCCCATCGGCCATGGGCGCCCTCAGAAAGGTCGATGGCACGCCTGAAATGTTGCTTCCCCCAGCCCCAGGATGCGATTATCCACACCCCCGCGATAGACTTTGCCGTCGCCTGGTCCGGATGCCCCTCCCCTCCGACTGGACATCCTGGATCCGCCTATGTGGGCGGTAGCTGAGCAGTCTGCTTTGTTCTCCAGCCGCAAACCTGGACAGCGCAGTGAGTCACCACTGCACGTGCAGAGTGACCTGTCGCGACCGCAGGAAAGCGGAGAATTCGCGGGGGTAGCTGCTCCCTCCACGCGGGCGGACATTGCAGCACGCAGAGCGGTCTGAACCGGGTCAGCTACGGGCAAAACATCGACGACCGGTGGAAACCCCCGCAGCATCAGAACAGTGGCGGATCCAGTTCATTGGGGGTGGGGAATAGGGGCTCGAGCCTCATCCGCCAGTACCTCGGACAGCCCCCTCGGCTATGTGTTAACTATAGGGACTTGGACATTGGGGGGGGGCTGATCCCCCTAGCCCCTGGATTAGCCACTGCATCAAAGGCCAACACGACGACCTAGAAAACTGGAGCGTGAAAGCGCTCCCCACGTTGTCTGTTTCCTAAAATGAAGGTAAATTCATCACTTGTACTTCTCTGCAGCATTAGCTGGTCGTGGGAATTGAAACACCGGCTGCAGAATGACTTTCGTAGTTTTGAACGGAGCAAAAGATACAAATTTAACACCGACCATATCTGCACCCCCTGTAATTGGCTAGGCTCCCAGTAAGATTAAGAGGTGTAGCAAATAAGCGAGAGTGTTGGATACTTTCTGATGATGCCTTTAGGCAGTGACAGATCCGAAGGAAGGTCTAGGGGGCTCAAGCCACCCGCGAAATCCGAGCCCCCATAGTTAGTACACTGGCGAGGGGCTCTGCCCGAGGCACTGGCGGGTGAGGCACGAGTACCCTACCCGGCGCTGTACCCTAGCTAGGTGGATAAATCCACTACGTTACGAGGACAGGACTGTTTAGCAGCGTCATGTCTGGCTGGCGGGGGTGTTTCTGACAACTGTCGCTGTCCGATCAGCTGATTACTCAACAGGAAGTGGCGGCACCTCCAAGCATAGTGATCACAGCTACGGAAACGGAAGCACGCACCGCGGCAATCAAACCCCGCAGTTCACCGCAAACGGGTGATTGTGTCCTTTTATTTTTGTCACAGGTCACTCTTTTGTTTACAAGCGTTCCATATTCGGCGGGAATCAACCCCAGTGTTAACAAGCCTTGTAGCTATTCACTTCTGACTTTTAAGCCCGCTTGACTTGATTTCTGACTTTGTTGACCTCTGAATTTTAAGCCCGGCTCATTTTTTTAGTTTAGATCGCCTGGTGGTACCGGTATTATGCCAAGGTAACTAACTAAATATCACTAGGCAGTTTCAGGGTTAGCGTGCTTGACTGGTCTGGAGTCTGATCCCGAGCCGATCCAGAGGATAATCAGCTGCAGATCGGCTGTTTTAACCCTTGCACGGGCGGCGAGTGCGAGCCACCCTCGCCTGGGTGTAGGGGTAAAAATGACCCCCACGATCCCGAAAACTAAGAGAGCTAGAGAGAAGCGAAACAAATTCGAATGCTTTTCAAAATGATATCGAAGTTATTCCGTCATTTTTTCGGCAGGTCAATATAAAGGTCACCAGAGGTCAAAATAGGTAAAAACTGCTAATATGAGGTGTACTTAGAAAGCTTCCCTTATCTCAGAAAGTAAGATAGGTATAAAACAATTTTGAACACCATTTAAAAGAATTTGATTTTTTCATTACAGTGACATCCATTGCATGGCCAGGTCAAAGGATACGGCGCTGCAGGTCAACGAAATTTGCCTATTTTAGTAGATACCCCTTAGCCCAAATATGAAGCATGAGATAAGATATCCTGTATAAGAGGCAGTATAGGACAGTGCTTCCGCGGCTATCTGCAAGCTACCTTAAGCACGTGTCGATAGTGGGTACCAAGTTTAGGTCAGGTCTGGACAACGGACAATCAAGGTCAAGGACGGTACGCTACCCTTGCTATGAGCGTTAGCTTTTTTGGGAATAACTTCCAAACAAAACATGGTGCAGCCCTAATACTGAGACCATTGTAATTCTCTCGTCACTAAGAATCAAATGATATATGATTTCGCTGTGATATGCAAATTTCAGAGTTTGACCTGACCTTAGGTCAACGAATTGGGCCGAAGTGACCTGGTGCAGCCCTGACGTACATCATTTGACTTACAGAGATAAAGTAAACACAACGATGGTAAAATGAAATTGCTATCATTGTTTACTCAAAAGTTATACGGTAACTTATTCAAAATTACTCATTTGACCTCAGATAACCTCTTAAAGGTTACGGGTCAAAATGCTTAAGATCAGCATTAGAAATGGCTCACGAACACACGGTCCTGAAGCTGATCTGAACAGTGCGGAATGAAGTACAACATTTCACAATTTTTCCATGGACCTTAGAACATTTTACTGGAAAAAACGTAGGGGTAAAAGACGCCCACCCGGGTGAAGGTTAATCTCCTGCCACCAATAGACAGAGAGCCTGCATCGGGTCTTCCGCATGGCGACCGAGGTCGAAGCGGCGGCGCCTCCAGGACGCGGCTTGATAAATTAACGGTACTGGTAGTATCCTCACCGTCCCACGCACACCTTATCCGGAAACCGTCGCTACTGGAGTGTCTTACAACTCTCCAGTAGCGACTCAGTGTTCTAACACCTTTCTTGGGAAGACTGAGAAACGATGCGGCGTGGCGCTGAAGTCGCCCATCCCCCGCTGGAGTGTCCCATATTGGGATAGCGCTCTCTTCTCAGCGTGCCTGGTTTCCGTTCGTCGTCCCGCCGGTGGGTGTGGTGCGTTAGCGAGGTTACAGGTCGGTACGGAAGGAACGGGGGTCGGTGAGGGGTGCGTCGATTCGTCACTGGCAAACTGGCTCATGACTCATCAGTATTGGCATCGGCATTAGCATTGGTAGGGCACGTCCCTTTTCAGCTGAATGTGCCTTGAAACTTACGTACGAGGTGGTAATAATGCAGTAGCTATTAAGTATAACACGGGACCATTGCATTTCTCTCGTTAATATGAATCAAATGATATATGATTGCATTATGCTATGCAAAGTAGCGGGTAATGCCAATTGTTTGCATTATAAAACACTTCTAAAGTGCTGCAAAAACAGCTGTTTTTAATCATACGTTATCAAAAAGTTACTTTGTATATCACCCTATAAATGAACAGTTTTGCAAGATAGCTGAAAAATCTCACCTAGCCGGCTACGGCTCCTCGCTTTATCGCCTTTACCAGCATTTTACTGGTCATGAATAATGTTTCTGCTACTATTGCCTGTATGCAAGCGTCTGAAACTAAATGCACTTTTTTACGTATGTGGGGGTAATTCCAGCCGCTTAAGACTCTCCATTGTATGGATAAAACAAAACCAGACATAATTAAAAAAATTATCGCGGCCGCGAAACGTCTGTTGGAGCTGCCATGGTTTTGGATGGCAATTCCGCTAGCTCTACTCCGCTAATTTTTGGTTATAAAGTCCGCTACCGCCACTCCACTACCATGTAGAGAGTCAGCAAAAAGCGGAGTGGCGGAATAACGGATCTAAGTAGCGGACCGGCCGACTGTTTCATACAAATATACTGGACTTGTAAGCGCGGAATGAGACGGGGATGAGTCCCCGACGGAACTAGTACACCAAGACCAAATTCTTCTTAACTCGACCTACTTTTTTGTAACTTAGGATGTGTTACCTGCGGGAACCTACGTAAATATTCCTAATTTTGGTGTTGTGAAAATGCGTCGGTAGCATCCCAGAGACATCCCTACTACGCTCGATCTTTGCCCCCCCTCTCCTCCTCCCACTATCATCGGAAAACCGAAGTCCTCCGCAGCAGAAATCTTCAGCGTCACCCATGTGCATATTTGCTCATAGTGCATACCTACTGCAAAACTATGTTCACATCAGTTTGGTGCGAGAGGTCCCGCTGTGAATCGGTGAAACTACCGCGTTCTTTCAAGGAAGTTCAAGATATAGAGGGTAGTCGGAGAGCTGACGTGGCCCCATCCCGTCACGTATCTGGATCTTCCACCCAGCCACATCAGCCTGCAGTCTGGGAAGGGGCAGGCACAGGGGTGGCGCCGGACATAGAAAAGTAAACCAAATTATTAGCAGTATATCTTTGTTATGACAACCTTAACTCGTTTGGGAAGTAATGGATTTAAGTACATTTACAGCAAGTCTGCAACTTGGGGAAACACCGGTATCTCTGCACAGTATCGGTACTGTGGGGTATCCGAATGATACCAGAGAAATATCAGCGGTTAGCCTGGCTCGGCTGGCCAAGTTCAAGGGATCAATACTGTGGAGTATCCCAATGATACCAGAGAAATATTAGCGGCTGGCCTGGCTCGGCTGGCCATTCACCGCCATCCACCTCAGTGGAAACTCTTCCGAAAAAAACCGCAGAACCCGCTTCACGCATAGCCGTGGTTGCTGCGTACGGTATCGATATCCGCCCTGTACCACTGGTACTATCCTGTACCACCAGTCCTACCCTGTACCACCGGTGCTACCCTGTAAACCATTACTGCTCTGTAACGCCAGTACTACCCTGTACCGCCAGTACTACTCTGTACCACCGGTACTACCCTGTTCCACGAGTACTACTCTGTACCACCGGTACTACCCTGTACCGCCGGTACTATCCTGTACCACCAGTACTACCCTGTACCACCAGTACTACCCTGTACCACTGGTACTGCCCTGTACCACCAGTACTACCCTGTACCACCAGTACTACCCTGTACCGCCAGTACTACCCTGTACCACCAGTACTACCCTGTAAACCATTACTGCTCTGTAACGCCAGTACTACCCTGTACCGCCAGTACTACTCTGTACCACCGGTACTACCCTGTACCACCAGTGCTACTCTGTACCACCGGTACTACCCTGTACCGCCGGTACTACCCTGTACCACCAGTACTACCCTGTACCACCAGTACTACCCAGTATCGACAGTACTACCCTGTGCCACCAGTACTACCCTGTACCACCAGTACTACCCTGTACCACCGGTACTACCCTGTACCGCCAGTACTATCCTGTACCGCCGGTACTACCCTGTACCACCAGTACTACCCTGTACCACCGGTACTACCCTGTATCGACAGTACTACCCTGTACCACCAGTACTTCTCTGTACCACCTGTACTACCCTGTACCACCGGTGCTACCCTGTACCACCAGCACTACCCTGCATCACCAGTACTACCCTGTACCACCAGTCCTACCCTGTACCACCAGTAATAATCTGTACCACCAGTCCTACCCTGTACCACCAGTACTACCCTGTACCACCAGCACTACCCTGTACCACCAGTAATAATCTGTACCACCAGTCCTACCCTGTACCACCAGTACTACCCTGTACCACCGGTACTACCCTGTATCACCAGTACCGCACCTGGTCTGGCTTCATGTCGTCGCTCCGTGTGGGCTCTGGCTGGCGATACTGGCGGCGGGACAAGCTATTTATAGGTGAAACTTGCACTATTAGCTTGGCATTATGCATTACATATCGCGACATAATACCATACTATACACTACCTTCTCTACAGGGGCGTGGATTTCTGTCTCTTGGGGGTGCCAAAGCACTCCCAATCATGTGTCGAGTACCCCTGATGGTGACTTGGGCACCCCGCAACAAAATTTGAAGCAAAGACATAATGAAGTACGTGAAAAACGAAAGCATAACATTTTCACAATGCTATAGAACTATTCTGCGTTTGACTTACAACTTTACCCTTAGCTTGCAAGGAAGCTCCTCAGGCACTATAGACAATTAGCGATGTACCTGCAAGACAACTTAACAAACGCCCCAAATTCAGGCAGTGATTAAGTCCATAAGAGACATTTAAGCAAAATTTCTACACAAAAGCTGGAGGAGTTCATATGTGGTTTCCTTTAGATAGTTAGTTCTCAATGCATTTGAAAGCAACATAACGCTCCATCATCATGGATAATTTTAGTCTGTGGTGCCAAGTATTCTACAGCATCTACGTGGAATGACATGTGACAGTGACAATGGCATGCCATGTATTTTTATATGCTGTCAGACAGACAGACAGACAGACATATATTTTTTCCAATACACGTTATGCTTTCACATATCATAAACAGGTGATTGGCACAAAAGTGCAATATATGCACTTGTTAAGAGGTACCTTTCGCGTTGTCTGCTTTCTTTATGTTCACATGTTCGCCGCCGAGGGAGCCCCACGCCAAACGCATAACACACAAGTAAGTAAATCTTTTTGTGAAAAAACACGTTGGGTGATTGCTGGTTAAATATCATGTCATTTGTTAAGACCATGACCAGGCATATTATCCATAACATCAGATGGAATGTGGCCTGATCCTCCCAAATAGAGGTAAAAAGCAGGTCCTGTTCAATAATGTCTTGGAGGCCTTAAAAGGCTATAGGAACGCACTTGCTCATGGAACGCTTCACGCAGTGTGAGAGCGATCAAACCAAATATCTCTTGAACAATAAATCGTGCAAGTGTTACCATGCTGATCTGTTCTTATGCTTTTTTAGCGATGAATGCGTCAGAAATATTGATAGCTAAAACCTGCTTTTAATTTTTCATAAACGAGGGTGAAGCCATATTATTTACGATTACCAAAAAAATATTCACTGCCGCAGTACTCACCAATGTACTTTCGCCTCTGACGCTTTTTTAGCTCTGACACTTGGATGTACTCTACCACCTGGGACGTTCCTTATGCCCTGGAACACGGATTCGCTATTATCTGTTTAATTCTGGCATTGGGATGTACTCGATTACCTCTGACGTTTCTTAAGCCCTGGAACACGGATCTACTGTATCACCTCTGTTATCTCTTTAACTCTGGCATTCGGATTTTCTTCATTTCTGAAACACGCTGGTTTGTTCAAACGCCCATGGGAAATCCCGTTAAAAAAAACACGTGAAGGGAGTGACCCTCACAGGTCGCGGGTCTGCGTTTGAAAACGTGAGCCCGGGAGACGAGCCAGCAGAGGCAGCTGGGCGGGTCGCGGGCAAGGCGGCAACCACTCAAAACTACTCGGTGGGGATGTTTCGTGTTTCGATGTTCAGAGGTGGACCTGGGATAGTTCTGTATGGTAAAAAGGTTCGTACAATGGGATTATTTTATTAGGTTTGAGTTTTAACAAAAGTTACAGATTAACATGCCTACGGTTCGGCTATTCCGGCTTGATCACGGCATTAAAATAAAAAATGAGACAAAGTTTAACTACATGAAAAAAACAAGCTAGCACATTGAATCGCAAATATTGTCACTACCGTTTGAAACCCTAAGTTTTATTAAAAGGTAAACCTAATAAAAGAATCCCATTGTAAGAACCTGTTTACCACTTTGTCTTACAATCCTGTATAAATGGTTGTGTATGTTATACCTAGTCTTAGCATCATACTGGTAATGCTTGCAGGGACTTGTCGGCTCACGAACTGTTGAGGTTACATGGTGTAGCCAATTCACTGCCTCTTGTAGCACCACATGACGTGTTACTCGGGAGGCCCCGCGGGAGTATGTCCAGAACTCTTGCCATGGTAGGAAGGCACTCAGAACAACTGTACGGCACCTGTCTGTCCTCAACATCAAACTGAGCAGCATGACCTTCATCACGTGTGTTGAACGGATAAAAACAACACACATACGAAGTCCTTTGAGACAACGATGGTGCGTCCTTGTGTTTCTAGCAGTGACGTAGAACGTCCAAATTTGATGGGGGGGCAACATGGACTTTTCAACCCATTTATTTCCAGTCAACGCCATAGGGTGAGTGTTAAAATTTTAGCCTTCCTAGAGTTGTCATTCAGTTTTTGGAGGAAACATCCGAATTTTGTGACTTCTGAAATCGTTGTTTTAGCTCCCATTTACAACACTCTGCCTATTTATCCTTTGATAACGACTTTCATAACACTTCTCAGGATTTTGCTCAGGGTCACTGTGGAAAATCGTTTCGGATGGCCAAATTCAGGGCAACGTTCAGAACCAACACATACAAGAGATACCATGCTATTAAATTTGCTTTAGTCTCACACATACGTCTTGAACGAGGAAAACAAATTCAACGTTTTTAAAATGAAAAACAAAATCGGCATCGAACCCGAAAAATTAGCTCCCAGGATTCTCCTTTGTCAAGCGGACGCACTCAGAGCTCCACTCCAAAGGCTAGCGATGTCAGACCTGAAAGTGTTGATGATGCCTAGATGTGGAGCTTGAAACCTGCGTTTCTGCGGGTGCCCACTTCACGTATTTTACCTACATGTGCTTATTGGTCACGGCAGGCTCAGTCGCCTAGGGATTATACTCGATCTGGTTTGTCTTAAAGATGCCGTGACTGATTGTGGCTTGTACCCTAAGCATGAATTCACTTCAGACACCAATCCACAAGTTTTAGTTTCACACTGTTAAACGTCGAATCTCAGCGACTCGACGTAAAGTCGTGCAAAACCCACCACAGACGAGACCAAAAGCCGGACAAGGCTCCTTCCAGGTTCAGTCCTAACATCTTATGTATTTTCAACCACCTCAGGGTCGAGTTGGAACGAGAGGCCATGTTTGAGGAAGGATGAGAACAAAAGGTCGGGATTTTGCGCCGTCATCATATCCATCATGTTCTCACGCTAGCAGGCAGGGAAGATGACGGGAGTTTTTTCTGGATTTGGTCGAACACATCACGCAGCTACCACGTGCCTTAGTGAGAAAGGACACCTCCGGGAACCCCACACTCAGCCGCCAGTTGGACTGTAGTAGCCTGATTGGCTTTGGTTGGTGGCATTGATCCGCCCTCGGCTGGCTTCATTCAGCTGCCAAGTCTTTTGACTGCTTGTTGGTTGCCGAGTCCTGCTGGTTATTTCACCGAATACGGATTCTTGATTCGCCCTATTTTTGCCTCAGACTCGTCCCAGTTCTATCAAGTAGCTCGGGAGCGTGGAGGGGTCAGACGACGCAGAGGAAAATTATGTCCATTCCTAGCGACAGCACGACTGGTTTACTAACGGGTTGGAACTATGAAATGGGAATTTTTTCTATCTCAGCTCATGCAGGTGGTGTTTGCGTGACAAACACATTTCATTCAGTCTCCTGTGCTATATTTCAATCTATTTCACATGAGCTCAGTGGATGAGTGACTCCACGCCACTTCGCGCTGCCAGGCGCACGCACTCTGGGAGCGCCATAATCATTTTGCGCGAACCTCCGGGTCGATGTTTCTAATCACCCGATGGATTTCTCTGCCCAGCTGCTCCTCGTACTTTGCTTGCCATCCTCCGTGATACTCTTGTTGTTTGATTATGACCCACAAATCTTTGATGGGTCGGAGTTGTGGCGTTTTTTTTTGGGGGGGGTTCTTCACGGGGCAACACTGGCACGGGGCACCCCTTCCTTCTTCAGGAGGGAAAATGTTTCCCTCGCGTAGTAGGCGCTTGACCAAAACGCTGGATTTTTTCTCAGTTTATCTTTCTCAGTTTTTTTCTGTCAGCTCAAGAGAAGGGGATTTATCTTTCTAGTTTTTTTTCTGTCAGCTCAAGAGAAGGGGATGAGGAAACGTGAGGCCTCGCGGCTGAGGAATGTGCAGAACTCCCGGAGCCACTGAGAGCACTCAGGTCCTGTTGAGAACGTGCCGATTGGACAGTCGGGGTCCGCCGGGATCACGGAAGGATACTGTGCAAGGTGCTCAGGCCTCTCTGGCTTACATGGAGGCCCTGTCGAACTTGGTCTCTCTGAAGCAGATTGTGCGCGTCACAAGCTTGACTGGCTCTAAATTAAAGTTAACTGTGCTTTCTTGATTCAATTCGCTGTGTCTAAAGTTAATGATATGTAGCTTGTATGTTTGTGAGAATATTTTTCCCTCTTAATTTCATAGTTTTGTTAAACTAGATCCAAAATAATTTTCTCCTATAGCCAAAAATATGTGCTGGTGGAAGTTGAATTGAGAGTTGGCTGTTGTTTCACCTTGAATTTTAACATATTTTGGGCTATGGGGGATAATTTTCTAAACAGCGTGCCAAATGGGCAGATAAGAAATTCCAAGAGAGCCCATGATTCTCCCCCCCCATCGGAAATCGTCAGAAAAATTCAGACCTCCTTCGTCAGAAAAAGTCAGAAAATGCTAGACTCCTCTTTCCTTTGGTCGCTACCGTCATATGTGAACAGCCCCTTGACCTCCAAGGCGGGTAAAAAATAACTGAAAATACAGTTATCAAAGCATGGCACACAAATAAACAGAATCGGCTAGCGCAGCTCAAATCATACCTCAATGGGACGTACATTTGACTTATAGTTAACTTTTCCTGTACTGGCAGAGTTTTACCTTCTTACACGATTGTTCCTGCGCCACTCATGAACTAAGGTAGGCACGGCGCCAGCTAGGGTAGTAGAGGAGACTACTACGGTTTTCTCTGTATGGCGGTGGTTGTTCTTCAGGTACAGAGACCATGCCGCCTCGACCTCAATCTGAAGTGCCCGGTCACGGCAGGAGAGGGACAATGCATCTCCGAGACGGCGGCAAGGGCGGAGCCAGGCACCAAAAACGGGGGACTGTGAAGGTTATGAGAAACACACTGTCCGACGGGAGGTAAATTATGGATCACGTTGTCTTAACAGCCACCCTCCTCATCAAACTGAGAAACTGAATCCGCCTCTGGCAGCAAAGCAAGTTCAAACACTCATCATAGAACGCGATGTTACGCGGAAAATTCCAGGCACGACCTCCGCTGAGGAAGAATTTACTTTCCTGCTTGACACATTTTGGGCGTAATGGACCCGCAGAAGGCCTGACAACACACACAATCTCTCGTTCTGCCCTCGTCTTAGAAACGACTACAGCACAATTACTATCGCCGATTGGCTTCGCTACCGTTGGGTGATTGGAGATAATTTGTCACGCATTGGATCCGTGCGTGGTGGGGCCTGTCCTCTATAGTAACAACCGGCGGTCCTCCTCCCACCATACCTGCCAAAGGCGAGTGGCCGCCGGCTTCAGTGTCTCGGCGCCTTGGACCGAAATTATCCGGCATATAGACCGATCCGACTACACACAACGCTGCCCGCAGGCTACCAACACGCCAAGGACCAGCCGCTTCCGTTCTCTAGTCCCGGGAATCTGTTCCACAAGGTTGCCCGGATACAGCGTAGCTGGAGAGGTCAGATAGTGGCTAGATGTCGAGGTCGAATATGTGCTCACGAGTGTCATCGCAGGTGACACCTGCACCCTATCTCGTTTGAGGAAATGTCCTCGCTGGTCCTCCAAAATTCAGCGGCGGCCGGCTTCCTGGGGAGGCAAACTTCAAGGAATCCCATGCCTGGAGTATTATTAGGCTATCGAACATGACAGAGATGCTAGTAGAGATAGATGTGTACTGAATTTTCTCTGGATAATTGTCGGTCGAACGCACGCAGCCCCAACCTGCTGAGGTGGCGTGGCATGGCGAGAAACTCCGGCGATAAATGTACAGCTCACTGTCTTACGTTAGCCTGCTATTATTGGGGTTCAAGGGCTTTTAAGGGTATGACAATGTTAAGATGATGAGTGCTCAGCGAGATGTACTCATTTTCCCTTGTCTGGAGACTGAATCATTGAGTGTCATTTGTTGCGCAATGACGAGGGTGACATTTTACGCCTTCTATAGTATTCCTCTTCAGTAAAGACTAAAATACAATCTATCAGTAGAGGAAGAGTGATCGTAAACCAGAGGAAGCTGTGTGCCTGCAGGCCGTACTCGAGGAAGGCAGAGGCCAGAGGAAGCAGCTGATCTTGTTAGCATCGGTGGAAACGTTGGGTGACCAGAAGGACAAATTTCTCCTTCCTGGTCTGTTCATGTTCTTTAAAATTGAACTTCTACCCATATAGTTGCACACGAGTATCGATATATGTAGTGCGAGCGCGCAGAACTTGACTCTTACCCTCTTAGTTATGTGCGTTAGAGAAAGTCATTTCTTCTCTAGTTAGACTCGGGAAGTAAATTTCCTCGAGGGAACGTCATTCTCCTTGGGATGAGTGTTGTATGTATTTAGGTGATGTAATTTCTTGAGACCCACGTCTGAACTTTTACGGTGAATCTTTAAGTGTGGTAATTTTATTGCGTTACCGGGCCGCGTGTAAGCCGTACACACCACCTATGTAGGCGGGAAAACGAGAGGACCTTCGCGTGAACTCCGCTCTAAAAGAGGCCGACTTTTTACCCGAGTGCGTCTGACGCGTCGACGTTTACGGCTCTCAGACCCTGTATCAGTTACATGTAGTAAAAAAATGTATCAAAAGGTTTGGCACGAACTAATATTGACATGCCCAACTGCTCACAGCTCATCTACCCTGTTGATGCCTCGATCCGTAATTGGCGCTCCAAGGCTACCGTAATCGCTAAACCTGTTCATGTCTTTTTTAAATGGGTGGTGGCTGGCTTTTAGGACCACCAAGCACCGCTGGCTTATCGCCACTCGAGGCTCTCGACGCACAATAACGCTATAACGGTGTGGCAAGTCTATACGTAGACTGATGAGCACGATATCGGTTGTGAGTCTGCTCTTCCTGACAGGCTTAAAATCATGTTCTAGTCTGTTTTGTACTCCTCAGCAAAAACAATCGCATTGCTAGTAATTTAATCGGTTTTCACACTTGAGGATTAAGTTTAAGGGAAATGGAACACTTTCTCGAAAAAAATATACAAAATAGGTAAAACCAAAACTAAAATGGCCAAAACTTACTACACTGGGTTGACCTAAGCACCGTGTATAATTATGAAACTGAGCTGAGCTGGCTGCTCAGTTAAGCTTCATAACGTTGCAAACGTTAAGCTAACGTTGCAAATGCCATGCCATTTGCCCGGAGCGGATCCAGAATTTCCTCAAGGTGGGAGGGAGGGTGGATGGAAGCCTTGCAGAGCCCATCTTAGGGCCGGGATCCTCTTCCATCTTTAATTTTATTTATTTATTTATGGACAACTTTTAATATGTTTTCTGAGACTATGTTATAGTCTCCGAGATAGCGGATGTTTGTCGAGACATATGTTTTCCGATATGTTCTCCGAGACAGCGGATGCAAATCATGGAGAGGGGATGTACTGTGGCGAGGGTGGGTTAACATTTCCTAAGGGGTTTGTTGGGGGTGGAGGAAAGCGATGTGTTTTGCTGATAGTTTTACGGGAAAGGGACGTTACGGGAATGCTCAGCGGATCTATTTTCCAAGACAGAAAGGGGCTGGGCGCAATGGGAAGATGACAGAACGAAAATTGCCTACTGGTAGTCTTAACTCCGAAAAATACTGGGTCCGCCCCTGCGAAAGCCGCACTGGCATTATCCGTTGCCACGACCGGTCTTACTTTGGCCTTTCCCGGGGCAGTTGTTGCTCACGTGAAGGGTAGTAATGCTAGGAATGCACATCGGAGTACGTTTTACAACTAACGGGCCACGTGCGGGGGGGTCGCACCACAGATGAATGAACGAATGACTTGCCACCTATTGTTGGAGAAATAGGGTACCTATTAGTTCTTACGGGTCATGTCCGGTGGCGGATACGTCGACGAACCCGCCACACCAACACCGAGAAGGGCTAGAAAAGCCAGGCAGCCAGTGGTGACATCTCTGTAGTGGTGGGATGTTTGACCCAGCAGCACTAACGGGGCTGGAAGCGCAGTGCAGTCCGAACGGAGAGGGTCGACGGTCCAGTCTTCGCAACTCAAGTACTGCATGACGATGATGGCTTTGTCATCCAACCTTACATGTCGCAAGCCGCCGCAATCTGCCAGACTCGTGATTTCACGCGATGCTTGGCTCAACTAAGGTAGTAAGACAGGAGGCAATATCCTTGTTTTGAGCGATTAAAGGTGGGAAAATGTGGTTTCCTGATTTTCATGCTTATTTTGTAAGTTTCGAGTTCTGCAGCGAGCATAGAATGAGGATACCGATGTTCCGTTCTCTCGTCATTCCCGAATGTCCTAGCGAACACCCTCCCAGTGGCGGATCCAGGGGGAAAGGCATTTGCCTCTCCAAACGGAAAAGTTTGGGGCAAAACTATATTTTACCTCCAAAGCTTTTTGCCCCGACTATTTGCGCTTTTCGACTTCGGCTTGCCCCCAAACCTACTGGCTAGATCCGCCACTGCACCCGCCGACTGGGCCAGACATGTGCCACGGCTACTGCCGGATTTGCCAGTGATCGCAGTCCACAGAATCTGCTGGACTCCCCCCATGAGTGTAGGACGCTGCACTTCACCCTCTGTACCTATTGCCACCTACTGAGGGCTTAGCAGCATAAATGTCCTCCAAATTTCTTACCCTTTTACCAAGGGTGTGGGTTATATTTTTTGGGGGTGCCCAGGCACCCAAAATGGCAGGCTGATGCAGAGTTAAATTATTGTTTAAATTATCATGTTTTTTTCATTTAAAGGACTTTGAATTGGTTTTGTGCTCTTCAGAAAGCCTGTGGGAAGGTAAAGGTGGGAAGGGACACACTATATACTATGTCATCACCTCTTGTTATGGTAATTATTGGCATTGTTTAGAATCGGGAACACCCAACCATTGTAAAAAATAGCGCCCGTGCTTTTGCACTAATTTTCCTACTAGCGGTGGTGTGTGCGAAGTGCAAGCGTATTGTGTTCACAAATCTCACTGAAACGAAGTTTCGGTAATTTGTATGCTGGAACTGCCTACCCCTGCTCCTGTAAAGTGAGCGAGCTGTATGAGATACCGATCAGGCCACATGACTTTGACACATGACACTTGAGTTTAATCAGCCTACGGGAGGTGTGGGCTAGTTCGCTCTCGGATTATCGATCACGCCGTCTATTATTGTTCCGTCACGCCATTTGTCAGTCGTGGCTCTGGCGGGGTCTGCATGCAAATTCTGATTCCTAAAACCGGCCGCTTTTACTAACTAAAACAATTGGCTCAGACAATTTTGGACGGTTTCCATATACAATATATTGGCAATATAATACATAAACATACACTCCTGTACTAAAGAGACTGAGCTATGCATGAGGAAAACGATTCACATAAGGCTGCAAAAGCCTCCCGACGCGGGGCCCTAAATTACGTTTGCTTCACTTAAACACTTAACCAGCTTCACAAGCACACCTCATTGCGAGCTTAGATACCTTTAGTTTAAGATATGCTCAAGAGGCATTCCTTCATGCCTGAGTGACGTCACACAGGCGTGAAGGAATTTTTCTGCCACTGGATATGCAGAAAATATTCCAAATTTTGAAATGCTCGCTTGCAAATGCGAGAGAACAAAATGATTCCATTGTGTTCCAAATGTTGAAATAAATCATCATGTCTTTCAATATTGGATATATAGATTCAGGATTCCCAATTGGAGAGGGGGATGCACCTTCCCAGGAGGGGGGTGCCATCCGGCACTGGGGCAGCACTTTTGACCGGAAAAACCTATCAGATGGGTATCAAATCCTATCGGCGGGCGCCGATTTTCGCATCGGGGGAGGGCGGGGAGAGTGGGAAGCGATATTTCAGGAGGGCGGGGGGCACCATCAACCTTTTTGGGGGCGCCGAGGGTCGATGAGGGGGCGGGCTCTTGCCCCATGGATCTGCGTATGGAACATGGTTGTCTTTTGGAGTATTCTGGATGGTATTGCTACACTCTTGATACAGCCTGAATGGGTGGGCGTGTGACGTCACACCCCGGACCGGCCCTCGCTCTTGGAGGAGGAGTGATTGTGAGCTGCTCACGTAGTCGGCGTTTAGAATGCGGCAGGCGCGTTTCTCTGTACTGGTAACTTTCTTAGTTGAATAATAAAACTTTGGTACTCTCCTTGGTCAGAGTAATTGTTATGTAACTTCTATGAAAGCTGTGGCATTGACATGGTCCATTCAGGTGTCCTTTCTCCGCACAGATACCTATGCAGTGTACCAGGCATGACTGTTGAAGGTCGCTGAGCGAGAAATCCCGCGACCACAAAGCACTGCTGGTTGCTACAGGAGAGTTACTTTGTGAGGCACAAAGTTCACTTGCCCAGGGGCGGACTCAGACCCGAGTTTCTTTTTTTGGGGGGGGCAAACCCATGTCTGCCTCTCCTCCTGGGGGAGGGGGGTGGGACGTGCGATTTGGGTGCTCGACAGACCGAGTATAAGCTGCCCCTCTCCAAGTACATGATCGCTCTCCGGGGGGGGTGGGAGCGAATATTTTTTTGCTCGACAGACCTAGTGTAAACACCTTTTTCAAAAATTTCTCCGGCCTTTGGGGGGCCAAAAGATAGTTTGCCCTCCTCCAGCGCTTGGAGGGGAGCATGGCAATGCCCCCTTGTCCACCAATGCACTTGCCTCAGTGGTGTGGAGCCGAGCGGTAGCGGATGCAGGGGGGCGAGCCCCCCCTGATGTTAGAGTGCCTATAGGCATACTGTATAGTAACTGCATAGCCGGAGGCTGCTCCGAGACGATGGCGAGGGAGGCTTGAGCCCACCAGCCCCCTCAAATGAAGTCCTGAATTCGCCACTGGAGCCGAGGCAGAGACGTGCACAGCTTATGTACTTTTCCCTGTTGCCACTGACCTGCTGCTAAGCTGGCGGGTTCATAAAAAGAGTGAAGTAGTAGGAATACGGATGCGGTAAGCTGCGAAGGAGAGAGAGAGAGAGAGAGAGAGAGAGAGAGAGAGAGAGAGGAGAGAGAGAGAGAGAGAGAGAGAGAGGGAGAGGCGAAGCCAGAGCCAGAGCCAGAGCCAGAGCCAGAGCCAGAGCCAGAGGCCGCAGTATAAGTTAAGCCTGGCACAGCAGTGAACACGCTACCGCAGCGGTCCCACGTAACGCGCTCAACCCGTTCACTGGCAAAGGGTCTGCACGATTATTAGTGCACGTGGCCACGGACTGGGTACCCGCGGGGATTCCCGCCGCTTGCGGTCTAGGCTGTGGTCTCCGTCTTAGCACTAGCTAGAGTAGCTGGAAAATTTAATCCAGGACATATTTTATTCCACAAAGTGGTGGGCATTTTGCCTACCAGCCCCTGATGCTATGCCCATCAGTGACCGGCCCTGAACGACCGAATGCCCATCCGTCACCAGTCATTTGATGCTCTAGCAGTGCCCTTTGGTAGGAATTCGTGCCCTTTTCGGCCGAATTCCCGCCAATCCCAGTTCCTTAAAGGGAATGTGGCACCTTGGTCGAATCCTGGAACTTAGTGTAATTAGGCGTACTTTTAGCCGAAAATAATGAAACCACTCATGGTTTCTCTGAAAAAATGTACAATAAGCTCAATATGTTGATTTTTAAAATACTCCTCCAGGAAAAGAAATAAATATATGCCTGTGGATGATGTCATGATGTGGCAACCACCACCATACTCGAAAATGTTGACCTGGCCATACATGTTGACCGGTCTCGTCTGAGCCTTGGAATTACCGCCAATGTCATTGCGTGTAAACGCGACTACTGACAATTCAAGAAGCAACCCAGAAATATTATACCGTTATCCTATCACTATTTTCCACCTGTATTGGAAGAAATAGTTATTTATCGTATTAAAACCAGTTCTGTGTATTTTTCTAATAAAACCTTTGGAAAAAACTGTACAAAATAAAGAGTTATCAAACACTTATCACGTGGCAGCTCTGCAAGTTGTAAGTCTTACCCGGCTTTGCAGTCGCCGGCACGAGCCTGTGCCTGCAAGTACTAATCACAACGGTTTTACCCAAACTGGTCATTTCAATGCGACGCCACATCGAGGAACACGACAAATCTATGTCGGCTGCGTCTCTGTGCAGAAAACGGTCGCTGGACCAAACAGTGCTAGGAACCACTCTGTTCAGATGAGATCATCACGAAGGTTTGAAAATCCCACATTGGCTTAAGTTTTAAGATGAAAAACCAGTCTTCTTAAGATAAAAATTAGCAAGTTTTGTATGCCATCATGAATGTCACAGCTTTTAAACAAAGCCGCTTTCAAGGAAATCTAAGCAATAGTTTTTCTTCTACGCCCACCCAGAATCGCTCACAAATCCCGACAGACTCAAGCTGTAAGACTCTATCTGTATGTCTCGGCGATCAAAAAGCTTATTTTCTCAGGGACTTGTCTGATCTTGACTTGCCGGATTCATCCGAAAAAAAAGACAATATTTGAGCAGTGGGGGGTGAAGCCCCGGTCTACTTAAACTAAAAAAACACAAAAGGAGGTCTACAGCTTTGGAGGAAACCATTGTTTTTCTCCGAGATTTTCCGTTGGGGTATGGCTTTTTTACCCCCCCTCTGGATCTACTACTGTCTACGGCCATGTTTTTATCCCTTGCAGCTGTTAATGTTAGTCGTATGTCTTGAAATTAGATCAGTATTAGTGGATTACTTGCTAAAAGAGAGGGCCAGACATAGACAATGTTCCTTTGCCGTCAGGATCCCATCCTTCCTAAATCATAAAACGACCAAAATTCACTGTCCTGTTCAAGCATGCCGGTAGAAATTAAAATTAAGTGTAGTTATGGGCGTGATGTGTGTGTCTTGCGTGTTCTCGTGTGTTGTTGTATTGCATGTTCTCGTGTGCGCAAAAATAAACGTGATATGTGTGAAAGAGGATAAAATCAACTCACTGAATTCGTTCGCATAAGTTCACTCCAAGCGTTTCCGTAATGACAATGAGGATGAACACAGGTCCACCGTGTTTGAGTAGTTGTTTTCGGTTAGAGCGTTCAGCCTTGCTACTGGCGCCGCGTGGTGGTTGTGACCAGAACTAACAAGCTACCTCTCCCTTTCACAATGATTGGCGAAAAAGTGGGTTTTACCGGCCCGGCGGGGAACTACCCGAGCTTGCAGCAGTCTGTAATTCTGCATGTTCTTATTGGTGCTTTGGCTGTGTTGAGTGAGCCATTAAAGGGGACGAATCGCCCAAAAAAGTTCCAAAAAAGTTCAAAAATGACTTCCTGGACAGCGTAAGTCTGGAGAGCTGGAAAGCTCTTCTATCCATTTTCAATCGCTCAGAACAAGAATTTGCGTGTTTCTTACAATTGATGATATCATCAGAACAGAATGTGACTCACTTGGGGTTGACCCAAGCATCGCGTGCTGCGGCCAGCGCCAGCGGCATGCTGGCCGCTAAGGCTCCACTCATGTCAACGTTGCGACTGCAGGGCATATTTTAAGCTATAATGAGGTGGGCATTTTGCCACCAGTTCCCCATGCGATGTCCACCAGGGAACAGCCCTGAATGGCCCAATGCCCACCATTCACCAGTCATTTGATGCTCTAGGAGTGCCTTTTGGTGGGAATTCGGGCCCTTTTCAGCCGAATGCCCACCAGTCCCAACTCCTTAAAAATGTCTGGAGTCTCCATACGCTAAGTCTCCGCCGAGTGTCAGTGTGCTGAGCACGCAGTGTCAGTGGTGAGCAGGCCGAGTGTCAGTGTGCTGAGCACGGCCGAGTGTCAGTGTGCTGAGTTTCCGCAAGTCTCCAGTGGAGGATAGCCCGCAGGACACTGGAATTAGATAGTTTCAGTGGTGGACAGCACACTGTACACTAGAGTTGAATTGTTCCAGTGGACGGCCGGCAGGACAGCGGATAAAAACATTCCCCGTGTTTATGCACAACAAAACTCCATTCGCGCCTTTTCTCCGGATGGGTGGAAACTATCAGCACAGTCTTGACTGAAACCACTACCACACGCCACCCTTTTCTTCCCGTGCCGAAGATGCTAATGCTGTCGCTGGAAGCGACCTGCGAAGTGCGTAAGTGCGTCACAGTGCCAGGCACGCAGCTGACGACAGCGCCAGCTGACTGTGCGTGCGCTCCAACTCGCAGGTAGTGTTCCTGTGCACGCATATCTGAGCGTTTCGTTCGCGAGAATTCACCGGCGCCAATGTGTTCCTTGGTGAATCAATTGCATCAGTAATGCCCCTGTCCCGGAGGTGTGCTTGTAGCTGAATTTTGCTTAGCTATTCCTTTTCCGGGACCGGATTCAGGTTTTCGAAATCTCCTCTTAGGAATATTTCGGGTCTTGTTTCACGGTCCCCATCCCGCGAGTTGGCCCCAACACCACCTGCATCCATGCCCCGCGCGGCTGTGGGCAGTGGCGGATCCAGCGGGGAAGGCATTTGCCCCCCAAACCGACCGGCTAGATCCGCCACTGGCTGTGGTACGGTGCCTGGGTGCAGTCACCCACCCCCGAGGCTGTCCTGCGGCCAAGTCTCCCGTTCGCTACTGCACACGCTGCTCCCAACCCTTCAGCACTGGCCTGCAAAGATGCTATTCGTGCACCCTCCTGGTAAAAGTACTGGAGCTTAGGACGCTAGATTTCGGGGCTAGAAGAATCGAAGCGGTTGACTTGAAAAGGAAGAGTACTTCTATATTCCGTTTTTCAGTCAACTTTTCTTTTTTTTTTGTAAGTCAACTTGACTTCTTCCAGACTTTTTAGTCAAATTATACCTAGCATCCTGAAATCCAGGATTTTTCCTGTAAGGCGCTGGAACTGTCTCCAAGTTAAGTGCTCGGGCGCAAAATGATCATTTCTTGTTCTGTCAGTGAGGATAAGTCCAATTAAGTCGTGTAGGAGACTATCGCAAAAATGCCACCTGTAACTGCTCGGGGAGTAGAAAGGCCTCGAGCTCTCCTAATGATCTGTCGATATCAACATCGCCGTGTTGTTTGTCGCCATGACAGCAGTGAAATCGGCGGTATCTTCCCTTGTGACCCAGACCAGTCTCGTCAGACCAGACCAGCCCCGTCTGGAGGGTCTCCCAGTAAGGCCAACGCCGGGTCATCCGGCCCTAAACCGGTCCAGCTGCGTTATTGTATCAAAGTCATATGTCACGCACGCCGCCACAACCGGGCGAGAGGTGCTGGAACTTTGTCCCCGTTGTGGGGCCGACCCAAATGGCTGGAAGGGCCATCTCTGCTGTCAAGTCATCCTCATAAGCAAGGTCGGCAACCGACTCAACGCAGCCTCGAAAAGTTTCAGAGTCGAAGATTGTTTAGAAGCATTAGAGCCGAGGTTTGAAAGGCTGAATGGAACTGATACAATTTTATTTGGGAGATATTTGGGAGATATTATTTGGGAGATAAAATGACACAAAATCGAGATAGAACATACTGCTTTTGAAAAAGGCCTATCTGTAGGGGTGTCGAAGTCGGAAAGGAGACAAGGGCCTCCATAATTGAGCTATAGGGTAGCTGTCCACCTCTCTCGCCTCCCCCGGTTCCAACAGCCGTGCTCAGGCCGTTTTGTCCCTAAAATTTCCAGCATAACCATTTGTACCACCCCACTTGTGCCAAAACCGTTGGGTAAGTGAGAGAGGGGCTCGAGAGAAGCAGTGGGTAAATGTTCCAGCACGAATTGAGGAATAATTGAGGAAGAATTGCCACGAATTGCCTGTGAAGACATAATTTCCTGAAATTATAATTCCTTAATGACCGATTTTTGGCATTGAAGACCGTGCTCATATTCAGATGGAAATCTTAAGAGATCGCATTCTGTCCGGTGTCACTGGAGCCGTGACCGCGGAATTTTTGCTGGGGGGAGGGGAGCGGACTTCGAACTAACAATGATAGTAGGGTATAAAGGAAAGTGTGAACCAATGCCTTGGATGGTACCAATGCTGTTATCCAATACTGGAAACATATGCATAGCTCCAGGCAAGTAATTCCGAGAAAATATAAAAAAACACTGGTGGAGTCCAATTTTTTTCGTGGGGGCACGTCCCCTGCTCTCTCTCTCTCTCTCTCTCTCTCTCTCTCTCTCACGCACTTTAAGCCCATCATCTCTCATGTCTTCTGGTAGGCTCAGTCTTGGGCGGGACAGCTGCTTGGGCGGGAAAAACCTAGTTCGGTGGCCTCTTTAATTTTGTTTACATTGACTGAAGCAGTGTGGTGTGGTCTGTTGATTAATAAATACCTAGAACCTGTACGCCTCACAAGTGGCGATCTCCCGCTATATCCGAGAACCACCAGTAGATCTGCCGCTCGTTAAAGCCGATGGAAGCTGCGCTGAGGCTCTCGACCCGGGTCAGAAGAGCCCATTGATCCTGCCTCGGGTGCCGATGACGCGTCACCGCCTGTGACGTCACTGTCTCCTACGCGCCAGCTGTTGCGCCGCACGTGGGCTATTCGACAAGCGAACCCAACGAAATCAATTGCCAAATCCGAAAGGGCTTATGGAAATAGAGAAAATTTGAGATAGATTTTCTGTGCCCTATTCCCCGTGACCGGAGCTCAGAAAGAATACTTAAAAGATACGGTTTTGATCAATTTTTCAATATGAAGGGCAGACTTGATGGGCTGGTCAAAGCGGGAATTATTAGGTTTGAAATAAATTTGAAAATAAAATAGATTCGAAATTCACGCTGTTGAGATTCAGGAATGTCAGTCAAAAGACCGGAGGTTCACATCTGGTAAGTGACAGACCAGTGTATTCCAAGTAGTCGACATGTTCAGTGAAATAGAACGAGAGGTTTTTTCCGGAGGTGAGAAGACCGAGTTCGATACTTTTCGCGACAGAGGGGGCTGTTGTGTTCATAATGGCGTTGCCATTACGGCAGAAGCTTCTGTGGAAGCACACAAAAGAGCTCGGGAGTGAAATCCGGATTCTGTGAGACAATGAGCTGCGAATGTCCACCGAGTGAGGCTGCTTAGTGCTTGCGATTAGACGCTGTATTGTTTTGTACTGTATTGGGCTGTATTGTGTACATCGAAAACTCCCCGCGGATGCTACTTTTCAGGAGCCCCACTCATTGGTAAGGAAAGTAAAAGAGGGTAGTAATCAGACGCAGAAATCACTCAACCGCACAAAAACACACATCTACGGAGCTCTCCACCCGGCCACGGCTGCGGCTTCAAGTTTGCTCTGAATGCCCGGAGAGGCTACTCACGGGTACCAAGAGGTAGTGCGATACAGGCTAACGTTACACTGTATGCGAACCGGCGCTTACCCGACTCAGGTCTAATGCAGGGCTTGAAAATCATCCAGTCTTGCGCTTCACTGAGCAAAGATGTCTCAAGCATAACCATTTGGATGGCAAAAGGTCAAAGGTCAGATCACCAAAATGCTACGGTCCATTACTTTGAATCGCTGGTCAGTTTGAGATAAATGTATGCGTTGTGCGAACTAACGGTTGAACTGCTCAATTCAGGTAATCCTTCTCAGTTCCTCAGTCTCTGAACAAGTGAAACAAGTCGGAAAGGTTTGTGTGAGCCACGCTTTTTACGATTTCCAAGCTTATAAAGGGAGGTTATGTAATGGCTGATCCGGTAAAATTCCTTCATATAGGTACTTTACAGTCATCCAATTCAACGCATGCATATATCTGTAATTCACCCGCTTTTCGTAGTTATGATAATTGCAGTTATGTATGCTAATAGCAGTGATGCTGCTTTAAGTTGGTGTTGAGCAAGTCATGAGATGCTCTAAGGAAGGGGTGAGAGGATGCGGAGGCTCGCAGGACCATACAATCTTGTTCTATGCATATGAGGTGAACATAAAGGAAACATTAAAATCGTCAAATCCCTGCAGCATTTACGTTACATATACATATACACATGCTGTTAACAAATGTATACGTGGCATATACTAATGTCTACTTGATGCGGGGAGAATAATCTATTATGCTTGCAAATTAGCAGCCTTCACATCCTAGACCTTTCCAAGATGTTGAGCCTCATGATTGATATGGTATTTCAGTCGTCTGGCAAGTTGAAATATCGGTATATCTCATATGAGCCCAGTTGGATATATATGACTATCAACACCAATAATACATGAATATTGAAGAGGTATTTGTGGTGGCATAACAGTTACCTGGACGCTAACACCTCCTGCCATAAAGCTTCAAATTATATCCATTTTTGACAGGCATAAGCAAACAGAAACAGTTAGATACATAATCAGTACGGCAGTGGAGATCCATATACTTTACAGTCATGTAATTTAACGCATGTGTATATCTGCAATTCACCCGCTTCTCATAGCTATGAGAATTGCAGTACTGTATGCTAACAGACATATATTGAAATAGTATTTGCGGTGGTATAGTCGTTACCGGGATGCTAACCCCTCCTGCCCTGAAGCTTCAATATATATATATATATATATATATATATATAAGAGAAGGAAGTTTTCTTTATGCATTTTCGTTAAAATGACCGCATATTTGTTGTTTATGGCCTTCTTTTGCTGTTTTTCAATTGCTCGTACAACTGTTCTTGCTCAGTAGAAAGTTTGTGGATAATACATCCAAAATTCATCTATATTGATCCAACGCGTTTCGTCATGCATTGATATCTTCAGGGTATTACATATTACATTTTACGTTATGCAAGGTACAATCATTAAAACACTTAGTACAAAATTGAATCACTCGTTACACAATGCAATGTCGAGTGTTTAGTTTTTAATTTTACATTCACTGTATCACCTACGATATTTAGCAAACATCAACGTGTCATTTTTTATATCTGTGCTTCCGTTTAATCCTATAGAAACTTCGAATCATATAATTCATACTTCATATTATCATAGCTAGCCAGGACTTGGACGAATGTTTGGGTCCAGTAGCAGACGAGGCCCTGGAAGTCGACCTGGTCGTTTAGGAGAGGTTTTCTTCCCGGATCAGGAAGGCTTCGATTATTGTAGCCGTCTGCGGTTGGCTTCGCGAGCGATGATGGTGGTGTGCTCGACAAGCTCCTGGCGAGTGATGTTGCGGTGATGGGTGGTCTTTGTGTGATTAAGAATCGCACCAGATTGAAGGTGGCATGTGACTCGTCTTGATAGAGTGGTGGTTGTTTGGCCGATGTAGCATGCATTTTCTTGGAGTGTGCAATCTCAAATGGGCATTTAAACATGTACACTACATTAGTTGCCTTTAGTGGTGGTTCTTCCAGCTGGTTGTTCTTCATCACCAGGTTTGATGTCGACGTCCCTTATAGTATGAGAAGCTGGATGTTATTGCTGGGATCTTTGGTGTTACATTTCGCTTAACGATGGTTTGCAGCGCGGTTCGTCTGTTTGTAGGCCGAGGTCAGACATTCTTATAGAATAGTCGATGTGTTTGTCCTTTTCCTCGGTCTTTTCCTTTGGGTTGATGTTCTTGTCATAGCTCGGCTTATTTCCTCGTCCAGCATCTGTGTGGAATAGCCGTTGTTGTCAGGGTCTGTTTGATGGTGGTAACTTCCGGTGCACCGCCGCCCGTGCGCAGACCTTGAGAGCGTCGAAGGTATGTGCGGACCACTCCCACTTTGTAGCGCGATGGGCACTCGCTGAGGGCATTGAGACAGTGTCCTGTGTCGGTTTTCTTGCGGTACACACTCAAGTCATGGCGGCCATCAGAAATGTTAACCTTGACGTCCAGAAACGGGATTTTGTTATGACCCGATCTCATATGTGAATTTTAGGATTGACTCGATTCCATGTGTTCTTTTAGCATTTTAGGTCCGCTTCGTTTTCCACTTCAAGGTATATGTCATCAACAAAACGCTTGTAGATGTGAGGAGAACGACCAACTTGCTGAGTTCAGCACCTTTTCTCGATTTCACTCATGTAAGCGTTTGCGAATAGTACGCCGAGAGGTGAACCCATAGCAATTCCGTCCACTGCCGGTATAATTGCCACTTGGGTCACGAAATAGCGCCTTTGATGTGCAGGCTCTGAGCATTTTCTCCATGATTTCCTTGGAGAGGGCTGGAGGTGGGAGGTCTTCATTTTCATATGCTAGTTTGAGGAGTATCTGCGTGGTCTCTTCTACTGGTACGTTGGTAAACAAACTTTCGCATCCAGAGAAGCTAGGATTCCCTTAGGCTGCGTTGCTTTTAGGAGGTCGACAAACTCGTCAGTTGAACGTAATGTGTTGGTTGTCGGCACGTAAGGTGTCAGGAGTTTGTTCAGCCGCTGGCTACCGTGTACGATGGCGTAGGTATTTGGAAAGTATTGGTCGCAGCGGATTGCCTTCTTTAGGATTTTTACGTTTCCATAGATGTATCCTGGCTTGTATTCACCGATTAGCTTGTCAAAATGTGCACCACCAATTAGGGCATTTGCAGATGTTATCAAACCATTCAGTTCTTGTGTAACGAAGTGATTCAATTTTGTACTAAGTGTTTTAATGATTGTACCCTGCATAACGTAAAATGTAATATGTAATACCCTGAAGATGTCATATGCATGACGAAACGCGTTGGATCAATATAGATGAATTTTGGATGTATTATCCACAAACTTTCTACTGAAGCAAGAACAGTTGTACGAGCAATTGAAAAACAGCAAAAGAAGGCCATAAACAACAAATATGCGGTCATATTTAACGAAAAATGCATAAAGAAAAACTGCTACCTAAGTTCTCTGATATTAAACTTGACCCAGCAGTAAAACACAAGCCTTTCACAACAGAATTCCGACTCAGACTAGTGGAAGATCAGCTTGCAGAAAAAGAGATAATACGAAGTGTATAATCGAAGAACTTAACAGACTTAACGATACCTTTAAGTCATTTGATATACCGGAAGATTTACGGAAACAGGTGGAAGGCACCCTTCAGGACGAGTATGCAAATTATAATGCCGTGGTTGAAAAGAGAACATTGAAAAAACTTAACCACTTGTATGGTGGCACTATTCTGCTCCCTGAAGCTTCAAATGCATACATAAATCTTCCACCAAAGAACTAAGCAGCGACGCAAAGAATTCCTCAACTTGGGTCTGAATTACCATCTTGCACCCAAGTTTCGGCACTACGAAAAAAACGTAGAATTGGAATTGTTATATCAATCTATCACTAGATTAGAAACTGATGGAAAAGTAGATGTGAACCCGGCCTTGAAACCTCAACTTCTCGCTGAAGGCACTAGGCGCCGCAGCCCAACGTGGGTCAAGCTCCACGCCACAACTGAGAGCAGCCGCTAAAGCTCTACGCGAGGATAAAGAAATAGTCATCAGAAAGGCAGACAAGGCATCACTTTATGTCATCCTCAACAGAGACGATTACATCAACAAGCTGAACACCATATTGCATGACACCTCTAAGTTCAAACGTGTCAGTAGAGACACCACAGATAACCAAAAAAGAACTGAATGGTTTGATAACATCTGCAAATGCCCTAATTGGTGGTGCACATTTTGACAAGCTAATCGGTGAATACAAGCCAGGATACATCTATGGAAACGTAAAAATCCATAAAGAAGGCAATCCGCTGCGACCAATACTTTCACAAATACCTACGCCATCGTACACGGTAGCCAAGCGGCTGAACAAACTCCGACACCTTACGTGCCGACAACCAACACATTACGTTCAACTGACGAGTTTGTCGACCTCCTAAAAGCAACGCAGCCTAAGGGAATCCTAGCTTCTCTGGATGCAGAAAGTTTGTTTACCAACGTACCAGTAGAAGAGACCAGCAGATACTCCTCAAACTAGCATATGAAAATGAAGACCTCCCACCTCAGCCCTCCCAAGGAAATCATGGAGAAAATGCTCAGAGCCTGCACATCAAAGGCGCTATTTCGTGACCCAAGTGGCAAATTATACCGGCAAGTGGACGGAATTGCTATGGGTTCACCTCGGCGTACTATTCGCAAACGCTTACATGAGTGAAATCGAGAAAAAGGTGCTGAACTCAAGCAAGTTGGTCGTTCTCCCTCACATCTACAAGCGTTTTGTTGATGACATATACCTGAAGTGGAAAACGAAGCGGACCTAAAAATCTAAAGAACACATGGAATCGGAGTCAATCCTAAAATTCACATAGAGATCGGAGTCAATAACAAAATCCCGTTTCTGGACGTCAAGGTTAACATTTCTGATGGCCGCCATGACTTGAGTGTTACCGCAAGAAAACCGACACAGGACACTGTCTCAATGCCCTCAGCAGTGCCCATCGCGCTACAAAGTGGGAGTGGTCCGCACATACCTTCGACGCGCTCTCAAGGTCTGCAGCACGTGGCAGGCGGTGCACCAGGAAGTTACCACCATCAAACAGACCCTGACAAACAACGGCTATTCCACACAGATGCTGGACGAGGAAATAAGCCGAGCTATGACAAAGAACATCAACCCAAAGGAAAAGACCGAGGAAAAGGACAAACACATCGACTATTCTATAAGAATGTCATGACCTCGGCCTACAAACAAGACGAACGCGCGCTGCAAACCATCGTTAAGCGAAATGTAACACCAAAAGATCCCAGCAATAACATCCAGCTTCCATATACTATAAGGGACGTCGAACATCAAACCTGGTGATGAAGAACAACCAGCTGGAAGAACCACCACTAAAGGCAACTAATGTAGTGTACATGTTTAAATGCCCATTTGGAGATTGCACACCAAGAAAATGCATGCTACATCGGCCAAACAACCACCACTCTATCAAGACGAGTCACATGCCACCTTCAATCTGGTGCGATTCTTAATCACACAAAGACCACCCATCACCGCAACATCACTCGCCAGGAGCTTGTCGAGCACACCACCATCATCGCTGCGAAGCCAACCGCAGACGGCTACAAATAATCGAAGCCTTCCGATCCGGGAAAGAAAACCTCTCCTAAACGACCAGGTCGACTTCCAGGGCCTCGTCATGCTACTGGACCCAAACATTCGTCCAAGTCCTGGCTAAGCTATGATAATATGAAGTATGAATTATATGATTCAAAGTTTCTATAGGATTAAACGGAAGCACAGATATAAAAATGACACGTTGATGTTTGCTAAATATCGTAGGTGATACAAGTGAAATGTAAGAATTAAAAACTAAACACTCGACATTGCATTGTGTAACGAAGTGATTCAATTTTGTACTAAGTGTTTTAATGATTGTACCCTGCATAACGTAAAATGTAATATGTAATACCTGAAGATGTCATATGCATGACGAAACGCGTTGGATCAATATAGATGAATTTGGATGTATTATCCACAAACTTTCTACTGAAGCAAGAACAGTTGTACGAGCAATTGAAAAACAGCAAAAGAAGGCCATAAACAACAAATATGCGGTCATATTTAAGAAAAAATATATATATATATATATATATATATACATCAATTTTAAACAGACATAATTAACCAGAAACAGTTAGATACAGAATCAGTAGTGCAGTGTGGCGCCCCTCATCCTTAGTGGCAAGACCTCCCTGTTTTTGTGCCAATTTTGTCTATGTTCGTTTTTATTAGTACTTAAGAATTAATTGTGTCAGCTAACCACACAGTTCACACTTCGTTCAAAATAGGACGCGCGCTGTTTGGGCTGCTGGAACCTCGCTAACTAGCGGGATGGTAATGGGTTGACTGGACAGCACCCTCTGGGACCTGCTGGCTGCAGAGGGACTCAGAGACTAACAAATCCCAGCTCGCAACAAGTGGGCAATCTCTCTGGAACCAAAATATTGGATATCGTGTTTCGGGTCCATTCACCTCCCCAACAATACAATACAGCAGCTCCGCACGATCCGAAAGACTGTGCCAACGGGGAGAGACGACAACTCCGCACGACTGCAGAGACCGTGTAATCAGTCCCCGACCACGAACACCCGGGGCTTCTGGACGCCCGTTTGCCGAGGCCCATGTTGCGGGTTCCCCGTCCAAGGCGTCCTCTGGTGAGCACTGTCTTCATGAGCAGGGCGGGGGGAGTTGTAGATGCCACGTAACATTGGAGAGAAGTGTGGATGCCGCAGCTCCAGCCACAGCGCTGCTAGCTCAAAACTACAATGTCCAGTAGGATTTAGCTTCCAAGATACCTATTTAGAATTCTTAAAGTATCCTGGCAGCTCATTGCGAAATTCCTGGCTTACATTGCTTATCAAGCCACCTTGAAAGCAATGCTTTCCCATATGCATTTAAATAAGGATGGAAATCATCACCGGTCAAAGAGCTTCTTGGCCTTCTGGTTGTCTAGCGCGATTGCTGGTGACTCACGCCTGAACGCGGACCACTTCATTCACTCAGCACTTATTTATCTGGTTCACTGCCGTGTAATGCACTGTGCTCTTGGCTCTGGGAAGCATTAATCTCACGGCATAGTGAAGCCATCTGTGACACTAAATATTTACACTCCGCCAACGTCGGTGGTTTTACCTATTGAATGTTGTTCTTCAATCGTTTTGATCTTCAAATGTACTTGTGCAGCGGGAATTTGATGACGTTTTACTACCGGACATAAACTAAGAATCCCACCTGTAAATAATTTGTTCGGCTGCGAAGGAATTTTTGTCAAAAGCCTTGGTGATCCTTGAACTAAGCCTTGGAGTCCATCGACGAATACAGCATCAAGGCTAGACTTTTGTCCTCGATTGTCAGTGAACTATGCAAAAAGCACCTGTAGAGCGCTTCTGCAGTCAGTGTACAGTTATTTTTGTACGCGATCTCATCTCTGAGGGAAGTGACGCCACATCGTTCCCGCAGTGAAGGGCGAAGTTAGAGCCACCCAAGTGCGCTTCTCAAAATTTGACAATGGAGTTAAATGAAATTGATCTCGATCAAAGGTTTAAGGATAAATGCTTTGAGATGCTTAGTGCTTCACCTTGCTTAGAAATACAATTTTGGCATGGTGGGTTGGTTCGGACATCCTGTGATATAACCTTGTAATAAACAAAACCGTTTTTTAAATATAGGTAGCATCCTGTGGAAGGTCTCGTTCGGTTTATTAGTGCACCGTTGGCTTCGACCTCTGCTTTGTTCTACAGCTAAATAGTAGACATTAGCCCTAAAGCATTTTCTTTTTTATCTCAAGGCACTCTTCTGCTTTTAGGATGCGGAGTGAGTGAGAAAAATGTCCCTGAGATGTTCGGTGGATGTTGGAAAGTTGGAAGACATGTTTACAAGCCATCACGGATCAGGCAGAACGCGCTAACACTATATCGAAAGCAATAGACCCTGGTTCCAAGACCGTTTTAACTCCCACATGATTAGGACCTGGGGTAATACCAATCATTACGATTGAAATCGCAAATCACTTGTCAGTGAGATTCATCAGGTACAATTATCAGACAAAATTATTGGGTACAATTATCAGGTAAAATTATGAGGTGATAACACCAGGTCATATCCATTTGCCTGGAGTTTAATTTCATAGGCGGATCGAGGCGTCAACGAGTGTAGATGCCTTTTGGTCAACCCAACCGTGGCACCGGTACACTCTGAAACAGCCCCGGCGCGCACTGAAACGTCGCTTACCACCACCCCTCTCCCCACAGGATGCAAGTATTGGCATCCCCACGATGCAATTCTGTGTCCCTGTGATAGCGCAGACTTGAAGGATTGGCACCCTTGGCTCATATGGCGACCCGTCCATGCCCAAATGGTCACCTTCTGAACCAAAATGTGCACCTTCTGGACCAAATGGTGCACCTTCTGGACCCAAATGGGCACCTTCTGGACTCAAAGAATGGTGCCCTTCTGGACCCAAATGGTGCACCTTCGGACCAAATGGTTCACCTGGACAAATGGGCACTGGACAAAGAAGTAGACAATTACCGGACCCAAATAGTGCACCTTCTGGACCGAAACGATGCACCTTCTGGACCCAAATGGTGCACCTTCTGGACCCAAATGGTGCACCTTCTGGACCCAAATGGTGCACCTTCGGACCCAAATGGTGCACCTTGACAAAGTCACCCACCAAAGGCACCGGACAAAGGCATCTACCAAATGGTGCACCTTCTGGACCCAAATGGTGCACCTTCTGGACCCAAATGGTGCACCTTCTGGATCCAAATGGTGCTCCTTACCCAACCGTCATTCCCATAGATCTCGCATTCAAGCGTCTGAAATTTGTTTTATATTGCACGCAATAGATCTTAATTGTGTTTTAACTTGAACTGGTGTCCGACTGCGCGTGCCCCGTAAAAGGCCACAATCAATTCCGTGCACGGCTATAAAATGTTTATGCAGTGTTTGAGTTGGGTCTTCTTTTCTATCATAGCCATATTCAGATCCAGAAATTCGGATCGGGGGTGAACTTCGGTTGACGGGCCACCATCAGCACTGAAGAGGGAGTGGTGTGCCATTTCTTTTCTTATCAAGAGATGGGGGAGATTAAAACCCGTCGCCAAACACGCCAATACCCGCATATTGTATGGTGTTTAGTGGGAAGTGAAAACTTAGCAGGCGCCGGGGCGCATTGTGGGGTCGCTGAGCGCTTTATGGAGGGGAGACAGGTCTCCTCGTCTTCTATATTCTTCTATGACCCTTCCATAAATCACGCCCCGCTGAGCCTTGAGGTCACATTTACGTAATCCGTGGCTGGAGGACACGTCCGTCCTGATTTGGGAGTTGATTCACCCTTTTCAGGCCACCAGACGATCTCCTGGTGCCAGTCATCCTCTGATGCCGGTCATCCCTGTCCCCATCGACGTCGATCGACGTCCCCATCCTGGGCGTCGTCGATTTGAGCCTTACCGACGGGCGGCCCCTGTCTTGATTTCAGCCCCGCGCGCCAAATCCCAGCACTCATCGACACCGGAGCTGCTGTTAGGTAGTGTAAAACAGGTCTGGAACAAAAAGTGGCCTGACGGCTTACTTAGTTATGTCCGAAATGTTCGTTGTCCGGATGGTGTTTTTGTTGTTGGTTTGACGGCGTGGCCCAGACATGAACGACTGAGGCCATGACTTCGGCACGGGTCGATCAATACAGAGTTCATCATATACTGTAGTGAGCCTGTTTTTATGGTCATTCCTCTCTCTTTCTCTCTCTCTCTCTCTCTCTCTCTCTCTCTCTCTCTCTCTCTCTGTCCTCTCTCTCTCTCTCCTCTGAAGAACTACAGATTATCGGATGCCTTTTTCGGATTAGTGCTAGAAACATTTTTGTATTGGCTCCTTCATCGATATCTGAATAGTGGATAACGGTATCACACCGACAGTTTTGAATAAAACCTCGCTGACTTATCGCTGGTCCCAGGCCAGGCTGCGAAGGCCCAACCCTTGTATTGTCAGCTTCTCCACAGGCAGGCCGATTGTGTGGGTCTACCTCTTGTGAGACTCTGGAAAATATTTTATAATCTGAAGCCATCTCGAACTGAAGTAGAGGGTTTCCGGGAAGACAAAAACTGAAATAATTTGCTTGACTGGTGCTGTGTGCATGCCTTCACTTATCACGCACATCCTTCTTTCAAAACCGTGTGAAAGGAGAATTATGGAATGGGGCTAGAATGGGCTGGGAAGCCACACCTATTGGTGAGCCTCTGGAACTCCTTAAGGCGGAAGTTCCAGATCATGACTCACTCTTGCTTCTCTCATCGTATCGAGGGAGGATTGCCGCAATGAACATCACTCATCATTTTCCTCAACCAAGCTTAATAATTTTATTATTTTGTCTATTAAGCATCAATGCCCGAGATCACTCTCAGTATACCATTATCATTATAGTTAAAGACCCTAATTTACGAAGGAATAATAATCACATCATTTAAGCATCGATTCGCACTCGATTAAAGCTTATTCAACATTCACTTGGGGTATATTTTTTCCGAGGTGAGCATCCCTATAAGGTTCAGTCAAGTTGGTATGGAATCGTGAGGACCCGAGCGTTTGAGTAGAGGAAAGAAGTCGACATGCGTTGAACATGTACCTATCAGGATGTGGGTTCAAGAGAATGAAGCCCACTAGCCCGCGCCTTAATCCTCATTCTCGCTTCTCAGTTATACCTATGACTGGCGTTGCATTGCATTGCATTGGCGGACGCAGGGAGGGGGACATTCCGGCCATGCCCCCTCCCGAAAGAAGCTGGAAGGGGACCAAACTATGTTTTGGCCCCCCAAAGGCTGGATAAATTTGTGAAAATAGTTGTTTACGCTAGGTCTGTCGAGCAATTAAATATTCGCTCTCAACCCCCCCCGCCCCAGGAGAGCGATCATGTACTTGGAGAGGTAGCTTTTCCTAGGTCTTTCGAGCACCCAAATCTCACGTCTCACCCGCCCCCCCTAGCAGGAGAGGCAGACATGGGTTTGGCCCCCAAAACTCGGATCTGCGTCCGCCCCTGTGACGTTGCAACCGAAACTTAGTATTTGACGATATTCCCTCGTTTGTTCTTCCGGTCATTCTGGTAACATTAGAAAGACTGGAATCAGCATTACTCATCAGAGGATGGATGCCCATGTAGATGAAGCAGGTCAGGTCTGACGGTAACTGAGACTCCACGGCCCAGCCCGTATGCTTCGCGAGAACCTTGAAAGCAAGTGGGCTGTGCCTCCTGCTTCCTGTGACCATCGAGGCCATCACAAAAGTTTGTGATGTCCTTGCACTCTTCGGCGTCCGACAGATGAAACTCAGTGATAGTTGGACTGATAAGTAATTCAAATAAAGTGCTCGCAGCGCAGATGACTTGTGAAAGGGTTCAAGAACGCCGGGAGGTTCAAGATACCTGTTCCCTACTCTCCTCGCCCGAAACTCTCCGCTCTGAGCTAAATGTCACGGTGGGAAATTTGTGCGGAGGGCTGAATTTGTCCAAGGTACCAATAAGCCCAAACCGAATATTTTTTCTTTAGAGTGGGAGATTTGAGTCAGCACAAGGTTGAAGGTTCACTATGCCCTTGTGTGTACTCAGTGGGAATCACAACATTTCAATAACCTGGCGCCCTGACGTAGTCAGAACATGGCAATAACCTAGCACCCTGACGAAGTCACAAAATGGCAATAATCTGGCACCCTGACGTCACAACATGGCAATAACCTGGCGCCCTGGCGTAGTCAGAACATGGCAATAACCTGGCGCCCTGACGTCACAACACGGCAATAACCTGGCGCCCTGACGTCACAACATGACAATAACCTGGCGCCCTGACGTCACAACATGGCAATAACCTGGCGCCCTGACGATGTCCCAACACGGCAATAATTTGGCGCCCTGAAGTCACAACATGGCAATAACCTGGCGCCCTGACGTCACAACACGGCAATAACTTGGCGCCCTGACGATGTCCCAACATGGCAATAACCTGGCGCCCTGACGTCACAACATGGCAATAACCTGGCGCCCTGACGTCACAACACGGCAATAACTTGGCGCCCTGACGATGTCCCAACACGGCAATAACCTGGCGCCCTGACGTCACAACACGGCAATAACTTGGCGCCCTGACGATGTCCCAACACGGCAATAACCTGGCGCCCTGACGTCACAACACGGCAATAACTTGGCGCCCTGACGATGTCCCAACACGGCAATAACCTGGCGCCCTGACGAAGTCACAACTTGGCAACAGCAGAATAGACTCCGCTGCCCTGCTTGATAGTTTCCCACCCCACATGCCCCAGCGGAGAACCAGAGGGGCACTTTACCATTTTCTATATGAGTCAATGCCTCGTCTCGAGATCGTTAAGAGGGCTGCTTCGCTGAGCAATTATAGATTTTAATGTCCACTTCGGTGGCCGCCCCGAGACGGATCCATGTAATTAATCGCACGCTATTGTTTTAGTTCCAGGGTTATTAGGTATGTGAAAGATTAACGTTTTAATATCATCTACATGCTTTATTTCTATTGTCGTCGAGTTAAGTGCTTATACATTATTTTAGTTGTTCATACCTCGTTTTGAGTGGGCCTCATATGATATATCATCGTTTTGTTACCTTTGTCGCGTTTGAAAGATGTATCAGTGCAAATATGCACCTGATGTCTTGTTTTATTCGTACGGCTTCATTTATAACCGGGTGAGATAGCTGCTGCTGATATAATCTGAGAAATTAAATGAAGATGACTTGCGACCGCAAGCTACGGCCGACGAAAGCTCGGTCTGCTCGCTAACAGAGGCTCGCATTTGGAGAATTTGGGCTGAATCAGTGCAGGCTTCGTGCGGTGAGCAATCACAAAGTTGACTGCTAAGCCATGGCTGGAACTGTCCATGTGGGAGCAGTTGCCATGGGTTGAACCCTCCATATGAGAGGAGTGGCAATGCCATGGGAACTTCTCGATGAACCGCTCTGCTCCTTAAAAAAACTATCTTAACTATCGTTGCTCTTGAATCTGAGGATGTGCTTGAATCAATATGTGATAACAAAGTAAGCATGGCAGTACCCAAGTGCCTGTGCCCTTTTACAAAAAGAGTCATCTTCTCTGCCGTACCAGCTTCCAAGACAAAGTGCCACCCATGAACTGCGCGAGCAGTGGGCGCTGTCATGGGGAAAGGATGCACCCCTCCCCACGGTCTGGTGCCAAGCGCGCTGAGTTCAGATAAACCTCAGTCGTGCCCATTTAGTTGGGGAAAATCTTGAGGAAACAAAAAATTGAATATTCTGTGGGGGAAAATCTCGGGCAACCAAAGGACAAAATATTTCGAAAGCAAAGACTGCTACACATGGAGGCGCCAATAGACCCTTCAATATGGTACTTAGCAGTATGCTCCTTCTCTTGCTGACCTGTTACCGTCTCGGGGGTGAGATGCCACCTCTGGAATGTTCTCAGCACCTCTGCCTCAGGCTACAGGTGCCCCAGTTGGCCGGGACACGCGGGGTTTCCCGGCCGGCTAAAGAGCATGGGTGTTGTGGTCGGGCGCCGGGGAAAGGCGTATCTAACCCGCTCTCGTGGTGGCTACCTGGTGGGGAGGGGGACACCTCTGCTCTGTGTTGACGGGGAGGGTTACACCCCGCTCTGTGTTTGACGGGGAGGGTTACACCTCGCTCTGTGTTTGACGGGGAGGGTTACACCCCGTGTTCCGTGTTTGGCAGGGAGGGCTACACCCCCTGCTCTGTGTTTGGCGGGGAGGTACACTCCTGCTCTGTGTTTCACAACGACAACACATGGCATCTAACGCTTGGTAGCACATGACAGCAGCGCTTGGTAACACATGACACCAGTGCTTGGTAGGGGGATGGGTGGCTTAGAGGATAGCATCAAAATCTTCTAAGTCATCGGTCCCGGGTTCAAGTCCCGGCGGAGCATCTGAATAAGTTGGTCTGATCCCCAAACTCCTCCCAACAGGGTGAGAGTTGGCGACGCCGTATAACTTTAACAGTTGGTGCGTCGATAAACCCCAGCAGTTATTATTATTATCAGCGTTTGGTAAAACATGACAACAGCGCTTGGTAGCCCATGACACCACTCGTACGACTGACTGAGTCGCTGTGTGCATCATCACCTGTTATGTATGAAGGCGTCGATCCAGACCGTTCCGTTCCCCCTGGATGTGACCTGACCTGACCTGACCTGACTGGTGGCGTGTGCGGCAGGATTCGCGACTACAAGTGGAGGATTATGACGACAAAGCGCCGGTGGTGGAGGATGACCCCTGGGCCCTACCGGAGCTCACCCCCACCGGAAAACCGTGGTCAGGTCAGTATACGGCGCACTAGTCTGTGGCCAGGCCAGTATACAGCGCAGTATAGTCTGTGGGTATACCAGTATATAGGACGCTAGAGTCTGCGGCCAATGATTCTACAGTACACTATAGGCACACCGTGCCGGGCGCCTGCCGGTGCGGCTGACTGTGAACACTGACGCTTCCTTGTTTAAATCTATGACTCTTTACCCTCCCAGTGACGATGATTATAACCATAATGTGCAGATTAAATTTTCATAGGAATTTTATTTTGCTTCTGACGGAACCTTTCAGAGAAACTAAAGTGAATTTCGTGGAGAAAAGTTGGTTAAAGGCCTTAGCTGGAGAGGAGAGATATGGGCGCTATATGACCACATAGGTCGGTTTGTCAGCCTAACTTATCGATTAATACAGCACACTATAGTCTGTGGTCAGGCTAATGTACAGCGCAGTATAGTCTGTGGTATACCAGCATACAGCGAGCTACTCCTCTTAGCCGGAAACCAAAGCCTTAGCAATTTGTGAATTAACGATCTCATGCGTAAAAGAGCGGCACCGACTCTTCTCTTATTAGCAGTGAGTGTACGAGCTTTCTGCACGAGATTTTAAGCCGCCCCTTACACTACCTGTAAGCTGTCTGTTCTTTTCCGCGGCGCCACTTTTTCTGCCATCCAAAGCCAGGACAATACCTACTCCAGCCCGTCCCAGTCAATCTCAATTGTGTTGAGGTCATATCTCAGTACAGTTCTCCCTCTCGTGTGGCCAGAAAGTCATCCTGCCTCTCCATTCTAATCATACATTTGTTGCAGTAGGTTCTCGGAGGGCGGGTCGGCCATCAGCAGTAGGTTCTCGGAGGGCGGGTCGGCCATCAGCAGTAGGTTCTCGGAGCGCTGGTTCGGTCATCAGCAGTAGGTTCTCGGAGGGCGGGTCGGTTCATGGCCGCGCTGGTTCGGTCATTTGGTGACGTTTGGCGTGCTGTCACAAACCGCCAGTCGGCTATTGAGGGCGCACGGGTCACGTGGCTTCTCAACGAAAAGTCTGCCGCTGAGGGGGAGGGGAAGTTACTGTCCAGGTAATGCTCAATATATGGAAGCACGCTGTTGAATTTCTCGCGAAAGCTTGCATGATCCCACCTTATTTGGAAATTCCACCGCAGCTGATACCTTGAACAATGCTGTGGCTGGGCGTTGCAATAATATTCGAATCATCTCCCTAACCGACCGAGTGTTAAACTACATGTATGGTAGTTGTGATTTTTACTTAGATTGGACTGTTTTACCTTTTGCTTTGCAATCAAAACCGTCCTTGCCTCCGAACGGTCCCGCGAGGCCGGCGTCTGTCAGGATGATTCACCGGACAGCGCATCACCAATGACGCAACATCGATGACGTCATCACTGTAAGTCTGGCACACGTCCTTGTCCCAGTTCAATTCTCGGCGGGGTCTCGACTTTTACCGCGTGGAATTTCCTATCAGATTAGCGACAGGGAGCCGGTGGTGTTTCCCGGCGGCTCAAACCGTTTTTGTCTCCTGGCACCGGATAGAGCTCTGGAATTTCTTACTGTCGATTATTAACCACGCGTGCACGTTCCAGTCTCGGACCACCTGTTGCCAGTGGCGGATCTAGCCGCTAGGTTTTGGTGGACTAGCCAAAGTACAAAACAAAAACTTTACGCAATGAAACGTTTTTCCATAATGTAACTGGACGGTAGGTTTTGAGGGCAAACCCAAAAGTCGAAAAACAAAAAAGTCACGGGGTGAATGATGTGGCCACAAGATGCTTGCTTTTTCTCTCCAAGGCCGAATATTTACGCTGAAGCAGACTGGTTCTGCTTGAAGTCGAGAGTTGAAGCACCAAAGCCTTGCTTTTAAACTGAAAATAAGAAAGGGAAAAAGAAGGTCGGCAGCTTGGGGAAGGGGGTGCAAAACAGGTTACCCTTTTTATACATTCCTTAGGTGGGTAGTTTTGCCCCGAATTTTTCCGTTTGGAGGGGGTAAATCCCTTTCCCCCTGGATCCGCCCCTGCCCGTTTCAGAGCCCTCGTGTCGAAATATTGCCAGTTGAAATGAACCCCTGTTTCAACCAAAAGCAAATGGGATGTTTACTTCGGTGTAGCTTGCCAGCAGTTTTGCGATTCAATGGCTGTTTATGAAAAGGAAATACGATTCAAAGCGTAAATGTACTATATTGTAAGTTTTATACCAGTTCATTTTGACTGCGACCAAAATTTGCCGTCGTCATGTTTGGGGTTTTAGGGTGCATCGACAACGTAGGCCACTTGGCGCTGTGCGCAGCTCATGTTTGTTGGAATCCAAGCTAGAATGAACTCAAACTCCCTGAGCAAATTAGCTATGTCGAAACTAGTTTGCTTGGTTTCTATCTTAATGTGAGAGTGCTTGACCACTTAAACCCACGGTTTCGTTAGTGGAAACATGACAACCTGGCGCAATGTCAGACTGTGGTGGTTTATGGACAATCTTTATTGAAAATAATGGATATTTCCTTATTTCTGCTCCAATTGGCTAATAAGCCTACATATGGAGCTGATATTGATCGTCCGAAATTCCATAGCTTGTAATCGAAACGAAACATGTTATTGAACGGAAACTACCGTAGTGTCGTGCCACTCATTATTTCTGATTTTATAATGTAACCTAATACATCGATTAACCGTAAATGGAATGCAACTCGTAACTTCCTGATGGCCTGAAGACATATATAAATAAATGTACATACTTATGCGGTTCCTGTGCTTATGTATGTATGCCACACTGTGTCTTCCGTCGAAAAAAACGACTTATATGTGATTATGCGGGATGAAGTGTATTTTATTTCCCTTGCTTTTATATTCCTTTTAGATATGATCATTTGATATATTTTCAGCTTAAGTTTTCATGCAGCTGATATTGTATCTCTCTCCTGAACCAAGTATCACACGTACTTCGATTATTTTAGGCTACGCAGCATGCTCTAGCACATGACTGTCAGTTCAAATCCTTTTATTTATGGGCCACATTCCCTTTAAACATGATTAAAAATCATCCTACCGAGCCTTAAATATGTTTGGGCTAGAGGTGAGTCAAGGGTCAACTCTCAACTTCAAATCACACATTTTTTGCGGCTTCGCATGGTAAGTTTCTGGGTGTAACTTAACTCAACTATGGGATCACAAAGGAAGATGGACATACAACCACATTATTTACCTTTGGTGCATATGACTGAGTCAAGGAGCCAGAGTTTACTCTCCCTTGTATCGCGTCAAATATGGTACAAGTGTTGTTATTTTGGTTGCTATGACGCATTGTTTTCTTCCAGAATGTGACCACAGGCTATATTTTGTTGCCATGACAACCCTTCCCTGCGTTTGTGTCACAGAGATGACTGGAGCTGAGAAGGTCCAGAGGGTCATCCTCAACGTCACCAAGATCGTCGTCCTGCTTGGCCTGCTGTACCTCTTCATCTGCTCTCTGGACTTCCTCTCTCAAGCGTTCCGATTGCTCGGCGGACGAACTGCAAGTATGTACCAGTCAGTCAGTGTTAGTATGTATCAGCCGGGCACTGGTTAGCGTCAGTATGTACCAGCCGGGCACTGGTCAGCGTCAGTATGTACCAGCCGGGCACTGGTCAGCGTCAGTATGTACCAGCCGGGCACTGGTCAGCGTCAGTATGTACCAGCCGGGCACTGGTCAGCGTCAGTATGTACCAGCCGGTCACTGGTCAGCGTCAGTATGTAACAGCCGGGCACTGGTCAGCGTCAGTATGTACCAGCCGGTCACTGGTCAGCGTCAGTATGTACCAGCCGGGCACTGGTCAGCGTCAGTATGTACCAGCCGGGCACTGGTCAGCGTCAGTATGTACCAGCCGGGCACTGGTCAGCGTCAGTATGTACCAGCCGGTCACTGGTCAGTCACTGGTCAGCGTCAGTATCTAACAGCCGGGCACTGGTCAGCGTCAGTATGTACCAGCCGGGCACTGGTCAGCGTCAGTATGTACCAGCCGGGCACTGGTCAGCGTCAGTATCTACCAGCCGGTCACTGGTCAGTCACTGGTCAGCGTCAGTATGTACCAGCCGGGCACTGGTCAGCGTCAGTATGTACCAGCCGGGCACTGGTCAGCGTCAGTATCTACCAGCCGGTCACTGGTCAGTCACTGGTCAGCGTCAGTATGTACCAGCCGGGCACTGGTCAGCGTCAGTATCTACCAGCCGGTCACTGGTCAGTCACTGGTCAGCGTCAGTATGTACCAGCCGGGCACTGGTCAGCGTCAGTATGTACCAGCCGGGCACTGGTCAGCGTCAGTATCTACCAGCCAGTCACTGGTCAGCGTCAGTATGTACCAGCCGGTCACTGGTCAGCGTCAGTATGTACCAGCCGGTCACTGGTCAGCGTCAGTATGTACCAGCCGATCACTGGTCAGCGTCAGTATGTACCAGCCGATCACTGGTCAGCGTCAGTATGTACCAGCCGGTCACTGGTCAGCGTCAGTATGTACCAGCCGGGCACTGGTCAGCGTCAGTATCTACCAGCCAGTCACTGGTCAGCGTCAGTATCTACCAGCCAGTCACTGGTCAGCGTCAGTATGTACCAGCCGGTCACTGGTCAGCGTCAGTATGTACCAGCCGGTCACTGGTCAGCGTCAGTATGTACCAGCCGGTCACTGGTCAGCGTCAGTATGTACCAGCCGGTCACTGGTCAGCGTCAGTATGTACCAGCCGGTCACTGGTCAGCGTCAGTATGCACCAGCCGGGCACTGGTCAGCGTCAGTATGTACCAGCCGGTCACTGGTCAGTGTTTCAGCGTTTCTACGCATGTCCAGTTGAAATAAATGTTAATATTAATAAAGCATAAATTAAATCACAACACTCATGACAATTGCAGGTTTGTTCTTAAATGTACGACGGTTACTCTGTCCCGGGATTAGCCATGAGGGGTTTGATATTCGGAACAGGTGAATAATTTTGACGTCTCTGTAGGTACGTTGCACCAGGTGGCCTTTACTCCCAATGTTTTTATTATTATTTTCTACTTTTTTACTGCATGGAGTTGTGAAGTAAGAACGAATACAATATCCCCCGTGGACTGTGCATGCTGCGGCAACTCCTGCGCCTATATTCACCGGTAGCTACTCCGCCTCACAGACGCTCCGCACGATCTTTGACTACCCCCTCTGACGACACTCCTCTGAGCCAACGCCCCCTCTGACGACACTCCTCTAAGCCAACGTCCCCCTCCGACGCCACTCTTCTAGACCAACGCCCACTTTGATGACACCTTTCTGGGCCAACGCCCTCCCTTTGATGACACTCTTCTAGGTCAATGCTCCCCTTTGATGACACTGTTCTATACCAACGCCCCCCTTTGACGACACGCTTTTGGGCCAACAACCCCCTCTGAAGACACCCTTCTGTACCATTGCACTCTATAAGGACGACTCTGTGCGTCAGGGTCCCCCTGTGAGGACAGCCCTGCGGGCTAGCGTCTTCCTCTGAGCACCCCCACCCCATGGACGTCCTCGCTGCCGAGATATTCTCATGTTGTCGCTTTTGCTGACGTCACTCTGTCGACGAGCTCCTCTGCTTACCGCCCTCTGCCCGCCCAGGCCAAGTGTTCTCCAAGAGCAAGCTGCTCACCAACCCGGTGGTGGGCCTGATGATGGGCTGTCTGGTGACGGTGCTGGTGCAGAGCAGCAGCACCTCCACCTCCATCATCGTCAGCATGGTCGCCTCCGGACGTGAGTGCTTCTACCTCGTGAAGGAAACCTTCACCGTGTGAAGGAAAGGCTTACCGTGTGAAGTGACGCTTTTCTCATTAGCACTTTTTGATGACTTACTCGTGATGGGTAAGAAACCATGGTTTCGTGTGAAGATTTAACCCTTGTACCTCGTGCTGAAGCAAATTCTTTCCTTTTTATTGCATTTTCTGAGGATGTACCTACATCGCCTGCTTTACGGCATGCTTATTAAAACATGTTTAGCAGCCAGGCACGAGACTGCGCACGACTTCTGGCTTTCTCATGTGGTCAGATATTTAACCGATTTTAGTACTAGTGGGGTACAATAAAAATATTGCAACCACTTTAAGCCGAAGGTAACATTCAGCCAAATCTGAAGTTATCGGTTAAGTTCCTGTAAGCCAGAGGTTTGCCATTGGTTGTCCCCTACCCCACGTTTGTGGCACGGCGCGACTTCTGTGTGTACTCTCCGTCTAATGATGGCGCTCTCTCTTGGCTCAGTTTTAGAGGTGCGCACCTGCATCCCGATGATAATGGGCGCCAACATAGGAACCAGCATCACCAACACTATCGTTTCTCTTACTCAGGTAAATGAAATGCTCCCCTCCGGCATCAGGATTTATGACTGCATGTGCTTGTTCAATTCAACCGCATACACTTCAAGCACTCTCACAGTTGTTACCCCTGTATGTGTCTATTACAGGGCTGTTCGGGTGGGACAAATTTTTCGGAACAGATTTCGAAACTTTGGCTTTCTTTCCCACCAGTGGCGCTCCCTACACCTGCCGCTGATAGCTCGACATTTTGTCGATGTGCGTTCACGTCTACCGCCACTTGTGTTGCTACTGCAGGGGATATGCTGTACTACTAGTTTGCCTTTCCCCCGCCAGGTGACGGACCGAAACGAGTTCCGGCGCGCCTTTGGTGGCGCCACCGTGCACGACATGTTCAACTGGTTGGCAGTGCTGCTTCTCTTGCCGGTTGAGGTCATCGTCCAGGCCATCAACCCCACCGGCATGGGTCAGAATCTGGGGCAGTGTCGTGATGCGCAAGGGAAGCTTCAGTAGGAGGCAAGGGGGGGGGGACTAACCGCGAGAGCTTATTCCGATTTTCCATAAAGGACATTTCTCTCGATTTGGTCCGTTCAACCCCCGGTGTCTGGGTGGTCTGGATCTGCTGCTGGTGGTAATGTACTAGCAGTTGGGATTGCTGACTCAAAGGCAAGGGTTTGTCTTCCGGCTATGGCCTACACCCGACCCGTGTCATTCCTTCCAGAAAGGCGATTGTTTTATTATGTGATAATTTTCAGATGTCCAGACCACACAGTAATTTAATGCCACACAGAGGTAGTGATTTATCTCTCCTCGAACCATTTCTGTCTGAACTTTAAAAGTGGTATCCATTTCGGCACTTGTAAGCCCTGCTGTATGGCAGGGTTCAAGTGTGCTTAAGTTCGACTCGGTACCTGCCCAGGGGCGGGCGCAGGAGCGCCGTTTGGGGAAGAAAAGTTGGAGAAATCGTAAAACATTGTTTTTTAAGAAAACTGGCCAAAATTTCGCAATTCGGGGCGTGCCCCCCCTCTGCGTCTGCGAGTGTACCTGCCTACTCGGCTTATGTGTTGGGAACAGTCATTTCCATATTCTTTAAGACTCATCAAGGTCTTTTCTTTTGAGGGAACGTTTCTGATCTGAGGTAAACATTGCTCTGTGTTTGAGCCAGTATCTGATTTTTGCTGACGTCTGCCGCAGGGTACCTGGAGACACTGACCGACGCCATTCTCAGCACGGTCGACCTGGGCACCGCCAAAGGCAAGAAACTAAAACTGCTCAAGGTCATCACCTCACCCTTCACGCACCTCATCATCAAGGTCAGCCACTGGCCTCCCAGTCCGCTCAAATACCTGCATCATGCATTTGAGATGAGAGATAAATAAGTTAAATGTTGGCATTATCAATAGTTAAAAAAAACCGACTTACATTCATTAAATACATTGAAGAAAAGGAGTAAAAATATAAACAATATTTGGAATTCAATTCTTTGTCAAGTTAAGAGTCAAGAGAAATACGTTTATTTTTAGACCTTTTACTGCATCATGCTGGCTGTCTAAAGCAGATGATTTGTAGGGATTCTGGAATTTGAATAGTCACTTTAGTCAGCTGGCTGCAAGTATTTGTAATGATCTATGTCTTTATCCGAACATGTTCTTTTACATGCAGAATAAACTTGATTATTAAGCCTCAAGGCGTCGTCAAACATGCTTACGTACCAGAAAAAAACGCCCGTGTGGGCGAAGACAGAGCGGGCACCTGATATAGAAAATTTGAAGATAAAATCTCAGTGGAGGAATCTTTCATGTAGTGGACCCGTAAGAACGTGTCATTTTCATTTTCTACGTGACGTTAAAAATATGAAATCTTCATATAGCTCATAATTTTGGAGATATAAATATATAATTTTATAGCTGATGCTAAGGGCTTTCTTAACATATGTCAAAATTTCATAGGCATGAATCAGAACATTTTCTTTAAGCATACACGTGCGGGCAGTGGAGGATACAATGGGAACTAGGAGGCTCAAGCCCCTCCTCCCCGATGTCTGAGAGTGTCACTCACATTTAGCAGTCGGCTCATAGCCTGGTCGTGGAGCTCGTGCTGACCTTCGCGTGTTCTGACCTGCAGACGGACAAGGTGTTCTCATATTTAGCAGTCAGCTAGAGCGTGGTCGTGGAGCTCGTGCGACCTTCGCGTGTTCGACCGCAGACGACAAGGTGTTCTCATATTTAGCAGTCAGCTCAGAGCGTGGTCGTGGAGCTCGTGCTGACCTTCGCGTGTTCTGACCTGCAGACGGACAAGAAGGTGCTGACCGGCTGGGCTCTGGATGACCCCAAGTTCTACAACGCCTCCCTGGTGAAGCACCTGTGCAAGCACAGTCGGGAGGTCATCACCATGGCCGAGAACGGCACACAGGTCATCACCACCGAGACCACCGTGGAGACTTGTGAGTGAAGACATCCTCAGCAGGGGCGCAGTCAGGGGGAGGATGGAGGCAGTCACCCATTGTCATTGTTGCGAGCCATTGTCATTGTTGCAAAAGAAGTCATCATTGTTGAAGTCACCATTGCGATTGGATCCGGGTCCCCGGTCCTCCTTGATGCTGGGATCCCGCGGGTCCCCCCTGGGATCCGGGTCCCGGGTCTCCTGGTGGCGGCTCGAACGCACGGTCCTTTGCGGTGGTCCAAGGGTGGCGGATTTGACGCCACCCAAAACTAGGCTTTAGTGGTCTGCCCTAGCACAAGTCTAACTAACTCCGCCTTCCAACTGCACACGACACAGTTATCGGTGCGTTGCAAAAACGTAGTAAACTTGTTTCTCTTAGTGAAGCTATGCATCTGATTTCTTCTCCCGCAGGCCCGTCCCTGTTCAGTCTCTCGAAGCTCCCCGACCTGTACGTGGGTCTGATTCTGCTGGTCATCGCCCTGGTGCTGCTCTGCGGCTGCCTGATCCTGATGGTGAAGATCCTCCACTCCCTGCTGCAAGGTAAGTCGCATTGCTTACACACTCGTGTGGAGTAGTTATGGTATATTAACACCCTGTCGCATGGTATAGGTAGGGTGTCCTTCCTATCTGTGGTGGCGGAGAGAACATATGAATACCCTCTTTTGGGTAAAAAGGTATTACTCTACATCTCTTTACAGCAAGGGAATAATTAACACCCTATTGCAGGGAAAGTGAGAACGTATGCACCTTTTTGTCAGGCAGGGTTAGGATATCAACGCTGTTGTAGGATGAGTGTCAGTGTCTCCACTAAACAAGGGACGATCAGCAGCCAGGGGGAAACTTGTCCTTTGAAGTTAATGTGTCAGAATCTAGTGAATGGTTTTTTAAACGTGTCACTTATTTCGTCTGGGATCCCATTAAGACCTTTTATCTGCAAAGTATTGTCGTAGAAACTTGGGCATACGTTGGCAATCAGGCACAAGGCTTCGACTCTGACAAAGATCTCCGAAGCGGCAGGATCGCCAAATAGGCGACATGGTATATGCCTTATGGGAGATCCACCCATGGTGGTAAAATCTGCATTATTTGGTGTTGCATGCGGGTATAGGTTATGAGGTGTTAAAAAGAAACCATCCAAGCAATTAATGTGTCAATGAATGCTTTCGTCTATCATCGAAACATAGTTAAGCCAAAAGCAAAGCACGTGAAATTGACCTTATTTTGGCTCTGGCGAGCTCCCGCTTGTTAATGCTTCTAAGTCGGCGGCCGTTTTCAGGTTGAATGTGACGTGCCTTTTTTTGATCGGCAGGTAGCATTGCTGTCGTCATTAGAAAGACGCTGAACGCCAACATCCCGTACATGCCGTGGCTGACGGGCTACCTGGCCATCCTGGTCGGCTGCGGCATGACGATCCTGGTGCAGTCGTCCTCGGTCTTCACCTCAGCCATGACGCCGCTGGTCGGAGTGGGTGTCATCAGCTTGGAGAGGATGTACCCGCTGACCCTCGGCTCCAACATCGGCACCACCACCACCGCCCTGATGGCGTCTCTGACCGCCTCCGGCGACAAGCTGCGCCCCAGCATCCAGATCGCGCTGGTGCACTTCTTCTTCAACATCTCGGCCATCTTGCTGTTCTACGTGCCGCCGTTCATGCGCTGGCCGATCCCCCTGGCGCGCGGCCTGGGCAACGTGACGGCCGACTACCGCTGGTTCGCCATCGCCTACCTGCTGGGCATGTTCCTCATCCTGCCGGCGATCGTGTTCCTCTTCAGCCTGGCTGGCAGTGCTGCGCTGTACATCCTGCTGGGCGTGGTGGCGGTGCTGGCGGCACTGGTGGCTCTGATCTCGCTGCTGCAGCGTCGGAGGCCGTCCGTGCTTCCCACCGTGCTGCAGACCTGGCAGTTCCTGCCAGAGCCACTGAGGTCCCTGCGGCCCTACGACCGCGTGGTGTCGGCGGTGACCTCGCGTTGTGGATGCTGTCCTTGCTGTCAGGGACCAGCTGGTGAGGATGAGAAAAGGGACAGAAGCGATAGCACAACTCGCCAGAAGCACGCAGCTCAGCTCAAGTTTAACGGCAAGGGAGCCGACAACCCGGCGCTGGAGATGGATGTTAGACCCATGAGCTACAGCGTCACCAACGCAGATTAGCCGAGTCGCCGCACCATCAGTCCTCTGAGCGGAATGTCGTCCACGCTGAGTAGCTATTCGCTGTGCCGCAAAAAATGGACTAGCTCGGCTCCAGCTCTGTCCATGATGGATAGTGGAGCCCCAGCTCGGCTCCAGCGCTGTCCATGATGGATAGTGGAGCCCCAGCTCGACCAGCCGTCCATGATGGATAGTGGAGCCCCAGCTCGGCTCCAGCGCTGTCCATGATGCACAGTGGAGCTCCAGGTCGGCTTCGGGGTTATCCATGATGGACAGTGACTCTGGCGCTGTCCATGATAGACAGTGGAGCCTCAGTTTGGCTCCAGTGTTGTTCATGATGGTCAGTGGAGCCCCAGCTCGGCTACGGCGCTGTCCATGATGGTCAGTGGAGCCTCAGATCGGCTCAGGAGCTGTCCATGATGGACAGTGGAGCCTCAACTCGGCTGCGGCGCTTTCCATGATGGACAGTGAAGACCCAGCTCGGCTCCGGCGCTGTCCCTGATGGACAGTGACTCTGGCCCTGTCTATGATAGACATTAGAGCCAGGGTACCGCACCACCATTCCGATTTCTAAACTAGTGTTGTAGCGAACTGAACAATCCTGTAAAGGCACTGTGGTGGTGCTTGTGATTTTTATAGCAGTTTTACCCGCCGCATTACCGTTATTCATGCGTTCTTCCGTATTCACTAAGTCTATCTCAGCAAAGGACGCTGTAGTCAGCAGGTGTAGGTTTATGTCGTGGTCTCGGCAATATCTCCAAAGTTTTTGGCGTACGTTGGTATATTGCAAAAGTCCCACCCCATGTTGTGCATGTTTGTCTCATGAAGTGGATCGGGCGTCCGCCCGGATCCTGGGAGTGTATAGCCGTGATTTTGCCTGCGTTTGTATCCATATTGTGCTCAGAGAGGGCGTGCTGTCACCGTGTGTGTGTTAGTTATATCTCAGCAGGCGCCGAGCTTTCCCAGCTCAGCGACTGACGGCCACATGGCTTCTCGGATGTACATTTGTCTGGGGTATGTACCCATGCATTGCCGGATTCAATCTTGAGGAATCGGTGCCACTGCTCCTCATTATTTCACTGGAAAATTTGCGTGTGAGTGTTCATATTTACTAAGTGTAGGGGAGTATTTGTACGATGTAGGCTTTATTCGTATTATGTTATCTTTTCCTCTGCATCCAGGGATGTTCCACACTGTCCAAGGAGGCTGAATTCCGTCCTTTGGTTAACCAAACCAAAATCAAGGATACCTCGTTGTGCGCAGATGTTTTGAGTACCTGAGACTATCGAATGATGTCGCATTCTCAGTGAGAAGAAAAGACAGGACCCTAGGATGTCACTTGTCTTCCGCTAGCCAGCTGGGGATCCCGCTGGCGAGTCTCGTCAGTGTATGTTGACCGTAGCGACCACTCCGGCATACGAGCTCGGTGTAAGGGCCTATCCGACATGTCAGCTCGGTGTAAGGTCCACTCCGGCATGTCATGTCGGTGTAAGGTCCTATCCGGCATGTCAGCTCGGTGTAAGGTCCACTCCGGCATGTCAGCTCGGTGTAAGGTCCACTCCGGCATGTCATCTTGATCGAAGGTCCACTCCGGCATGTCAGCTCGGTGTAAGGTCCACTCCGGCATGACAGGTCGGTGTAAGGGCCTACTCCGGCATGTCAGCTCGGTGTAAGGTCTACTCCGGCATGTCATCTTGATCTAAGGTCCACTCCGGTATGTCAGCTTGGTGTAAGGACCACTCCGGCATGACAGGTCGGTGTAAGGGCCTATCCGACATGTCAGCTCGGTGTAAGATCCACTCCGGTATGTCAGCTCGGTGTAAGGTCTACTCCGGCATGACAGGTCGGTGTAAGGTCTACTCCGGCATGACAGGTCGGTGTAAGGTCCACTCCGGCATGTCAGGTCGGTGTAAGGTCCACTCCGGTATGTCAGCTCGGTGTAAGGTACACTCCGGTATGTTGGCTATGTGTAAAAATCCTGGTGAGGTACGTACCACCGTGGGAAGAGGCGTGCTCCGGTTTGATTTTGTAGGCCCAAAATATGATTTCTCATGGGAAGCAGGTACGCAAGCCCTGCATATTCCGGAACCCGGGGACGAGCCCTGCAGAGCCAGACTAGAGAGGTGTACCCTATTTGTGGTAGAGGTGCAATAAGATTGCCTTTATCCGTCCATGGTGTGATCTATGAGAGACGTGAGTCCATCGAGTGGATCAGAATTGGGAGTCAAGCCCAGGAACACTGCATGCCTACCTTGTCCCCTTGCCCTCCCCTTCCCACAGTCAAGAGGGGAGGGTGAATTAAGATCTACTGTTGTGTGGTCAAAGTGCTAATAACCCACAGCTGTATTTTCATAGCAGAAGTGAAGTGTGACTAGGAGGGCTTTGGTAGGTCATGGCTGCCCCCGCTGCGCTGGCGGGGGTGTGAAAGAGGGCGCCACATGCCTCCTCCATCCCCATGGTAGTGGTGAACAGTTTGCTCCTTGATGACGACCAGACTCTGCTGCTTTTGGGCACGTATGCTGCTTGCATACTTTGAACAAGCTTGCGGCGTCGTTTCCTCTCGTACCGAGCCTGCTGTAATGGAAGCGAGTCCTCTTTCTCAGCTCAGTTACAAAGCTTACAATAGTTTGGCACCAGCTCTGCGGTGGGCACCTGATCCCTAGATCACGCAACCCGACCCAGAAAAACAACACACGATCCAGGCCAACTGCAAACTCCCCAAAGCCAGCCAGGGCTCATCCATATATTCTGGAACTCTTAACCCAAACCACACCCAGATCCGAAGCTTGGGTCTGGATCGAGATCAAGAGTTAGAGTTTGGTTATGTATTTGTATATCCGGGCTGCGAGCTGCTCTTCCAGTGTTATTTGCGCTCAAGACCGTTATCAGCTGAGCCTGGCCGAATTCTTCACCTACAAAAGGATATCTTAGCTCCAACTCTGAATCTTGGTATAAGTCTGAGTCTCTGATCTGGATCAGATTTGTGCAGGAGCTCGGGTCTTAAGCGGATTGCTCCTGATTTCCTGAGGCAATGCAGGGACAGAGCGTAGATTCGTTAAGGATAGATTTGTTAAGGATGGTGTCCAGGGGGTAGATTTTTTTAATATAATTGAGGGCTGCCCAATTTTGGAACAATGTCAATAACTAACATATTAAAAGGTGTTAGTCTGGTATAAAGTATGTTTTAGCCGACTGACAGGCCTGTTGAGCTGAACGAAACCATTTTAAAATCCTTAGAATAGAACTTAAAATTTCTTAAATTTTTTAGACTATTTTAATGCTGCCTTGACGTTTCTTTGCAATCTGTCTGTTCAAATAAAAGCGAAGAGATGTATAACCACAATCCGGGTCCGATTTTCTTTTCGCTTCGATTTTTCTCTCAATAGAGGCCAGGCGTCAACTGCAGCTCCTGTACCTAACTCTACTTAAAGCCTTGTAACCGGGCTTCCGACAATAGCTGCCTAATATCTAATTTGCGATGTGACAGTAAATAGTGCAAGCCTGTGAGTGAACTGTTGTGAAGTAGTGCCTTATGTAAGTATAGTGTCCATTTATGTGGTGGTGCCCTTTGTTCGCGCAGCAGCAAAACAAAATGATGGTTGAAAACATAATGTCGTTTCAGCGTTACTGATCGCAGTCGCTGCTTGCTGAGTTTTTTTGTTTTATCCCATTTTATTGCCTGTTTTTTATTTAAAAACTGTGTTCTCCGGAGTATTTGCCTACGATCACCATGGTGTTTTTTTCACAATGTCTTAGAATTAATGCACTGCTTCTAAGATGTTCCCTGGCCTCTCCCTCGAATCCGGAAATGTAAAAAACACTTAAGATTATATATTCGGGGACAGCCCTTCATCAGAATCGTGGAGTAAGTATCAATAATTCTCAGTCCTAGTATAGCCAGACCTCGAATTGAGCTTACACAAAAATGCCTTTTAGAATGAATCGTTAAAAATAAGATTGGATGTCGTGACAACAACCATATTGGTACCTCTAACCTAAAAGCAATGCCGACAATACAACAAACCTAGACCAGTATTTGTAACAAACTTTTCTATTATTTCAGCCAAACACTAGCTTTTGATTAACAATGAAAAACTCGCTGAAGTACCTTAATCGGTTATTTGAATATTTCTGTTCTTATTATTTACTTTTTTCCGTCGACTTCAGCTAAAATGCTAATCAAAAACTACCTATTTATCACTAGTAGACGTGATACTAGATCGGTGTAAAGACTGCATACTTTCCCCTTTAACATGAAAGTATGCAGTCTTTCACCGATCTAGTATCACGTCTACTAGTGCTAAATAGGTAGTTTTGGTTAGCATTTTAGCTGCAGTCGACGGAAAAAGTAAATAATAAGAACAGAAATATTCAAATAACCGATTAAGGTATTTCAGCAAGTTTTTCACTGTTAATCAAAAGCCAGTGTTTGGCTGAAATAATAGAAAGGCTGTTACAAATACTGGTCTAGGTTGTTGTATTGTCGGCATTGCTTTTAGGTTAGAGGTACCAATATCGTTGTTGTACGACATCCAATCTTATTTTTAACGATTCATTCTAAAAGGCATTTTTGTGTGAAGCTCAATTCGAGGTCTGGCTATACTAGGACTGAGAATTATTGATACTACTCCACGATTCTGATAAAGGGCTGTGCCGGAATATAAAATCTTCAGTTTTTTACACTTCCGGATTCGAGGGGAGAGGCCAGGGAACATCTTAGCAACTCATCATCATGCTCCTCGCCGCAGCACTTCAAAACTTATTAATGCACTGTTTGTTTATGAGAGAGCCGTCTATCTGGAATGGAAATGCAGTTGGAACAACACTCTTTCGGTATACAATTGACCAGTCCAGTTTTAGTCCTCTTCTGTTGCAAATATTCTCATGTTGGAACTAAATACCGTTCATTTGCCTAATGATGTGCCACAAAAGTATTGGGTGTTCAATATGTTTGGAATGCTTCATCTTGATAGCACAAATTATATTCCCCCGATGGTAGAATTTGAACTTACTTCAGCGCCTGTGATATGAATGTTTCCCTTTGTGAAAACCTAACATCTTGCTGTGTTTAGATTGATGTATTCCAGCTGTATTTCCATTCCTTTCAAACTGTTCTTCGTGCAGCAGCTGCCCATGGCGACTTGTTTTTTAGTGTTTTATCAAAAACGCGCTCAGGACGTTGGGTGGAAATAAACCTTGCTGCAAAAAAGAGATATTGTCTTTGAAGTGTATTGTCCATTTTTCTGACGGAAGCCCTATGTGCTGTCATCGGTTCCCACGGGTCGTGTGACGTCACCGGCTCTCACAGGTTGTGTGACGTCACCGGCTCCCACGGGTCGTGTGACGTCACCGGCTCTCACAGGTTGTGTGACGTCACCGGCTCCCACGGGTCATGTGACGTCAGCGGCTCCCATGAGTCTTGTGACGTCACAGGGTTCCAGAGGTCGTGTGACGTCACAGGCTTCAGACCTGCTCTGATAACGAGTGCAGTTCAGGGCAGGCTAATCTAGCTGCATATGTTGAATCAATGAAATACCGCATGAACGAATCAATATTTATCCTTATCCCTTTCTACCTTGGGGTTGCGAGCCTTTTCTACCTGTGGCTGCAGCGACCCCTCCGGGTAGAGTCTCACATTCCTGTTTCCTCACCTAATCTCATCCTTGCCGTCTCCTTCCACAGCTTTCCCCCGCCTCACGTTTATCACGGCAACTCCGCAGAGCCGCCTGAATCGCGTGGAAGTGTTAGGGCTGGGGTGAGCCGGGGGTGGTGGCACGGAAACACGCGCGTCCTCCTCAGGCGACTTCATGCCGGAGCTGCCTGATCAGTGTCCGAGAAATTATCAACAACGTCACTGGTCGGTCAGGCCTTGCACTAGTCTTCAGAACCAGTTCTTCAGACAAGCGATAAGCACAGAACAACTTTCGATACACCCGAGTTAGATGCCTTTTCGCGACAGATGAAGCATTCTCAGTTTCAGATATATGAGAAAATACTTGAAGAAAACTTACACATTTTGCAACAAAACCCGGAGGCAAAACAAGCACAGCATCTGATAGAGTCCTCTTCGGCTTCGCTGTGGCCTCATCGTCTCTACTGTCCACAACCAACTGCCCCGCTGTCAGCTGCAACGTGGGGCGTACGTGTCAGAATACCACGGCTCGGGGTGCCAGAGCTAAAATCTAGACATCGCCGTCTGCGACCATTTACTATTTCCACTGTTTTGATCCACACCGATCACGAGTCCACGCCAAGTCCTAAATAGGATAAAAGTGTCCGCTCGAGAGAAGTAGTTCTCGGAAGCCTGGCCGCCTCCGGTTCATCATCTTCTGAGAGCCGCAAAACCTGAGAAGACAAATACAAGAGCATTATATTGTACACATTAGGATAGCAGTAAAACATAAAGGGGTGAACTCCAGTCGGAAACCAACCACCTTCTATCGAAAGATTACCCTGTTACGTCGGTGTTTTTAATATTGGGGTTGAAGTTAAGTTAAAATAAACAACAAGGACGGAATTAGTTTATATATGCAGATGACCAATACTTCGAAACACTGGAAAAATCTGATCTAAATATTAAAATTGGGTTAAAGTTCGGAAACAAAACTAAAACCCGTATTTTCCTACGACGTTAGGGGCACAATACACCCAAGTTGCAGAGGCGGCTCCAGGATTTCGTCAGGGGGGAATTTTAGTCAGGAAAGCCGGCCTCTGGCTTTTCTTTTGATCCTCGCTCCGGTTGGGGAGGGGTGCTTGAACATCTCCCGGGTTTTTCCGGCGGCACCAAAAACGACGGCGTGAAGCGCCGCCGTACTTGTTCCACCTTATCCCTTATCAATTCTGCAACTCTTCCAAAACTTTTAAGGTTGGGTCATTTCACGTCAGGTCATCAGTGCAGGTCAAGTGGACTCGCCTGCAAAAAACGTTGTAGATAGCAAAGTAAGAACAGCATACTTCTATCCGACCGCAGCTCATCAAATAATGGCCCCAGCGAGTGCTACGAAACATACTCGATTCTTCACATCGATGATTTTTTTTCGTTATCGATGTTTTTTGTTTTCGTCACCTGATTTTTCATTTAGATGAGCTGGGGTCAGGTACGGATCTTGACCTCATGGCGGATCAACGACTTCAAAATACACCTTGCCCCCCCACCCTCTCAATGACCTGGAAGTTTCTGCATCTATTCCCTAAGGCATAATCGGATGTGTTTCAATCGTTGTCTGGATGTAGCTTACCGCTGATATAGCACAACTGTCAAGGTTTCAGATGATATCATTTTATGTTAATTCAACTGATCTATTAGTTATTTGCAATGTAGATCCCATGTATATTTACAATTTCTGTAGACCATTTCAAGGGGAAGAGTCAGGAGCTTTCACACCAGTGACACCTATCAAACATGGGCGCTCAATACCCCCTTCGGCGGTATCTGATATATCCAATTTTCCCTGTGGAGTAATTCGCAAATAATTAATTTAACCGATTGCCGATTGAATGCACTGTAAGTATAAAAGTAAACATAGTATAAGTCTACTTTGAAATTTTACTTTGAGAAGTACATAATCATGAGTTGTGAGCATTCCTGAAAAAAAGCTTCAAAGCCTCGTTCCTTTGCAGCACACTGTCCTGTAACTATGCTGCTTAGTTAGTTAAGGGCTTTTTATAAGGCGTTCTGTGCAAAGCACCTTTGCCCGCCTCTAAAGTGTGGGGGAGAATTTTCCGGGAGGGGTGTTTACTTTAATGTCGCAGAACAAAGGGACGAATCTTATTTCAAGGAATGGGTCGCGAAGTGTAGCAACACTTGCGAGGGAAAGGGATTGCTAGGGCAGAGATGCCGAGCCTGGGGCACAGGTAGGATTTAAAAGGGTACGTGAAGAGTCTTGCCAGCGTAAAGATTAGTTTTTTGAATTTTGTTCATTGTTATCGAATAACCGTTTGCTTACGTTACTCGAGTTCCTCCATTGAAAAAGAATAATTTTGGGTTATTAGAAATACCCGCAAGCACCATGACGTGATGCCGCGGGTCTTTATCCTGCAACCAGGAGGTGAGGTTACAGCACCCTCTCTGGCTGGGTAGCCGCCGCATAGAGGAAGAGAGAAGGGTAATAGAACAGATAGAGTGTTAGGGAGGGGTGTGAGTTGGTTAGTTGTTTGGAATTTATTGTAATTAGGGGTACTTTTAGCGGAAAATAATGCAAGGGTCCGTGTTTTCTCTAAAAAAAATGTACAATAATCTCAATATTTTGAATTTTGAAATGCTTCTCTATAGAGAGAAATAAATAACTGCCTGTGGATGGTGTCATGATCTGGCAGTCACTACCATATTCAACAGGCTTCAAGGGCTTCGATTGGCTGATACTCACCGTGACGTCAGCATATGTCGCCACACCAACAGCTGTCAACTGTGGCCTGCTTCTAAGGGTACATGTAGGGTATATTTCAGGCAGGTTTTCAGCTTTTCTCTTCGGAAATTTTGAATTTCAAGACAAATGATATATTGAGTACCGGGTTTTCCTGCATGCTTTACAACTTGGCTATCTCAGTTAAAATCACATTATAGAGGTGCCACATTCCCTTTAACCTTGTCTGAGTTTCATGTCTGAGAATGTATCAAACTGTTTATTGACAGGGTTTTATCCTGATAATATCCGATATATTTCTTGAAATTATATTCTATAATACATTAAGGGACACGGTGGTGTAGCGGTTAGCGTGCTTACTTTCCGCGCGACCGACCTGGGTTCAAGGCCCGATGGATTCCCTGAACAAGGAGCAATCTGACTACCAAAAAGCCCCTCCGACAGGGAAAGAGTTGGCGACGTCATATGCCACAAAACGTTTGTTGTATAATATATTAGCAGAACTCATAAATTACTTGCAAAATATTTTCTAGCCTCTTAATTGATCTCTACATCCAACAGCAAAAATTTTTTCGTCGTTGCAAAATCTAGTTTCCCCAAAAACCAAACATTCTCACCTCACCCCTAGTCTGCAGAACAGTATCTTAGGCGGTCGCATGTCACGAGCGCTCCCGCTTTGTCACAACCCTGTAGCAATAACTAGTATACAAGCGCCAGCCCCGAAAGTGAAACCGTCCGATTTCAAATTCTGCGGTGAAACCTACATTTTACAAAAAAATTGCATCGTTCAAATCAGCGAATTTACTAGTTTTCTGGTAGAAAGAGTGTGACCCATTTTCTGTTCGCACTCGTGACCCCCTTACCTAAGCCCTCAACAGCGATCAGGTATTGTCGAGAGCAGTGCTGCGGAGTCGCCAGCATTTATACAGAGTCGACTCTGACTACGACTCCGACCTAAAAAGATCGACTCTAATTCCGACTCCGATTCCGCCTTCGACTCTGACTATGGTGTTGACTGCAGCCAAATGTATTGAAGCTTATATTTGAATTTCATTTGAATTTATGTTATATTTGACTACAGAATAAAGAAGAAAAATTGAGTATATTGTTTCATTCGATTTCCTCTACAGTAGTGTTTCTTTTTATTAGGGCCACTCCCAACAGGCACACTTGCCCAATTACAGGGAGTATTGGCGTGGTCAGTATTTTTCAGTCAGAGTATTTCCCAGCCTTCACGGCATAATGACCCCTTTTAACAGTCATAAGGTTATGTTGCCCCCACTTAAAAATAAATCAAATTTAAAGAGTCTATTGTTCAGCTAATGTCGTTATTGCACCAATTTATTATCTTTCTTTGGAACATTATTGACCGCAATGAGAGCAAAGATGGAGAGCACCCATGTATTTATTCAATTTGATACATTTTGCAGTGCTGACCCGGTTCAGACGCGTCGGAGCTGTGAACAATCTAGTGTAGAGAGAATTCTGCATCCACTTCATTCGTGTGCCATTCATGTCAGGCTATGACACGGATGTACAACTGATGACCACTCGTGCCGAAGTCGGATTCGTCTAAGACTACATCGAATCCGACTCCGACTCTGGCCAAAATCGCCGACTCCGACCGACTCCGACAACAACTCCACAGGTTGAAAGAAAAACCATCGCTTATTAATATCGGAGAAATCCCCCGAAAACATATCTTTTGATACGGAAAAATTAGTAAACCCCTTAAAACCGAAGATCCACTGCATTCCAGCAAGTTCTCAACCGAGACAGATTTCAGTTTTTGCCGTCGGAAAAACGGCATGGGTCCGCCTCGGCGCGTGCCCGGGGGCAAGCCGTGTACCTACTCCAGGGTCGCCAAAATCTAAAACAATGATGGCACCGCATGAGCACATGTGCGTGGCCCCAATGGCCTGTGGGAATCATTTTGTATGGATTATCTTATGGATCTTACAAACAGGGGTGTGAATTTACAGCTCTTTGGGGTGCCTCGCCAATGATCTGCCAGGCACTCGCAATGGTGATTTGGGCACCCCCACCAAAAGTTGAAGCAAAGTTCATATAATGTGTGTAAATAGAGGAACATATCGACAAATACCTGTTCCACAGCGCTATAGTGGCACTCTACATCTGACCTAGAACTTAATACGCGCATTGACGGGGGTCTGAGCCACCTTCGCTTTGACGGGGGGGGCGGGTACCCGCCCCGCCCCCTAAGACCTCGAGAACCACGCTAGATAGCGAAAAACGGTAAACGGTTTTGGGTAGTCCATACACTTCTCTATCGAAAATATTTGAACCATTCTTTTTCAGGTCACATTTAAGGTCACAAGAGGTCAAGATATGCCGCCATAAGGATAACATGTAAATGAAGGTTCTCGCTCATTACGTCTGAGCAAGTAAAGACAAAGCAAAAAGAGACCATTGGAATCATCACAGTAAGCCGAATTGAATTGCATATAACATGACCTTGCTAGGTCAAATAAGGTTAAATATGTGATCTGACCTGTCTTGAAGTCCGGTAAAGGTCAAACTAGGTCAAAATACATATCATTAAAACTGTAGAGACAGGGAAAATCTAATGCAGTTAAAAAACGCTATAGTACGATCCATTACTAAGTTATTCAGTTAAAACCATTTTCCCATGTATTTCCAATGGAGAGGTCATGGCTCGTAACTGACCTTAGGTCATCGATCCGGAACATATTTTAGATAACTCGGTAGGGGATTATGTGCTATGCGTTTCGATTGGAGAGATTCACCCTGTTCTGACCTATGCTATCTTAAACTTTTTTGTTGTGGGAATGACCTAGGGCTCTAAAAAAGATGATACAACAGATGACAGTAAAAGCGCTAAAAGACTTATAGTCTAAAAAGCCAAAGTTCAGAAACTAAGACGTCTAAACCCTAAAAAGCCCAAAAAGGCTAAGTCAAGGTAAAGATAAAGAAAAAAGTGTGGTATGAGGTAAATGTAACGTTTCGGTCTTAGACCGCCGTCAGGCGAGGGATATTTGTTATCCCTCGCCTGAGATGACCTAAGGAATATTTTTCCTAGGTCATTCCCACAACACTCTGCGGTTTATGGCACCCTATCTCCAGCAGGCCTTCCGAGAACTTATTAAACGTTTTTAAGGTGAGGTCACTTGACCTGTACTAGTGACCTGTCCTGAGATGACCTAACCTTAAAATTAAAAAGGAAGTCTAAAAAATGATCAGAAAAATGTATGCCAAGCATGGCGGCACTACGCGCCGCCGTTTTATGCTATCTCGAAAAAAACCTGAGGTGGCGGGTACCCGACCCCCGTCGATGCACGTGTTACTATTTTATCGAACAACGGAAAGCTTCAGACATAATAGATATTGTCTATTATGTCTGTTACATTGTCCATTGGACAACAACCATCGATGATGTTTCGAGTCTCGAACTAGATTTTGTACCTTTTCACCATCCAACACGGAGCAAAGCAGCACGTGTTTCCCTCTCTTGGTATATGATCTGGTTGTACTTCTGCAGCGCTCCCTATTAGTCCTCATTCTCCATAACCCGTCCGACGGTTAAGTTTTATATTTATGAATGTCTCTCTCCTCCTTTCCTCGGTTACCTTGGGCCTGGGCCCCAGTCCTCTCCACTCATCAGAAACCCATCACGACACTTCCGACTTCAGTGAACTCGGCCGCCGGCTAGCCTGTGCTGACTGCCGCCGTCTCGCCTGTACCGAAGAGCATCCTCGGAAATGGTGTGGCAAATAATCAAGCCAATAGAGAGCAAGGTATGGCTAGAAATATTCGAAAAAAATAATGTTAATACATCTCCTGGTTCATGGCTTAAAGCTATATTATTTTCATGGATAATTTTCCGCTGAATTTCTCACGATACAAGTGAACGCGCCTCCACCAATCAGCGGCCGCCTTCCGCTGGCAGCCGCGGTTGCCTGCGGGCAAAGGTTAGAGAGGTCACGCTGGGCGCTGCTGACGCCAAGTTCAAGCCACAGTGGGGAGCGGTCGCGGGCGCATTTTAAGGCCTACATCTGTGGTGTTGAAAATAGTGGTCGTTGTGCCTGTTGCCAGACTGAGGGAGGGGGACCGGTGTAGGGGACATTCTGTGCACGTGGGTAGATATGTGTGTTAGGCATTTGTACAATGTGCAGTGCCGATAACACTGGAAAAATTTGAGTGCGAGTTCATGAAATGAGTTCGGTATATGAGTATGCTTAGTGGACAAAATTGCAGGCACCAGTTTCGAGTTCATATTATTTTTCAGTATTAGGGTAGATGATGCAGCTTTTCAAGACTTTTTAAACTTGACGCACTTATTAGTAATAAAACACACACGGTGTATGTGACATACACGTCTATCTGACATTACATGCGTATGCAACACGAAGTTTAAAATGCTAAAATGACAATTTGAGGCGGAGAGATGAGCACTTCTGATCGTGCAAAAAAGGAGTGTCCAAGGCAATGGACAATATACCCGAGGGAATTAACTGATAATTATGTACATTTTAACGGCATGAAACTGGGTGTATTCCTTTAGCATATGCCATTCCCCTACCAGTTACCACATCCTTTCGATGTCGCCACCACTCGGCCTCCAGGCAGCCAGAAGCCACTGTGCACGGCCGTCTAACCGTGATTGTCCGGGCTTCCATCTTTAGGCGTATAAAAATCAGTTTGTATGCTATAATACTGCACTATTAATATCTAGAGTGACGTCGCCGTTCCCAGTTAGTTATTGTTTATTATTATCATTATTTGTGAAAAGTTATTTACCGTTGTTAGATCAGACGTTTACTTCTCAGCATACGCATTATACCTAATTTGGTGGAATTAAAACAGCGGGTGACTCCACAAGAAGTGTCAAGCATTGAAAGGGTGAATCTTAGCGAAATAAATTATTTTGTTGGTAGATGTGGATTTTACACATCAACATTTCTGTAATGACCAAAACAATACAGCGTACTAGAATTTTGATACGAGGATGGGAGAGCACAATAATGAAACATCAGGCAACGTTAACGAAATTATTTCGAGCGACGACAGTTTTTTTAACGACTGGATTTTATAGCATGTTCAAAATGTTTAAAATTGAATTGTGAAATCTTTATAGCGCGGCACTTGTCAGTAGAAATGGTAGCTGAACGGTCTCTAAATAAAGCAGTAGTAGGTTGTTGCGTGGATTTTAATGAGCGGTACCATGCAGGGCTATAAACTTACATCTCTTTGGGGCTGCCTGGGCACCCGGGATAAAATATCGAGTTAATTCTTAAAATACAATTTAGGTTTATGTTTCAAAATGACCTTGTGATGACTAAATCAAAGATAATATTATGCTTTCTCCTTTCATACGGCGGTCATTACAATTTTCCCTCCTCAACTTTAAGCATCCTAATGATGTTCGCAAATCCACACCTCTGCTTACAAAGGTCTCTTTCCAGCAGTTGACCCTCCTCGTCCCCAATTAAGTGTGTCAAGCACTTGTCCCACTTGCTCTCTCTTGTGCAGCCTTCTCAGCACTCTGGCACTAAAGTTCATGCCTTCTTTGGGTTTTATCCAGCTGTTTCTTGGTCGCTTCTCCATTTAATGCAAGTCAGTTAAATGATATGATTTCGACACATAGCGTACGGTGATGTGTGGATGATGTGAAAACATTCTTTCGTTGCTCTTCCATTGCACCCTTTAATCCTAACAGCCACCTCTTACACTGCTCACCTTTTCTTTAAAACCTGAAACTGATAAGAGCTTTACCACTCATCCCAAACCAAGCAGCTCGATTCTGAAGAGCAGCTCTGATGCTGAAATACGCTGAAATATTTTCACTCCTCAGCTATATTTTCATTTAGCAAATATGAGTAACATGGAATTTAGCAACCTGAACTGCGTTATTTTCCAAGGGTGAACCCAGGGGAACCGGTGTAAAATAAGCATTTGTATCACTCAGCTCAACTTTTGTCAATTTTCTTTGAAACAAACTTGATGGTTTTCGCTGAATTGGACCCTGTTAACCTCCTTACCAAAGCCACCTTCCTAGATTTCTACAGGATGGCCCTAAATGTATATACATGCCATCTTTATTCCATCTTCCGCACTCGCCCACTTTCCTCCAACTGCAGCGAGATTTCTCCAGGAAGGATGCGGGTGCTGCGTGATTTCCAGCCGAATACTGTGCCGAGGCGTCCCGCTTGGAATGCCCTGGGGCAATGCCAACCGTCCGCTCAGAACCGTTAACTTGTTTTGCGGAGCCCACCGCTGGCTGAGAATGCGGATCGGGACAATAACACCGAAGGTAATCACCTGGCCAGATCGCACCTGGGGGCCAGCACCGTCGTGGAAGGGTGAGGGCACGGATTCACATTCACCATGCGGGGTTCTGACTTCCTGACACACAAGAAACGGGGTAGCTGAGTACCTCTATCGTCCTCGTCTTTCTTAAACTGGCTTTTCTCATTGGCGGATCCAAGTGGGCCAAAGGGGCCGTGGCCCCCTCCAAAGCCTCAAATAGTATGTTTTAGCCCCCAAAGAACAAAATTTAGCCGTTTTTTCTTCAGAAATAGAATGTTTTCACGATTTTTCTGAATCTAGCCCCCTCCAAATGTTGCGCCTGAATCCGTCACTGGCTTTTCTACACATGCTAAGAAAATGGAGGGCCTAGCCACACATGCTCACATGACTACACGAAATGGCATTAGTGGAGGGCTGTGAGGTCATGTAGGACTTTACGTAGGACGTAGGACTTCTCCACTAGAAAAAAGCGAACATGACTCGGAGCTTTCGGCTATATTTTCCAAGTCTTCGCCAGTGTTAAGTTCAAATCGATTCAGAAAACACAGTTAGACAGCCAGATACATAACGAATCTAAGCAGAAACGTTAAGGAAACGTACAGGGCAATCAGACTAACTACCGGAAAAAGACAGTATAATCACACGCATAAATATTATTCGGTTTTAAAAACTTCTACTATGCATCATAACATGATTCATGATACATACAAACATAGGGAAGGGGGGGTTAAGAGTACGCAGGAGATAAGAGTACGCAGCAGCTGTTTTGGTTACTTAGCAGCGACCGGGATAGTGGGGAATTTGTTATAAAAAAACTAGACCGGTGCCTTGGCTGCAAAACAAAAATGAACGGGTTTCTGTTCTTCCGGTGGGAGTACCGAGCAAAATAAGTTTTTGGTGCCCTTGATGTAATAAATCAGGGAAAATTGTAGACGTTGCGCATATTATCAATGGTCTTTGCTTACGGTCTGTCATCAGTAAGAAAGTTGAGCTAGGACTGTGCTCCAAGACTGGAGTCACATTAACCCTCGCCCCGGTGGGAGGGGGAGGATGCTTGAACACCTCCTTCGGGTTTTTCCGGCGGCACCAAAAAACGGCGGCTTGAAGCGCCGCCGTACTTAGCACCCCTTGTCCTTGATCAATTCCACAACTGGGCAATTCCAGCACCAATCGACCAAGGCCTACACGGTACCTCTCCGATTTTCTTTAAAATTGGCATATAGGGTTCTCATGGACCCCGAAGCTGAATCTGAGAGTTTCAGCTCAATCGGAATAAAACTTTAGAAGTTATTGCCTCAGGCATTTTTTGAAAATCTGCTTACAGTGCATTTTTTAGATGACCATACAACCCACAGAGACTGATGAACTATGTATTAAATATACCTTTTCCTGTCTGAAATGAACCAAAAACTCGAATCTGAAGTCTGTTTGACCCTAGGCCACTTGTGAAAATAATTATGATTTGACCTTGACCTAAGGTCATGTCTCAAATTTGCTGGTACACCTTGTTTTCAAAATGGAATATCTCAAATTTAAGATTGAACTTTTTCCGTCCAATAAAATAGGTTAGAACATCCGTTTTTTATATCTACTAGTGGTTTTAACACGCACAGTGGAGGATGGTCTGGTGTCAACACGTAATGAAGGGGGTCCCGAAATGCCTCCCTGAAATCTTGCCAATTAAGAGGGTTAGGAAAACGCATGTTCCGGGATTTGTGAGGCCTGTAAACTGTTTTATTTGAGCTCAATTGTATGGACTTATATCTATATCTTTAAGGTCAAATCAGGTCATATATGTTAAATGTATGTACGTCATACCGGACACCTTTAGTGAAGTGCCGTGATTATACGGAAAAGTTGCGAAACGTTTGAAATATATAACAGTGATATATTGAAACAGTGATATTGAAAAATATAACAGTACGGTGACAGTGGACACCCTCACGTCAAAGGAGCCCTAGATAGGAGGAGGTTAGGAGTATTTATACTCTTTTGACTCCGTGCAAATGGCTTCTGAAGATATTACGTTCAAAGAATGGTCAAAATCAGAGAGAGAATCGACGCGTTCGGATTGCGTGGATAATATAGAGCGATTTGTTGATCCCCTGAGTGAGAATGTATGTAACCTAACCCATCACCACTACATATATATGGCTCAAGGACATTATATAGCAAACTGGAAGGAAAAGGCACCAAAGGGGGAAAGCCGTAGTCATCAATGACTTATCAGAAAATAATACATGTGCTGCGCAAAATGCTGCTCAGTCTTATCACTGGTCTGCAAAGCAGGTGACTGTACACCTTTTTGTTCCATACTGGATTGAGGATGGAGTCCGGTGCAGTAGAAGTTTTTTTAAGTGACGACTTAAAGCACTCTCCCGTTATGGCTCATATCTTGCAGCACAAACCCGTACCTTGGCTACGCACCCACATGCCAAGTTTGAAGAAAACACATTACGTATCAGACGGGTGCGGTGGCCAATACAAAAACAATTTTCACTTTATCAATGCTTGTTATCATCCAGACAGACTTTCAAATACCATGTGAATAACGCTTTTTGCTACCAGCCACGGGAAGAATGCCTGTGACGGAGTTGGCGGTAAAGTTAGAAGAAGAACAGCCAAGGTAAGCAAGGTAAAGGAGAGAAGAAAAGGATCAGATCTTGGATCTTCTATTGATGTTCTCTTTTCTGACGCAATACTTCGACACCACAATCCATTTCGCGTTTGTCAGTAGAGAGGAGGTCTATGAAATGTCAAAACGACTGATACAGTGGTACAGCTCGGCGTTGAAGATCAAGGGCACCCAACGGTTTCATCGTTTCACACCCGTAAACCTGAACACCATGCAGGTGCGAGAGCTCTCTGAAGACATCGACGGAACCAGTGGCAGATCTAGCCGGTCGGTTTGGGAGGAGCAAACCAAAGTCAAAAAGGAAAAAAGAGAAAAACGTCACGCAGTGAAAATTGTGCTACAATAGTATGATTTGACAGTAGGATTTGGGATATTTGAGCCAAAAGGCAAAAAAACGTCACGGGGTGAAAAAGTATGGGCACAAAATACTTTTTTCTATCCAAGACCCAATATTTACACTGAACTTAGCTGGTTCTGTTTGAAGTTGAGAGTTGAAGCACCGAAATCTTGCTTATAAATTAAAAATGAGTCGGGGCATAAAGCAGGTCGACCGCTTGGGGAGGGGGCAAAAACATAGTTTTGCCCCTAGCTTTCCATTTGGGGGATATGCCGTTTTTGCTTCCCCCTGGATCCGCCACTGGACGGAACAGAGCTGCCTACTGTGACAGCGTAAGGTCAGCTCAGCACAAAGACAGCTCATGGAGGCGCCGGCTCCCGTATTTCGGTGCATTGTTGCAAACCGGTGTCCGGTGTACATACATACATATTTTTCCACGTGTTGACAAATGCTTGCTTCCTTTAACTTCAAGGAGAGTAAAATCGCGCAAAGATATCGTCAAGGAGAGAGTATTGCTCTAGTACTAACTCGCGAGTGGAAAATACTTGCTTCGGTCCGATGCAGAAAAAAACTTATTTGAATCGACGCGATAGGCGAGTTCTATATATGAACACGGGAAACCACGATTGCCTTATTTGGCTTTCTTCAGACTTCTAGCACTGTTCCTATTGTATCACCATTTTGTCCCACTACCTTTCCAATTTGCTGTCGAAGCCCCAGCGACGAGTTATCATCATCCTTTAAAGCACTGTAATGAGCATTAACACGCAGTCGGACAGGGCTTAAGCATAATTACCCGAGGTGGCCGGAAAACCTTCATGGCAGAAAAACAACATCGATGAGCGAGTTAATTTTGGAAAGAACTTTGAAAATCTGTCCTCTATGTTTACGCACTGACTGACCTACAGGCTTACAAAATCAGATGTATATTTCTAAATAGCCATAATCTGCGGTCACATAAGCACCGCCACCGGAAAAAGTGGGGCCAGTCAAACTTAAACCTGATGCTGACAAAAACCTTTCCATGATATGACCAAAAACTGTTCAAATTTGGGCTCCTCGATGCCCTCCACAGTTACCGTTTATGCAAATTTCAGGTTTTCTCCCATTTTGACTGAGATAAGGAAATTTTGGGCCAAAAAGTAGGGGCCAGGCCCCCTGGCCTTCTTTTCCGACGCCTATGTGCGGTCACACCAGTTCAAATGCATTGCAGACCTAGCGATGCGACGAAAACGTAGCATCGTCAGAGTTGTATGTTAAGATCATTTCACTAGATCATAGGTTACAGACCAAGGTCATATAAACATTATCGCAATTGTTGATCGCACAGCTTTCGGTCACATGACGTTCCCTGGCAATACGTGTATGATGTTTTTATGTTACAGCTGAGGTTACAGAATGATAAGTTCCAGTTCACAGGCCAAAGACCGTGGGTCAAGGTCAAACTCATTGATTGCTTAATGGTTGCTTCTATGCAAGCTTCAACGTATGTGCATCCATTATGGAAATATCTCACGTTGTGGTGTCATTGTCAATTACCTTGACCGACCTCGACCTAAATATTCCAGAGAACAATTTATATCTTCTCTTTATGAAATTTGCCCGCTCAAAGTGTATTCGCGACTTTGTTTCGCACAGTAACGGCATTTCGCTAAGTGTCAGGTACGGCCTACATTTGACCTCTATGACCTCATTTGACCTTGAGGATACTGGTCTAGGTCCATGAAATCTAGCCTAAAAAACACATTCTACAGCCCTCACAAAACCCGCAACACGCGTTTTGCTAACCCTCTTAATTGGTGAAATCTCAGGGAGGCATTTCGGGACCCCTTCATTACGTGTTGATGCCAGGCTACCCTCCACTAAGCGTGTTAAAAACACTAGTAGATATAAAAAAACGGATGTTCTAACCTATTTTAATGGAAGGAGAAAAGTTCAATCTTTAATTTGGAATATGCCATTTTGAACAAAAGGTGTACCAGCAAATTTTGAATGTGACCCTAGGTCAAGGTCAAATCACAACTTTTTTCACAAGTGACCTAGGGTCAAACAGACTTCAGATTCGAGTTCTTCGGCGCATTTCAGACAGGAAAATATATACTTTAAGCATATTTCATCAGTCTCTGTGGGTTTTATGATCACCTAAAAATGCACTGTAAGCAGATTTTCAAAAAATGCCTGAGGCAATAACTTCTAAAGTTTTACTCCAATCGAGCTAAAACTTTCAGATTCGTCTTTACGGCCCATGAGAACCCTATAAAATTATTTTGAAGAAAATCGAAGAGGTACCGTGTAGATTTGCCATTTGGCTGGTCGATTGGTGCTGGAATTGCCCAACTTTCCCCGAAATTTTAAGGTTATGTCATCTCAGGCCAAGTCACCAGTACAGGTCAAGCGACCTCACCTCCAAAAATGTTTGAGTGACATAAGTAAAAAGGGGTGAATCTATCGAATAGAAACATATACCACATAATGGGCCCCCGAGTACTACAGCAATTATTCCGGCATTTTGTATATCGATGACCTAGGGTCAGGTACGGATCATGACCTCTCCTTTGGAAATTAATGTGAAAAACAGAAATTTGCCAAAAATACTTGGAATACCTTCGTATTCTCCAAATCATTGTGTTCTAGGCCCCTTTATAGGTTCATGTTGCAGGTTTGACTCTGTAGCCTCTGAGAAGTCATCTGCGACTACTTAAGCAAGCTTTCAGACTTGGGTCAATAACTTCGCCGGTACTGGAGGTAGAGGAGCTCCTACTGAAGACTATGGTTTATAGCTCATCCAATGTGATGAGTCGCAGGGTGAAGGCGCAGGCGCCAACGCGTGGCAGTCGGCGCGCAGGTGTTCGGACTGTTACCATAGCGGCAACATCAGCCGTCACGCGTGACACCTCGTAACACGTTGAGCTGAGCACGAAAAATGTGTGCGGACCCTAATGACAGAATTTCCTACCAAAATGAGTAACTAGATCTGGGCTTTTAGTGATGATGACATCTACACATGACCCAGTGGGGCGATGAATAGGCAGATTAGTACATTGGTGTAGCGTATAGTCCCTCAAAAAGTCCACAACATAACGCTTGGCACGATTACTTCGAGGTTTCAAAATATCACAATTCATGTCACCAAATGTCGCAAATTCTGCAAAGGGGTAAGCCAAAACAAATCCTGATATTCGAGTTCCAAATGGTCAAAATCAGGATGTAAATCAGCATCACTGTAACGCAGCGTTCGACAGAGAATGCAGAAGACGATCTGCCATTTCCAGTCCGGTTTCACTAAAATCCAAAGAGTCTCTATTCGACCGTTGGCTGGTTTTGTGACGCGAGTCTTCAGCTGTTTCGCTTTCATACCCTGTCTGACAGCGAGGGCGCCTCCTCCGTATCCGCTGTTTTCTGGCCGCGGCATGGAGTGAACAGTGTAGCCGGGCAGCAGGAACATACTACGAGGTGTGTAAAAGCGGAGCCAAATCTCGCAGGTTCCGGGAACATCATAGTCAAAATCTTGCAGATCATGGGAAAGGGGCAAAATAGAAGGTTTCAGAGATTGAATGTTGAGAGCGTCAATACGAAGGTATGCCAAACGTGTGCCCATCCGATCTCCCCATCTGACTCCGCCTCTGCTACCACGCTTACGCGCACCCCGGCTGCTGCCAGTACCGCGGCCCCTGCGATGCTGTCTCCCCTCGCTCGGCGATTGGTTGTTAGGCTCAGCTCATTGGCGGACGCAGGGGGGGAGCATTCCGGCCATGGCCCCCCAAAGCGCTGGAGAGGGGCCAACTATCTTTTGGCCCCCCAAAGGCCGGATATATTTTTGAAAAAGGTGTCTCCACTAGGTTTGTCGAGCAAAAAAATATTCGCTCCCACCCCCAGGAGAGCGATCATGTAGCTGGAGAGGTGTAGCTTATACACGGTCTGTCAAGCACGCAAAGAGACAGACATGGGTTTGCCCCCCTCCCCAAAAATACTCGGATCTGCTTCCGCCCCTGGCTCAGCTCCGCGGTTCGCTGCTGGTGGGGCAGGGTCACGTCTGACCCGGCCCAGCTCAAGGTCAGATGCCAGGGCTCAAGGTCACGCAGAGTGTGACAGTGCACGGTCGAGTGGAGTACGGGTGTGACAACAGTGAAGGTCAATTTCACAACAGCCAAAAGAAAAACCTGTCTCAGGATCTCGCAGTTCACGATGGGATGAAACGGCTTCATTCTGCAGGGGTGAAGGGGAGTGGCTTAAAGCTCGACACTCACGGAAAATATCCAAATCAGGTGAGACCAGATGTGGTGGTGCGCTGGATCACCCCCACAATCACCCGCAAAAACACACTCCACTCCCACGAGGAACACGAGAAAAAACACGGATAAAGGGTCAAAACAAGTGGTAAAACGGACGGACGGGAGCGCCGTATCACCGCAACCGTCAGCGGGCGCGGGGCGCAGGCGACACAACGGAGGAGTGTGCCACAGTGGGGTATATTTTGCACTGTACCGCGCATATGCAAGTGCTTTGATGGATGGACATGACTTTTGAAAAAAGTAATATAGTCTAAAAAATATCGAATCAATCGTATTGAATCAATCAATAGTGTCAATATACCAAACACGTGCAGCGTTGCATCTGCAAAATGCAGTGTTTATGAACTGAAATGAGTCGGGTCTACTTGAGTTTAACTGGAAGGGGTGTAACAGTGTCCCTCGGACGACGTTACACGTGCTGGAGTATTGTGCCGGACACCCATTGCGCATTTTCCTGTTCGATATGGAGCAAAATTTATTGTCTGCTCTTCTGACAAGCACTTAGTCTGACAAGTTCAAGGTCAAAATTCAACGTCAAGGGTCATCTTGAAAAGTCATGTTTTACGGTCAATTTTCATTTCCCGGCCAACGGTGGGGTGGAGCGTGACATGGCCTCCTGGAAATGCTTACCAATGGGCAGCAAATGGCTATTTTTTCCGATGCTGCAATATCTTATCAGTTTCTAGCTCATTTTCGATTAGTGGGAGGACTGTTTTTGGTAATTATGAAGGAAGACAAACAAATCACTTAGACCCTTAAGAGATATGGTTTCCGACCCTTTCCACCTCACTCTTATCGATGCTCAACACAGCTGTCCGCGCCCAACGACCAATTCCCCCAAAAATGAAAATGAAAATCTAAGTAGTAGGTATTATCCGCCACCCACCACACACGGCGGAGAAGACCGTAACAGTGCGGTAAATGTTGAGACGATACCAGATATGGTGTTTTCCAATCTCGCATTGATGCAAATAAGAACCTTTAAATTAATAAACGTTGTTTTAAATAACTCCAGATAGTAACAAAATCCTTTAAAACGTCAAAATTTTCTTTGGAAACGTGACATAACCTAACCGTACCTAACCATGTTTCGATTTAGCGACGTTGCCTGCGGCGCACCTATCCTGCGGCACCGACTTTCGCCTCCGGCGGCCTCGGCTTTGCCGGCTAACGCCGGCAAAGGCCGGGCCTTTGGAGGACTCAAGTCCGCTCGCTTCGCTCGCGTACTGTCCTGATTAGCGAAAGCTTTGAACCACACTGCGTTGGAAATATACGGATTTTCCTTCACTGTTCTTACCTTATCGCCGATGGGGGTAAAGACGTGCTGCCTCGCGCAGGAAGGAATGAATGGCATTTTCACCGAAGCGCTTGCCGAAGATGTACCTCGCCAGGTACTGATGCAGGTAGCCCTCCCGCATCCCTGGCCGGCGCACCCACTCCTTGAGGTCCCTCCAGAATCTCTCAATATTCTGTGTGTGAACCTCTGGACTCTGGGGGTCCACGAAGTTTTCAGAGTGATTGACCGCCCTATGGTTGTACCCATGTGCCCTCAGGTTCCGATATGCGCCCCACCCGTCACTGTTAACTACCGAGCCAGGCCGAATGTACCGCTGGATGAGAGGAATTAGGGTTGCTGCATCACGGTTTTCCCCCACGAGCGCGACCACAAAGAAGCGCTTTGAGTCGCGCTCGATTCCACCAAACACCCACACTTGGTTTAGGACACGGCCTCGGTTATACTTCCTTCGCACAATCAGCGTCTCGTCGATCTCAACAACTACTCCCTGCCCACCAATCGGCTCCTGATTGTTCAGCCAGGCCTCCGCCACCTCTGAGCAGAATGATCTCCAGTCTACTGCAGTGTGGTCACTGATCCCGAGGTTCTCGGCTGCAGTCTTCACATACCACTGGTTCCGGACCCACTGTTACAAAACACACAATTTTCCACCCTTCTACTTTACTACGTTCTAAAAACGTGCCCGAATTATCGCTAACTGAGTAGCCGCACCATTTCCTTTTCTTCGTTTTAGGCCGCACAAACGTGTAGCTGCACTGCCACCTGCGAAGTCCTGGGCGGTGCCCACACGCTCTCCCGCACCTGGGGCAGGTAACAATACTCGGCAGAACACCGTGTCGACGTAAAAATGTCAATGCACTCTGCTCCTTGCGGAAGAACTCCGAGATTATCTCATAATATGTCGGCTCACACCCTTGACATTCATCCACCATCGCCATCCTTCACTACTCCCCTAATCGCAAAACTGACGCTGCCAGTGCCGGTCAAGTCAAAGGTCAGTGGAAGGTTGAGTTTACCTCCCCTGCGGGAAATCTGCTGAATCATCAACACTTTTTTGGAGTATTTATCAGTATTCTGGAGTATTTACTAAAATTGAGTTATTATGATGGAATTGAATCTGGCATCGCGTTTCACCGTCATGTTTGTTTATTGCACAGTTCTTTCGGCGGTGAAGCAACAACACATGAGGTATACGAGGGATTTGGTGCCGAGTTATATAGTAAAACAAAGTCAGCGCGGGCAGTGAGTATTATATTTGATGTCAGTATGTCTGCTGACGTATGTAACCACTCATTACTAGTCCATAATGCATTTGTTTGGCTTCCTTCAGTTATACCCTGTTTTTGGGTCAGTCAAATGTTTTCAGCCTCTGGGGGTCTATGGTTCCTTTCTTTATGGGGTCTATGCCATAAACGTCCCTTCGTGCCAGTGCCAGGGGCGGATCTAGACAAACTGTTGGGGGGGGCTAACCAAGCCCAAATCCCCCCAAATAATAGTGTTGTTTTCAGAAGAACTGCTCAAATTTACCAAAACAGGAGAAAGGACAAGAAGGCTTTGGGGGGGACAACCAGAGTGCCCTGGATCATTTGTAAGCTGGAGTGGGTTCATGATGCAATTTCGGGGCTAGAGTGCTCAAACCTCCCTCACGGTCTCAAATAGCCACTTATGAAGTAGTTACTATGGACACTCAAAAACATCAGGGGGTGGGGGTATGAGACCCCAAGCCTAGAATCGTATCTACCACTGCACAGGTTAAAAATGAATGAACTCATGCATGAACATGTTTTTTCTGTTCTTCCAGAAACATATATGCTGTGGGTTGGGCTAGTAGAAGAAAAAACGAGAAACATGCAAACTCATGATGGCGAAAATACCGTCGGCAGCAAACCTTCCCATTGAAAATAACACCCTTAGAAGTTAGATATTTTAAAAAGGTATTACTGGTGCTTCTTGGGCTTCACCCAGCCTACCACGCAATGTACGTACAAATCAAATACAAATTACTGTACTGGTCCTTAATGGGTTAAGATGCTAAGCTTTCGGAGGGCTTGCTACAGATAGGGTACCATGCTGGATGTATCAATGGAATGACCAAAGGCCCTAGATAATAAAAGTGTAGAGTAAAAGGCGACGATGTGGGAAAATCCCTAAGAACTGAAACCAACAATAAAAAGTAATCCCACAACAGAACCCTGCGGAGACACCCCGGAAGTAAAATGAGCATAAAAACCCCAATTGGCCCTAAAATGGGTGCAAAAGCGCAAATGAGATGTAGAATGAACTAAAACGCCGCTCAAAAGAACTAGACTCTGTGGAAAACTAAAATTCTGTGCATGAACTGAAACTGTGCGACACAAAACCTTTTGCAGACTTTCAGTTCCCTTTTATTGTTGTCCACATTGCTCTTGAGCTTTTGTCTCTTTTATTGCAGTTTCAGTGTATACTTGGAATTTAAGTTCACGTATACAATGTTAGTTCATACAAAGAATTTTAGTTTTCCAACAAGTTTTTTTTAGCAGCGTTTGAGTTCATTATACATCTTATTTGTACTTTTGCACCCATTTTAGGTCCTTCGGGGTTTTTATGCTCATTTTACTTCCGCGGTGTCTCCGCGGGGATCGGTTGTGGTGTTCCTATTATTTTAAATTCTTTAATTTTTATTGTTGGTTTCAGTTTTTTAGAGATCTTTTCATAGCTTTCGCCTTTTACTCTACACTTATATCACCTAGGTCTTTAGGTCATTTCCCTTGATATTTCAATTGGTTAAGATAAAACCCACACACCCCCCCCCCCACACACCGCGGACCCCCCCCCCACGTAAATACGCCCACAATACTTGGTACATACAATACAGCACGGTTTTTGCTGCAGCCCACTTCGTAACCCCCACGGTTGTTACCGGAGCCTGTGACGTCACTGGCATGCTAAGGAAAGGTCAGAAAACACCATCGGATGGCTCTACCTGGCATTTCAACGACCTAAATGAGCTCAAAATGACACGCGTGGCGACTTGAAAGTGGAGCATACCATATGCTGTTGGTGAACATGCCGTTGATGAAACGGTATGAAGAGACACAGAAGCGGTGCAAGCAAGCTACGTGGAGCAGCCCACAGGGATTCTCAATCCGGTAAGTTAGGCATTTGCCCCAAAATCTCGTTGCTTATATTGATTGATATGTTTCGTGATTTTATATCAATGTCGTTTTCAACAGATAAGAATGATTGCACTGAAGTGTACCCAATGATTTTTAGGCCGTGTATCATAACAGTTTTCTATCCTACAATGTTGATTTGCGTAAGTGAGGATAATTTGCTATCCTAGTTGTTTCGAGAAGCATATTTTTCAATGTTAATATTTATTCTGAATACGTGTAAAGAGAGGTTCCAGAATTGTGATATCCATTTAACTGCTTAGACAAAGCGTTTAGCAATTCCTTTCTCGTAATGAATAACTCAAGTCACCATGAGCGTTACTTTATATATTTATTTATTAAATATATAATTCGATTTAATTTACCAAATGCACAAATACCTTAATTCATTAAACCTTCTACTTCCAGGAGCCGTTGGCAACTCTGAATTACTGAAAATTTGCCTTTTCACGCACCATTCCTAAAACATGAAACCAGGTCACTGCTCAGAAAATAATAAAGCTGGAGGATATTCCACGTTCAAAAAAATTTTCAAAAAAGTGATGAACATACTTTTCCTAGACGCACACCAGTCATCCTCCTCTCTTTCAGCTAACTTAAGGGTAACTTTATATTAAACACTGGCGTAAATTCAAGTTCTGGTACTGAATTCATATCGTTTCTCTTGTGCGTGGGCCATCTTTTTCTCCTCGCTACATTCTTTCTAATCATATCTACGGCCATGTTTCTGTCTCTATCGGCTGTTAAGGTTAGTATATCTCGAAATTAGATCAGTAGCAGTGGGTTACTTGCCACCTTCGCCTTTGTTACGAGCCACCTTCGCCCTGGTGGGGGCTAAAAAGACCCCCACGATCTCAAAAACTAAGAGAGCTAGAAAAAGCGCAAAACGTCAATCGAAAGCTCTTCGAAAATGATATCGAAAAACTTCGGTCATTTTCTTGTCAGGTCGATATCAAGGCACCAGAGGCAAAATAGGTCAAAATCGCTAATAGAGGTGTACTAAGAAACCTCATATATCTCAGAAACTATGGTAGCTAGAAACATTTTTTAACACCATCCGAAAGCTCTTGAGATGCGCTTTCATTACAGTGGCATTCATTTTCGTGTCAGGTCAAAGCTTAGGGAGCTACAGGTCACTAGATATTGGGCATATTCTTGGGAATGCCCATAGCCACCCATGCATAAGGGCGTTTACTTTTTCGCTAATAGCTTCTGAACCAAACAAGATACAGCCATAGTTTATGCACCATTGCAATCCTCTCGTCAATACGAATCGAATGATATATGATATTGCTATGCCAGGTCAAATTTAAGAATTTGACCTGACCCAGGTCAACGGTCTGACCCACCTTGACCTGGTATAGTCATGATGGATATCATTTGACTTCCAGTGACTATACAAACACTTTGGTGACAAAATAGAAGCTCTATCTTATTTTATTCAAAATTTATAGAGAAAAACACCAAAAATGCTTATTTGACCTAAGGTGACCTTTTAAAGGTCACAAATCAAAAATTTTGGCATCAGCTCCAGAAATGGGCTAAGAGCAAGTCGCAACCAATGTCTGAAGTTGATTCCATCCATACTTACTGAGAAAAGCTCATTTCGTGATTTTCCCCATGTATTGACAATGGGGAGGTCATGCTCTGCACATGACATTAGGTCACCAATATCAAAAATCCCGGAACAAATGTTGTAGCTCCTGGTGGGCCCAATATGTGGTATGAGTTTCAACTTGATCGATTAACCCTTCTTTTAGTTATGCGGTCCTAAGTATTTTTTGAGGTGAGTTCACTTCACCTGGCCTGGTGACCTGACCTGATATGACCTTGAGCCAAAATTTTCAGGAAAGATGTAAAAATGATAAAGGAACAGCTAGACCAGTTTGGCGGCGCTGCGCGCCGCCGTTTTTGGTCACTTTGGAAAAACCCGAGGGGGTCTAAAAAGACCCCCCACCCGGGCGAAGGATATAAAAGGTTCCCATTGCCGTCTGCATCTCACCATTGTTTTTTATAAGACATTTTGTCCAAGTTGTTCTCAGTTCGACTGCTGGAGTCGGAGTCTCACTAAAGTCATCAAGGGACTTGTCACGGAGACCCCAAACCCACCACCCGAACGAGCAACACCCACAATGAAGGGTTGATTTAGAAGCCAAAGTTTAACGTCCCACAAAGCACAGGGACGGCCGCCCCGCTCAGGTCACCCTCTCACCAGTCAGTTGCCAGCCGATCTGTACGTCGGGTAAACTATTGAGCGCCGCAGCGTCTCAGGGGAACCGATCCCAAGCCTGGACATGCACTGCCACTGCATACTTCTGAGCAGCGGGCCGGAGCCCACCGCTCTACCAACTGAGCTACCGGGTTAAATAATACAACTACCAAAATTATAAGTCCTTTTCAAGCATACCTGTAGAAATTAAATTGCGCACTTATGTGCCTGATGTGTGTGCTTTGCATGTGTATATTTTCTCGAGTGTGCAAAAACTAGGCATGATTTGTGTGAAAAAATTAGGTCGTCCTGAACTAGCCCCTGATCCCAATCCGCCCTGTTGTCACGTCACAACGGCACAAGAACATCAATTTTACTGTCTTTAAGATTAAAAACTTTACTAAGGCTGGATGGGTTTTCTAGTCCCCAAAGCACTTTGGACAAATTCTTGGCTTACATCAGTAATTTTTGGTCTTTTTCTCTCAGAAAATGACCACAAAGATGTCAATTTTAGAACGCTTTGGCATTTCATTTGCCTTAGAAAAAGATCTTACAAAGCTTGGTAGAGAATTTCCTTCATATACCTCATGTTTTGCTTAATTTGCAAAGGAGAAATAATTTAACTTCATATCACTGTTACATTATTTAAGGAGTAAGGTAGTTTCTGGCGCAGATGATTTAACTGCAGTGCAATGTTTTGCTGTGACGATTTGCTTCTAGTAAATTAGTAACCTATTGATTGATTTTTCTTGTTGATATTGATATAAAATGAATTGAAACAAAATTGAGTCTAGTTTTGATATGCATTATTCCTACGCAACTAGAATAAGGTATAGCGTACCAATTACTTTCTGTCTTGAAATCCAAAATATTACATCGCTACAGAACATGCCTTCCGTAAAGTACAATGTGTTAAAGGTATCTTGGTTACACGTGAACATACTTCATTTACATGACAACGCTTTTAGTAATGAAGTCAGATCGGTCGAATAATCATGCGACTCTAATTACTTGCCTTGATATAAATACAAGTCAAGTCAAGTCAAACTTTTATAAGGCGTTCTGTGCATAGCACCTTTGCCCGCCTCTAAAGGGTGTGTGGGAGAATTTTAGAATTTTGCATGAGGGCAAGCTACGTTAGTCTGTTAAAGCAATGGAAGTTATTTCAAGTAATGGGTTGCAAGATGTTTCAGCTTGCGAATGGACGTCGTGGCAATGGCATAGCCATGCCAAGGGAGTTCTTTTTATAAAATTAGACCCGCAGAGTGCGAAGTTTATCTCTGTGGTTGAAAACCTTAAATTTAGAATTTGGAATTTAGAATTTAGAATTTTGTGTGTCAGCTTCTGATGTCCGCCTGTCTACGTTACTCGAAATCCTCCGTTAAATCAATAATTTTCATACTTTAGAAACTGCGCTAAACACCTGGCCAGGGTGCCGCGAATTTACCCTGCAACCCGGAGGTGAGGTTGCAGCTCCCCTCCGGCTGGGCAGCCGCCGCGCAGAGGAAAGAAAGTGCGAGAGGACAGTTAGATTTTTAGTAAGAGTATGAGTGTGGTTAGCATAGAGCCGCAGTGAAAGGTATCACTGCGGTGAAGAGATATAACCTACTTTAACCTAACCTGATTTCAAAGCTAACCTAACATAACCTATCCTTAGCCTACGATATACCATTTAAAGGTTAAACAACTATTGCTTGAATTTTGCAGGGGATCGTCTATGGCATGAATGGTTAATTGGAAAATAGGCAAGTCCTACTTTGGGGTGCACCATGCACCCTCCATCATATATACTGGGAGGGTGATTTATAAAAACTTCTCTAGCCCAGAGTCCTTTAGAAATGTAAAGAGTTTTCACGTAGCTCAGGATGGTCGTTACCGAGCAGAGTTTTTAGGTCTACAGGGATGTTTTGGATTCGGCAGTAATCTAGCATGGGTTGCCGATGGGTATTGTGCTGGGGACAATTGATTTGATATAAATACTTCACTTACTTGCATTGCCAATCTACTTATTACGGCTCGGTGAACTATACTAAGATTTGAACAAACAAGAAAAATGCATAATGAAAACAAACTATCGAAACCAGTTGGGAAAATCCAGCCCTATAATAATCATCATCATTGGGGCTTATCGACGCACCAACTGCCAGGGTCAAATGGCGTCGCCAACTGCTTCCCTGTTGGAAGGGTTTCTCGGGAGCCAGCTTGCTCCTTGTTCAGGGTAGCTGCCGGGCCTTGAACCCGGGTCGTCTTCGTGAAAGCCAGCTACGCTGACTACTCCACTACCGCGCCCCTGGAAATACAGTCCAATAAGCAATGCTTGCCAGGTAACATTTTGTCGAAATGCACTAATATCTATATGCTACCGTTAGTATGAGAAATCGGTAATTTTGCAAACTAGCTAGTTAGTTTGTGAACTCCCGGCTTAGTCAGTGAATTTGCAAAAGCACTAGTTAATTTGCAAAATAGCTAGGGACTTTGCAAACTCACTAGTTAATTTACGACATATATTATTTTATTTCTATTCACATTGCATAAGACGAAAATTTTAAGGTCCTAACACCTGAATATGCTCTCCGCTGGATTTGTAGGCAATGTAACGTAGATTGCGGCACAGGCTAACTCCGGGGCTGACCTCGCCAATCTCTTGTTGATGAACAAGTGAGGGCACCCAAAACGCACCAACGTCGTCACCTAAAGGCGAGGGAGATATTCCGATGTTTTTGCATCTCTCAGCACAGCACCCCACGTGATCTAAACTGTTGACATGTCAAGCCGTACGATCGGGTCAGTTGGTGCAGGGGGCTACATGAGACGTGTCATTTTCGGTTTAACTTGCGCAATCCCAGTCGGAATGTCACGTGAACTATTTAGTAACAAACTGGAAGAGTTAGAGCTTGAGCAAAAGGGTCAGAACTCGCGATCGCTTTCCGATGCTGAGCATGCGGAAAAAATAATTTTTTGTTAAAATTCCAAGACGGCAGTGCTCAATCGACCAACTCCAAACATCGCAGATGGATCGCGAACTTCTCGGTGATCGACTACGGTGTGGCTGGTAAGAAAAGGGACGGACCTTGAAGTTATCAAAAACTCTGAAATATTCGACAACATTCACAAGCTCTATACCAGTTCTCATTGCGGGAGGGACAAAATTATCGAGCTAAACAAGAAGTTTTACAACATCGGCCAGAAGCAAGTCACCGCCAACCTAGGAACTTGCGGCACCTGTGAAGAAAAGAGTAGACGCCCCAAAAAGGAATTGTTGTGAAACTATCATATCCGAGGGCATGAACGTCCGAGCCCAAGTATATCTGATTTCATTTGAAAGCGAGAAAAATGATATTAATTTTTGGGGCTTATCGACGCACCAACTGCCAGAGCCATATGACGTCGCCAACTCTCTTGACTATCTTGCAACTATCTTGATAAAAAATCAGGACCATCTCACAAAATTTGTGACTCTGAATGCCTTGAGATCAAAACGTGCTGAGGAGGTAGCCTTATCATCTCCTGGATATTTTTGCATGTTTGGTGCACCTGCAATTCTTCAAAGTGACAATGACAGGTAATTTACCAGCCTTCTGATCGAGAAGTGCACCAACATGTGGCCACAACTGAAGATAGTGCACAGAAAGCCTCGGCACTCACAGTCTCAGGTTTGTGCGACATTAGTATTTCGTCTCCGAATTTGTTGGGGTAGTTTTGTCATGTTTGCCTTCGGTACACTGACTATATTCATGCTGCTTGGTGAATAGTATTTTTACTCTTTTCATTGTCTTCTCTGTGGTCGTGATATATTTTTCCCGTTTTTTTCCAAGTCAGGGAGTTCATTCCCCCTCCCCCCACATACTCCAATCCAGCCCCCCCCCACCCTAAATAGTGATATATTTTAGGATACCACAACATACTGCTGACTGGAATGAGCATGGAGCTTGATATAGAATATGGTAGTATTGTTCGATGTTTTTCATGAGACGTGGCTTGAAACGGATCTGCTTTTCACAGAGGTCCGTTGAGAGAGCCAACCGGACCGTGCAAGAAAAGCTGGCGGCCTGGATGAAGGACAACTCTACCAAGCGCTGGTCAGAGGGCCTCTGGTTCATTCAATGGCAGTTAAATACGCAAGTAAGGCAAGCATTGGTGAAATAAAATAATCAAACTAAACGTGAAGTGAAAGCAAAGCATCAGCAGAAACCTCATACTACAAATACATCGTTTCCGTCCGGCTTCTAGGTAACTACTCAATTTCCTTTCGACTGTTTAATGTATATGGTGCGCATTTTCAAACATGCGTAACGGAACTCGCGTGGAAATCATATGTAAGGATGATACTCTTAAGAAAAGAAGCATTGCATAATAAGTTATAGTACCCGCTGTTTAGTTCGTCCAATTCAAGAAAATTACAATATTTTTTTGCTAAAACAGCCGCGACCTAATATAAACCACTCAGTATGGAACCGGGTGCGGCACGAACCATCACTCGTGTCTGTGTATGCGTTCACCCGGTTCCATACTGATTGGTAGTTATCAGGCCGCAGCCGTTCTAGCGAAATATATATTAAGTGATGATTCGTTCCGACACCATTTTTGACTTGCCTGTTGTGTTTTAACCGGATGTTTTAACCGACACTCTCATGCAAAGTATTTGATCGGGGTCACAGTTCGTAATTAATTGAGAATACAGAAAATTATGGGGATAGGTGAAATCAGTTTTTTTACTCATTTTAAAAATAGACGTCTCATCCAGTTGGCAGAATCTTACATTTAAGAAGCTCGTCAAATACACTATTAGAGACGTAACCTTTTGTAAGACATGCAATGGTTTTTATTAAATCTATTCATACAACTGAGCCTTCCAAAAAGTTTGGGACCAGCTGTACATGGTTTTAATAATGACCGCTGTTCTTAATGCCAGGTCAACGATGGTATCGGCCGGTCTCCCTACATGGCGATGTTCGGCATGGAGCCAAGGCTGGGACTGAAAACGAACACCCTACCGGCCAGCGTCGCTGCGGTCCTGCATACGGAGGATGACCTGCTGGACGTTCTTCAGACTCCAGCTACCAGTTTGACGCAGCTGTGCCTGCTCTGTGCCCGACCTGTTCCGGAAGGGGAGGAGTTGCCAAGCCGCCGAGCCGCGAGCAGCCGCCCAGCGGAAGCAGGCACGCGCCCATCAGAGCGCTCAAGCCGACCGCATGCTGAAGAGGTGGCACTCTGCACTCTCGGCGCTCGGCGTGGGAGACAACGTGACAGTCGGCATCCCGGACGTGGATCGCTCCCGCGTTGAACATAAGAATCTCATCTGTGTCGTATTAGAGGTAATTCCCCATTTCATGACTATTTTTCACTGCCGCCGCCACCATGCTCATGCCACGTGTCAGTAACAAACACATTTTAGAAATCAGTCTTAGAATTTATAGCAAAAGAAACGCCCCCCCATTTTGTCATGGAATAGGTTCTATAAGCATGCTTTGGTTTTGGCTAAACTGTTCATCGTACGTGCTTGAAATTCTTCCAATAAGCCGTTGAATTCCATTTAAAGAAAGCAGACTCAGAACATAAATTTTGGTTTTCGAGCATCAAAATATAGCTTTAAATTTACCCAACTACTATAACACTGCATTACTTTAGCACTTCGCAATACTATTAAAGGGAACATATCAATTTGTCAAAATTCTAAAAAGGCTAGTTATAGGTAAAATGGGTCTAAAATCAGGAAACCACATAGTTTCCCCTAAAATCACTCAAAACAGCGATACCGCCTTGTCTTTCCTAGGCTGACCCAAGCATGGCGTGCAATCACAAATTTAGCGACTTGCGGCGACTTGCGACTTGTAAGGTAGCATGGCCATGCCATTTGTAAACATTTATCACGTGGCATACGCTGCCAGTTTGGAAGATATTCTTTTATGATTTGAAACTAGATGACAACCACTTATTTAAGACGTATAAGCGTGCGGAAATTATATATAGAGAACTTTGGGTGAAGTGAAATGCGTCAATAGTGGTTTCTCAACACGCTCTACAAAACTGCTACCTCAGTTTAAAAGCCATTATACATGTAGGACACTCTCTTGAATTAGGTGATAATTTCTATAGTGTCCACTACCATGGCTATGTAGATTCCAGCATAGTTTTTTTGTGAATGCGGCTGATTCAGCTTTCAACTGACAATTGGTTTTCTGTACTTTCAGGTTCGAGACGACAGCTTCTTCCTTGGCTGCAAAGACTGCAGGCTAGGAATGTTCACTGCAAATCAAATTCAGCCTTGCAAAGAGGCTCGTCTACCTGCGGATGAGGTTCCCAACAAGAACGCTACCGTACGTGAAGCTGCAAGGCTCGTACGCGGTCCTTCAGGGCAAGGACTTAAAAATGTTAGTCTTATGCAATGTTAATAGAAATGAAATCATCAATCTTGTAAATTAACTAGTGAGTTTGTAAACTCACTGACTGGGCCGGGAGTTGGCAAACTAACTAGTTAGTTTGCAAAATAACGGATTTCTCATACTAACTGTAGCATAATATACCATTATATTGGGTTAATGAATCTTCCAAATTTCATTGCTTTTCCTAAAGCCCTGGTGTAGTGTATCTTAAGCAATTTTAGGAGATACTGGAGAAAAGTGAGAGCAGTTCTGTATATGGTTTCGCAGTTTCGGATGCCACGTCAAATAAGCACGTTAATTAATCACCCTTCCGCAGCAACGCCACTCTCACCTTTGAAAATACCACTAAACCCAACATGAGGCGTGTTTGGACCCAACCAAAGTGAAATTACGCCTGAGCTTTGGAAGCTGTAACATTTTAGCATCATTTCAGTATTAACATTTAACGTCGAACCCGCTTCCGTTGGAGACGGCAAAATACGGCGGCAATGGTTTCAGATTTGGGGATACGGAAAAGTGTCTCCCTTCCCACGAGAGTAGGGAGAGAGGGAGTTACAAACCCTGCAACCGTCGTCTGCTAGGGGAAGACATAACTTAAGTCTAATTTCTTATCATAAATTTTGTCCGAGCTGTTCAAAGTTTTGCTTTTGTAGTCGGAGTCTCACTAAAGTCATCAAGGGACTTGTCACGGAGACCCCGACCCCACCACCCGAACGAGTAACTCCCGCAATGAGGGGTTACTTTAGAAGCCAAAATCAACGTCCTGCAAAGCACAGGGACGGCCGCCCCGCTCAGGTCACCCTCTCATCAGTCAGTTGCCAGCCGACCTGCACGTCGGGTAAACTATTGAGCGCCGGAGCGACTCAGGGGAACCGATCCCAAGCCTGGACATGCACTGCCACTGCATGTTTCTGAGCAGCGGGCCGGAGCCCAGCGCTCTACCAACTGAGCAACCAGGGCGGCTAATTGGTTAAATAATTATGAACACTGCGTTTCGAAACTTGAACAGTGCTGTTCATCGCGGAATGTTAGATCCATACAGTATATTTGCAGTAAGCGGTATATAAAAGATACAAGCACCAAGACGCGCAACCATGATACCCCCGCGCGCGGGGCCCCTAAATAACGTCGGGGATATCGGCGCGGTACATGTCAGTGCTAAGAATGGCACTGGCAGGGTGTAACGCAATTAAATTAAAACACTACACATACACAGCCAATAAAAAACAAAAAAACACGATATCGCGATTCCGCGACATCGTGGTTGCGGACAACCTGACACCAATTACGGAATTTACATAAAATTTAATTAGGTTCCGTGGTAGTGATCGCGGGCTATTCCTGCTTTAAATTCCGAGACTTTCAGTCCGCGGTCAGACAGTCTGACTAAACAAGTGACAAGTCACAACCAACTTCGAGCCCCTGGCAGTCTTCTAGAGGAACCTCGGTCTTTTGATCCTATTCGAGGAATCTACATGACATTAGGAGTCTGACGAAGAGTAAGGAGTTTAGGGCGAGGATCTGCACTTTGCTCAGACATGTAGCTTGAGTACAACTGTTTTCTCTTTTCTTGAATAAAAAACAAGCTGTACAAAGGTATTTGGACTGTAAAGGATAATATGGTCGAAACGCTGTGTTTGTTGCAAGTTATTTATTTATTTATTTATTTATTTATTGCACTTCATCGAGCCGCTCCACAAAATATATGTGGCTATTCTTAGCCCGGAACACATTTGTTGAACACTGAGTTGTACAGAAAACACATTAAGAACACTAGAAAATACCAGGTTTGATTTTGCTAAAGTTGATCGACAACAACTAACACCGCTGACAACACAATATCTACTGTTCACTTTCCGACGTGGTACTCTTTAACCAGCACATCAAGTGTTTTTTGAAGGCATCCTTCCGCATTTCTAGCATATTCGGTGGGAGTGTGTTATATAGAGTGGGGGCTCGGTATGCTATTTCCTCTTCTTGTTTTTCGGTTCTCTGGGGCTGTTATCTGATCAGGGTCAGCAAACATGTTAAAGTTGGAGCCTTGATAATTGTCCAAAATCACTAGACGGTTGGGTTCAGAAGTAGCCGGTCTGCGGGGTGTGAAACCTGGTGACAAATGTAGCAGATGTTGCTCTGTCTGGGAGTCGCGGTCTTGTGTGTTGTTCTGATCTATCAGAAGAAGACTTGAAATAAGAATCAGAAGTCGTATTATGTTCATTGGAGCAAGTGTTGTCGAACTACGAAGTGTTATCAGAGGTGGAAATCAATCCTTCGGGTTGTCTGAAAGACCAGGAATAAACAGAGCCAACGCGAGCGGTCGCACATATGGGACCGCTCAGCGAAAGCTCTGTTATAAAACCTTATCCTTCATAGCATTGACGACGGTTGTAGTGTTTATAAGACCTAATATCGAGTTTCCAGGTAAACATGACTATTATTCGAACATTCTTTTTCAGTTTCGAGCAATTCACCCTCTCTAGAAAACAAGTGTCTAGCCGACAAAGTCACGAGATTTAAGAGTCAGAAGTTACCAAATTCTGTGAGTTTTTTAGCTCAGCTGTGGACTTTGCAGGTTAATGACTAATACGCTGGATATTTTAGGCCATCACCGTTCCGTGATGGCCTAAAATGACCAGATCCATAGGTGTAAGAATATCCAGAATCTTGGGGCTGGGGATGATGTACTGATTAAAATGATTATTTTTTTTTCATACAACACAAAGAGTTTACGGTTAGGAACTTTAGATATTGGGAGTCATTGCCCCCTGGCCCCTGTTCCTATGTCTATAGTAACATTTACATATATGAAATTGCCATAGTCACTGGGTTTTTGGAAATGGTGTCTGAAAAAGCGCTTCCGTATGAATTTTAAGAAATCATGCTCGAAAAAGCAAAATCCCTAACAAACCGAATTAGAAAAGGGGAGGAGGGTGTTCAAGCACTTCCCCTTCACCCCGTCTAAGACTCCGCTCCCCCATATTTCTCAGACCCTCAGTCAGTGTTATGTTATCTAGTTTATGGGCTAATGATTTTCTGCTTGGAAGCAAAACCTTCGCTAACGACTACTGATCGCGGAATAAGAATTTAAAATAAGATAAATATTCTGCTATCATGGAATCGCAAACGCGAACCGCAAAATTATCGATGGCGGAATAGCAATAGCGTACCGCCTATTTTTTGATCGCGTGAACAGCATTGAACTTGAACCAGTTGAGAACCAACTTTGCGGAGAGCCAGCGTGTACTTCGAGCGAGTGTTAATCCAATCAAACCTCTACTCCCCGTCCGCAAGTTTATCCCTCTGTTGTCAGCCGTCATGCCCATGGAGAGGCGGGGCTTATGAAATATATATGTGCGCTCAAATGGTAGTACTCTTGTGATGCGCTGTTTTTATGCCGAGATCTCAGAAAACTGACATATGGCGACAATCATCTTCAAAGCGCTCTACTTGATGATTTATTAAAGTTGACAAGCTTGTAACTCACTTTTCTCCCAGAATCTGAATGCACAATATTGAAAATTAATAGTGAACTCACAGCCATGGTTTCGAATTCAAGGTCTCGGCTTACACCATACACTAATTTTACACAAAACATTTTCCTGATCATCAATTGTATTAACACGCGCCCCGCTGTGGCGGGGGAGAAATTCACCCCCTCCTGGTTTTCCCCAGATAATGCAAAAACAAACTTAGGCAGAATAAGGAAACTTACAGTACCTCATCCCTGATCAATTTCACGCATCTGAACAAATTTTTTAGGTCGGGTCATCTCAGATCCAGGAGCTATTCAAGGTCAAGTGACCCGACCTCAAAACCCAAAATCACGAATTTGAAGCAGTACCTAAGGAACATCTGCCAACCGATAAGTTTCGAACTTTCACCATATGATGAGTTCATTAGGGTCTACAAATCTGCTATCTCGGAATCTCGATAATATTGGCCTAAGGTGGGGTCAGTTTTTTGGTCACCCCATTAAAAGTCTATAGTTAAAAATAGAAAGAGCTCGTTTTCAGTAAAGACTGGATAGATAAAGCTGAAAATTTTCAAAACGGGTATTCTTGCCACAATCTTGAAGTTTTTGACCATCTGACCTCTCAAAGACCATGTCAGGTCACAGGAACATACAGTGATTGTTTTGCCAATAACTTCTCACTGAATTGAGATGAAGCTCCCATTTTGCTTGCATTTTACTTAAATTGTCATGGGAAGTCAATTGATATGCAACATGGCCATACCAGGGCACTATGTGACCTTGACCTAGCTCGATGTTAAGTAATCTTCAACACTTGACCTAGCAAGGTCATATTATACACAATTCGATTCGCCACGAAAAAAAAAATCCAATGATGCACAAATATTTGCTGTCACTTCACTGAGTAAGAATATAGAGGGGTAAACATAAGCCGCCGTGTTGTAAGCCTAGGGAACCTTCTTTGACCTTTGCTGACCTCAATATTGACCTGACATAAAATGCTAGTTATAAATTATCTTCGTCTTGTCAAGAGCTTTCGAACGCTCTCCGTAATTTTCCTTTGGCTTTCCTTGGAAATGAGATAAGGAGGGGGACGAAAAACGCCCCCCAGCAGGGTGCGTCATGGCAGGGATCCCAGCGGGGCGTGTGTTAATGAAGACTATGAGGAGGGGCTGCGCCCGAATATATAATCGCAAATGTGCTTCATTATGCGCACAGGATTCAAGGAGAAAGGCCGATTGATAACTTGCGATCTTAAAATCATACACCTCGCTGCAGCACGACCAACTACATATATCTACATTTGGCGGACTGATTAATACATTGATCGGATCCGGTCACATGAATGTTCCATATTAATGAGGAACTTAAAAGGAATGTGGTAACTTTATAACATGATTTCAACTGAGATGGCCAAGTTTTAAAGCATGCCGCAAAACCCGGTACTCAATTTACCATTTGCCTTGAAACTCAGAATTTCCGTAGAGAAGTTAAAAACATGCCTGAAATGTACCCAGAATGTACCCAAAGCAGCCAGCCAAAGTTGTCAGCTGTTGGTGTGACGGCATATGCTGACGTCACGGCGAGTATTCAGCCAATTGAAACCCTTGAAGCCTATTAAATATGGTGGTAGTTGCCAGATCATGACGTCATCCTCAGGCAGAGGTTTATTTTTCACCCTAGAGGAACATTTTGAAAATCAAAATAGTTAACTCATTGTACATTTTTCTCAGAAATAATGGACGGTTTCATAATTTTCGGCTGAAAATACCCCTAATTACACTAAACTCCTTGATTGGACCAAGGTGCCACATTCCCTTTAAATGAGCGTTTTTTTGTAAGAAGATGGGCCAACACTTGAGAAGCCTCTGGCAGACGTGTGCCTGGTGCCGGGCCGGAGACTGCGGTGGAGGACAGGGAAAGGAGAGGGGTAAAGGTAAACGGCCGCCATGGCTGCCATGGCAACTGTTTGACCCGGAAAGGCGAAGGGGGTCATTGACTTGGCAGGGGCAAAGGTGCACCGTTCCGTGCTCTTGTTTACCAACAGTTCCACTGTGCCTCAGGTGAAATACCACAGTCCTCCCAAGGGATGCCAAAGCGGACAAGTCATCGACTGAGGCAGTCTTTTCGTCCCGGAGGGAGGGGGAAGTAGCGCCAGGTCCGTGGGGGGCTAAGCATCAGTAGGGCAGCAAAATTAATCATTGGTGATTGCGATTTCACCAAGTACACAAACTTTGCGCTTCACCCTTTCCATCGATTCAGGAAAGCCCGAGAGCTAAACTCACACCCTCGCGTCTGTGGTGTGAATGGAAGGGATAGCTGTGGCGGTGACAAATTATACCTAAAGATTAAATGCATTACAAACTTCTTTCTAAAGCACGCCTGTGGGTCAGAGGACGATGCTGTAAGAGCAGGGTCAGGATCGCTCATGGCCAGATCATAGCAATCCGTCATGGACGGAAATGGACGCAGGTTGGGGATTCGTCAGATCACTGGAAACCGGAGCAATGAGATTCGACTTCGTGCCACTGAGATGGATTGCTACCGACGACTTATTTATTTATTAGTGCTATATGAGCAACAGGGTCATACCCCAATAAGAGCTCAAGCCAGGAATCATAAAACATGGTCACGGTAAACAGGTCACATACAACTACAGGTAAAAATGAGGAGCCAACAAACTACAAACAACGATCACATTGCGAGCTGACTAAAATATGCACTTAAAACAGTAAACATAAGAATATCAAAGAGTTAAAAAGTTCACTTTGTTCAACTCGCAGCAAAGACTTAATATATAAGCGAACCTGTGCTCTAAACTGACCAAATGAAAATCTAAAAGGGTCGGAAAGTGGACATGCCGTCAGATACGAGTTAAAATTAGTGGTCGAGCGACAAAACAATCCACGCCTCACAGTTTCTACCCTTCCAAATGGAACATGCAGCATACTACCGAACATTGCCCTTGTGTTCCTTCCTGGGACATGAAAAGAAATTACCGAGCAGAAAGGCGGAGTCTATTTTTCCGGAGATAATTTTGTGTGCGAAAAGGATATCATATTGTAGTCGTCGATTAGCCAGAGTGTTTATTTTGAACGTAGCCAAAAGATCATGGTACACAAATGATGGTGAGCTTTTCGTTGAGCATGACGCGAGCCAAATCAAGAATTTATGCTGAATTTTGTCCAGTCTATCAAGATGAGTCCTGGCAGCCCCACCCCAAATTACGCAGCCAAACTCCATAATAGATCGAATGTTGCCAAAATAAGCCGCCATGATTGGTTCGGGTTTCAACTTCCGTCTCGCTCTCCCCTCTGAATGGCCAACCTGAAGAGACCGAATGATCAGACCTAGTGCCCTGTTCGCCTTACTAACAATGTGATTCAGGTGTTCTACAAACGTCAATTTAGAATCCAACCACACTCCAAGGTCCCGGATTGCACAGACTTTCTCTAGAGTAGAGTTTTGGATTTTGTATGTGGTTGGAATAGGCTTTCGTTTCAATGACACAGTGAACGATTTACATTTGGCTGGATTGAGTTGAAGCTTCCAAATGACTTTACGAATTGAAAGGATGTATGAGTCCCAAGTACCCTCAAAGGAAACATTATACATGCATTATCATTTCACGAATGTGGCAGCTTGCGACATGTCAGGTTGCGTGGCCATGGCATATTTTAAACATGTATCACGTGATATGCTTTGCCAGAAGACATATATTTTTCATGACTTAAAATAAGGTGGTAAGCCCCTTTATTCTGATCTTAAAATCTTGTAGAAATGTTTTACAGAGAGCTTTAGGTGTAATTAAATATGCCAATAGTGGTTTCTCGACACGCTCTACAAAAATATAATATACGTTCAAACACCATTATAAAAGGGGTACACTCCCTTTACCGGTGACGAGCCGGCAGCCACACGTCAGGTCAAAATATTCGTTTTGTCAGAGCGCATGCGCATATTCTAGGGACACACTATTGAAGGGAAAATATTTCACATGAGTCGCTACGATCGACGTCACAAGTTTACAAGGGACAGTCACATGCGTGAGGATTCCGCATTAAAGGGAATGTGGCACCTTCATAACGTGATTTTAACTGAGATAGCCAAGTTGTAAAGCAAGTCGGAAAACCCGGTACTCAATGTATCGTTTGCCTTGGAACTCGAGATTTCCGTAGAAAAAACTAAAACTTACCTGAAATGTTCCCCTCATGTACCCTTAGCAGTATGCAACAGTTGTCATAGCTGTTGGTGTGACGACATATGCTGACGTCACGATGAGTATCAGCCAATCGAAGCCCTTGAGGCGTATTGAATATGGTGGTGGTTGCCAGATCGTGACATCATCCACAGGCAGATGTTTATTTCTTTCTCTGGAGGATCAATTTACAAATCCAAAATATTGAGCTTATTGGACATTTTTTCAGAAAAATCATGGACGCCTTCTTGATTTTCGGTTAAAAGTTTCCTTAATTGCACTAAATTCTAGGATTTGACCAAGGTGCGACATTCCCTTTAAGAACAAGTACAACCCTAAACGATGTTTTCAACCCAAATCCGCAATTATTCGCCTAAAGGGATTTAAATCCAATCCAAAATCCTCCCCATAAAATAATTGCAAATACAACTACAATCCCCATCTTTGATTAAAATACATGATCTTGCATTCCTGTAATCCAATCCTGGTGATACCTGGTTAAATATTTTGAGGATCAATCGACTCCCACTGGAAAGACAAGCACACTCCCAAGCGAATAGACGCTCCTCCATAGCAATTCAGTGCGAAGTAGCAAAGTAATCTCGGCCTACTCAAGTAACCTCAGATGATCTCTGAGAAGTCGGATGCTCGAAAACTCAACGTGATGGCCAATAACGTGCTAAGAATATATGGTATGAAGAATTCAAAGTTGATCAATCCCTGTATTTACCGAAATCAGCCCTTTCTTTTTCCCCATGGACTTATCATTTTGTGGTAAAAAAACTGACCCCGTGTTATACCAACAGTGCGAGAATTCTGAGATAACATATTTTCAAACCCCAGCGACATGATCCTATTTTGAATGGTTAGGTGATAGACGTCTGATCAGGGATAAATGTACTGTAAGTTGTATTGCTCTGCGTATATTGGTTTTTACGTCATTCAGGGAACACATGGGAGAAGGGGCTGAATTTCGTCCTCCCCGCCCCACTGAGGCGCGTGTTGATGTCCATACGGGGCATTATACCACCCTTTTCCGTTCCGCTCACCCTACACTTTTGGCAATTGCACTGCACTGGCAGCTTCCCAGTCAATCCTATCTGCTTCATTAAGTTTTCGTCTGACCTAAGTTCCAAAAAAACTGTCAATCATGACCAACACTGAAATAACACCAAAGTAGAAACGCGAAGAATTCCAGGTGAAACGTTGCAGAAAAAATGGTTACCTCAAAATGCGGAAAATACGGCTTTCTTTATACCTCAGCAAAAGAAGTGCAATACAACAGCCACTGTGTAACGGGGATTGGCGACAAGATGGAGGCTGCTCCCCGCCGCCTATGTTCCACAGAGGCTTCCATACTAGAGTATCCCGTACACCAAACAAAAATGCGCCCTGACCACAGGCACCGAAAGCAGGGGAGCGGGGGTGACGCGTCCCCCTCTTGGCCAATCAGGGGACGTCCCCCCAAATTTTTGAGTTCATCGTCGTCAATGCTGTCAGATACCGAATATGCTCAAAATTGGCCTCCCCCGGTCAGCACCAGCCCGGGTCCGTCCTCCTGAAAAAATTCCGTGGCGGTGCCCCTGGCCCTGACGATTTAAGAAACTTAAAAACTAAATTTGCATCTACATATTTGTGAAGTGTGACATTAATGCTAAAAAACGCAAATACATTATTTATTTTTTGGGTGCAAACAAAGAAAAGGCACCTGCAGACAAAATTATGCTTGCTCCCCCGAAAATGTAACTTCCAAAAAAATTGTCACCGTGTGGAAAATTGGGTTTCTCACCATCCGTCTCACACAAACACCGTAAATTGATCAACACAATTGGTCCTGACATCTTCTGAGGCCGTCCTTTGCACGAAGTCGACTGTATTAAGCAGCTGAAGAGACGTGCTCGGTTTCCGACATCGACGTAGGACCAGAGACAATGTGAGACATTCTTCTCCCGGCAACGCTCCTTCTTACTATTTTACTCGACGCTGTTGAAACGACATCGCAAACAGGCCCTCATCGCAATCAAACTTTTCAAAGATCATGCAGCGAGACAACAAGGACGTGAGGCGTGCGGTTGAGAAGAGGGGACTGTGACGTCACTGCTTGAGAAGAGGGGACTCTGACGTCACTGCCAGGATAGGCGTGAGTGTGACGTCAGCACAGGAGCTATGGTGGGAAGGGGTGCTGGGAAGGAGCGCACACCGATCCTGACGCCGTGCCCCCGCACACAGCGCAAGGTGAGTTCCGCAGTCGCCCGGTGCTGTACCACGCCGTTGTCTGCTGAAACAGTTGTCTTCTGAAGCAGTGAGCAACACCCTCCTCCATACCCCTGGCTAGACGCTCACCACGACTCAATAAGCATTTAGGAACCTAGACTTTATAACTATTTAAAAGCCTAGAAGACATCTGAGATCCCATGTTTTTGAGACTTATATCCCCTGGGACCGGGCTGAATCTTTTATTTTACAAAATCATGTTATTAACACTTTCGCAGAGGTGGAAGCCGTTTCGAATTTATTTTTGAAACATCATCTCTACTTCCACTACCTTGGCTAGTTGAACACTCCTTTGTCGATATTTTGAAACTGCTACCTCCCACTTCACTCCCCCTCTTTTACTAAAACGTCACTAAAGCGCTACCCTAAAACACAACACAACATCAACTTGATCTGTTATTTTTACCGAGAGTTAAAACATTTCTCTGATATCCAACTCCTATTTTATGAGAGTCGCAGCTGCCCGCCTACTGCACCGGCTGTAGCTCGTACATGTCTTAGTTGTTGGGCATGTGGCACACACATGTGGCATACCACATCCCTTTAGCTGAGTTCAGACGGCTGTTTTCTTTTTGGTTCAAGCGGCCCCCGGCTGAGTTCTGATGGCTGGTTTTGTTCGGACGGTTTCTGAACTGAATTCAGACGTTCAGACACCTGTTTTCATGTTTGTTCGTTGGTTACACGGCTCCTCGACCCCAGAACTTAGTCACTGACCAAAAATTAGAGGGGGAGGGGTGAGAAGAGTGTCGTCAGTGAAACCTTAATTGTTCACTGAGACTGAAGCACCTATTGCATAACGATTGCAAATTGAATTTGCACTCCTCGTGCCTTTCCGCTCGTACTTCCAATTCAAGTCATAAGTTGTATCGGAAACCAGAGATAGGAAAATCTTCTGATGATTTGTAATGTAAAGGCCGGGCCGGATGCCCCGTGGCGGTGCCCATGTCTCGACCTTGTCTTGTAGTTAAAGATCTAAATTACAACAAAAGTGTGATATAGAACAGTAGCAGTCTTTTTATTATGCGGCCTCGAAATTCTTTAGAACACTCCAAAACTTGTCGCGAAATACGAGCGCTATTTTTGGGAGCAACAATTCTATGCAATAAACTGTCAATGACAATAGCATGGATAAATAATGGTATCAACAGCAGCACCACAAATTCAACACAAAGCCATATTCAAGGTTCAGCCCACGATTCGTAAAATTTAGTCCCAGAGACCTTCATTGCCCCGAGAGAATAACGCAGTTACCCCAAATGTTGTCACCACCCATCAATCCCTCATTTGAATACCACTTTATAAGCTGTTAAAGTGTTAGATCGTCCAGCGATAAAGAAAGACGAGCAGAAAGCAGTCAGAAAGAGACCATAGTCATATCTGGCTCATGAGTTTTTGCAAGTGAACCACTACTACATGATTTAAGTTTCGGGATGCATCGGTGTGGGGAAGGTGGCGTTACCGTCGATGTCTGTCCGCCAGATGCCACTGTCAACCGTTGCTCTGCTGCTCCTTGGCGTGGCGTCACTTGCGGCGTCCGAAGACGTTGCAGAAGGTGCACCAGGTCAGTGAAATATTCCTACCATCATATTCCTACCATCATCTTCCTACCATCATCTTCCTACCATCATCTTCCTACCAACATCTTCCTACCAATATCACCCATGGGACGTTCCAACGGGTGATAAACACACTCCGTGCGAGTTTTCAAGGTATGTACAAAATTAAGCTATAAATTACATGTTTTATTTCGATCATAGGATAATCATGAACAATACACTGAGATTATTTGGTCACAATGAATCTTGAATTTATATTTACGTAATGCTTTTAAATAAGTCCTCGCTTATTCTCTAGAAAAAACACCATCGTTAACTTTTACGCCGTAGTTAAAGGCAGTGTGGCACGTTTATAACGTGATTTTAACTGAGATAGTTAAGTTGTAAAGCATGCCAAAAACCCGGTACTCAATTAATCATTTGTCTTGAAACTCAAAATTTCCGTGGAGAAAGGCTAAACACCCACCTGAAATGTACCCCAAACGTACCCAAGCCAAGCGGCCACAGTTGTCAGCTATTGGTGTGACGACATATGCTGACGTCACGGTGAGTAATCAGCCAATGAAACCCTTGAAGCCTATTAAACATGGTAGTAGTCGCCAGATCATGACGTCATTCTGCAAGCAGAGGTTTATTTTCGCCCTGGAGAAACATTTCAAAAATCAAAGTATTGAGCTGATTGTACATTGTTTCAGAGAAATAATGGACGGTTTCATCATTTTCAGCAGAAAATACCCCCAATTTCACTAAATTCACTTTACATTCCTTTTAAAGGGAATGTGGCACCTTGGTCCAATCCGAGGATTTTGTGTAATTAGGGGTGTTTTTAGCCGAAAATCATGAAAACGTCCGTGATTTCTCTGAAAAAAATGTACAATGAGCTCAATATTTTGATTTTTAAAATGCTACTCTAGGGTGAAAGATAAACCTTTGCCTGTGGATGACGTCATGATCTTGCAACTACTACCGTATTCAATAGGCTTCAAGGGCTTCAATTGGCTGATAACGCACCGTGACGTCAGCACTGTTGTCACACCAACAGCTGACAACTGTGGCCGCCTGGCTTGGGTACATTTGGGGCACATTTCAGGTGGGTTTTTAGCCTTTCTCCACGGAAATTTTGAGTTTCAAGACAGATGATCTATGGTGTACCGGGTTTTCCGGCATGCTTTAAGACTTGGCTATCTCAGTTAAAATCACGTTATAAACGTGCCACATTCCCTTTAACTATGGCGTAAAAGTTACTGATGGTGTTTTTCTTCTGGAGAATAAGCGAGGAATTACTTAAAAACATTACGTGAATATAAATTCAAGATACATTGGGACCAGATAATTTATGTTTATTGTTCCTTATTATCATATGATCGAAATTAATCCCTTACACGAACAGATAATCCCCTTCTGTTTGATTATCTGCAGTGTGCAGTACGCGTTTCGTGTCGTTTGACTTAAAACGTAAGTAATTAGATTGGTACGCTAGGTTTTGGGCTATGTATGAATTTTTCATGTCCAAGAGCATATTCTTTGTGAGTCCTTCAAAATAAGATAGGCGGAATGCTTTGAGATCTTTTGTCTACATTATGTACTAATTTTTATTCGCCTCGACCGTCTCTGGTGCAAGCTAGAAGAATATAAAAATAAGAAGTAAGTCATCATTTTTGGCCTACTATCCTCGTTTCGTCGCTAATCTTTCTCCTTGATTTATTTCTTGCTATTCACGTGTTTTTAAGAGCTCCTTCAAGAAAAAAGCTTCTGTGGCAGGAATATTGAAATATTTCAGGAAGGCTAATTTTAGAGAACAATAAAAATCAAGTTTTGTGAAAGAGAACATCAGCACCGGAAATTAAAGAAAATAAAAATATGCAACAATTGAACATCAGTGAAGCAAGATCAACAAGGTCACAGACAAGATGGAGCACAAGCAACGAAATTTATCAGATCGAAGACGAAATGAAAACGAAGCCGAAGAATCGAACATTTTCATACTCATATTATTTTAGTTTAAATGTTCTAAGTGTGTGTGCGATTGTATGTGTGTGTGTTTTTTTACCGGTGCCTAATCCTTATCCTTATCTTTACTCTACCTGAGGCTGTGAGCGCATGCGCCTGTGGCTGCAGCGACCCCTCCAGGTAGAATCCCATCCTCTTGATCCTCACCTTTCCTTATCCTTATCCTTACCATCTCCTTCCATAGTTTATAATCACTTCATACTCATTGCGACGACACTTTAAAATCCACCTCATTTTTGTGGAAGTGTGAGAAATACATGATACATGATGAATTTATAGCTTAACTGTGTACCTTGAATACCTCAATGTTACGTATGAAGCGCCGCTGGCTCTGGTGAACCCGCCATGTGATAAGGGTACGTTGGCTGATTGCTAGCCCCAGTGTTATGTTTCGGTTCGTCGGCAGGTGGCATGGAAGGACGGTTCCTGCTTCCCTGGGTTCACCAGACCGAAACCAGTACTTTGGTGCACTTCACCACCGTCACCAAGATCACAAGCTGCACAAGTAAGAGGAAGACAACGAACTTGGGCGAATTCAGGGGGGCTCGTGCTTCTCAGTGGAGCACTGCCGCCCCTGCACTGCGCTTCGCACGCCCCCTCCCCTCTGAAACATCACTCCACACAAATTCAGATGCGAGTCGCGGTATGATGCCTGCACGGTCCGAGTTGGTGCTCCTCGTGAAACACCACTGAAACGTGCAATTTCTGCATGGAATATAGAAGAAAATGCAGCGGTGCCCATAGGCCGCTGTCCCGCTATCATAATATGTGAGGCCTTTTGGTGCGTCAATAGAATTCAGTAAATATCTTACAACAAGGTTATAAAGAACTACCTTCATGGCAAATATCGCGCAAAAATGTCGGAAAATAAGCTCACGCTTGGCCTCTTAACACCCGCCCCGGTGGGCCTCTGAGTTACCTTCGTCCTGGTGGGGGTGTTTGAACAGTAACACCCCCTCCGAACTCGGCCACTAAGCGGGATAGCGAAAAACGCGAAGGCTGGTGGATAGCTCCTAAATATTCATGCCGAAACTAAATCAGTCACTTTTTGGCTCAGGTCAATATTGCGGTCATGACAGGTCAAAGAAGGTGGCAGTTTGAGTATAGTTTTTGGTCTCTAGCGTCTGATAGCGTTGAGTTAGAATCATTTTCAGGCACCATTCGCTTCTCTTGTCACGGCGAATCAAATGATGTATAATATGACACACACTAGGTCAAACACACAAAAATTGTCCGACCCCAGTTCAGGTCAAGGTCACTTTCCAGCCTAACAGTCAATATGCATATCAATCGACTCAAAATAGCAATCCAAGCGTAATTCTATCAAAATAAAAGCTGTATCATCATTTACTGCAAACTTATTGACCTAAGTCTAAAAACTGCTTAAGTAGCCCCAGATGATCTCTTAGAGGTCAAAGGTAAAAAATTGCAGCGTGAACCTGGAAAGGGGACAAGGATACTAAGATTTGGGAAATATAAAGGTATTTTCAGCTGTATCTACACAAATACAACCAAATTTCTGTTCTTTTTCATGTATTTCCAATGAGGAGGCCATGATCCGTACCTGACCCTAGATCGTCGATGTGAAAAATCTCGAAACGTGTTTTGTAGCACTCGGTGGGCCCATTATGTGGTTATAAGTTTCAATCCGATAAACTCACCCATTTCTTACTTATGCCACTTGCAAAAAGATTTGAAGGTGAGATCACTTGACCTGCACTGGTGACCTGACCTGAGATGACACAACCTTAAAATTTTGAGGGAAGTTGCAGAACTTATCAAGGATAATGTGTGTCAAGTACAGCGGCGCTTTGTGCCACCGTTTTTTCGCACCACCGGAAAAGCCCGAGCGGGTGTTCAAAGACGCCCCTCCGGGGCTAGGGTTATCACGCGCACTGACGGGGTCACGTACTCTCCCTCGGGCTGTTTTACTGATGGCCTGGCAACTGCGGCACTCAGTGCTGCCGTACTTAGCACAGCTGGTTTCTGGTCTTCTTTGCGGCTTGTGTCCAAATTTTGGGTTCAGGTAATTTTAGGTGAGGTCAAAAGTGCAGGTCAAGTAACCTCCCTTTTAAAAAAGTTTAAGATAGCATAAGTAAGAACAGGGCTAATTTATCAACCTTTCGTAATTTTCGATATCGATGACCTAAGCTCAGGTACGAGCCATGACCTCTCTGTCGGAAATGCATGGGTAAAATGGTTTAAGCTCAATAACTCCGGTGAAAATAAAGATACCACGTTTATATACAAATTAGTCGGCTTTCTCATCGCTGTAGGCTCATAATATGCGTTTTGCAAAAATGTGTCAAAACTCAAATTTGAACTGGCAGCCTCATACTATATATCACTCTACGCGGCCTGCTGAGAGAACTCCAAAGTTGTAGATAGTTTTATTACAGATTTTCTACGTCACCTGCTATGACTAAACGTCTTCATTTCCATTATATCTCACTCTTATATGCCTATGGTGACATATTTTGGCCTCTGGTGACCTTGGGTTTGAAGTGACGACAAATTTATAGAACTTGTTTTTTTACCTAAAACACATGCTGGGCTACATAAAGCAGTTAACCAGTTCTTTTATCTGGCGCGATTTTCTACATTTTAGGAGGAGGCAGTATTTTCTATATTTTAGGGAGTGGATGCCCGCCCCTCCCTCCCAACGTCAAGGCGGAGGTGGTTCAGACCCAAGTATTGCGTGTGTTAAGACTTGCGTCTAAGAAATTACCAGTTTCTGTTACAGTAAAAATTTGGCTTGACATTGGGTAATGTTGTCAGCGTGAAAAACTGGTCAGGACCTAAACCTTGTTTCATAGTCATAGATTGGGGGCACAGTGGGAACATGCCCCCACCCCCTCAGATTGTTTTCCAAGTAGGGAAAAGTGTCCATATTACGCACAGTGACTTTTTACGCACGGCTGTAAGAAAATGCCCCTAGATGGTAGCTCAATCGAATTCCATTCAGCTAACTATGTTTACCACGCTCGGCTGTCTTTGTTTGCTGCGTCGTCAGCCCAGAGATGCAGTAAGTACGCTGGTTGTCACAAACTCAATGTGACATATGCCTCCTTTGTCACCTGGAGCTGGAAATTGCGATTGTATGGGTGTATGCTATTTCCAATATGCTGAATGTCCTTTCCCTGTCTCTTCCTTTTCCATATATATATATATATATATATATATATATATATATATATATATATATATATATATATATATATATATATATATTCGAATAAGTAGGCAAAATATTTTCGCATAAGCATGTTTTGTTAAAAGATATGGCATATCTTGTTTTTTCGAGCTTCTTCCTAGTTTTCTCCAAGGGTGGCAGAGTGCATTTTTGTGAATCTGATAGTTGATTTATTATTTGCCCGCATGTTGACATGTTTTAAGCACACATTTAATGTTGCGACGCGTTTCTGAAGCGACGTCTTCCATTATCAAGCAGTTAAAACACTTATAAAACCACTCGTAGCATAGTTGAAATATATCTAAAATACTTTGAAAGGTCAATTATTTTTCCATTTGATTATTACCATGGAATAGTGACACAATGAGACAGGCTCCTCTTCTATGCAGCGCTAGAAGAAAAGCCGCAGTGTGATGGTCGGGTTGCTCTGTTTATCTCCGGTTGCATGCTTCTTATCAGTATTGCTTCATGAATGAAGAGTTTTGTCCGGTTTCGTTCCTGTTTCAGACCAGTGGTGTTCTCTGTTAGGTCTTTTCGGGTGAGGTTGTAGCGATGTTCTAATTTCATGTGGGTTTTGGGAGCTCCTTCTGCAAGATGCATGGTAAGGCGTCGTCTGGACAACGTCGTTGTTGTGGCACCCATGTAGCTACACTTACGAAGCTTACAATGTTCGTGTGGGCATAAGAACTGGTAGACTACATTGGTGCTTTTCAAATGGTCACGTTTGGAGTTTAGATTATTTTTCAAAATCAGGTTGTGCACTTTTTTGTTGTTGTAATATGTGATCAGGTTGAGTCGATCTCCTTTGTTTTTGGGTTGGACGTTATCATGCACGATCTTCTGCAGTACTCTTTCATCAGTTTTGTATGATGGGCTCATTTGGTTTTGATAGTATAGAATTATCCTTTCTTTTCCGTTCTCTTGTTTTTCTTCTTTCTTTTGCTTAGCCACATGGGCAGTCATTTGTTTGTTAATTTCTTGGTCGACAATTTTGTTAGTATAGCCGTTGTTGACTAAAACTTTTTTACCCGAGTCAGCTCAGCGTGAAGGGTTGTCCAGTCTGATGACAGTTTGATGGCTTTGCTGACGTAGGATCGGATGACGCTGATTTTGTACCGGTCAGGACATTCACTCCTGGCGTTTAGACACCGACCGGCATCTGTGGGCTTTTTATAGACCTTGGTCTTAAAAAGTCCGTCCGTGTTTTCAACCTCAACGTCAAGGAGTGGGAGCTTGTTGTCTATGCTCTTCTCGGTGGTGAATTTGAGGACAGAGTTGGCTTCAGGATCTTCTTTGACTTTTTGATGCTTATCTTCGTTGTCGATGTCCAGGAAAATGTCATCTACCTAACGATAAAATAGGTACGGCAGCGTGTTCATTGATTTGATGACATGGTTTTCCACGTTGCACATGTACGCGTTGGCGAACAGAGGGCCGAGTGGTGACCCCATCGCAACACTATCAATCTGACTTTAGAGCTGGTTATTGGGAGCTCTAAACAGAGATTCGGACGTGAAAGCCTTCAGCAGGCTCCTCATGATGTTAGGGGCCAGGTTTGGTGGTGGCAGTTCCGGGTGGTTGTACACGTCTTCGAGGACAACGTCAATGGTTTTAGTAAATATATATATATATATATATATATATATATATATATATATATATATATATATATATAAAAGCTTCTATGTTCCTCGATCACCTCGTCTAGTCTAAGGTTGATATCACGCCTCAAGTCCAATGAAATATCAAGGCCTTCGTAAGTCTCATAAAGTTCGTTAAGCTCCGACTTCAATAAACACACCAGTTTCTTCTTCTTCTCAATTTGCACTGTTGACAGCCTTTCCTTAAATCTAGAAACAAATCGTTATGGGCCGGCGGCCACGCTGGGAAGACGTGAGCGGTGTACCGCGGTCTGACGCGCCGGTGTGTGTTCCAGTTGACCCTGACATGACGAACGCACCGCCGTCATGCAGCGGACGCCGCCGCCGCCGCCGCCGCCGCCGGAGTCACTCCACTGATGACGCTTCTGCTCCGGTGCCTGAGGATCAGCTGACGTAAGCTCTAGGCAGAGATAGACAGAGGTGATGGGGACAGGATCAGCGACGTAGCTCTGGCAGAGATAGACAGAGTATGGGGATGCCTAGATCAGCTGACGAAGCTCGGGCAGAGACAGACAGAGGTGATGGGGATGCCTGAGGATCAGCTGACGTAAGCTCTGGGCGAGACAGACAGAGGTGATGGGGATGCCTGAGGATCAGCTGACGTAAGCTCTGGGCAGAGACAGACAGAGGTGATGGGGATGCCAGGATCAGCTGATGTAAGCTCTGGGCAGTGACAGACAAGGTGATGGGGATGCCAGGATCAGCGACGAAGCTCTGGGCGGACAGACAGAGGTGATGGGGATGCCTAGGATCAGCTGACGTAAGCTCTGGGCAGAGATAGACAGAGGTGTGTGAGCAGGAATAAAAGCCCGTTAAGCATTAACATGAAAGGATACCGATTTTGTATTGCTAAGTCGAAGAGCATGATTGCTAAGTTATTGGAAAATTGTAAATTACATTTCCCTAGTGCTCCGAAATCCACGGTGCTGGGTGGATAGTTACACCCAGACAAGCTGAATTATCCACTAATTCTTGTGTCATTTGCTCAAATTTCCAATCGATTTTTTCAAGTAGGGTCTTCTTAGCACGGTTTAATAATCCTGGTGCATAAAGTTATTGTACCTACTAACGGAAAACAGAGTCTACCTAAAATTTAAAAAAAGGTTTGAAGATGGGTTCGAATTATCTTTCAAAATACTGCTACTTTTGCATTTTCCACTTGCTGACTATATTTTCCTATATGATTGTATAACAGTGGTTGGCAGATATTACCACATAAACCAACACAGCAGACAAATGAACGCGTTTCGACAAAAATTGTCTTCTTCGACATCTATGGCATGAGGGATAAGGAACCCGTCACCAAGACATGCAGCAGTTTCATCGTTTGGGTTTTTGTGCAAAATTATCGTGCGACAGAACTATAAAGACTTAATATCTTTATGGTAATAGAACATTAAAGATCATCCTTTAAAATCACGTGTGCTTGATCATTCGTGAACAACGCTAACCTTAACAACACCGTTTATGTTACCATATTTTAGTCATTGGGTCCCTTACCACCAATAGGAGATATGTCATAAAACCATCAGTGTTCTCTTTATGTCCAGACTAGCGTAATGGCCAGATACCTGTGCGATCTAAGTGAAAAATACAAATACAAAAAAGCATATAAAGACATCATAGTTGTGTCGCACGATAATTTTGCACAAAAACCCAAACGATGAAACTGCTGCATGTCTTGGTGACGGGTTCCTTATCCCTCATGCCATAGATGTTGAAGAAGACAATTTTTGTCGAAACACGTTCATCTGTCTGCTGTGTTGGTTTAAGTGATAATTTCCTATATGAATTTTACACTCAGCACACTGCATATATTTCCCTTACAGGAATTTTTAAGGGGAAGGAAATGAGTTCAAACCATACATATAAACTCTTACTGATGTACTTCCAAGAAACAGCATAAAAGCTGTACTGTTACCATGAATGAATTTTTTTCAGAAATTTGTTTTCAAGATTTCAAGCACGTAGCTCTGGCTACTTCTCATTAATCCCTCACCCTTAGTTACTTATTGACATCTACAGGTTCATCTGGAAGTTGAGATGAAGCATGAAACAATAGGTGTATTTACAGCTAAGGAATGGTATAATTTGTCGATGTGATATATGTATCGTTACACAATTATGGTGCAATCAAATGCCTGAAAGGGATGAGGTGGCTTAGTGGATTGTCTTCTAAGCCACTGGTCCCGGGTTCAAGTCCCGGCGAAGTCCCTGAATAAGTTGATCTGATCCTCAAAATTCCCTTCCAACAGGGTGAGAGCTGGCGACGCTGTATGACCCTGGCAGTTGGTGCGTCGTTAAATCCCAACAGTTATTAAATGCCTGAATATCCAAACACACTCGTTTAGCACTTAACAAGAGTGCCAAATTTTTTATCTAGCAGTAATGATTACACATTATTGGTTCATTTCTTATTTTGCTTCCTGGCTAGCCATGACCAATACCAGTTGAAAACTGCATGAGATATAGGTATTCTATCTAATGATCTTAAGTATTATTCATATCAACAACTCTGCTCATTGAATATATTTCACAGTAGCAATACCCTAAAAATGAACCCAATGCTGCTCATATTGAAAGCAACAAAAATAATATGTATTTTCCAGTTTTGGGAGAGATTTTTCCAATTTAGGTGAATAATATGAATTTTCCAATTTAGCTGCTTCAACCTTAAGGAACCATTTTCACATGAAAGTGAGGTTATAGAGGAGATATAACATATTTAAGAGAAATTCCCATTACAGAGACCAGCGCTTGCAATACCAATCAAAAATAAATTCCTTTAAAAGCGTTTATATGGAAACTCATAAAATCCACCGGTGATACACCGAACTCCTATATGATTACGCCAAGCTGTGTATTTGCTATGCTGACATGCACTAATTGCGGCAGGCGGCATCATACGGAAGCAAGCTTGACACCCTCTCGGATTACGCCTGCGGAGACGAAGGGCCAGCTTCGCTTCCTGATTCCACTCACGTCGATAGTCACCCACCACATGACCATGACGTCCACCGAATTCTTCTTGGGCACCACAGTCTCAATCTCCTTGGCGTGTACTTACACGGATAGCCCTCTCAGTCTAAACAAATGCTGAGTGTGCATAGTAACCAGATGGTGGTTGGACCTACACTGTATCAGACCTTGAAGTTCTTTCAAATGGGAAGCTCTTGTGACATTTGTAAGGTCCTCTTCTTTTCTTTCACATGTCCTTGTCTTTATAATTGCCCTTCCAAAATATCTCACATCATAGTCATTACGGTGGCACTTGAAAATGCAGCCCAAACGTGTGCAAGTGTTTGTAATAAATGAAAATGGAGAATAAACGCATAAAACCATATTCCCAAATGATAAACAATAGATGTATGATCAAAAGGCCAACTGGTATCAGGCATACACAAACCGCTCTAAAACCTATCATACCACCGAGCGAAGCCTATCATATGGCACTTTCACTCCCTCCCTGCGCTAATAGAAGTTGTAACAGAGTGCTTTGCTCGCACCGAAGCGGTACATAACCGATTCGTGCCAAAAGCTGTTGTTGTTCTTGTTTATGTTGAGTTGTTTTGCTCGTTTTACTTCGTGATGCACGCGTTTGTCTAGTTACTTTTTATTGTTATTGCTGATGAATGGCGTTGTTACCAGTTGAAAATACACATTGCGTTCTATTCTGAGAGTGTAAGTTCTAAGAACCGAGGGCGCGTAGATAAAGTTTATTCGTGAAGACTGGGAAGACACCACGTGGAAACGCTGGATTACTGGACTGATAGCTTTGGGAAGAACTCCACCTCGGTGACCCTCGAAGTGCCTTACAGGAGGACGAGAGCCCTCCACGTCCTAGCTCAGTGACGTCTGAAAGACATGCCAAGGCGGAGGTTCAATCTAGTTCCATTAAATCTTACATAGTTTATATACGACTTGAAAAAGAACGGGACAATAACATGGAAATGCACGAGCGATGGAAAACAAAGTTAAACATGATCCCAAACCAAATGAAATTATGGTGAGCATTATTCTTGTGGGTTACGCTCAAAATTAGAGGTGCACCTGATTCTGGTTCAGGCCGGATTGGGGACACGTGACTCAGTGGTAGAGCAGCTACCTCCATAATTAGAGGTGCACCAGGTTCTGGTTCAGGTCGGATTGGGGACACGTGGCTCAGTGGTAGATCACCTATCTCCATAATTAGAGGTGCACCAGATTCTGGTTCAGGCAGGATTGGGGACACGTGGCTCAGTGGTAGAGCACCTACCTCCATAATTAGAGGTGCACCAGATTCCGGTTCAGGCAGGATTGGGAACACGTGACTCAGTGGTAGAACACCTACCTCCATAATTAGAGGTGCACCAGATTCTGGTTCAGGTCGGATTGGGGACACGTGACTCAGTGGTAGAGCACCTACCTCCATAATTAGAGGTGTACCAGATTCTGGTGCAGGCAGGATTGGGAACACGTGACTCAGTGGTAGAACACCTACCTCCATAATTAGAGGTGCACCAGATTCTGGTTCAGGCAGGATTGGGGACACGTGACTCAGTGGTAAAGCACTTACCTCCATAATTAGAGGTGCACCAGATTCCGGTTCAGGCAGGATTGGGGACACGTGACTCAGTGGTAGAACACCTACCTCCATAATTAGAGGTGCACCAGATTCCGGTTCAGGCAGGATTGGGAACACGTGACTCAGTGGTAGAACACCTACCTCCATAATTAGAGGTGCACCAGATTCCGGTTCAGGCAGGATTGGGGACACGTGACTCAGTGGTAAAGCACTTACTTCCATAATTAGAGGTGCACCAGATTCCGGTTCAGGCAGGATTGGGAACACGTGACTCAGTGGTGGATCACCTACCTCTTGAGAAACCTGCACACAAAACCACCCTTAACTTTTTTCAAATCATCAATAACCATATAATATGTCATCTAGAAACCCCCCATTGACAATCGGGCAACCAATTTTGAGAACTTTTTTGCAGCTGCTCACAATTCTCAGCGAACTCGAGATCAAAACTGTTTACACTTCTTAATATCTTTCTGTCTAGTAAAGAAAGACTATCTGTTTTCTTAGATTGTTCCTTAGCAACAGAAGTTCGCTCAGTTATTATTATCTCAATTATTTTAATGGGCTTATCATTAATTGTCAAATGCTGACTGCGGCTAAGCCGCTTACAGTAGCCATGTTTCCATCACTATCACATGATAAGCTAGACCCGTACGATGATTGCGGGCTTAACCATCTGAATCCGTTGCTCTCTTGTATTAAATATGCTTTGCTCGAATTAGTTAATCAGTATTGATCACACCATGACTATAGGTTCTGGCTACAGAGAATTCATTCATTCATTCACTCAAGTATATTACGAACACGGCAAACATAAAAAACATTACAAACACACGCCCTATGACGTTGGCAGTTGGTGCGTCGTTATACTTCCACTAAAAACACACAAACACTATTCACTCATACAAGATATGTTCCATAGACATTTCTCTGTCGTTAATACATGTTTATATTTAGTGGTTAGGGCCACAAAATCCCTCAACACGTCCATTGACGGGGGCGGGTACACGCCCCCTCGGGTTTTTCGGAGATAGCATAAAAACTGCGGCGCGTAGCGCTGCCGTACTTGGCATACCTTTTTCCTCATCATTTTTACAACTTCTGTGAAAATTTTAAGGTTAGGTCATCTCAGGTCAGGTCACCAGTCCAGGCCAACTGACCTGATCTCAAAAAAGTTTAAGATAGCATAAGTCGGAACAGGGTGAACTTGTCCGATTCAAACTCACATCACATAGTGGGGCCACCGAGTTCTCTAAAATATGTTCCGGTATACTTTTATATCGATGACCTAAGGTCAGGTACGAGCCATGACCTCTCCATTGGAAGTACATTGGAAAAATGGTTTTGACTGAATAACTCAGTAACGGACGGTGCTAGAGCGTTTATTTTAGCTGCAGTAGACTTGCCTTGTCTTTGCAGTTCTAATTATATGGATTTCACCTAATTTGACCTTGACCTGACCTCAGGTCAGTTCAAATCCTTGATTTGACCTAGCAAGGTCAAATTATGTATCATTCAATTCGGCTTGCTGCGAGGATTCATACAGTTCTAGTTGCTTTTGCTCTATCTTCACTTGTTCAGATGAAATGGCCGAAACCCTTTATTTAAATGTTAACCTTTATGACGGCATGTTTTGACCTCTCGTGACCTTAAATGTGATCCTGAAAAAAATTGTTCAAATATTTTTGATGGTGAAGTGGATGGGCTACCCAACACTGTTTACCACTTTTTGCTACCTACCGTGATTTCTCGAGGTCTTGGGGGGGCGGGACCCGCCCCCCGTCAAAGCGAAGGTGGTTCAGACCCCCGTCAATGCGCGTGTTAAAGGAAGCGTCTCACTTTTATGATGAGTTTTGAACTGAGACAGTAGTTTTGTAGAGCGTCTTGAGAAAGCGTTATTGCCATATTTAATTTCACCCAAGGCTCTCGGTATAACATTTCTGCCAGCTTTAAAGTTCGAAGTAAAGGGGCTTATTGCCTTATTTCAAACCCTGAAGGAATGCCATCCATACGGTTGCAGTAATCTGATTGGTCGCAAGCCCGAAGCCTCGCCCACTCACTGAAAATACCATGCTAGCGAGTAAACCAGCATGCAACTGCCTGTCGACCAAAAACCTCGGGCGAGTTAACGTCTATTGCAGAGCGAGATTGGGCCGAAATGCACCCAATAGCCGCGACACGCTTCACATCCTCCCTCCCCTGTACTTGCCAAAACAAGTACCAATTGCTGTTTCTTTTTAAAATCTAACACTGGAATTTGTTTCTTTACATCGGGCATATGCATTGTCTCTCCACCACTGAATAAACACGGCCGCCTTAACGACATACGTTGTTCAGGTTTTGCACCTGGGCTTCTTGTACTTCACATGATTTTTGCCATGCGGAAACACTGTGAATGGGCCTGTACAGTAAGCCTGTGATCAATACTTGGGATTTCACTGATTATAAAAACTGCTATTTTGATGATGTCTCTGATTGTTAGAAAAGAGGAGATATGTCTGTTTTTACCGTACGTAGATGAAAAAAGGCTGTTTCCTGATTTTCAGACCTCTGTTTCTTAACTTCTTTTTTTCTTAGAATTTCGACAAAGCAGTCCATTCCCTTAATTCAACCCATCTCATAAGATTAGTTCTGTTGAACAATCATAAACCCATTTTTTTAGTCTGCACCCCTGTTCCAACGTAAATCGCTGAAAAAGTATACATCTGACTGCAGAAAGCATTACCAATAACTATTTACATACTCCAAAACACAAAAACTAAGCATTTACCCCTGAAATAAATCCATATTTTAAGGCCAGTTGTTCTGATTAACCATTGATAAACCATTTTCCCCAGCCTGTGCCTCTACCCCAACGTTAAGCATCGAATCAGTATACGTCTGGCGGCAGAAAAAACATTATCAATAATAAAGTACTTACCCGAAGATACGAAGCCCAAGTTCGTGCCCTTCAATTCAACCCATCTCTTCTGACTTGTTTATTCGATTAAATCATTGATAAACCCTTTCAAATGGAGCCATCTCGTAAAATTTCAGGACGAAGTGTTTTTTTATAACGTGAACGATCACATTTATTTAAGTTTCCAAATTTCTATAAATTTCCATCGGTGCATTTTTAGATCAAAATCGTTTAAGATTACATGTTTAGAAAATGCCATCAAGTCTTTGACGAGACCATTTTTGACAACGGACACCGTCTTGTTCGGAGGTTCAATTGACTTAACCCTCGTCCCCACCGGGGCCATCGATGGCCCTCCATAAGGTTTTTTCGAGATAGCAGAAAAACGACGAGACGCAGCACCGCGGTTGAGGGCTCTATCTCTTACCTCGTCATTTTCCCACCATCCCTGAAAATTTTTTACCCCGGGTCATCCAAGGTCAGGTCACCAGGCGAGGTCAACCAAGGTCACCTCACTTCAACTTTGGAGCTCTATAAGAGCTACATTTATCACTCGATCGATTTGAAAATTGCTATACTCTATGAACCCTCTAGGGTCTACAACGTGTATATCCGGGATTTTTCGATGTCTTGACCTGAGGTCAGGTCACGCGGTGACCTCTCCCATTGGCAAAGCAATGGGAAAAGCTGTCTTATGGTCTAAAAGTCACAAAAATAATTGCAAATGCTCAGACTACTCAGAACAGCGTTGTTGGACACCCTTTCACGGATCCCAGGGGTCATATTTTCCCTTTGACTTTTCCAAGGTCATCCAAGGTCACCAGGGGTCAAAAACAGTATTTTGACAATAACGTTTGACCTAAATAAGCTAGAGCGCTGAAATAAACACCATCGTGTTTGTCTTGTCACTGACTTTGATTTGATATACGGCAAGGTCACTTTCTGACCTTTCGTGACCTCAGGTCATATTAGGTCACGAGGTGACCTCTGGAGGTCAAACCACTGGTGGGAGGTCTTTACGTTCCACATAGCGGAAAAAGGACTGGCAATTTCCTATGAAATGTATTTTACCAGATCTCAATAGGTCTAATGGCATAAGAGTTATGCTCAGTTTTCTTAAGCATTGCATATTTGAGTGAAAATAGCCTATCGTAACCTTTCTTGACCTCTGGAGGTCAAACCATTGACCTAAGCGCTTAAATATGCAAGTAATTTCGTACTGAATTTACGCGAGCTTTCTAATGCACTTTGCAGATTTGCGCTAACCCCCATATTTTCGGAGTTAGAGGGGGGCCATCGATGGCCCCGGTGAGGCGAGGGTGGCGCCGGACCCCGGCCCGGTGGGGCGCGGGTTAAAGAAAACTTTACGGACAACCACTGTCAAGATGTTTCATCGAACAATGAAAAAAGAAAAGGGTTAAGCAATGTAAGGGTTAATCACTTGCTGTCTCAGGGAACCTGCCATCAGTGAAGCGTGCATTGGTGTTTTAGCGAAAGGGTCGAACTTTGCTATGACTTCAGCGCATAACAAGGGAAGTATTTTAGACGTACCTAAAGGAGAAGAACGGTCCGTGTAAGCCAAAAGTTGTAAGGAGAAGATCTCAGGACGAAGAGCAGTCGCCCGAACACTATCAGAAGACGGAACTCTTATCATTGTGCCAGCCCAACCTGCAGCCCGAACACCATCATCGCCAGCATCATCATCCTCTATTGGGGCTACACCAGCAGTGAGGGCGCGGTAGTGGAGTGGTCAGCGCAGTTCCACGCAGCCGACCCGGGTTCAAGGCCTGGCGGCTTCCCGGAACAAGGTGCAAGCTGGCTCCAGAGAAACCTTTCCAATAGGGAAAGAGTAGGTGTAAAGTTATAATGCCTTGGGTGATACACCCCACACTATTCGAAAACTTTTAGCTGTGCACCTGGCCTGTTAGGTGAGTAAGGGATCATATGATAGTTTTCTCGGGATGAGCCGCATCTTTCAAAACATCACTGCGAGATGTATAAGGTGAGGGTTTTTCGATAGCTTATTCATTCTTCTATCTGATTATATCATTCCTTGTCTCTCCGGTTTGAAGACAGACACATGCTAATTGAAAATGGGGCAAGCTGTTATGCATGATTATTTTTATAAAACTTACAAAAAACATGTACTAAATGTCAGAAATATGTATTCCTTACAATGTCACCAAGCGCAAAAAGTCGCAGACTTAACTTCCGACTTTTTAGTGATCAGTAAATGGCTCACACGCCCATTCTTGGTGTCGGGCATTCTCAGATACCTCAATACATACATGCATTTCACACAAATGAGTGAATGATACATACGTACACTCCCCCGCAATTGAAATTGCCATGACTAGGCTCGACCGGTTTAGGATGAATATCTCGCAACCTATGGCGTCTATAGCTTTATAAACGGGTTCTTCTTATGTATTTTTGCAAGAGCTTTCCAGTGGTTACCATTATTTCCTAATCTGACATCTGCGTGAGAAAATATTACACAATTACTGATTTTGCTGCATTTTGACGGGGTAGTCTTCGGCTGACTTGCCACCGCCCCTGATAATCCCCGACCCTTCGCTCGACTGGCACGCATACCTGGGTCACGTGATTACTACGTGTTTACAACGACAGGTGCAAGGCCACACGTAGTAAACAGTGTGTGGCAGGCAGGGGGCACAGTGTTTTGAACCGAGGTGATCAGTACTGTCTCGCAGGTGTCTAGCCCCAGGCGGTCCGTCCAGTGACCGAGGCGCCTGGGCACGAGAGTCCAAGACTGGGTATGTCTGAGTTATGGCTTCAAACAATGTTTCCAGCCTCATAAGGCTCACAGGATCACTGCTGAAATATTTTTTCTGGGGGACTAGAGTTCATGGGGCTTAAAACGGCACCCTGTGGCCGAATTTTGTTATTTAACACCCGCCCCGGTGGGTGCCCGAGCCATCTTTTGCTGTAGGGGAGAACACTTCCCCTCGAACCCGGCTCCTATGCAGGATAGAGGGAAACGCGAACACTGGTAGATGGTTCATAAGAATTTATCGCGAAACTACATTACTCACTTTTTGTCTCAGGTCAATATTTAGGTCATGACAGGTAAAAAAATGTGATAGGGTGTAGAGGAGTTTATGGGGCCTATCGTCTGACTGAATTCAGTTAGTATAAACTGTATGGCGCCATTGGCTTCCTCTTTTTACGGAAAATTGAACCATGTATAATATGACTATACTACATGAAATCATAAAAGTAACGTGACCTAAAGCTGGGTCAAGGTCTTTATCTGATCTAGCATAATCAATATGCATATCAATCAACTTGCAATAACAATCCAAACGTAATGGTATCAAAATAACAAACGTTTTCATCATTTCCTGCGAAATTATTGACCCAAGTCTACCTGTTTAACCCTCGCCCCGGTGGAAGGTGCTTAAACACCCCCCTCGGGTGTTTTCCGGCGGCACGAAAAAACGGCGGCGCGAGGCGCCGCCGTACTTAGCACACTTTATCCTTGATTGATTCCGCAACTTTTCCCCAAATTTTAAGGTTGGGTCATCTCAGTTCAGGTCACCAGTGCAGGTGACCTCACCTCCAAAAATGTTTAAGCGGCATAAGTAAGAAATGGGTGAATTTATCGAATAAAACTTATTCCATATAATGGGCCCGCCGAGTGCTACAACATATATTCCGGGATTTTTCATATCGATGACCTAAGGTCAACTACGGACCATGACCTCGCTATTGTAAATACATGGGAAAACAGAAATTGGGCTGTATTTGTGTACTCAACAGCTGAGAAAACCTCAATATTCCCTAAATCGTAGTATCCTGGGACCCTTTCCAGGCTCCTGTTGCAATTTTTGACCTGTGACCTCTGAGAGGTCATCTGGGGCTATTTAAGCAGTTTTCAGACTTATGTCAATAACTGCATGAAATGATCCAGCTTTTATTTTGATATCATTGCGTTCAGCTTGCTATTGCGAGTCGATTGATTGCATAATGACTATGCTAGGTTAAAAAGTGACCCTGAGCTGAGGTCTGGTCATTTTTAAGTTTTGACCTAGTATGGCTCGTTCGATTTTCCGATTTGATTCATCATTCGATTTTCCGTGACGAGAGGAAGCGAATGGTGTCTTACTCAACTCTCCAGACGCTAGATACCAAAAAATCTACTCAAAATCCCACTTCCTTTGACCTGTCATGACCTCAAAATTGACCTGAGACAAAAAGTGACAAATGTAATTTCTTCCATGAATTTGTATGAACTATCCAACAGCGTTCGCTTTTTTCGCTATCCCACGTAGAGGCCGAGTTAGAGGGGGTGTTCAAACACCCCCCCTCCCACCAGGGCAAAGATGGCTCGTAGGCCCACTGGGGCGCGGTTTAAGCAATCCAAGATGACCTCTCAGAGATCACAGGTCCAAACTTGCACCATGAGCCTGGAGAGGGGCTTAAGCTACTACGATTTGGAGAATGTGAAGGTATTCAACTACATATCAACAGAAATAAAACAATTTCCCTCAATTTTTGTTTTCCCATGCATTTCCAATGGAGAGGTCATGATCTGTATTTGATCCTAGGTCATCGATATGTAAAATCCCGGAATATGTTTTGCGCTAATTGATGGGGCTATTATGTGATATGAGTTTTAGGAAGACAGATTCACACCGTTCCTACTCATGAAATCTTAAACTTTTTTGGAGTTGAGGTAACTTGACCTGCACTGTTGACCTGACCTGAGATGGTGCAAACGTAAAATTCTAGAAAATGTTGAAGAATTGATTACAGATAGGGTGCGCCAATTACGGCGGCGCTTCGCCCCGGTATTTTTATGCACAGTCGGAAAAATCTGAGGGAGGGTGTTCAGACCCCCTCCCTCCGAGGGAGGGTGAAGACGACGCCAAGAAATTTTGATTTGGCTGAATCCAGTCAGGTGCAAGGGATAATAATGGGAAAAGCCAAGTATGTCAACCAGACACCACCTGGCCTCTTTTCGCACCCACTACGACGTGGGGCGTCAGTCCATCTCCCTTTCCCCTGTTAACTCAAGAGGCAAAGGTGATACGAAAAATAGAAATGGCACTGGAAGCTCCTTGCCGTCTTGTTCTAAAGATATGAGCACAAACAAGCTCGAAACTATGACCTCCGGTGATCCCTGGTAGCGTCTTTACTGACGTGATCTCAAAATAACTAGACGATATCTGGGAAATTTATATTTCGAAGAGCTTTTGAATGAGGAGGAAACTCGACCATGGCCTGCTGTAGGAGTCGCGTTTTTCCCTTGCTTTGTCGTTCTTATCTAAGAAAAACAAAAATGACCCACATGGGCGTGGAAATCACGTTAAAACTCGTTCACCTGACCTGAACTGTTATCAATTTACAGTTATAAGTTGTCAGGCTGATAACCATAAATTGGTGTGAGTCGACTAGTCTCTCATTTAAATCGGCTCCGAATAACTCGCCAAAAATGAGGATGGGGCCCGGGAAGAGCACCAAGGCGATTAAAATTATGTATATGGGCATATTCTTTCCTTTATATTCCCCGCTTAGCTTATCAATGGAATGGCCTGGGGTTGTGGGGTAAGTTTGAATTCAAATTGTTTATCAGGTTTAACATATATGCCTGTTCCATGGGTGTCTGTTCCTGTTGTGAATTATGCTGATAGTATTGTCACCATTGTGCTGCAAAATAAATAAATAAATATATCTTTATTATATGGTAATCAGGACTTATGGACCAGAAAATGGTTAAAATGAAAATGATTAACATATTTGGCTACAATTCATGAACGCTAGGTCGCTAAAACTCCTTATGAAGAACAAGAAGGGAGCATGAAAAAGTGCCGTTTGGCTAATGGGGTCTCAATCACAAAAAATGGTAGATAAATGCATGAGGTAACGAGTCGAAACCTGCCACTACACTAAAAATGACTAAAACTATCGACTTGCAAGTACTGAATCCTCATATTTATTTGAAATGTTTCGAAATTAGGAGCAGATATTCTGCCTGAATTTTATTCCACTGTTTTCTTGTTGCTCATGTGTCCAGAGCGAAATACACACATTCAGGTCTTGCTTGTTTTCGCATTTTTCCAGGGACAAAGGAAGAAAATGGGTTCAAAGCAGCTTTGGGGGTTTACACACACCGACTGTTGAGGCTATATAGTGTCGCCAACTCTCCTGTTGCTGGGAGATGGGCACAAAGGGAACATTACATGAATCGAAAAAGGGCTATTGTTTTCTTTATTAGGCTCTTCGGTTTCCTACCTTGCCCTTGCTTGCCTGGTTATGTGCTCATAACGACCTTCCTAAAAGGTCACATTAGCCCTTGCCAAACGGGAAAGGCCTCCAGGTATTTCGAGCTAGAGGGGTACTGTTTGCCAGTTAGGGAAAAATTCCAAAGGCTGGGGACCATTGGTAGGGGCTGCCAACCAACGATGGTCATCAGCTTATATTCAAATATATCCTGATTTGCACAAATCAGTATTCAGATAGAGGGATGTCTTCAATTCCAATTAAATGCTAGAGACGCTGTATTGGAGTGGTCAGCGTAGCTGGATTCCACCCAGTCGACCCGGGTTCAAGGCCCGGCGGTTTCCCTGAACAAGGAGCAAGCTGGTTCCCGGGATATCTTTTCAACAGTAAAAAAGTTGGCGACACCATATGACACTGGCAGTTGGTGCATCGACAAGCCCAAAAATTATTTATTACGTATAATATCGTATAAAGTTAGTGATAAGGGGATGAGGTGGCTTAGTGGATAGCACCCTTGTCTTCTAAGCCACCGGTCCCGGGTTCAAGTCCCGGCGGAGCCTCTGAATAAGTCGATCTGATCCCCAAAATCCCTTCCAACAGGGTGAGAGTTTGGGACGCCGTATGACCCTGGCAGTTGGTGCGTCGTTAAACCCCAACAATTCTTAAAGTTAGTGATAAGTGCTTATGTGCCTCTTTCCGGGCGACCAAAACCAATGCAGATACGTTAAGTTGAGATGGCAGCTAAGGATGCACGATAGTTAGGGGCCTCTGAGCCAGCTAGGCTTTCGAAAGATTGCACGAGCTTAAAACACCCTTTAGCCCAAGGGGCTCAATATTAGGCTGCGGGAGTTCTCAAAAATTTATCGAGGCTAAAGATTTAAACTCAATGAAATCCCAAAACAATATACTGATAATAATCTCTCGGGCTAAACCAGAATCAGACCAGCTTAACATTCGTTTCCAGTCTAATTTTAGTCTTGTTGGTAATATACCCTCTCAGGTCAAGGGAGCAGCGTAGGCTTCAGGGGCGTACGCAGACCCGAGTTTTGGAGGGCAAACCCATGTCTGCCTGTCCTCCTGTGGGGGGGGAAGGGGGTGGGAGCGAAGATTTTTTGCTCTACATACCTATTGTAAACACCTTTTTCAGTGCTCGACAGATCTAGTATAAGCTACCTCTCCAAGTGCATGATCGCTCTCCGGGGGGAGGGGGAAGCGAATATTTTTTTGCTCTACAGGCTTAATGTACACACCTTTTTTCAAAAATTTCTCCGGCGTTTGGGGGGAAAGATAGTTTGGCCCCCCTCCAGCGCTTTGGGGGGCCATGACCAGAATGCCCCCTGCGTCCGCCAAAGGTAGGCTTTGGTTACAAGGTCCCCGGGTAATATTCTGGTTTCGCCCAACCAGAATATGTAAACAATATTTATCCTAAAATATTTTCATTTCAGCGACACATCGAACAATTCTAACATCAATAATAGCTGGAACCAATGTCGTGCTAAATTTCGAAGAGTAGTAGCTCTCGAGTTGGTGGATTTCATCAGAGAAACATTCACTATTCACTGCCCTTTTACCCTCGGTGGTCGCACGTGGCAACGAGACCCCTCAAACAGCACTCAGTTCTAATGGAGGACCCAAGGGGAGGGGGACAATACGTATTTTCTCCCCGAACGAAAAAGCTCGGAGCAAAACCATAATGTTATCCCCCTCCCCCAAGCTGTCGACCTTTTCCCCGGCTCCTTTTAAGTTCATAAGCAAGGTGTTGGTGCTTTAACTGAAGAAATCATTTTCAAACAGAACCAGTCAACTTCAGTGTGAATATTGGAGCCTGGTCCTCTTGATATTTAAAATCGTATTTGGATGAATGATCCTTGGATATCGAAAGCAAGCATTTTGTGGCCACATATTTCACCCAGTGACGCCTGTTTGTTTTGCTTTTCGACTTATATTTACTCCCCACTCCCCGCCTCCCCAACCTGCCGGCTAGTTAGATTGTTGCAAAAGCTTTCACTGCGCGACGTTTTTTCTTGCGTTTCGATTATTGTTTGTCCCACCAAAACTACCGCCTAGATCCAGCACTGACCAATTTTACCGCTAATGATACTCTCAACAACGATCACTATCACCGCTAAAGCTGCTACATAGGCTTTTATACCTTTGTAATACTGCTACAAATTATCTAATATTTTCAGCATAAAATATGATCATATCCTTCCGACAAGTGAGGGTGCTGCCAAAAGGCCGCAAGAAACCTAGCGCTGATTCCCTGGCTCAACTCCCCCGGGATCAACTCCTTGGGTTCATGTCCAGGCAGATTCTCTGAATAGGTATGATGATCAAATGCACCAAATCTCTCCTTACAGGGTGAGAGTTGGTAACGCCATATAACTTTGAGAGCTGGAGCGTCGTCTAACCCCAACAATTTTTGTTAGAGACTATCGCAAACGCTATGCCAAGCTTGCACCGTGTGATGTCAGTCTAGAGGCCAGTTCATGGAAACTCAATCCTCCCCAGTTAAAGCAATGGTTGCCGTTCGTTGAGGGGAGACGACTGCGTGATTTTAGTCAAGCGAGGGCACAGTTTTATGCTCCCGAGAAATAGACTCTACAAAGGTTCTCAAGCTGGAAATTTAAAAATTCTCTGTGGACGGAATTAAGCTCATTTAGTTGGAAGCAATTGTCCCATAATAAATAATCGCCGCCACCGACGAAACAGTGATAGAGCCAGTGAACCGTCACCCTTGACAAGAAAATTTCCCATCTAAAAACAAAACCTCGTCAGGTTCAGGCTTCTTGAGACCTTCGCAAAATGCTGCCCACACAATGCCCGATTTTCCTATTGTTTCTTAAATCGCGATGTTTAATGAAAATTGGGGGCCTGCCCCCACCATAGGGGGATCCAGGATCACCGATGGGGGTCACCTTGCCGGGGGTGGGACGTCATCCGTACAAATTGGGTGCCACTTTTGGCCGGTAAAAGCTTTCAGGTGGGTGCCAAATCCTATGGCGGGGTGCCGATTTTCGCATCCGGGGGAGGGGTGGAAGTGACATTTCAGGAAGTGCCATCGACCGTTTAGAGGAATGCTGCGATCATTTTACGGACGCCGAGGGTCAATGAGGGGGACCTGCATTCCTTTACCCTTGGATCCACCTATGGCTCCAACTGTCCCCTCTTCTGACGAGTATCTGAAAATATTATTTTAATGAAACCTCCAAACAAAGTTGTATCACTGTATCAGCCGTTTTACCAGAATCCTGTCTAAATAAACATGCAGGTGAGGGGAGCCCGGCAGCCAATGACAGCTTACATGTTTCGCAACCCAAGCACAAGGACGGATATAGGAGGGAAAAATTCGTGTGCTTCCCCGCAGCAAAATATATTCCGATGGTTGGCCCCATCTGTGCCCATCTTATTGGATATTGCTCCCCCTCAAAAAGCAACTCGTGGTTCTGCCACTGCATTGCGTGGTTTCTGCCACTGACCGGGGCCCCAGGTCAGTGACGCCAGTTGTCCAGCACACAGCAACACAGTGGGAGCAATTGCAATACGAGTGCCCCTCAGACACGACAAGATTTGTGAGAAGGATGAATGAGCTGGCACAATGCCAACCGCCCATTCATCTGTGAGGTCACGTGGTTCAGGTATGGGCGAGAGGGTCAGGGATTATCAGAGGCGGTGGCAAGTCAGCCGAAGACTACCCCGTCAGAAAGCAGCAAAATCAGTAATTGTGTAATATTTTCTCACCCAGATGTCAGATTAGTAAATAATGGTGACCACTGGAAAGCTCTTGAAAAAATACACATGATGCACCCGTTTCTAAACCTATAGGCACCATAGGATGCAAGATATCCATCCTAAACCGGTCGAGCCTAGTTATGGCAATTTCAATTGCGGGGGACTGTACATACACAGACATGGATTAAAAACAGGCATGGATTAAAACGGATGACACATAAAAACAGCGTTTTAAAAGACTCTCGGGAGACCGACTTGTGAGGTGGAGGCGGCCCGCGCGAATGGGCAGTGTATCAGTTCCAGGAGTCAAGAACTGTGGTGACGAAATAAGAGCGATACGTGGTAAACGCTCGGAGAAAAAGAAAAGAAAAAAGTTAGTTTTTTGCAGTGAATTGATACACCAATTTTCGAGTTGCGACTGCCCACAGCCCCTGATTTATTTTGCACGCGTGAAGTTACTCTGCCAGTTCTCATCTGAAAAAAGCTTGCGAAGTTCGTTTATATCGAAACGTCTTACAGCCATCTTGACCGTCAGAGTGACAGTGTCGCCAGAGTGTCATAAATTGAATCCCATATTCATCTGCTGCTCTCCTTATTGAGGTACTGATCTAGACTTGCTCCCTCTCGGTGTCTAAAACGCCGACTGGCGGGATTCGTCGGGTTGTCTTTCGAATATATGTCCGCCCCCAACTGTTAAAATGAAAGGATGGTGTTAGAAATTTGATGTAGGATGTAGGAACAGCAAAAGTGAAATTTATTTGTTAACCATTAATTATTAACACCCGAGGCCTCTCGAGGGTCTCAACAACAACAACAACAACAACAACATATATTTCATGTTCAGAACATATCATTTACAACACAAATATCACGATTGGTGCAAAAGCGCTTAAATGCGCTTAAATTGTAGCACCTCTCGACAGGTTCTTGGTTACACTAGTAAATTACGCCGCCTTAGGTCCGCGGCCGCCCACTCCGGTTATCAGTCCACCGGTGTCCCGCCGCCGCGCAGGTGCGCCGCACTACCACTGTTTAGAATTCAGGTTAAACTATGTTGGCTTGGCCTGAATCTCTTACTTGATATGATGAATTTTATGGTTTGGCGTGCTACTGCATGACCCTCCATATCACTGAGAGAATGTCCGTGAAGCAGGATATCTAGTTTTGTAATGCTGTTAAGGGCCATAAAGTCTGTTCCTATTATTTGAGTTATATTTTGTGCTAGCAAATTTCGGATGTTTTCGTATCGTGGACAGTGTAAAAAGTAATGTTTGGTATCCTCGTTGTTGTGTCCACAGATACAGGAGGGCGATGGAGATTTTTGTACTTGATATGCATGGCCATTCAGTTTTGACATACCGACTCTTAGCTGCATTAAAAGGGAATTAGGAATTTTCGCGCCATATGTGTAATATCTAGTTGGTTTCCTACACCCTAACTGTTCTTCTACTTGTTTTTTGAAAGCTTGATGTGATCCAGTCATTCTGATTTGCTCTGGTAGTCTATTGAAAAGTTTGGTTGTGCATGGCAGGAAAGAGTTTTTGAAGTGGTTCTTTGGTATGCATTTCGTAGGTCCCTGTTCATTGCGTTTTGCCTGAGATTAGGTAGGATACTTTGAATATAGTTTGGCAGGAGTCCCAGACTAAGGCTGTGAAAGAACTGTATTTTATGAATTTCGCGTCTTATTTTTAGTGTAGTCCAGCCGAGATCCGTCCTCAATTTCGTTGTGGCCGTCCTTGGAAGCGCTCCTGTCATGAGTCGGGCTGCTCGGTTCTGAAGTCTTTCAAGGCGCCGGGCGTCATTGGTCGTTGTAAGTCCGTCGAATATCACGTCACAGTAGTCGAAATGTGGTCTCACATAGGTTTGAAATAGTTTTTCGAGAATTTCTCTGGGTAGATACGGTGCAATAGGGTAGAGAGGGCTGAGGGCTATATTTACTTTCCTTGTGATCTCATTTATTTGCTCGTGGAATCTGAGATCTTTTGAAAATATAATGCCTAGATGTTTGTGCTTCTCGACAACCGGTATTGGCTTGCTGTCGAAAATGAGATTCGGGGCAATTTTGTCTTGTCTGTATGAAAATGTTTGTTGAATATTTTTAGATGCATTGAAAGTGATGAGCCAGTCGTGCCCGTAAGCGAGAATTTCGTTTAGGTCATTTTGGAGCGAATTTCGAACATCGGTCTCGTTTCCTGGATCGTGTTGAGCGAATAAGCAGGTGTTATCAGCAAAGAATAGGATTTCATTAGTTGTTTTGTTCGATAAACCGTTAAGATATAACAAGGCAAGCAGGGGGCCCAAAACGGAGCCCTGGGGGCATTCGGCTTTCAGTGGGAGTAACGCTGAGCTGGAATTTCTTATCAAAACTCCAACAACTCCGAGCCACCCTCGCCCTGGTGGGGGGTAGGGGGTATTCAAACACCCCCATCGAACTCGGCTACTATGCCGGATAGCGTAGAAACACGAAGGCGGGTGGATAGCCCATACACATTCATCACGAAACGAAATTGAAGTGAAGCAAAGTCCTTAAGAAAGTGAAGAGAAGTCCTTATAAAGTGTGGAAATAGAGGAAATTATCAACAAATACCTGCTCCACAGCGCTATAGTGGCATTCTGCATCTGACCTACAACTTAATTTTGTATCAAACAACGGAAAGCCTCAGACATAGTGTACAATAAACATCGATGATGTTTCAAGTCCCGAATTAGATGTTGTGCCTTTTCATTATCTAACACGGAACAAAGCAGCACGTGTTTCCCTCTTCTGGTATATTATCTGGTCGTACTTCGGCAGCACTCCCTATTAGTCCTCACTCTCTATAACTCGTACGACGGTAAGTTTAAGATTTATGAACGCCTCTCTCCTCCTTTCCTCGGTTACCTTGGGACCGGGCCCCAATCCTCTCCACTCAGCAGAAACCCATCGCGACACTCCCGACTTCAGCGGGGGCGCGGTAGTGGAGTGATCAGCGAGACTGCCTTCCACGCAGCCGACCAGGGTTCAAGGGCCGGCGACTTCCATGAGCAAGGTGCAAGCTGGCTCCAGAGAAACCCTTCCAACAGGGGAAAGAGTTGGCGACGCAATATGACCATGGTAATTGGTGCGTCGATAAGCCCCAATAATTATTATTATACTCCCGACTTCAGCGAACTCGGCCGCCGGCTAGCCTGTGCTGACTGCCGCCGTCTCGACTGTACCGAAGACCAGCCTCGGATGGTGTGGCAAATAATCAAGCCAATAGAGAGCAAGGTATGACTAGAAATATTCAAAAAATTAATGTTAATACATCTCCTGGTTCATGGTTTAAAGCTATATCATTTTCATGGATAATTTTCCGCTGAATTTCTCACGATACAAGTGAACGCGCCTCCACCAATCAGCGGCCGCCATCCGCTGGCAGCCGCGGTTGCCTGCGGGCAAAGGTTAGAGAGGTCACGCTGGGCGCCGCTGACGCCAAATTCAAGCCACAGTGGGGAGCGGTCACGGGCGCATTGTAATGCCTACATGTGTGGTGTTGAAAATGGAGGTCGTTGTGCCTGGTGTCAGACTGAGGAGGGGGACCGGTACAGGAGACATTCTGTGCTCGTGGGGTGGGTAGATATATGTGTTAAAGGGAGATACGCGAAAAATTATTATTGTGGTTTCTTGCTATTTGAAAAATCCTGATTACGAAACTGCCAATTATTTTTGTATCTTCAGCAAATTTTTGGGAGGCCACTCACGCATTACCGAAATAGGTTAACAGTTCCGATAAAATGCTGAAACCTTCACCCATCACTTACTTTTCGAAAACTATTTAAAGTTGAAAAGTAATGTTTTTGTAACAAAAATGTCTGTTCTCCTGTATTTGTATAGTCAGTTGCCAGCCGACCTGTACGTCGGGTAAACTTTTGAGCGCCGGAGCGTCTCAAGGGAACCCATCCCAAGCGTGGATATGCACTGCCACTGCATGCTTCTGAGCAGCGGGCCGGAGCCCAACGCTCTACCAACTGAGCTACCGGGGCGGCTATAATATGGATATCTTATTGGAGTATTCTGGATAGTATTGATACATCCTTGATCAGGTGAGGAAAGCCTCAAACCTGTCGCCAGCCTAATGTTTAAACTGAAACCTGTCACTTTTGCTTTTTTCATATAAGCAATTACTAAAGCACACACAATGCAACAAATAGTACCTATATTCTTACGAAAGAACCAGGGAATAACATTCCAGAGTGTGCGATGAGGCTTACTGAAGATCACACATACATATGCGTAATTCTGCCACCTGCGTAAACGCCGCCACAGACACTACAAAACAGCGCTGACGTAAAACGGAAAGTTACGCCGCTCGGGAATCGAACCCGCAATCTCTAATCTTCTAGTCCAACGCCTTACCGACTGCACCACCTAGGACCGGAAGTCAGGCATACAGGGTTACATTCGATAATAACTAATAATCCATGAATGAGCCAGCGCATCCGACAGAGATAAGTGAAGTAACCAGTTGCCATGAGTTGGTGTCGTCTTATTATAACAGCTGTCATTGCCCATGCAAGCGGCAATTTTTTACTGTCACACGCTGTCGCTGCCGTCCACCGCAGCACTGTGGTAAGTTAACAGGCAGGGGAGGGATGGAACTACTAGATATGTAATTGGTGTTCATTCACATGCATTCTAGCCACACAGCCTTATCTGTGTTGTTTCCAGGCTGGTCGTAGAAGATAAAATGTTAAACGCACGAGCGGGCAAGGTAATGACAGGCAACTGGTCTGGTTGTGTAAATACCTTTTCTGTCGCACTTCATGGCTTCAATGTTCAGGGTCTGTCGTTATCCCTGGTTGGCGAGTTGGTGGGGTTTTCCACCCCTGCCCTTGATACAACTTTTGAGGGTGGGCTTGTGACGTCAGGCCAAGGATCAACACTTGTTCTTGGAGGTGGCTGGTTTTAGGTATATGAAGAAGTTGAAGAGCCATTTGACAGAACGATAAAGGTAAAGGTACACACTGACAAGTTGGATATTAAATATATTCAAAAGCAAACACACGGACGCGTTTCGTAACTTCTTCAGCGTGTGTTTGAAGGGTAGAAGTATCCGTTGACGAATGCAGGTTTCACGTGAGTTCCCAGAAACCTGCATTCGTCAACGGATAGTTCTACCCTTCAAACACACGCTGAAGAAGTTACGAAACGCGTCCGTGTGTTTGCTTTTGAATATATTTAATATTCAACTTGTCAGTGTGTACCTTTACCTTGATCATATATGAAGAAGATTGTAACTAATAACCCTGTCTTTCAAATGGTGGTGTCGATACTTCTTCGCCTTATTTCCGAACGCAGTCATTTTCTCTCTCTGCGAACGGGCAGCAATTTTTTCCCGCTTTAAGTCAACCATGCCACGCCTGTTTTATTTTTTAAATTAATTCTTTGAAACGTGTGTTTTTACCTGCTGGTGCCAGTTTTGAAATCCAAGTATAATAACATCCTTGACAATTTTTTTTATTGATCGAATCTCGTTCACTCAAGATGAAACACTTTGAAATCGTCCCGTTGTCCCCACGGGGTTACTGGCTCATTTTGGAAATTTAAGATATAATTTTACCCATTCAACATTATTTGGATCTGATGAAATAGCTTTAGAAGAAATTTCTGGCAGGCAAAGTGTAAGATGTCCGCATGCCATAAGTCCTGAACTGTGGAGCAGATGGAACTAAAGATGTGTCGGCCATATTTTGGCCTATAGATAGCCCTACGAAACAGCAAACATATAAGGGCGCACGTAATATCGACCATCGCCCATGCTGAAATGTCGCGGCAATTTCAAGAATGCCGCTCGGTGAATGCCACCTGCCCCCTCCTCACGCCCCTCCCAGACCCCCATGTCGGCAAGCGTGATTATACATACCGAACCCCAGGGGCGGATCCAGGGTAGGGGACTGAAGAAGGCCCTCTCTCCCCCCAAACCTTGTCATCCGCTTGTTTTCTGCAAACATTATGATTTAGCCGATTTTGGTCTTTGCTCTCATTGTCCCGGAAGCCAGCGGTACATACCGGGCACTGCTAGCTCCCTTTGCGACCACCCCAGCCCCCCGTCCTCTACCTTCCCCAGCTGTCCCGCAGACAGTGGTATCAAGCAGGACCCCCACAGTTCCCAAATACTTCTAAATACACTATTTCTTTTTGATAGTGAATGTGCAGAACCTGTGCTGTGGATAAGAAATCGGCGATTATGCCTAATACCTGTAACCAATTCCTATCCCAACCGCGATGGCGAAAATGCTCTGAATTGGAGAGAGAATTCACCGGCGCCGGTGTTTGGTCGCTGTGTCCGAGCGTGCCAGAATAGCCATAACTGCCGGTGTATGGCGTCTATTGATTGGCACCGGCTCGCCGTACTGTTGGTAGGTAATTCATAAGCCAGTGAGGAATGTCAGCCATCGATCGGGCCCGTGCTGGCAGTCTGCACACCCGGCTGGTCGAAAGCAGACATACACAATGCTGCCAGATGGCAATGTGCCTTCAGGCCACAGCAAAAACAGTGATACAGGTGTCACGCAGTGTGCAAGAAAATGACTCTCAGCCACTGGACGTCCCAGAGTGGCTGGAAAGTGAGCCTGTCAGGCCACAATTGTACATTTGACATCCTCAGTTACCTTCCAATGCTTTCCACTTTTAAGTACCACAGGATTAATTTTTAGGAAAATGGATAACTATTAGCACTCAGAGACTAAGTTTTCTGTCGGTAGCCCTGGCTGCGCATGTGTTCAACCTCTCTCGTCCATCCAGTGATAACAATCAGCTGCTATGCGCGAAACGACCCTGCGCAGAGGCTAGTGCAGCTCCGCCTGGTCACCCGGGCCATGTCAGGTGGCTGAAGGGTTGGGCTGCAGATGTGAGCATTCTAAGTGCTGTCAGCCTACGACCAAGGTAGTGCTTAACTTCGCCCTGGAGGGGGCTATTTTTACCACTCGCGGGTTGTTCCAAAGTGGCCGGGAAAGCGGCGGTTTGCGGCGCCGTCAAACTTGGTATAACTGTTCCGTAATCATTTTTGCATATTCTCTGAAAATTTTAGTTCAATCTTACAGACGATCAGGTAGCTATGCTATCAACAATCCAAAAACACAGACACACACACACACACACACACACACACACTACTATTAACACAGAAGCAGAACCAGTTGTTGAAGGAACAAATCAACCCATCTCTAATGTCCTCTTTCGTGGCAAAGACATGTCACTCTCAGAGTTGACACCCTTTCAGCGCTAAAATTCGCTCGAGACCTGGGACCCAGTGAAACGTTGCGAGCAGCGCAGTAATAGGCCTCTCATAGTAGAATTCGAAACGTTTGATATGGCTCGCTTAGCGTTGTCCTACACCAATATCACCTTCTGGGGCAGAGAGGGACATAGGAAGGTGGAAAGGGAAGTGGCAGTTGAGACACAGCCCCACAAGATCTGGCCACAATCCCAAGGTATGATTTCTTGTCGCCAGCTGCGTGGTGTTAGCGATGAGGAGATTGCAGACGGATTGGTCAGTGATGGCGTTAGTGAAGTACAGCCCCTGCAATTGAATCTGTACATACTAGGCTCAGAAGTTTTTGTTACAGTGTGAGCGAACTACTGCTTGCAAAGCCGTGATTCAACACACAGCTCGTGTGTTTTGCTCCCTGCTATCGAATACGTGCCCAATAATACTTAGCAGTGACATATTTAAGAAATTAATAGCAAAAAACTAAATTGCCGCGAGCAGCCATCAAAACCGTTTTCTGCAAATTATTTTCAAACTACGAATCTAGAATACAGATTTTGGGACAACATCGAAAGCTACGGGCAAGACACACATGCTGTGTATTCCATCGTGGCCGAGGGAGCAATAGTTGTCCATAATTTAGCCAAAAACTGCCGAGCCTAGTGTGTACAGATACAATGGCAGGGGGCTATACATGGAATGGGAACTTTCAATAACTTAGTTCTAGCGTTTGATCATGTAACAATCCCGGATCGCATCTTTGCCGGGTCTCCGTAAGAGTTTTTGTGCCGGATCTACTCAGCTACCTCCGATGTCCTCGGTTCGGCCATGGAGCTAGGTCCTGTCGAGCTGCTGCGCCATAGGATGCTGTGGTGAGGGAGAGCATACTGGTGAGTGTCAGACAGAGCTGTTTAATGTGCAGCTGCTAGATTTATCAGATCTGATAAATGTATTAACTGTAAGGAATGTCACGTGGCGTGGAGCCGAAAGTGTAAAATCTGCCTGAAAGAAACATGGATAACGTCCAGTAAAGTGAAATGTGGGGAACAGGATGATATCAATCCGTCTGTTTCATACAGGGATTAGGCCGCTCCAACTCACCCAAAAGCGCAAGCAACGGCTGCATCGATTGGCGCCGTTCAGCATCCTGGACTTAGAGAGAACGTGCCTCCTATGACTGCACGTCCGAACCGAATCACCCCAGGTACCAAGTTTAGAGACCTCCTAGACATGACGGTTGGTGACCTGCTGCGAATGCTGCTGCAGTTGCTCCCAGCCTCTGGGAGCGACTATCCAGCTGCTCATTGGCGGACGCAGGGGGGGGCATTCCGGCCATGCCCCCCCAAAGCGCTGGAGGGGAGGGCAAACTATCTTTTGGCCCCCCAAACGCCGGAGAATTTTTGAAAAAATGTGTTTACACTAGTTCTGTAGAGCAAAAAAATTTCGCTCCCACCCCCCTCGCCCCGAAGAGCGATCATGTACTTGGAGAGGTAGCTTATGCTAGGTCTCTCGAGCACTGAAAAAAGGTGTTTACACTAGGTCTGTAGAGCAAAAAATACTTCGCTCCCACCCCCTCCCTCCAGAAGAAGAGGCAGACATGGGTTTGCCTCCCCCCAAACTCGGGTCTGCGTCCGCTCCTGCAGCTGCTTGTGGTAGATCACGTGCTACAACCACGCAGTTTGAACCACGTCGGGCACAGGAATCCAGAGACGGCGGATTCCATTTTCGAGAAGTGGTGCAAGATTTTCTGGAGGGGGCGCCTTCCTCCCCAGGGGGCGCCATCATCTCTTGGGGGCGCCTTTGCTATCCAATGGCGTTCTGCAGAAACTCTTTGGACTCGGCGTGCGAGGCCACTTGGGGTGGTTTATTTCTAATATTCCGAAAAATAGGTATTTTAGATTTCGCGTAAACTCAGTCGTATCGGATTGGCATCAGCAACAGAGTAGCATAACCCAGGATTCTGCGATATTCATAGCCTTGTTTGCAGTTATGACCAATGATATTGCAGACACTTCCCGCAAACATACGTCACGTGTTTTTCGTTGAAGACTTCACAATATGTGTGACAGTGTCTACTACAGCAGCTGCCCAGAGGCGGCTGCAGCTTGGCCTTGACATATTGCAGCAATGGATCACACGCAATGGACTGAAATTTTCAAGTTCAAAGACATAGTGCATGCACTTTTATAATAGACATTGAGACTGAATACCCGATTTTGTAAATTCGCGGAAATCCGAGCGACGTTGTAGCAGAAGCCAGATTTATCAGGCTCACACTCGATAAGCTTTCATATGTGCCACACCTGAAAGATTTCCGCAAAAAAATGTTTCGATACGCTGAAAATACTGAAGGTGTTGACGAGGATGAGATACCGTGCAGATAGAGAAATGTTTCTCATGCTATACACGTTATACGCTTATCGCCTATATATACGTTATGCACACGTTATACGCTCATTGTTATACGCTACGTTATAAGCTTCTTATGCTGTATAGATCACTTATTCGTCCGAAGATCGAGTACGGCTGTGTCAGAGCCGCATGACGAAATCCATGGAGCGAAGCGGATTGAGATTTCTCAAGGGGCTCTATTCTGGCCGTTTGGCGGTTCTGACAGTTGATACCAGGGCTCTGCAATTGTGTAGGGTGATTGCTCTTTTACGCTAGACGCCCAAACTAAGACCCCCGAATTTAAATTCAAAATAGTTTTTGAGAAATTTTGGAACAAATGTTTTCAATTTTGCATTTTTATCATTTTTATTTCTTAAGCGACGAACTTGAAATTTGCCTCCTTTTGAATAAGCAACAAGGCCACCTAAGAAAAAAGTTCGAACTGGTCCGACAATATTTATTGCGCCAAAATGCAGTATTTCTAGTACAAGCAAAAAAGATATTGAAATTTGACAGCCGACTTGTAAGCTCGAAATGTCAGAAGGCACGCTTCAATTAGTTTAAAGACAGCCACGTGGAGGCAGCTACGTCAATTTTCTTGTGCTTAGGCATAGTTTCCAGTGGAAAACGTAAAATTCTGACCTAGTTTTTGCCATTTTGCCGGAGGACTACATTTTTGCTCATTTCATTTAAATCTTAATCTCTCGCGATCTAATGCGCCGATTTGACTTTTCATTTCAAATAATGAAAGAACATTGCTTCCGCCTGATAATATTCGGAGATGGATATCGTGATAATAAAATTCATTGTCTTATATGTATAAATATAATTTTAGTAGAAAACCTTTTATTTGCAGCTTTTCGGTTCAGAGCACATGGCATTCACAAGCTCAGAATTGACATGGCTGAATAGGAAAATTAATTGCAGTCATTCAATTGATTTACACTACCCACTTATCTCCAACGGCTTTTGAGTAATTCGTCCGAAAGGGTATTTCAAGGAGCTAAATTTCTCGGAACATGTTTGCTTCTCACCATGGTTTCAAGTCCTCAAAATGAATGGAAGTGGATGCAATTTGGCATAAAGCTAGCTTAGGGTCCTGGGTCGCCGATACAAGTGATTCTAGGCGAATCTAATGTTTGGTTCGTCTTCTAGAAGCAGCTTTATACCATGCCTTTTCTGTACGAACACAACACCCGGCGCCACGATCACGGCATCGTTTTGATTGCGTGATACCGGCCAGTGACCTCCTGACGGGTCACAGGTGTAGGGTTAGTGGGAGTCGGTACAGTGTGGCGCAGTGGTCTAGTGGTTAGAGGTCCTGTCTCGTGATGAGGGGTGCGCGGGTCGAATCCGGGGTTGACTGCCGGATATTTACTATTTATTTCAAAGAAAAGAATGATGGCACTGACCTACAGGCTTATGAAGAGATACATTGAGAATGAAATATGGTTGATTTCAGCACATTGTCATGCAGCTCTCCTGCGCCGGTGGGGGGTTATCCCAGGTCGCAGACCGGGCTTGCGTATGAGGCCACTCCTTAGTCCGCGAAAAAGATTATCGATATGTCCGTCATCTCGCTATCAGAATAGTAACAGGAGCATTCCAAGCTTCACCCATAATAAGCATGCTAGTGGAAATTAGTGAAATACCGCTACAAATGCGCAGTAAGATACTCGCTTTGCATTAAGCCATTAAAAGGAATGTGGCACCTTTAGAACGTGATTTTAACTGAGATAGCCAAGTTGTAAAGCAAATCGGAAAACCAGGTACTCTATATATCATTTGTCTTGGAACTCAATTTTTCCGTAGAAAAAAACTAAAACCTACCCGAAATGTACCTCTCATGTACCTCTCGCTAGGCGGCCATTGTTGTGAGCTGCTGGTGTGACGACATATGCTGACATCACGATAAGCATCAGCCAATCGAAGCCCTTGAAGTGTTTCGAGTATGGTAGTGGTTGCCAGATCATGACATCATCCAGAGGCAGATATTTATTCCTTTTTCTAGAGGAGTATTTTAAAAATAAAAGCATTGAGCTTGTTGTACATTTTTCAGAGAAATCATGAGTGGTTTCATTATTTTCGGCTAAAAGTACGCCTAATTACACAAAATTCCAGGATTTTACCAAGGTGCCACGTTCCCTTTAAAATAAGTCACCAACACGCCCCACATACCAAACATTTTTTTTTGGCGACGCCTACCTCAGTCAGATAGACAGTGGCTCGCGTTTTGCAACCCGTCACCAGGGAGTGAGAGTCTGTGCCTGGCTGGCACAGGCTGGTATCGACAGCAATCTCGTCGAACCACATGAAGCAGCTGTTATTGAACCATAGCTCATCTCGACAGTTAACACGAACACAGCCTACGCCAACAAAGCAAAAATTTGCCTCCTGAACCGACGCGCCAGTATTTTATGAACTTGCTTGCGGAGCCGTTCGAAAACCATGTCTGTTTCTATATAGACGGTTGCAAAAGAAAGTGAAAATGGCACAGGGCGTGCATTTGTTGGTGACGATATTGAGAAGTTTTCTAGTTTGCCTTACGAAGGATCCATTTTTACTTCAGAGCTGTACTCCATTTTTTTTGCTGTTTGGACCAGGTGTCTAAGCTGATGGTGAGGAAGTTTGCGATTTTTACCGATTCGCTGTCTTATCTGCAGACATTGAAGCCATTTTATTTCTATAATTGTCGTCACCTTGGCAGGCCATGCTGAAGATGACTGGATCTTCTGTGTGCACTGATTAGTCCAGTAGGAAGACACAGGCAGTTTGGATGGCTACCATCTCAGCCTGAAAACTCGAGCAGAGCGAGCCTGCTGGTCGCCTGAGCTCATGCTGGGCTCTGTCTGGTGACTCGATGAAGACCCAGCTCCCCCGCTCGTGACCCCTCCGTGCACTGACCCGTCGGTCCACACCCATGTGGCACATTGAGTCAGGGAAGCGAGGTGGGGAGAGCTACTCGCTTCTTCCGGACAGGTGGCGCTCCTGATGTCAGTGGGCCCACGTCTAGTTGAAATGTGACTCACTCTCCTGATACCCACAGTGGAAGACGTCGAGGAAGGAAAGACTCGATGGGGAGGGAGATGCCTGCTTGATCCCACATGTCTTTGCCCACCTGCCGCCACCCGGTCACCGAGGAGAGTCGAGAGGGCGCTGTCGCCTCCGCACGTCTTCACAGAGGGTCTTCAGGCGGCAGGGTATGGAATTTCACCAGCAGTCGGGTCGTGAGTACCCTCCTTCTGGCCGCTACGCGGGGAGTCTTAACTCGGCTGGGAGTGGAGTGGGTGCATCCTGAGATGATACGCGCCGACGCTCTCATTTTGCGTTCCAGCAGCTCGACATGAAATGGCGGTGTGGCGTGGAGCCACGCTGCGGCCGCTTACTCCATCGCTCCTCTCACGTAGCCAGTAGCGACGGTTCGGAGGTGCTGTTCGTGCAGCCCGCAGTTGCAGCCGGACAGTTGACGTAGGTGGGAGATGCGGGGGTGGACCTTCTCCCACAGTCTCTTACAGTGTGGACCGAAATGGAGGAGCCGATCGATGGTGACGCCAAGTAGCTGTAGGGTGTCTCCAGCAGTGACAGACTTCCCGTCGACCTTAAAATTGAAGGGATCGGCGTCTCTGGCCCACTGGGACATCATCAGTACTTGGATCTTGGCTCCTGATACCACCATTTTGTGCTGTCGGGTCCACTTCATGAGGGTGCCAGCAGCAGCTTTATTGCGCCCGGTTCTTGGCGACTTGGATGTTGTTGCCCGTGCAGAGAGCCGCCGTATCATCGGCGTACATGTAGGGGAGCATCCGAGAACCGCGCAGAGTGCGTCTACCAGCCGAGCCGCCCATACAAAATAAAACTGGCGATAAGACACTTCCTTACGGCAGGCCAGTTCGGAAAATGCGCTCACTGGAAAGCACACCATTTAGTTCCACCTGGACACTTCGGTCCCGGAGTCACTGCCAAATCCAGGCCACCGTGCAATTTGACAGCCCCATCTACAGCAGGCGAACGCGTAGCAGGTGGTGGTCCACTACGTCGTACGCGTGCGCGAAATCAAACGCGACGAGGACGTATTTCTGCGCGGTCTGTCCATCGGGAGGGCGGCTGTGTCTCGATTTGGGCATGCACAGTGCACGCTCACCTCTTCTCTTAAATGAGTCCTGAACTTGACCTGAAGGCGATGGTTGATGGTATAAGTGGATGGTCAGTGACAAAATATACTCGTTTTATCAATCTGAATGGTCTTTTCACTTCGATCTGAACACTGCACATGATCATTAAACGCGCAAATTACAGCCAATAAACGAAAAAAAGTTATCAATTTATCAAGAGAGTACTTGGACACGTTGAAACTGTTTTCTTTTTATTCTAGTAGGGCCCATTTATGTCACAAATCACACATGCCTATGGCATGATCTATTTCAGCATTCAATCACATGGCTACCGAAATTCTCTTAACACCTCCGAAATTTCACGCACAAGAGCAATTCTCCCATGCTAATGAATTGAAGAATATAAATAAAGGTCGATGGAAAATGCCCACATACTTCATTCTGTGTTTATCTTAACGTTTCAACTTCCCTTATATCTCCTTGAGTCTGCCATCTGGTTCAAACATTATTTTTTAGGAGCAATTAATAATGTGGGTTAAAGTCCGGTTTGTGTTTCCTACAACTTAAAGCTTTTCCGCTGAGGTAATTTTCTTGGACAGCGCACAGGCCAGGTTCACACTCGCTGCGATTATTTTCAATGTCCTCTCACCATTATCTTACGAATCTTGGCCACGTGGAAAGGCAAAATGATGCTTATCATATTTGATATTAAAATAAACTTAACCCCTCTTCACTAATATAAAAATCCTCAGATATATACCTTTATGTTCAGCTGTTGCATCTTGCCAAGTGTCTTGAATTTCTCCATGACCTAGTGGCAGTTACAGATTTTTCAAGAGGTGCCGAAAAAGTGCGGACTGAACTGTTTAGCAATTCATTGTTTCAAATATCACGCCAAATAGGCATCTTGCTTGGCTGGTACAAACTGTTATGGCTGGGAGAGGGTGTGATAGGACGTTGTTAAAAATACGATCCACCAAAATGACGGCAACCGAAAACCGAATACCATAGGCGCCCTTTGGGTGAAAAGTTGATGGTAAAGTGCCCACTTTGAGGCTCTGCGTTTCCCCCCCCACCTTACTAAAATTCTAGATCCGCCCATACGCGGATCCAGAGGGCAAAGGGGAGGGGCAGATGCAGCCCCCCGATCGATCCTCGGCGCCCCCTGAACTGGTCACGGCGCCCCCCTGAAAGGTCGATGGCACTCGCCTGAAGTGGCGCTTCCCACTCTCCCCCAGGATGCGAAAATCGGTGCTCACCGATAGGATTTTACGCCCACCTGGTAGGTTTTTCCGGTCAAAAGTGGCGCCTCCTGCTCCGGATGGCGCCCCCGGGAAGGTGCTCCCCTCCGATTGGCAATCCTGGATCTGCCTATGGATCCGTCACTGTTCAAGAGCAAACAATTCACAGAAAAAGCAGGAAGATATCAAATGTTAGCGGGGAGTGGTGCGGCCAAGATAATTGATGATGCTAACAAATTGTTTAGTTATGTGGATAAAATAATTGGGTCGCCACACGGGATTGGAAGGGGACTCCTGCCTTCTTATGAGATGGGCAGTGTGCTAAAAATATATCGTCAAGTCAATATCAAATTATCAACATTTAGTTTTATACAGTGCACTGTTCACTGCAGTGATACAAGAGTGCTCTGTCCTTTTTCTGTGGGTTTATGACACCCGGTAGGGTTCGTTTTAGCCTCAAATATGGCTTTTGTGGTATTTATTTGGCCATTTGGCCGCCCCGATTGCTCGGTTGGTAGAGCGTCGGGCTCCGGCCCGCTGCTGAGAAGCATGCAGTGGCAGTGCATGTCCAGGCTTGAGATCGGTTCCCCTGAGACGCTCCGGCGCTCAATCGTTTGCCCGACGTAGGTCGGCTGGCAACTGACTGATGAGAGGGTGATCTGAGCGAGGCGGCCATCCCTGTGCTTTGTAGGAGGTTAAACTTTGGCTTTTAAATCAACCCTTCATTGTGGGCGTTACTCGTTCGGGTGGTGGGGTCGGGGTCTCCGTGACAAGTCCCTTGAGGGCTTTAATGAGACTCAGACTCCAACAGCCGTACTGGGAAGAACTTGGACGAAATTTATAAAAAAACAAGATTTTTTAGTGCAAATACAATTTGAACCTTTTGGCCTTTTCGCAAACCCGGTTTGGCCTTTTTCCGTTGAAAAAAACCCGCAGTCCTGGGCAGCATCTCTAATCTTTCGAATATGGAATAACAAAAATTAGGAGACATTTTTAACACTAGCACGTCTAAATTTTATTAACGCCCCCTCCAAATGGGGGTTTGATCCCCGAAGACATTATAATGGCCAGCACAAGAAAATCTCCACCGCCCCCCCTCCACTGAGTTTTCCTTAAAAAAATGTTCTGCTGTCCTTTCCAGGGGGCGCCTTTCCTATCCATGGGTGCTTATTCTTTCCAGAGGGGGGCGCCTTTGCTCTCGGGGGGGGCACCTTTTGCTATCCAGGGATGCCTGTGCTAACCAGGGGGTGCATATGATATCAAGGGGCGCCGTTTATCTTATTCGGAGGCGTCTCTGCTGTCCAGGAGGCGCCTGCGCTATCCAGGGGCACCTATGCTATCCAGAGACCCGGATCCTTTACTCAGGGGGCGGGGGCCGCCTTTTGCTGTCCAGGGGTGCCTGTGCTAACCAGGGGCGCATATGCTATCCCGGGGTGCCGTTGCTCTTCTTTAGGGGCGTCTCTGCCGTCCAGGGGTGCCTATGCTATCCAGAGGGTGTGTTCTGTCCATGGGGCGCTTTTGGTATCAAAGGGCGTATTTGCTGTTTTGGGGGCGCCTATCCTATCCAGAGGGCGCCCCTGCTGTCCAGGGAGCGCGATTGCTATTAAAGGGAGCTTATGATATCCAGAGGGGTGCCTTTGCTCTATGGGGGAGGGGGCGCCTCTTAGTGTACAGGAGTGCCTGTGCTAACCAGAGGGCGCCTATGCTATTCAGGGGCGTCGTTACCCCTCAATTGGGGGTGCCTTTTTCTGTCCAGGGGCGCCTCTGCTGTCTAGAGGTCGCCTTTGCTATCCAGAGGGGCGCTTTTACTCAAGGGGGTGGGCACCTTTTGCTGTCCAGGGTGCAGCTTTGATGTCAGGGGGCGCCATTCATATTTGAAAGTGTATTTTATTTTACACAGAGAGTACTACCCCTTCAGACAGGCGATGTGTCTGATTTTCTCTTGACCGGCCGGGGGCGCCGGCAAAATCCGGGGTGCCACCCAAATCCGTGAGGGCCTCCCCGTACGAGGTCAAAACCAGGTGTGCAAAAATATACTATTGTACACCATCATTTTTTCAAGGTGTACAACTGCACACACTGTCCCGCGGAATCCGCCGTCTCTGCCGCCGTTGTTCTCGGGAGGGGGGGTTTCTCTCTTATCTCTCCAGGGGGCGCCTTTCTTATCAAAGGGCGCCTATGTTGTCCAGGGGGCGCCTTTTCTCTGCGGGGGCGCCTTTTGCTGTCAAGGGGTGCCTGTGCTAACCAGGGGGCGCATGTGATATCTAGGGGCGCCGTTTCTCTTCTTCGGAGGCGCCTCAGCTGTCCAGGAGGCGCCTACGCTTTTCAAGGGCGCCTATGCTATCCAGAGGGGCGCCTTTACTCAAGGGGGGCGCCTTTTGCTTTCCAGGGCGCAGTTTTGATGTCAAGGTGCGTCATTCATGTATGAAAATGTCTTTTTCACAGAGGATCCTACCTCTTCAGGTAGGCGGTAATTAGGCTTGATTTTCTCTGACCGGCCGGGGGCGCCGGCTGAGGCCTGGGGGGGGCGCCTCCCTGGACAAAGCCAAAACAAGTGGTGCAAAAAGATACTTTTGCACCACTTGAAAAAAATCGAGTGGTGCAACTGCACCACTTGCACCCTGGAATCCGCCGTCCCTGCAGGAATCGGCCACGCCCGTCCCACCGGCAGCCCCAGAGGTCACTCCCAGGCCTCCTGTGGCACCTGAGCACCCCGGCGTTAGCCAGGGCGATACTGCGCCTGCTAGTGAAGGGGAACAGTCGTGGATATAGGTGGGAAAGAGAGGCAAACCAAAACATTCTGGAGGTACTCCGTCCAAACCCAATAGCTCAGCTCCATCTATCGACCCACCGCTTGCCTTCAGATCCGGGTATAGCACTCCGCAGGCGACTCGATACAAGCGCGTTGAGGCACCAAAAGCCAGCATGGGACCACCTCCTCTCCCTTCTCCTCCTCGGCAGGCACCTCAATCACCACAAGGTCCGGCCCCCACTGCCCGTCCTCGTCCACAGTTCAATCCGACAGAATCCTCTGTCGAAATTCCGGTGGGAACCAGACCCGAGAAGCGTGGCCTCTCCGATATTCCACTCCGAGTGGGATAGAGAGTCCTAGCCATCCCAAAATAAACATAATTTTACAATGGAACTGCCGTGGTATCTGGACCAATGTCACTGATCTTATGTGTCGTTGTTCTTATGACATTTTATGGCATCCCTGTGACATATTATGTCTTATGTGACATGCGCGAGTGTCATTATGGCTAAACACCCCTCAGTAGTAGCTCTTCAAGAGGCAAAGTTGGCAACAGATGATCCGTTTTCACTGCAGGGGTTCGAGATTTTTTGCAAAGATATTTAGTGTAATCCTGTCGCCCATGGTGGGGTTCTTTTGACAGTGAGCCACATGGTGCGAGCGGAAGAGTTAACACTTAATACAGCCCTGAAAGCGGTTGGGGCGAGCGTTAACTTATGTCGTAGGGAAATAAATATATGTTCCGTATACCTGCTCCCTGGCAGAGACATGCCCTCGGCGTAAATGGAAACACTTATGTCTGAACTCCCACCGCCAGTCCTCCTACTAGGGGATTTTAATGCGCACCACACTGTTTGGGGATGTGATATTGTAAACACTCGAGGACACCACCTTCAGCGTTTTATTACTCAGCGATCACTTTGTGTTCCTAACACTGGGACGGTAGCGCTATTACACTCCCATATGGCCGTGAATCGGTTTTAGATCGTAGCGTGTGTAGTCCACAGTTTACTACTCTTTTTCATTGGTCAGTCGGTGACGACCCGATGGAAAGTGACCACTTCCCCAACTCCTTGGCCATTGATGGTATAGCAGTGTTGGGGTCAAGGCCTCTGTAATGATTTTTTAATAGATCTGCACAAATTTCGCTCCCTGGTGGAAAGCTACTTCGAGGGCCCGTCAGTCGGCGAAACACTCACAATTGAACAGTTTACGACAGTTCTTCTGGATTTCGCCAGTGACTCCATTCCTAGAACGTCTGGCAAACCTCGCCACCCTCCGGTACCATAGTGGACTGACGAGTGAAGAAATGCGATCTGTTCACAACGGAGAGCTCACAGGCGTTCTAAGCGGAACTCAACACAACATAACTTATTTGAATATGGGCTAATTTAAGCGGCGTAGAGGCGCACAATCTGCCAAGCAAGGAGAAAGTCCTGGCGTGATTATGTTGGAAAGTTGAATAGAACAACACCACTCCAACACATTTTTCGCACATCAAACGCATAGAGGGCAGATCCGTTTCAACCCCTTCCCTGTGTTAACATTAGAGGCCGAGACATATCCGATCCAGACGAGGTAGCGAATGCTCTCGGCAATGAGTTTGCCGAGCGCTGCCAGTCCAGTAAGGATGATGTACAGTTTATGAGAAACAAAGTTTTTTCCGAACAAAGGAAAATTGATTTTATAACCACAGCTAACTTTTCATATAATATATCATTTTCTTTCTCGGAACATAGGTAAGCAATAGGTGGCCCTTGCAGCGTAGCGAAGGGACTCGACCTCATTCACAATGATATGTTAAGATATCTTCCACAGAGTGGGCTGCTTGCCTTGTTGGCATCTGGGGAATTCCACGGCAAAACGACAAAAATATCAAAATAACACCCTACTAATGGTCAGCATAGCTGCCTTCCATAACACCCTACATCTCTGATTTTGATGAAAGGGGTTCTAAGGAGTTCTCTTGGGCGCTGATTCATGCTGTGACATTTTTAGCCCAATCCTTTCGGTGGTTTCTGAGTTATTGCCTCCAGAAATTTTTCGATAAAGTGCAAAACCCTATTTTTCCAATAACTAAATTTCCAAAGCCAATCATAATATTTGTATACAACATATTTGGCCGGAATTCTTGAAATAAAAATAATAATGTGATGGTGCCAATTAAAAATTTAAGAATCAAGACATAAGTTTGCATGTGACCTAGGGTCAGGTCATATGATTTCATAATGATGACACGGAAAATTTGCAGTTTTTTCTTTGGCAAAATCATGTTTGGGGTATTAGGCTTCTATTCCCAAAAAAGTGGTGTCAATTTTTTCTGAATCTGTTTGATTTTATCTTAACCCATTAACGCCCGCACCTACTTCCAGCTTTCAGATTGGCAAAACAAATGATTTTCCATGTTTAGAATATGCCAAATAAGATGTTCCGGAAGTTTTAAACCGATACCACTTTTAGATTCTGAGATATGACACCGGACAAAAATGCCCCGCTGGGCGTTTGGGACATCGGCTGGCACTGCGCGGCCGGCTCGCGGGCGGCGCAGTCACCGCACTCAGCGGCCCGATGCGCATCGCTTTTACTTCAGTTTTGTGAAGTTTTTTATTTCCTCTTGCATATTGGCCATAGTAAAATGTTTAGACAGTGTTTTGCTCTCCAGGTTTAATTATAGACAACACTAACCGCATATTTGCAAATAGTATACAATAGTGGTTAACCTAGACCGATGATTTGCGGGGGATGGACTAAAATCGTGAGAATCATAGTATTTTAAGAATATTGGTGAATATCAAATGTTTTGGGAAACCTTTTCTTTTGTCTCTACCTCCTTCTTCCTCCGCCTCCCAGACTTTGTGACTGATGCTCACTGAGTTTTCAACGAGTGATCGTAATATTCAGGATACAGATGAAAAGTTTTGAAAACTCAATCCGGGGACATTAGCTTGATTAATCCCCAAATCTCCAAACGGGTCCATTTCCGTCTTTCCAACTTTTCTTTGGGGCAAGCAGCGTGCTTCATAGTTGCATAAATGTGAGCCTCCGCATTTCCAGGCACGCCGCTGGTCATTGTAACGCCGGTCAGCGCATCATCTTTCTCATCCTCATGACTAATATATTTTGTGATGGCATACTCATGATATGCACCTGATCCGCTCCGCTATCTTGCGCATTTAAAACAACTTATATTGCTTCTTTTTCTGCAAAACATTTGATCTGTGCAATTTCTAACAAGTATGCTTTCGACATATATATGTCTCCAAGGCTGGATATTTCCTCTCGATCCAGGAGGGCTTCTGGATGTTTTAATGCTGGCACTGCAATCCAAGCCCTAGACAAAGTCTGTGGGAGACCAAAAATCCAGCCCCTCCCAAACACCCAGGATGCTCACTCATGGTAGTTTCACTTGACTAGAACCAAGCCGCAACAGTGCTAATTGCGTTTTAGACAGAAGTTCTAGAACTTCCCATACTTTCGGCCCTTTTTTCAACTGCACCGGACGTTTTACACTGCACCATCTTGTCACAACATACCAGCGCGGCGGCTGCGATAATTCCCAACTCATTTTGTTAGCTGGTCATTGGCTTTCAATCAGTGGTTGACACAAGGGGCTAGGAAGGCTCAAGCCCTTCCCCCCCATCGAAATGTCAGTGTGCCTATAGTAAATGCATAACTGAGGGCTGTTCTGAGGCAATGGCGGGGGAGGCTCGAGACCCCTAACCCCCCTCCCCCACCAATGAAGTCCTCAATCGGCCACTGTTCCCTATCCTCTCTATCACTACACACAATCCATCAAGGGGCAAAGAAAATGCTCTGCTAGTTTAACAGTGAAGTCAGGCTTATATTTCGTTGAATGGAAGGTGGCACCTTCATAACGTGATTTTAACTGAGATAGCCCAGTTGTAAAGCAAGTGGGAAACCCGGTACTTAATATTTCATTTGTCTTGGAACTTGAGATTTCCGTAGAAAAAAGCTAAAACCTACCTGCAATGTACCCCTCTTGTACCCCTAGCAGCAGACCACAGTTGTCATGGCTGTTGGCGTGACGACATATGCTGACGTCACGATGAGCATCAGCCAATTGAAGCCCTTGAAGCGTTTCAAGTATGGTAGTGGTTGCCAGATCATGACGTCATCCACAGGCTGATATTTTTTTCCTAGAGGAGTATTTCAAAAATCGAAGTATTGAGCTCATTGTACATTTGTCAGAGAAATAATGCGTGGTTTCATTATTTTCGGCTAAAAGTACGCCTAATTACACTAAATTCCAGGATTCGACCAAGGTGCCACATTCCCTTTAAGTTTTCAAAACCCCTGAAAATTGTCTTTGATAATGCGTTCAGAAAATACTGGAACCATCTTGCATGTTTTAATATTTGATTATCATTAAAAAAATAAGACAGATCCTGAAAACGTTGGGAACCATTTCAAGAACTTCACAGTTTCCAAACGTATCGACATTGCGCTAAAAATCTTCAGATTTGATGACAAGTCTCTAAACTGGCAACCCTGAATTCGCGGGACCCACAATGTTTCCCTTCCCTCTAGGTAGCATTATGCACCTAACCCACCAGACGGGAGGACAGGCGCAGCCTTTTCCTCCTTTTCAGTGGCCCGAAGATGTCCGCAACGCCCAGCGGGTCATTTTTGTCCGCCTCATATTTGACGAGTTCTCATGGAAAAGCCGTTCAAGAAAATCTTACTGTTTCTTCACCATCTGACTCCTAGTGGTCTTAGCTTAGTGTCAATCCTGCAAACTCTCTTCGGCTTTCCATATGCTATTGCAAGAAACAAAGTTTGCAAAGTTATCTCACGTTGACCAAAACCTCGCCAAAATAAGTTCCACCAAAATCGTCCAATAAAAACCTAGGATTTTCATATGCATTTTTCCAGCTTGTCCACGCTCTGAAACACACATCCATGTCATAGACATGAAGATCACTTCACTGGTACCGATTCTGCAGCCTGCCAAAGTCAGAGGACAAAAATGACCCGCTGGGCGTTGATGGGTTAAGATTACTACTGCGGACGTATTATAGCCAAGCTTTGCGTATTTTCAATCATCGTTGCCTTTGCAATGTATAAAATGCATGAATTTCTTACAGCCGAACGACGCAGTCCTGAAAGAACATACATACATACTTTTATGTATATTTCATCCAGTATATGCAAGGATATTAGTATATTTACACTACTACTGTTTTGCAATAACTCTGTACTTTTCTGCTCCATCAGGGATTTTGAAACCCAGCCTTGCCGTGTGAGCGGTGCATTGGCGGGTCCAGGAGCAGCTTTTGGAGGAGCCAAACCAACGTTTGGGGGGGGCTAAATCGAGAAACAATCGCAAAAACATAGTATTTTGAATGGAAAAGGTCCAAAATTTTGCCCTTCTGGGGGGCGGGGCAAAAGATACCATTTTAGGCCTTGGCTCGGGCTACGGCCCCTTTGGCTCCACCCTGAATCCGCTAGTGGGGCAGTATCACTGTTCTGCTCACATTTCTTAATTCAAAACCTTTGGTATGCCTGTGCATAGAGATGATGAATAAGGTCATAACATCACACACGTATCCTGGCGTCTTTGTTCCACCTAGGCGAGGAAGAGATACCACCACAGCGCGCGAAAGTTACAAGGCCGCGAGATGGCTGGCGTTGGTACGATTCTTGTCTGGAAAATACCTGTTACATTTTGAATGATGGTGCTCAAAAGTGTTAAGTTCTAAACCAGCCATACAGTGGTATAGCACATTTAACAAACAAAAAAGTAGTAAATATCAAGCCACCCGCTGATCATCCACTGCCAGGCCTGCTAGTGGTGAAGCCACTGCTAACGGGGGAAATATAAGACGAGGGATCTCAGCCGGCCGGCGACGAAAGCAGGGCGACACCTGTATATGACCCCGCTTTCTTTTGCCCGGAATGTAAGAGCATCCTCGGAACCATGATCCTCGGTACGCACTATGAAGTTGTACCCGACCCATACGAAACATGGCGACGCAAAACGGTCCACTATAAAAGAAAAATAGTATTGATCGTATCAAAATGAAATGTTTACGCATGCCCTCAAAAGTCATTTTCCTTCTTTTCAAAACTTTATAGTCAAATAACAAATATCCAATGAAAATATGAAATTTAATATCCAAAATTTGTCAACGCTGTTCTGGCAGAATTCCTCTCCTTACTACTGGTACGAACTAAGCCTTAAATCCCCTTCTAGAGAAAGACTAAGACCAAGAGGCAAAACCGCACTAGGCATCGGAATAAATGAGTTGATTGGTTCGTTCCCACGGACGGTAGAGAATTAGCGCATGCTGAGGCTGCTTATCATGCCCTTATGAAAAATTTTTATAGCGCACTAACGGTGAAAGGACTTAAACAATTTCACATGCTTACTCCTATTGATGAGTGCAATGCTATCCCAAAATCCCTTCCAACAGGGTGAGAGTTGGCGACGCCGTATGACCCTGGCAGTTGGTGCGTCGTTAAACCCCAAAAATTATTATATTGAGTGCAATGCTATGACATTTATTCAGTATGCCATTCTGTGTTGGTGTGTAATGTCTATACCTGCTGAAATTCTAACATTTCAGGGAGCTATTTTTAAAGTATGATAAAGGAGATAGTCAATATTAACTTATACTATACACAAATTATGTTATAATTTGATAATTAATTTAATTTTATAATTTGATAACTTAGCTCATACTATATACAAACATATGCTTTTCTGAATTATTTTATGCAAGATGAACATAAGACTGGGTTTTAGTCATCACACAGTAATGTCTGCTAAATGGGGAACACGCTAAAAGTCTGGTTCGTATCTGGCATAACGTGATGTTTGACACCTATTGCTTCCAGGGTGTTATATTAGCGTGGTATATTTTGTTCTCCCTGTACAATAAAAATTGTTGTGGTCGTGGTAAATATGTTAGAATGTTTGCCCTATTACGGATTCGAAGCAGCATTTTGAGGTGGGTACCCTATGTCAATTACAATGTCTATACTATGTATGTTAATACTATTTCAATCTCTCTGTTGTCCAAATATGAAGCACAATGCACAAATGACTTCCATTGATAGTTTCATTTTCATTTTCATTTTATTTACTAGATCATCAACGGGGAAGTCCCCAATTACAGATGAAGTCAGGTTGTTAAAAATATATACAAATGCATACACAGTCGTCATGATAAGACAAAAATCAGGATTACAGAAATAAAAACTGATAAATATTACACTGTAGTACACTAAAAGATCATAGTTAACATGCATGTAAACATGAAAGAGTAAAAAGTAAATTGATAAAGCCCTAAAAAGTGAATCAAAGCGATGCCACATATACTCGAACTGACGAACGAAACGCATTAAATGAGTCGTGAAACAAATCGATCCCCTGGCATTGTCTTAAAAAAGACGTTCATAGCCGTTGGCAACCTCACAAACAAGCCCTCCTTCACAGTTCTCACCCTGGCGAACGGAACATTGCATAGGCTGCGCTGCCTTGAGAGTCGGGCGGGTACATACAGATTAAAACAGTTGAGTAAAGCTGACGAGTCTATCCTACCCCTAAAAACATTACGTAAGAACATTAAATCATACTGCATTCTTCGAGCCTTCAATGATGACATATTGAAATGGTTGAGCAGGTCATTGTACGCGAGCGATGCTGATTGATTATGGGAATGCCCGTTGAGCCAAATTAAAAATTTATGCTGAGTTCTCTCAAGCCTATCAGTGTGAGTCCCTGCAGCTCCTGCCCAGATCACACAGCCGTACTCAAGTATCGAGCGAACATTTGCGCAGAACGATGCAACCGCTGCTGGTCTTCTGAAATGGCCTCTCGGACCAGCTACTTGAAAAGACCGGATCAGCAAACCTAGTGCCCTATTTGCTTTTTTGGCAGACATATCAATGTGGTCAGCAAATGTGAGCTTGGTGTCCAAGACAACTCCTAGGTCACGAATGATTTTGACGTGTTCCAGGGCGGTATTTTCAATAAAGTATGTTGTTTCTATTGGCTTAATTTTTAGGGTCATCCGAAACGCTTTGCATTTTGTCGGGTTCAGGTTAAGCTTCCAGGTACGGGACCACTGGCAAAGCCTCAGCAGGTCTGCTTGCAAAGCTTCAGAGTCAGAAACGTGAGATATTTTCCGGTAAATTTTTACATCATCCGCAAACATTAAGCATTGGGAAGATATTTCAGCCGGCAGGTCATTGATGAATATGGCGAAGAGCAGTGGTGATAGCAACCCCCCTTCAGGCGTCCCAGATGTTACCTGAAGCCACCTGGAGCACTCGCCATTTACTACAACACGTTGCAGTCTATTGTGCAAGTATGAAGAAAACCAGCTCAGAGCAGCGTCAGAAATGTTGAAAGACTTTTTGAGTTTATGAATTAAAAGTGAATGATTTACACTTTGAAATGCTGCTGTATAGTCAGTGTAAATGCAGTCGGTTTGGGAGCCTTGTGATATGGATTCCCAGGCAGTACGGAGAAGCGTTGCCAGGTTTGAGCTGCATGATCGCCGAGAGACGAATCCGTGTTGTGCGGGTGTCAATACTGGACGTACATGCTGCAGTAACTGCGTGTAGATTATCCTCTCTAGCACCTTACCAAAAAGAGGCATAAGGGACACAGATCGGTAATTTTTAGGATCCTTAGTGTCTCCCTTTTTGTGAATGGGAACAATGTTTGCGCGTTTCCAAAGTGCTGGAACGGTTCCCTGCTCAAGCGAAAGTGAGTACAGCTTGGTCAGTGGAATGGCGAGCTCGTTACTACACTCACGTATGATCCTAGCGCTTATGCCGTCCGGACCACATGCCTTATTAACCGGAATATTTTCCAACAAATCTCTGACATAACCCTCGTTGCACTCCATAGTAGCGAGAGGTGGCAAATCATACACGGGAGCAGCAGGGGCTGCTAGACACGAGGACTCGGTAAACTTGGAGGCGAACACATCATTCAAAACATTCGCCTTTCCCCTATCATCTGAAATTAACATGCCATTGTGATGCAGGATCGGAAGTCCCCTCTTCCCCTGTTTGAGACTTCTGAGAAACGTCCAAAACCGCTTCGGATTTGTTTGGAAATCGTCAGCTAAGCCCGATAAATATTCACCATACTTGGCATCCGACTTCTCCTTGAATACACGGCGTTTTTCACAGAATTCTGCCACCACAGTGTTGTCGCCCTTCATTCGTTTTAATTGTTTAAACGCAGCTTCTTTTTCCCTGAGTATGTGCCGAAGTTCTCGATCAAACCACGGAGGATATTGACGCTTGATCTCAACAATTGGAATATGATCAGCAATAGCGGCCTCAAGTAAACAATAAAACGTGTCAACAGCATCATCTACACGCGTCCCATCAAGAACACTCCACGGTAACAAGCTAAGTGAGCGTCTCAGTCCATCAAAGTCAGCCTGCTTGTAGTTAAAAACCTTTGTCCTAGATATCAAGGGTGCTGAATTTTTCACTTGGTTAACAAAACATACAATTTCAGAGTGGTCAGATTCAAAAACACCTGAGCGCACTGACGCATCTATTTCTAGTCGGGAAGATAAAACAAGGTCCAACGTGTTATCTCCTCTGGTTGGTTGGCACACATGTTGACACAACCCGGCCAGCGCACACGAGTCCAAGAACGCGGCCGTCCGATGACTGGGGCGAGTTACCACGGCCCGTGCCCAGCCAGCTCCATCGTAGGCTGGTACCCAGTTGATTCCCGGTATGTTAAAGTCACCGACAGCGATGAGACGATGCTGGGGATGGTTGATGACTAGCGTCTGAAGTGAGGCCATTGTTCTCTGCAGTACACCTCCGTCCGGTTCCGGCTTGCAGTAGCACACAGCTACAATCGTGCCAGGCGTGGTGTTCAGCTTGACTGCTAGTATTTCTGTGCCATCATGTCCAAGTACAACTCTCGACGGATTTAAATTGGAACGAACGGCACATGCAACGCCTCCTCCATGACTCGGACGGTCCTCTCGAAACCAGACGTGATTCGGTAGTCCGGTTTGAAGCTCAGTGTCGTTTACGTCAGGATTCAACCAGGTCTCAGTCAGAGCTATTAGGTCAAATTTACTTAGCTCTGGTGAGTGGGAACGCAGTGTGTGGAGCTTGTTTCTGAGACTGCGTACGTTCTGGGTGATTAAAGAGATTTTTGTCCTATCAGGACCAACAGCAGCGCCGGTACTCCGAGGTGCACTTCTTGAGGTAGAGGTTGGTCCAGGATTTAGCTCTATATCACCGGAGATCACAAGACGAGTGACGTTCCAGTGAGATGTGCTCTTGGTGCTGTGTTGTACTGTCCCTGCAAAAAGCGGGGCGCTCTCCCAAGGTTCACCCACTGCCGTGGAAGCAGGGGGAACCAGAGTGCTCGCGGTGCCGTGGGAGCGACATCTTTGAGCAGTCCGTGGTGCTGCAGAACGGCGATAGATGTCGCAGCTGAAGGTGTGTCCCGCTGCATAGCACTTAAAGTGGCAGCCAGAGTATCAGTCCATAGCATGGGCAGTATCAGGCAGTACAACAGAAATAAGGTTTCCGCCAGCCTCCAGAATCGAACCACCAACTTCTGCGTAGCCTGCGAAGCATCATTCCTCCAGACCACGGCTGCTCGCACCCTTCCACGTACTGAAGAGAGAGCGGTTCTCCGTCTTTTCTCTGCCAATTCAACATTTTTCTGGAATCAAGGGTATCAATGGCAAATTCAGAGCGAGAAAAAAGGGGCGGTTACCCTCTGATCAAGTCCCCGACGACACTAGACTGTGTTTCGGCACTACCTGGTCGATTTGCATTTCCCTCGACAATGGAACCTGTATCCGCCCATGACTAACTTAACACGCACCCCGCAGCGGGGGGCTTATTTGCCTCCCACCCCCCACCCACCCTACGCATCACATTTCCTGGAAACTAAAGCAAAACTACGGACGGCCCTCGAGAGCTCGTGACGAGACGAATAGAAATTATGAGAGTGTTCTGTGTCAGGTCAATATTTAGATCACTAGCGATAAAATAATGTTTCATGGACTTAAATCAAGGCGTTGTAGACTTTTCTCTGTGTATTCTTACTCAGCCGAGCCCAAAAAAACTTTAGGCATTATTGGAGTCCTCTTATCGCAGCAAATTAAATTATTTATAACATGACCATGGCAGGTCAAATGGGAAAAATGGTCTGACACCAGGCTACATCAGGGTCACATGGTGACCTGATATAGTAATTCTGCGTATCAATAGACCCTCCGTGACAAGATAAACACAGTAGAGGCAAAATGGAAACTCTATCGCAATATTGTGTGAAGTTATTGGCAAATAAATCACTCTATGTGCACGTGACCTCACATGACCTTTGAAAGGTCAGATACTCAGAAATTCAAATTAATGGTCAATATTGTGGTCAGGATATATGGTATGATAATTTTCAATCTGACCTATCCAAGATTCACTAAAAGGCAGCCCTTCATATTTTTCACTATAGACTTATAATGGACTGGACAACAAATTAACCCCATCCTAGGTCAATAGTTTGACAATTTAGAGACAACAGATTTGAAGAAGACCACAATAACATCATCATATCATGATAGTTTGGAACTGATCGGCCCGCCAGATATTCCTTTGGTGCATCAAACTCGTGATTTTGGGTTTTGAGGTTAAACTGCATGATCTTGAATAACTCCTTGACCTGAAATAACCTATTTAAAAAAATTGGTTCATCTGCATGAAACCAATTGGGAATAAGGTGCTGTAAGTTATGTTTTTTTGCGTTTGTTCTTTCTTGCGTTATTTGGGGAAAATCATCAGGTGGGCGAATTTCGCACCACCTCCCCAGCGGGGCACATGTTAAAACATACGAAAATTGAAGGATAGAGTTATATTATGAGTTATTATACTCTTTGAAAGTCATCTCGGAAAATCTGATTCCCATAAAAGGCATATCGACGGCTGCTAAGACCGAGATTATACAATGCTTCGGCGCATTTTTCTTCTAGAAAGGTCCGCCACCCCATTTTAAAAGGCAGCCAGGCGTGCCCCCAACACGATCCCATCAACAACAGCACCCTTACGTTAACACCAGAAACATAAAATTAAGCGAGTCGCGGCACACCCTGTTAGGAAATGAAGCAAAACATAACATAGCAAATACTGTGTTACTATTTAATTAGTTGTTGTAAAAAGGTTGCTTAAAGAAAGTGTCTGTAAAATGTCACAGAAGCCTCGACCGTTAACCCACTGAATTAATTACATTGCGCTTGCATCACTAATTTAGAAATTTCATTGAACGGTTTTGAGAAAAAAAACTGTTTCCGGTTTTTTGACAACGGCATTCCAACCCCCAAAATTTGATTTTACAAGGAAAAAATATATAGCATGTCATCGTAATGAGATCACGTGATCAGACTCTATGTCACCGGTAAAATTAAATAAATTTTTGAAAATTTTAAACTTAGACAACACCCAAATTTTATTTAGTTCTGCAAAATTCTAGGGATCTACAATGTTATCTGATTATCATGGTTAGATCAACTTTAAGGTTTTTTTCGGGATTTAGTTTCTGGTAGGTATATAAGAAGGTTATTAATCGGATATTTCGAATCTATTTGACGATTCTTTATCAGCGAATATTATGATACTGTGCATCGATTAAAAATACATAAAAATAGAAACACACAATGGCTACCACTTGATCTTCCCAATAGGGCTACCTCCCATTTTGTTAACCTTTCCAACCATGTTATCAATTTTAGCTATTTTTGGATTATGTCAATGGACATAAAATGTGAATATTGACTATAATGGCATTTGATTTAATAACTGGAAATATCAGATTACCTGTTACCAGAACAATTACTAAATTACCTACTACCTAAACATCTAACACCTACAACGATTCTAATACAGGATCCCAGATTGGGCTGATGGTGGCATTTCCGCGGTCGCGATTTATATCTGCCTCTCGCAGTCTGATTTCGATTGCCTCCCTAACTGACCGGCGGCCAAGCTTTGGTTCTACTGCCAGAATTTTTACATCTCTTGGATTTAAATATTTCCTACAACTATACACATGACATGAAACTGCTGATTTTGAAAACCTACCGTTCCGAATATCTCCTATGTGCTCTTCCACTCTTACCCCCCAGTGGCCTCCCTGATTCCCCTACGTATTTTGACCCGCACTCACAATTTATTTCATACACTGCCCCTCTTTTTTCCTCTTTGACTAAAGGATCCTTTACAGGTGTCAACAAAGTCTTTAAGGTTATCTTAGAGTTATGCGCCACTTTCATCCCATGGTTGCCTAGTGCCCTACCGATTCTCTCGCTGACCCCTTTAACGTAAGGTATCGACACGTAATCATATGTTTGATGCGGCAGCGCCCCCTGCGGTTCCCGCCCTCGTTCCTGAGCTTGTCCACTTTGACTCGGCTGCTCTTGCCCACGGTCTTGCTCCTGTTGTTGGTGTTCCCTTCCTGGCTCTGCTCCTGTCGTTGCTGCTCAATAACTAATAACTAATCATGGTTAGTCTCGAAGCCATTGGAAAAATAAGGTTTTTCATTGGGCTCAAAAACGGTCTGAGGCCATAACTCGAAAACCAATAGACGGACGAAGATAAAAATGTCACAGCGCCTATCCGCGTCGTGGACAACCCCTGTGACAAATTGTCATCACAATCTGAGACGTATAGTGTTATCGCTTGGTAGATTTGTCGTGGAATTTGTCAATGCTTTGTGGGAGGGTGGTAAGTTTCCGACCGCGTGGGGACACGCCACCATAGTACCACTGCTGAAACCAGGCAAAGCAGCATCTGACCCGGCTCACTTTCGTCCCATCTCTCTGACATCCTGCTTATGCAAACTGAAATGATGGCTAATGCTCGTTTTATATGGTTTTTGGAAAACCGTGGCATTTTGAATAATATCCAGTGCGGCTTCCGCAAAACTAAGATTACCTTCGATCATCTAGTTTCGTTGGATACATCTATTCGCTGTGAGTTTAAGGAGAGACGTCATGTTGGAACTGTGTTATTTGACGTAGTTGCCGCCTCCGATACGGAATGGCGACAGGGCGTTGTTTTAAAGGCGTTTCAGTACGGGATTCGCGGCCAGATGGTATCAGTCATCAATAATTTCCTGCCTGACCAAACTTTAAAGTCAGAATTGGTGGTCCATACTCCAATTTGTTTTTCCAGGAGGAGGAAATCCCTCAAGGTAGGGTTCTCAGTGTTGGGATGTTCGCTTTCACTATAAATGACGTTACTGATGCAATGCCGCCAACAGTAAAGTGTTCGCTGTTGTTGATGATTTTGAAATCTGGATTACGTCGTCCAGTCCATCCTCGCCCTCTCGCCAGCTTTAGCTTGCCGCGAAGAGCTTGGATGAATGGTGCTCCCGAGATGGCTCACGTTTTTCAACTTCTAAAACCTTGAGTTCATTTTTGTCGCAAACGTCGTTTTTGCCCGGACCCGAACATAAAGTTGAGAGGTAATCCTGTTCCATTTCGGACATCAGCTAAGTTCCCTTGTTTGACATTCGACAAGCGTTTGACTCACCACGCTCACCTACATAGCCTGCGAGATAGATGTTTTAGTCCACTGAACTGCCTGAAATGTTTTTTGTACTTTTTACGGTGCGGATCGTAAAACCCTTCTAACGCTCTGCAGAACTCTCATTAGGTCCAAAATCGACTATGCATGCTTCATTTACGACTCAGCAGCCGAGGCAGCAAAACGTTGCCTCAATACAATCCATCACAGCGCTATTATAATTTGCACGGGTGCGCTCCCCACGACGACGATATCCAGCCTACTCGTAGAAGCGAATGAGCCCCCATTAGCTATACGGCGTCGACTCCTGGGGAAGAGATATGCCTACGAACTAGCTCAGTTTCCATATCATCCAACGTAAGCGCCGTGTTCTCGCGCGGAGTGGTCCGTCTCTTCGACGGCGTGGTTAAAGGAGGGTTACCACTCGGTATTAGAGTGTAACGGCTTTCAGGCGAAATGGGCCTCCAGCGGCAGGTAACCAGACGCAGCGAGCTATCAGACATTCCCTCCTGGGAGCTAGACACCCAAGAACTGACACGACTCTTTGGAATGAAATCAGCTTTGGCTCTTCTTGCAAGAGTCGTGTTAGTTTTTGGGTGTCTAGCTCCCGGGTGGGAATGTCTGATGTTTGAATAACATAATTCCAGCATCTAGCCCTTGAGCACATTGCACAGTATGCAGGTCATGCTGCGTTTTATACAGATGGATCAAAGACCGGGTCTGGGGTGGGATGTTCTTTCGTAGCCGACACTGTGACCAGAAACTTTTCACTTCAATTTTATGCATCGGTATTTGTGTCAGAGCTGACTGCGTTGACTAAGGCTCTCCGCTTCATAGAGGTTTGTGACGATACGAAATGTGCCATTTTTACCAACAGTCTTAGCAGCATTGAGGCTGTGAGCGGTTTTCACCCAAGTAAAGGACTAGTTTTATAAATTATCGTACGCTTAACGGACCTTGCCAGACAGGGAAAAGATCTAACGCTCTGCTGGGTCCCGAGTCACGTTGGAATTATACTAAGGGAAGCCGCAGATGCAGCAGCCCGAAGGGCTTACCTTGTCGACGTGAGCAGGGGATTCCTGCTAGAGACCTCCTGCCACAAATAGCTGCTTGCCTCCGCAGTGTTTGGCGACAACAGTGGAACCAGTCGACGAATAATAAGCTATTGCTGGTTGAGCCTGACATCTGTGACAGTTCTGACATCTGTGCCGGCCATCCTCGCGGTGAGCCCAAGCCGCCGTGAGGAGGCTGCATTTTGCCGACTACGCACTGGACATACGCTGGCCACTCACAAGTATCTCTTGTGCGGCGAACCAAGACCTCAGTGTCGGCGATGCTCAGTGCCCCTGCAGGTTCGACATGTTCTGGTCTCTTGCTCGGAGTATGCTAGTGAAAGGTGTTTATATGCTTCGGCACGCAATGGTGAACACTAAGACTTCCAGACTTGATTGGTCGTGATGCAGACGCGATTGAACAGGCGATAAACTACCTAAAAGCGATTGATTTAACCGTCACATGTGATCCGGGCTGAATATTTGTGCCGTAGCAGCCGCGCTGATGTACATTGTTTTTGTTCTTGTGTGTGTGTTCCGATCCATTGTGACGGGCGCGGTGTGCCTGTCCTAAAACCCCAAATATGATGATGAAAGGTGATGAGAGCGACCGGAACCTGAATGACTGACATTTCTGTTTTTAATCGCAAGGGGTTTTTACTACCGGCGGGACATTAACCAGGGACTTTTGGGATAGCAAAAAACAGGCGCCACCCGTAGGGCACCTCCCGCATCATTTCCCATCATCCCGAAATTTTACCCGGGTCACCCAAGGTCAGGACAACGAGGTCAACCAAGGTCACCCACTTCACCTTAGAGCAAGAGCACATTTCAAAGTCGATCGTTGAAACTTCCACACTCAACCCCCCAGGCTACAGGATACCGGGATTTTCGATTTCGTGCCAGGTCAGGTCACAGGCGACCTCCCCATTGGAAAACATGAAAACTATTCATGATATAAAACCACAAAAATATTGCAAATACAGACGCTCAGAACAACGTTTTGGACACCCTCACGGATCCCAGGGGTCATATTTGCCCGACTTTCCAAGGTCATCCAAGGTCACCAAGGTCAAAAACAGTATTTGACAATAACTTTACCTAATGAGCTAGAGCGGTGAAACAAACACCATCGTGTTTGTCTTGCCACTGGCTTTCATTTGATATACGGCAAGGTCACTTTACCTTCTGACCTCAGGCATATTAGGCACGAGGTGACCCTGGCGGTCAAACCACGGCGGGAGGTCTTTACGTTCCACATACAAAAAGTACTGGCAATTTGCTATCAAATGTACTTACCAGGCCTCAATAGCTCTAATACATAAGAGTTATGCCCAGTTTGCTTAATCATTGCATATTTGAGTAAAATACCGATCTGACCCAATTGACCCTGAGGTCAAACCATTACCTGAGCACAAAACAGCAATAATTCTACTGAATCACGCGAGCTTCATTCACTTTCAGATTTGCGCTAACGCCCATATTTTCGGAGTTAGAGGGGGCCATCGATGGCCCCCGGTGGGGCGAAGGTGGCGCCGGACCCGGTGGGGCGCGGGTTAAGAATGAAGTGTACGCTATATGACCATCCAGGTTGGTGCACCCTAAAGCCCAAATAATAATCAATCAATTGATTAGCTCGCAACCAGGGGAGGTGGCTTAGTGGATAGCACCCTGTCTCAAGCCACCGGTCCCGGGTTCAAGTAACAGCGGAGCCTCGAATAAGTCGATCGATCCCCAAAATCCCTTTCAACAGGGTGAGAGTTGGCGACGCCGTATGACCCGGCAGTTGGTGCGTCGTTAAACCCCAACAATTATTATTATTATTAACTCGCAACCAACAAGTTCCGGAACCTGCTAGAACCCCTTGGCACAGGTAAAGGTATCTGTGGGGGGGGGCGCACAGCCTACCCGTTCTAGCATGGTTGTTTTGATGGGTTTTCCCGTGGAGCAAGTTCACTTGCTTATGTATGGTACATTTGTTTTCAGTATAGCTGTACCATCCACGTATACCACTGCTGATATATTTTTTGTTTTATAAATTTTGTCCAAGTTGTTCCCAGTCCGGCTACTGGAGTCTGAGTCTCACTAAAGTCATCAAGGGACTTGCCACGGAGACCCCGACCCCACCACCCGAACGAGCAAGTCCCACAATGATGGGTTGATTTAGATGCCAAAGTTTAACGTCCCACAAAGCACAGGGACGGCCGCCCCGCTCAGGTCACCCTCTCAACAGTCAGTTGCCAGCCGACCTACGTCGGGTAAACTATTGAGCGCCGGAGCGTCTGAGGGGAACCAATCCCAAGCCTGGACATGCACTGCCACTGCATGGTTCTGAGCAGCGGGCCGGAGCCCAACGCTCTACTAACTGAGCTACCGGGGCGGCAAATATTCAATTCAAAACAGCTGAGAAATAAGTGTGCTTTTGAAACTGTATATTTTACATATCTCTGGATTGATCCGCGACTGGTCCCGGCATGGCCCCGGCCTCTCAGTCGCAGTCCTGCCGGGACCAGCCTACGTGCTGGTGCCGGGACCACAAGACCGAGAAGTCCCACCTCTACTTAAAACGTACTTATGACGTAACACGCTCTTCGTTTAACTTCTGGAGAACATAGTACACTCGACGTCATCCTTACCAGACGTCCACGTACGCTAGACGAACACTCGATCAAACGTCCACGTACACCAGACGTCCACGTACACCAGATGTACACTCGACCAGACGTCCACGTACGCCAGATGTGCACTCGAGATTCAGGTCATCAACCTAGAATGTTTTCATCTTGGACAACCTAACTGATCTGGAAATAACCACCACAACTCAGAGAGAATGACGCCTGGCTCAAAACCGAAAAACATGGCTAAAAAGCCTTTTATTTTTAATACAAGTTTGCGTCAGGTCCGGAAACTGTTTTGATGTTTTTATTTTACTTGTCTTATAAGGAAAGAATAAATGTCCATAAACAACAACCATTTTATTCCAAAACATTGTATATAACTATTATCGTATGATTCCTTGGCTTGCCACACGGTACCAACTTATGCTTAAGTTTTTCATCTAAAAAAGGACGGAGACCTAGTGGCAAAAATGTGTCAGACACCGGTTTACATGAGTTGATCAGTCTGCGTTCGCGTTCGGCTCGTAAATAGTACCTATTGAAACTTCTCATGTATCCAGAATAATTGAGTGTTGCTGATGAAGACTTAACCGGCAGTTCCCTTGTACGATTAGGTATTGAACTGAGATAGCAGGATTGTAGAATATGCCACAAACTCACCGTTTGCAGATAAGCAAAGGTGGCAGGGACGCATTCTGACCCCGCCTGCTGCACTTTGTGCTCGCGGTCTTCAGTGTCACGAAGATGGACCGACCAAAAATGAACCAAGATGGACTGACCGAAAATATTAAATGTCTATGATAAATAACAAGAACCAGCATTGACGGGTAAAGTTTGGCATGTTGGACATTTGGCTGCACATATACTGTCGACAATGCGTGGAATTAGTTATACGGATGGTTTGAGACCAGCGCAACAGTATTCAGCAAACTTCATCAAATCTAAGAGAAAATATGAACGGGGAATCGAAAAAGTCTATACAAATTGTAATATTGAAGGCTTTGGTCGCTAAGTTGGTACCCGTAGCCCATCATTGGTTTGGGAACCATTTTGGATCTGAGTTTCTTGTACCTGACGCAACAAAATATGACTACAAGCGAATCCACATTTTTGAAACGAAGAATCATGGGGCGTTTGGTGCGCCCTGATGTCCAACAAACGGATGGCTGAAAGTACCGCTGACTGCCGTTCAGAAGACTATATCGTTGTCAGACCTCTGCTTTATCCGGCTCGAAGTTCCATGACAGAGAAAGATAGGTTTTGGAGTGCTGCGGCGAGGAGCATGATCATAAGTTGATAAGGTGTTGACTGGCCTGTTCCTCGAATCCGGATGCAAAAAAAACACTTAAGACTGTACATTCGTTCTCGGAAGGCCTGCTGGAGATAGGGTGCCATAAACCGCAGAGTGTTGTGGGAATGACCAAGGACCCTAAAAGATGATAAAACAGATGACAGTAAAAGCGCTAAAAGACTTGTAGCCTAAAAAGCCAAAGTCCAGAAACTAAAGCGTCTAACTCCTAAAAAGCCCAAAAGGCTACGTCAAGGAAAAGATAAAGAAAAAATCCCACGCATCCCACGCTTTTTCCTCATCCCACGTTTTTTCCTTATATTTTCCTTTAAGTGGCCTTTTTTGGGCTTTTTAGGGCTTAGACGTCTTAGTTTCTGGACTTTGGCTTTTAGGCTACCGGTCTTTTAGCGTTTTTACTGTCATCTGTTTATCATATTTTTAGGGTCCTCGGTCATTCCCAAAACACATTGTATATTCGGGCACAGCCCTTCACCAGAATCATGTAGGTAATGTCAAGAAATGTCTCAGTCATGGGGTAGCCAGACCTCGGATTGAGCTTCATATTCGAATTGAGCTTCACATTAAGATTGTATATTCGGGCACAGCCCGAATATACAATATCTTAGGTGTTTTTAATATAATTTTAAATGTTTTTTTACATCAGAATTCAGTCAGCACCTTGTCAACTGATAAAGAAAGGAAGGTTGAGTGGTACTGAGTGTCTGTTTGTTGAGACAGTTGTCTCCACCTAAGGTTGTTATGGGTCCCTGAATAAGACGCGATCACAATCCATGCTGCAACAGGACTGGTACTGGCGAAACTACGCCAGCTCCTTGGTTGGAATGTCTTCAAAACCTCGGCAATTAGAATACACAGAAATTAGGCTGATCGAAAGCCCAACTTATCACCTCATACGGCATCACCAAACTCTTTTCCCTTGTAAGGAATTCCGGCTATCAAGTCACACTTTGCTCCGGAAACCAAGCGGGACTTGAAGCCGGCTTGACCGCGAAGAAAGCCGGCATGATGACCGCTACACCGCAGCTCTCTTCAGCCGGCATGATGACCGCTACACCGCAGCTCCCTTCAGCCGGCATGATGACCGCTACACCGCAGCTCTCCTCAGCCCGAAAAATTGGATTGTATTATTAGCTTAACGGTCGGTACGGGCAATGATGTTTAGTTTGCACCATGATCACTCATCACTAGTGTTCTTTGGTCACTCGAGCAATCAGTATACGCATCGAAATATTTCGATAACGTTCACCGATATCGTGCTTCTCCAGATTATTTAGAAGATATACTTGAAGATACCAAAGAGGTCAATTGTCTGAGTCTCTGCTTGCAGTTCTCTGACCCCGAGTTCCCAAATAGCATCTTGGCTATATAGAATTACGCATTAGAAGCCCAGAAGAGTCGTTGCTCAGTTCTGCGTTGCTGAAACTCCGTTGTTTTATCCTCATGGTGAAGATGACGCCATAGCTGGTGCTGTCACTGTCGGTACGGTCGTTTTCCCCGCTTCCATAGCTTGCAAATTCAGCTTTGCTGCCGCGAGCAGTCTCTGAGTCTCTTGCCTCGTCATCCGATGTACGGGTGTTTGTTTGCCTGAGCCGCCGATAGGTGGCAGGCTGAGCGCTGGTGGAGACCGGGTTGTCCCGGTGACGGAGTTGCTGGAGTCGTCTCGCTGCGGTCGTCCCCGCACCGACCGCCAGCCGCTGCCGTCGCTTCGCACGCTGGAATCCAGCAGCTCCCCCATCTGCCGACAGAAAAGGCAGCCGTCAGCTGATTTCAACACAAATTTATATAGCAGGTGCCAGGAACTCATTTAGGTACATACAAGTCGCTAAAAATTTACATTATGGGCCCGTTCGATCTGTCAGCACGGTTTGGTCAGCAGGCCCTCTAACCTCTCCTCCAGAAAAGAAACATCAGCACCACATTCGCCTCTAGTCTGTTCTAAGCAAACGAAATTGAAACCTTTACCATTAAAAAATAGTAGGCTGCCACTGTCGTGCTGTTACTGTTTTCCCAGCAGCACAACAGCAGGCTGTCAGCCCGTAAAACCTCTAGGACTAGTTCCCGGGGAGAGGCTACAGTCCAGTGACGTAGGCGTAGCGCTGCCCACTGATTGGTGCTGACAAAACTGTGCTGACAGATCGAACGGGGCCTATATTTAGTTTCACCTTGCTTTTTAGCTCGTATCTTCAAATTGAAACGTGACCTAATCTTCGCGATCTCTGTTAAGACGAGTAGCGCCGATACAAGAGGCCCTTCTTTTTCCTTTGAGAAATACGCGTTCTTCGTTGACATATCTTGTAACGATTGTCTGTCGCGAGTAAATTGCACCTTTCATGCGTGACAAGTTCGCCTACCTTCAACGTTGGTGTTCACTTTATTTTCCATTATTTGGTTCAAACTGAACAAAATGCTTGTTCGTGTTTGTTTTGCAATGTTGAGTGACTTACTCATAAACTTTTCAGTTTTTAAATATCATCTAAATGGTTTTGTAATTTCACCTATTTAACAGCACGGTATGCAGAGTCCCGGAATCCCTTCCTGGAACGTGAAGGTACGCATTGTACGTATTTTGCGTTGAATTAAACCAACAGGTAACATTTCAGACCTGATTATATTTCTTACAAATTAAAGTATTTTCTTCTGACGTCTTCTGCCGTCGAAACTGTCGGTAGGCTCATACGTAGTGCATCCATTAGCTGATATTGTGATAAGGCATAAATTAAACGCTACAATTAATTAGGCACTGGCACTAATTAAGGGTAAAATATGCTACAATTCTAGGAAGAGACAAAATTATGTATCAGATTCGGTTTCTCTGACAAAATAACACTTATAAACTAAACCTTGTCATTCTCCGTACAGCCAGTCCTGACTAAAAAAACAGCATGGTTTTGTCCCACGCCGATCATGTGCGTCAAACTTAGCTTGCCTTTTAAAAACGGCGTGGGTGTCTATATGATTAGGGCATCAAACAGACGTTATTTTAACGGACTATTCGCGGTGTTCAAGAGCGTCGGTCACACACTACTAATTCATAAATTGAAAATGTATTGCTAAATCTGAGGTACGGCTCTGAAATAGCTTTCATCATCTTTATAAAATCGCAAGCAACACGTTATTGTGAACGGAAAGCGTTCTGATAGGCTCCATGTGCGCTTTGGAACTACGAAAGGTGGAATTATCTCGCCTCTCCTCTTCGTCATGTACGCCAACGGTCTTCCAGACAAAATTAAGACCAATGTTCTCTTTTTTGCTGACAATAGGAAAATTGTACAACAAAATTACTTCGAAACATGACACCGAGCTTCTTCAGGTAGATCTAAAATCTTTGGCTACATGGTCTGTGCTTGCTTCAACTTCATCTGGCCAAATGCAAGTGTTTCACCATGCCATTGAAACTGTTAGAACCATAACACATATTCATTCATTCATACCTTAAAAATACAATACCAAAAATACCATTCCAAACCACATATAAAATTCAAAACTCTACTCTAGAAAAAATGTACAATCCGGGATTTTGGTGTATGGTTGGTTTCCAAATTGACGTTTTTGGTCCACCTGAATCACATTGTTAGTACGGCGAACAGGGTACTAGGCTTGGTGATTCGATCCCTTCAGGTTGGCCATTCAGAGGGTGGAGCGAGACGGAAGTTGAAACCCAAACTCATCTTGGCAGCTTATTTCGGCAAAGCTCGATCAATTATAAAAAGAAGAAAAAATTGGTCACTTAACTTGGGTTGAGGCTGCCAAGACTCATCTTGATAGACTGGAAAAAATTCAGCATAAATTCTTGATTTGGCTCGCGTCAAGCTCAAAGAAAAGCTCACCATCATTGGCGTACTGCGATCTTTTGGCTGCATTCAAAATAAACAGTCTGGCAAATCGACGACTACAATATGAATTTTTTTGCACACAAAAATTATCTCCGACAGGATAGACTCCACCTTTCTGCTCGTTAATGTCCCTTTCCATGTGTCAGGAAGGAACACACGGGCAATGTTTGGTCGCCTGCTACATGTGCCATTTGGAAGCGTAGAAACTGTGAAGTGTGGATTGTTTTGTTACTCGATCACCAAATTTAACTCGTATATGACGGCATGTCCACTAACCGACCCTTTTAGATCATCATTTGATCAGTGTAGACGTTCGTTCATATATTAAATAGTTGCCTGCGAGTTGAGAAAAAATGTGAACTCTCTGATGTTGACGTGTTTACTGTTTTAATTGCATATTTCTGTCAGCTCGCAAAGTGATTGGCGCTTGTAAGCTTGTTGCCCCCTTGCTTTTCACTTAAAATTGTATGTGACCTGTTTTGCGTGCCCAAGTTTTATTATTCCTGACTTGAGCTTTTATTGGGGTATGACCCTGTTGCTCATATAGCACTAATAAACCATAAACAACAGAGGTTGTCTGCGGAACAAATCAAAGCAGTGCTATACTTGTGGCTGCAAGGGGCTTCGCCTCCTGCAGACCAGAGGAGAGAGCGAAACTGCCCTTTAGTATCTATAAATTTCAGACTCCATCTTGAGCTTCCATTTCTTATCTTTATCTAAATTTGATTTATATATCTTGATATCTAATTCATTTCTAATTGAGCAGATCAGATGTTTAATGGCCTACATCCTCGAATCCTGGATGCAAAATGGAGCAAACTCACTGATTACATATTCGGACCCAGTCCTTCATCAAAATCCTCATAATGTAATTGGCGAAAAACAAACTGTTGGCCATAGTGTGAGCTGATACCTCGGATTGAGTTCCATGCAAACAATGCCGGACGCAGGAGTGCATTGGGGGGGACAACTCGGTAAAAGTCGTAAAAACAGCGTTATTGAAGAAAATAGGCCAAAATTTCGCCATTTTGGGGGTCATAGCCCCTTGGCCCCACTCTGGATCCTGCTGGTGCATGCAGATGCCTTTTAGTACCAGTAAAACGCCTGCATGGGCAAAAACTGAGTGGGCACCTGATATCGAAAAGTTGAGGGTAAAACCATAAGAATTAAATGAAATCAGCATACAGTTCGTAACATAAGTAATATTTTGTGTTTCGGGAAAGCATATTTATAATTTTGTAGCTTCGCTTTGTGATTTCTGAACAGTGTATTTTCCGAAGATCGTAGTTTACACTATGGCTTTAAACGAAAAAAGATTAAATACTTTAAAGAGGATACTTTTCATTGCTGAAGGGGCGTGGACGTGGGCGGGAGGCATGGCTCTGGTGCTGACCGGTGTAAGAACTAAGAACAACAAGCGTGGTATTTGAATTTCTGCAGACAGCTAAAATATTCAGCTATCTGCTCACAAAGTAGCAAACCGGATCACTCGCTGGTGTTGAGTCTATGGAATGGTAAAAGGACCCCTTTCAGATCTTTCCGCTCAGCCCACTTATTGAGTGAGCTGAAAGGGTTGTGATATGTCTGTCTGTGTCAATCACAGAAAATCTTATGAGAACACCCTTTACGCCCTTAGGAATTTCTCACCTGTGTATTGTCTTGATTAATCTTCCATTACGAGGCAGCTGCTCTAATGCTTTAAGCATTTATTTTAAGCATAGACAAATTTCGTGAAAAAGGAAATGAAGTAAAAGTCCCCATGATTGCAATAATCAAAATTGCTTACGTTCGAAGCGCAAAAAAGGCAGGTATACCAGAAAACTGGCTAAGAGTACCAAAAACTCGTAAGTAAGGTTCTTCAAGTAGTAATTGTCTAAGCACTGACTGCATGTGACGCATTAGGTTTATACATATAGTTTTGATTGGCCTCGACAACAGTTCGAAAAACACTAACACAAACACTTATGGTATGAAATTCGATAATATTTCGTTTTCGAAACGTCTTCAGATCGATATCAATGAAATGATGGTGGATGATGATGATAAAATTAATATTTCAGTTGAAGTTCCAAAACTCACAGTCATAAGTAAACAAAACAAATTGCACGTGTTTGTTTGAGTGTTTTTCGAACTATTGCGAAGAGGCCAATCGAAACGTAATATTTCTTCCGTAGGTATAGTGTCAAAACTACATCCATTACCTCACACTGGGTTCAATGTCCCCGCATTAATCGGATGCGACATACACCGCCCGTCTTTACTACGGGTATTTCCAGCCCACCGTCCCCTCGCATTAGAAATGACATGCTGTAAAGCGGGATCGCAGGCTTAGGAATTAACACGTTGCAAAATCTGGCACTCATATGCTCGCCGTACAAGTGAAAGTATTTGACACACATTTCCCTCTTCGTGATACATTTTCAAAGACGAGCAAAAATAAGAAACTTCTCCCTCAGTACAAAACGCAAGCAGCTTCAAGATCTAAGCTTCATCTGCTAAAGGTATGACGTATTTGTCACCGCCAGGGAGGTAGGCCATGGTCACAGATTGCACCAGTTGGCTACAGCATGGTGTGATTCTAATTCTTCCAGATGCTAACCCCCCACTCTCCCTAGGAGCATTCTTCCACCATACTTCCGCAAAAGCTCGAAACCATCCCGAAACCACGTGATCACGGACTCGAAGCCGGGTCGTGATAGTTTTACAACTCACGAGGATACGATCTTGTGTACCTAATCCATATTTCCCACGCGTCGCCATGATCAAAGCTGTGGCGGCCCAAATTCACCCCAAAGCCAAAGAAACGAGAACTCAAAACTGAGCCGGTGGCAATAACTCTTGACCAGCCTATTACTATCTGGCGTGCTGAAAGCTAAGCGTCCTTCAGGCCGGGTGAAGAATGAGGAATTCTGCAGAATGCCTTGGCATTTTGCAGATTTCCAAGCCAGTTTGGCACTCTGCAGAATGCCTAGGCAATCTACAGAGTGCCTGCACATTTTGCAGATTGCCAAAGCGTAGTGAGCATTCGGCAGAACACCTTAAATTTTAGGTATTCCATAAACTGCCAATCCGTGCTTGCTTCGATAAGTATCCCAACAACACGATTCAATGTTAACCCGCGCCCCAGTGGGCCTCCGAGCCACCTTCGCCCTGGTGGGGCGGGGGGGGGTGTTTGAACACCCTCTCGAACTCGGCCTCTATGCGGGATAGCGAAAAAACGCGAACCTGGTGGATAACTCATACAAATTCATAAAGAAAATATATCAGTCACTTTTTGACTCAGGTCAATATTAGTTTAGTTTAGTTTAGTTTATTGTCCAATCATCAACGGGCATGAACCATCCCAATGACAGATGAAGTCATGGTGACAAAACAGTGGTGTCAAATATCAATGTCAGTGGAAACAACATAAAGAAAAAGCACAGTAAAACGGATAAAAAATGGCTGAAAAAGTCTGCTCAATCGCAGTTAGCCGCATAAAGGATCACGCGTGCTCGAAATTGAGCAGCTGTGGTGTTCCACACATCAACATCTCTGCACTTATCTAAGAACACATTGCAGGTCCGCGGCAATCTACAAAACAAACCCGACATAACAGTACTAACTCTAGCGTGGGGACATGAAAGAGAATCCTGTTACGCAGGGCTCGGGAAGGAGCCGCTAGAGGAAAGCATTCTAACAGAAAAGACGCGTCAATTTTGTGGTTATGAAGATTCCGTAGGAACAAAAGATCATGTTGCATCCTCCTTCCAGCTAATGAAGTTAGGCCAAAATGCCGAAGGAGGTCTTTGTATTCAAAAGAAATGTTGTTAATGCGGCAGCGTCCGCAAAGCCAGATAAGAAATTTGTGTTGGATTTTTCTATTCGTTTTAGATGGGTCTGTGCAGCTCCTCCCCAAGCTACACAGCCATATTCTAGTATAGAACGAACGTGGGCACAGTAAACGCCAATAACCAGTTTTGTATCGAGTTGAAGAAGTGGCCTGCCGTGTTTTCCAGTTTGGAGTGACCTGATGAGAAATCCCACGGCCCTATTCGCTTTTGAAATAATTTCCCTATGTGATAGCCGAAGGTCAGTTGGTAGAGCGTTGGGCTCCGGCCCGCTGCTCAGAAGCATGCAGTGGCAGTGCATGTCCAGGCTTGGGATCGGTTCCCCCGAGACGCTCCGGCGCTCAAACGTTTACCCGATGTACAGGTCGGCTGGCAACTGAATGGTGAGAGGGTGACCTGAGCGGGGCGGCCGTCTCTGTGCTTTGTGGGACGTTAAACTTTGGCTTCTAAATTAACCCTCCATTGAGGAGTTGCTCGTTCGGGTGGTGGGGTCGGGGTCTCCGTGACAAGTCCCTTGGTGACTTTAGTGAGACTCCGACTCCAGCAGCCTTACCAGGAACAACTTGAACAAAATTTATATAAAAAGGTAAGTTTAGAGTCCAGGTTAACACCCAGGTCACGCATGGCGGAAACTATATCAAGCCTACTGCGGTTAATGTGATATGAACTTTCTACCGGCTTGCTGCGAAGCGTCACTCTCAAAACCTTGCACTTGGATGGGTTGAGGGTCAATCCCCAATCGGCTGACCACGCACATAGCTTGTCAAGTTCGCCCTGCAGCGTTCTCACATCCTGCAGACTATCCACTCTTTTGTACAGTTTAACGTCATCGGCGAACATCAAACAATTGCAGTCAACGAGGCTAGGTAAATCGTTGATAAAACACGAAAAAAGAAGGGGTGATAAAAGCCCGCCCTCAGGTGTTCCTGAGAGAACCGGCGTCCATGTAGAGCACTGGCCTTTCACAACCACCCGCTGCTCTCTCCCAGACAGATATGATTTCAACAATTGTAGAGCCTTATCAGTAATTTTGTATGATTTCTCTAACTTATGGAGCAAAAGACTGTGGTTGACACTTTGGAAGGCCGAACTATAATCAGTATAAATGATGTCTGTTTGAGAACCTGCGGATATGTTGTTCCAGGCAGTGTGCACATTGTGCAAAGGTTTGTTGCACAAGAACGGGATGGTAGAAACCCATGCTGTTTGCTGGATAAAACTGGACGAACATGGTTAAACAATGTAATGTAAATAACTCGCTCTAAAATCTTGCTAAACAGAGGTAAAAGTGACACAGCTCGATAGTTTGAGGGACACGCCTTTGACCCTTTTTATGTATGGGAACGATATTCGCTCGTTTCCACTGGGATGGGAACACGCCCTGTTCCAATGAGAGTCGGCACAACTTGGCAATGGGTACCGTAAGCTCGTTTGCACATTCATGTATGATTCGAGCACTGACATTATCAGGACCACACGCTTTGTGTCGGTTAGTACTAAGTAACAACGATCGGACAATGTCGTCAGAAACATAAAACGAAGTAAGACTATCTACATGGTATTCAGGTGTGTACGGCAGCACTCTAAAACTAGGATCCGAGAATTTACTAGCAAAAGTGCGGTTCAGCAGTTCAGCTTTATCACGGTCATGCTCAGTCCTTCTAGTGCCATCCATTAATAAAGGCATTGCAGTGAGTTTACCCTTAATACATTTCTGGAAGCTCCAAAACCTTTTCGGGTTGGTTTTTAAATCACTGACCAGACCTTTCAGGTAATCATGATATTTAGTATTAGTCATGTTTTTAAACACTCTCTGTTTGTCACTAAAACTCTGCTCATTTTCCGGTGATCGATTTCTCTTGAGTCTTCGGTGGGCTGCCTCCTTCTCGACTAGAGCCGAGCGAAGCTCACGATCGAACCATGGAGCATGTTGCCGTCGAGGAGTCACTATCGGTATATGATGGCGAATCGCCGAGTCAAAGAAGTCGTAGAAAGTGGCGACCGCGTCATCCACCGGTGATCCATCTAGCACGTTCCAGGGAAGAAGTGAGAGGCTACGGCGCAGACCTTCCCAGTCCGCCCGCTTGTAGTTGAGAGCGGATTGCGGGTGACTTCCAGAGGCGGTTTGCGGAAAAATTTAATTTCGCAGGCTACTTCTTTATGATCAGATGGAATTAGACCTGAGCTAACAACACTTCTCACATCTAGATGTTTACCCAGCACCAAGTCTAAGTAGCTGGTTCCCCGAGTCGGCTGATCAACAAACTGAGCCAGTCCGGCGGCATGATATTTCTCCAAAAATTCTTCAGCTCGACGAGACCTTCGAGCTAAGATGGGAACAATAATTCCGTCATCCTCTTGCCATGTTATGTCAGGTACATTAAAATCACCCACAATCAAGACCGACTTGGTTGGCGTAGCATCGACTAAATCTGATATAGCCTTCATCACAGAGGCCAATGCATTTAAGTCATCTGGCGGGCAGTAGCAGACAGCCAAGAGGAGCGGCCGGCTGGTTTTCACCTCGACGACCAGCATTTCTGCTCTTTCCGGCTCGAGTGACTGTCGCCTCACTGGTTGCAGGGAGCTGTCAATAAGACAAGCCACTCCTCCCCCAACGCGGTTGCTCCGATCGCGTCGAATGAGGATGTGGTTGGGCAGAGCCGAGCCAATCTCCGAAGAATCGACTGTTTCGTTCAGCCACGTCTCCGTCAGGGCTATGATGTTGACTTTCTCCAAAGCTGGGCCTGCTTGACGTAAATCGCCCAGTTTGTTTTTAACGCTTTGGACATTTTGAAGTGATAGCGAGACATGCTTATAGGCATTGGGCGGTCCAGGGTTCAGTTCAATGTCGCCAGAAAGCCTCAACCTGCAGCGCTGATATGATGCCACTGTCTTGCTGTCATACTGTGTCCTTGACCCCCAGTAGCGGCCGGTACGTACAAAATGAGGCCTTCTGAGGAGGGTTCGATTCCTCACTGCCCAGCCGACGGTCGGAGCTGAGCGCAGGTGGTGCCTCGTGTAGCTGGATGTCGTCCATAGCAATATTGATGTCATGAAAGGTCAAAGAAAGTGGCATTTTGAGTAGACTTTTTGGGCTCTAGCGTCTGACAGAGTTGAGATACAACAACTTTTCGGCACCATTCGCTTGCTCTTTTCACGGCAAACCAAATGATATACCGTACTAGGTCAAAATTAAAAAATGAACAGACTTCGAGTCAGGTCAAGGTCACTTTTTAACCTAGCATATTCAATATGCATATCAACTGACCCGCAATAGCAATCCGAAGGCAATCATATAAAAAAGCTGTATTATCATTTCATGCAAAATTATTGACCTAAGTCTGAAAACTGCTTAAGTAGCCCCAGATGCCCTCTCAGAGGTCACAGGTCAAAAATTGCAACATGAACCTGGAAAGGGGCCCAGGATACTACGATCTAGAGAATATGAAGGTATTCTCAGCTGTATCTACACAAATACAGCCCAATTTCTGTTTCTCCCATGTATTTCCAATGTAGAAGTAATGGTCTGTACTTGACCTTAGGTCATCTATATGAAAAATCCCGGAAGACATGTTGTAACACTCAGTGAGTCTATTATGCGGTATAAGTTCTAATTCGATAGATTAACCCATTTCTTACATATGCAGCCTTAAACATTTTTGGAGGTGAGGTCATTTGACCTGCACTGGTGACCTAACTTGAGATGACCCAACCTTAAAATTTTGGGAAAAGTTGCGGAATTGATCAAGGGTAAAATTCACCACGTACGGCGACGCGAAGCACCGCCGTTTTTTTTTGCTGCCGGAAAAGCCCGAGGGGGAGGGGTGTTCAAACACCCCCCACCGGGGCGAGGGTTAAAAAGCATCAGTACCTCCCGCATAGTCGTTTTTCGTTTCCCCAAAGCCATTGACCGTGAATCCGCCGAAATGCAACTGAGGGTTGAATGTCATGATAAACTGAATGGGTGTGTGGTGAGGAGGGACCAGCTCGAGAAGTCTTGCTAATTGAGCTCAGTAGCAAATGATGACCATGCTTTTGCTCGGAGATTCTCGAAATGCATGTGCACAAAGGACGAAAAATATTTTCCACGAGGTGTTTTATTTAACTGGTCAAATGGAAGGTATCGAATCTATTCACTTCCCAATGATGGGGCGTCCACTTCCCAGAAGCATCCTAATGATGGGACCAAGACGCTTTGGATATCCACCTTCAGATAATTAGCGCATTTTCGGCCACATAATTCTACAAATAGAGAATATTACATACATTTAGAAGCTTAATTTGATGATGACTGTTTCAGTTCATTAACAGCCAGTCAGGAGCTGCAAGTCACTAGATCTCCCAACCTTCCCCATAGCAGGGGTGTGGATTTCCAAAAATCATTGGGGGTGCCCAAATTTAAGAAAAGTAAATGACAGCCACACGAAATGATAAATTATAATTGTATTTTCTAGCCATTACACAGTCCTTTTGAATTCTGAAAATGATTAACAATACAATCTAAATGATATTTTAATTCTAAATCAATATTTCATTACAGGTGCCCAAACTGCAAAGGGATATAAATTCACACCTTTATATGGTACTGTTCATTAACCGGGCACCTTGGCTCTTTTCATACACACCACCGCCTGGGGTATGATGGGACCCCGTACGATCTCGGGAACCGGAGGTAATAAGGAAAAATTAAAACGGCGCTGGAGGCACCTTACCGCCTTCCACTCTGGATCCGAGTTTGAAGCGTATCCGTTGACCATTGGCATTACTTTGGGCCAAAATGGGTTAAATTTAGACTCATTTAGCAAATATCTTACACACCAGAAACCATAGACCTAGAATAAAGGACATCAGCGTGTTCGTCTTGACCTAAGGATTTAAATTTTATAGGGCATGACCTTGTCAGGTCATATTATGACCTTGGCCTTAGATCAAGGTTAAATAATAACCTTTCAAGGTCATGTTATATACTATTTGAATCCTTGGGTCATGCTCATTACTATGGTACCAAATTTAGGATTGTATCTTGTTTGGTTCAAAAGTTATAGGCACTAACAACTTCGCAAACTGTGACCTTTGGTGACCTCTGGCGACGTTGGCATCGGTCTGACCTCAAAATGGATGACAGCATGCATATTTTTCAAGAGCTTTCGAACAATGTTTAAAAACGTTATCCAACTCTTCTAGAAGCCGAGTTACACCCTGGTTTTGTCAGCCTCATTTAAAAAAGAATTATCTTACACGGGCCTTGCAATGCTGTCACAACTCGTTGACCTGGTCTACCTGATGTCAATTTTTGATCATACGTTTTCGAATTGATATCCCTAGATGCCTGCAAAGCGACAAGGGTCTCATCTTAATCGGCTCAGACTAATTTGCGGAAAAACGAGGGGGTCAGATTCATCTTAATCGGCTCAGACTAATTTGCGAAAAAACGAGGGGGGTCAGATCGGACCCCTAGGCGTTAACGGGTTAAGGTTCAAGCAACAACCCATCACTATTCGAGATCGTTCAGCTATCGTTTCCACCGGCATGTACTGCACTAAGAAGATTTTACTATGTAACTTCAAACATTTTGAACATATTCAAAAACCTACCCGTTCAAAAGTAGCCGCCACTCGAAATAATTGATCTAACATTGCTTGATGCTCATAAGTATCCTATCCCAAAAAGTATTTCTTTTGCTAAGGTTCACCATTTGCAATACTTGACATGGTTTGTGAGGTCACTCACTGCCCCAGTTCCGAAAACTTAGGTATAATTCGAAAGCTGAATGCTGAACGTCTAAGTCCAATGAAAAAAAGAATACAAAGAAATGGTAGGTATTAATGAACAAAACTAACTAGGAACTCGACGTCAACCGGGAGAGAAACAGCAGAGTATTGTAGCACACCAACTATTTTTTGTGCCTCAAAATAGTAAGCCGAACAATCATAGTTAGACAGCAGTGTACAGAGACGTCTGGCTGCCTGGAGGCCGGGTGGCGGCGGCATCGAAAGAATGTGATAGGGAAGCGGTCCATGCTAAAGGAATACGGTGATGTTAATGCCATTAAAATATACACACCTACTCAGTCAATTTCCTCGTGCATTCTGTGATTTGCCTTGGATTCTTCTTGCTTGAACGGTCAGAGCTACTTATCCCTCCGCCTCAAAGAGCCATTTTGTCAGCTTAAACTTCTAGTGTTGCACACACATGAAAAATCAGCTAGTCGTGTATGTCACATGTACCGTGTGTGCCGTATTGCCAATAAGTGTTTATCAATGAAAAAAATGAAAAACTGCATCCGGACAATAGAGGTCTTTATCAAACAGTTACTTTATGAACTTTTAAACACTTGATTAACTTTGGAACAGGCGTATGTTTTATAATTCGCCACGCGACCCCTCCCCACCGATGCTTGAACTCGGCGCCAGCGGCGCCCAGCGGCGTGACCTTTCTAACCTCTGTGCCCCGCGGGCAATCGGCATCCAGCGGATGGCGCCTGCTGTTTGGTGGAGGTGCGTTCACTTGTATAGCGATAAAGTCAGCGGAAATTTCCCCATGAGAATGATAGAGCTTATACCATAAGCCTGTTACCTGATCGGTGTGCTGGTCGGAACCTCCGTCGGCAGTGGTCCTGGGCTCAGACCTGGAGCGGCTCCCCCTGGAGACGCCACTGAAAGACTGGTCCAGCTGAGGCAGACTAGGCCGCGCCGGCGTGGGCGGCCTCTGGGCGCCTCTCTCCGCCTCGTCTCGTAACACCCTCTGAAGATCACGTCGCAACGGCTTCCCGGTCATCAAAAACCTGCCAGTGTCGTCCATTGATACCTTGGATTGCAAACAGCTGATTGGTGGCATGTTGTGTGTGGAGCTGGACACAAGCGGTGAGCGCCGCCCAGGAGTGGCCTCAGGAACTACAACTGCACTGGATCGCCGATAGGCTTGGGTCAGTTTGACTGGGTCTAGCGGCAGTGCGGTACTTCCACGAGGGGTACCGTCTGGGGGTGGAGATGTTTCCACTGCCATGGCAGCTGATCCGGGAAATATGACGTCACTGAAGTGAAATATGGTGACGTCAATGGTGCACTCTCCACGGGGTCCAATCTCGCACCTTGGTAATGGCTCCCCGGGTCTTGTCTTACTCTCCTTCGATTTGAAGCAGTAGCAAGATGAAAGGTACTGACGTGAGATACAGATACAATTTCTTCTGTTTTCCTACTTTGAATATGCAGCTTTCCTTCGTCACAAAACGTTTACGTAGTTACTTCTCGTAACAGCACGCCAACAGCCACTCAAAGAGACCTTCCGGCACTATAATACATGTAAAGTAGGCTGGCACCGGTGCACTCTTACTTTACCCAGATCATCTGCCCGTGCCACGTGAGTAACCCCTACAACTCTAGCAGGATTTCACTATTCACAGGCCTCGCCAGCTCAACGGCCTCTTGCAGACATTTAAGAAAGACGTCACTGCGCTCCCCACAGCCGGTATACTCGGTGACCGCCTCCGACCTCCCTCCTGCACTGTCGAGTTGCAACTGAGCGCTGCCGCCGACGTCGATGGGAGTGCAGCGCAGTACCGCGGCTGGTGGTGGTAGCGGGAAGGAGGGCGTCCGACAGGAGAGGGGGCGTCCGAAAGGAGAGGGGAGGTGTCCGTCACGACAACAGGAGGCGTTAGTAAGGAGAGGGGGGCGTAGGAGAGGGCAAGGCGTCTGACAGGAGAGAGTGAGAGGCGTCCGACAGGAGAAGAGGAGGCGTCTTACAGAAGAGGGTGTGGTGTCCGACAGGTTAGGGGAATTCAAACAGAGTTTGTAAAGCCCTTATGGCAGTGATTTTTAAATGCTAGTTTTCTCGGCGATGAAAATACGATAAAAATATGATACCCTTTTGGCAATGTTCTATTATAATGAGTGCCAGGGGTTTATCCTCTTACCTCTTGGTGATTCTAGCTATGCATGTCCTACCACGAAGCTGACACTGCTCTCATCCAGTGAATTCCGAGTGGTCCAATCCGGTCATTGTCCCCTAAAAGAGCAAATCGTTTTCTCTTCTATCCGCTTTTGTTTCTTTTATTTTTTCAGGATTTTTCTCGCGTTGTTCCCCTCCACCCAAAACGTTTGGTTAAGATCCGACCATGTACCGATCATCTCAAAAAAGGTCATTCACCCTTCAGACCCACTATTGTAATACAGAGCAGACTGCCAGAAAGGCCAGACATACATACATATTTCCTACTGCGTAAATAGCACAAGCAACTGCGCGTGATAGCCGTATCGACCCTAGCAAGCCTTTGTCGGCACAAACAGTAGATGGCCACCGTCGGCGTGCCGGCCAGCGGATCGATGCTAGACCGTGACGTCACGAAGGGACACCATGACGTCACGAAGGTGCTGGTGACGCCGCACCTGTTTCTATGAGGGTCGTAGTGGATATCTAGCCGTATGACCTATGATGCCGGCGCACCCCTAAACTCCAAGTATGATGATGAGCGGATATCTAGGGCTGGGTCTCTTGGGAGTGAGCTACTGCTGGCTATGGAGCGCCCATAGAAATTGACTTAGAGTCATAGGCGGCGGAACGTGGGGGGGGTCACCGGGGCACTGTGCCTCCCCTTGGACGGACCAGGGGCAACACTATTGAGGTAACCTTCCCTTAAATCGGCGAAGGCAGCAATGAGGTGATGCTTGGTCCAGGCTTTCGGAAATAAGCTTTGAAGTTTGTAGGATTTTTCACATACGCACAGAGTCTGACACCAAACCAACCCTGTTCGTTTTCCTCTGATATAATGTCTTGCACATAGAATCCTCGATCTCATTGTGTAGCCTCTCCCATGACGTAAGGTGGACCGGGGCATGACCACTGAAAATTATAGGCGTTAAAATTTGGCCGTCATTGACAAGACATGCAGCCTTAAGTAAACAACTATTCGGTGTAAATATATCAGAGAGGCTAGCTTAAGCTGTTTCCAATAAAGGCAACAGTAAATCGGGAAAAGTAAAAACCGTTTTCAGGAGAAGACGTTAGCTCGACCTTAAAATAAGAGTGCCAAAGAAAATGTGGAAATAGGCATGATGGAGTATAACATGTCATATCCTTTATTTTCCCAAGACGTTTCGACCTGTTCTCTTTTGAGTAGGTATGCCTACTGAATAATATCACTATCGGAAGTTTTTTTGTTGTTGTTGCTAGAATCACGTTTCTTAAAAAAAAATACCCAGGGCTTTCTGCTCTCCGTCGGTTGGTGTCTAGGCTGGACGTGTAATGGAGACAAGTTCTGACTGCATTCCGCCGAGAAAACGTTTATTGCTGCACAGAAGACAAGTTTTGTGCACTAACGGGATAGCAAATCAATGATGTGCGGCACCTTACAAACTTAACTTTATTCATAATATTCCAGTTTTTGTACTAGGCTGTAACTTCTAGCGGTCCTTGATTCTTAGGTCGAGATATATTTCTTGCTCTTTGGCAGAAGTGTCATCCTGCTGATTCTTTTTTCTATCAGTTTTCTTCATCATTCTTTTTGCAGCGCGATTCCTTGTAGTCTTCTTCTCACATGCGGATAGCGTGGTTGCTTTCTCATTCTCGTCTAAAATTGTGTAGCACTGGGCCATTCTAAGGGGCAGAGGCTCGACACAAAAAAACGCTGAGGCGTCGGAAGTGCTGGAAAAGTTTGAGTAAAATAAAATTGGTAACACAGAGTCTGTGTTTCAGGGCAGAGTCGGCGCTGTATTCCTGTTGTCTTTCTGTCCGTACACCTGTGTGCAGCACACACGCGGCTCGACGGCGTGACAAAATCGCCGCAGCTAAGAAGTGTTAGTTTACAATCTCGCAAGCAGTTCTATACCTATCCACCTGGATGTATAGTATCATAAACGTTGTAATAAGGAGGCCCGGTGACCATGGAAGCACGAAACTCCGGGAGCCAAAGCCCCGGTTAGGATCCTGGCCGTCCAGCGGCAGCAACGCAGGCTGCAGAAAGGACGGGGTCACGCCCTGTGGATTACGATTGGGACACACCCACGCTACGCATGCCTATCTTTTAGCATGCCGTGTCCCAGAAGAGTGCCCGCGCTCTGGTGATAAAGTGATCAGAAAACAAGTCCACGTGGAATGTCGGGACTTGTGATAGAGAGGACGCGTTATCTCCGGCGGTTTCCCACGCTGGATTCGCTCCTCGGGGAGCATCTGTCAGTTGAGCTCACCAGCATAACGTATTATTATCTGGAGAGCGTTGGCTTTAATATCGTCTACTCTCCTTCGTAGCCGTTTAGGTTTGTAGTCCGAAATATATTAACCTGCCTGTGGGTACGAAGGGTTAAGCCCTATTTACCATTTTACACCTAATTGTTAACTTATGTACCTTTTTGGTATTATAGATGATGACGTAGCCGCAGCTTGACAGGGTTTCGGCCATTTTTACTATTAGATTTTCCTTCATAATTGCAATGAACGCAAAATGAGTTCAGTAGTCGGTGCACGCTCCAACACCAACGACGCCAACAGTGATGATAATGGAATAAGCAGGTCATTGTGGACCCGTCCCCACTGTTCGTGAAAATTTTCCCATTTCAGCCAACCTGGGGAAAAGCTGGAATGTTTCAAGTAGCCAGAACCCCACGGGTTTATTTATTCTAGAAGTGAGGCTTTTCTTATTAGCAGGAGTTGGTAAACTACTTGACACCTTGGCTTTTTACTGGTGGCGATGCTGATGTACAATATAAACCCATTGACCTTTTCTATCTATTTTATTTCTAATTTTTGGTCACCAAGCTTATATTTTTTCGAATGTGGCCCGATCAAATAACTTTTAGTTGGTGATGTAATAATATCATCAGGAAGCAGCAGTTCCAACCGCCAGACACTGAATCTAGGACATTCCTCTAAACATTGTATTATCTTCTGCCAACCAGCCTTATGGAAGACGAACAAAGGCAAGGAAAATACCCTGCGGCGGTGGGGTTGAAAGAGCAATAACGAAACACTGACGCTTCTTCGTTTTCCCCCCTATAGTCTCACTGTCTGACGGTTATAGACCGGAGTAGCATGTATGTGTGTAATTTATCATCATTGAAATCGTTTGCTCTCGACAATCGGAGCGAAGACGCCATCCAGCTGGGAGGTAGTGGTGAATTGTGATGTTGCCGAAGAGACAAGACAAATGCTGGACCGATCTGTGTAGTGTACCTCACAGTCATACTTATACCTACCATCTTGTTATCATAAACACTGCACAGAAACACTCACAAAACACACGAGTCCAGACCATTGCCTCTCCTTGAGACAGGCTGGTTATGTTTGATTGGTGGGTTCCGTATCTGTCACCACACCACACCTTTCCCCTATTGGTAATAGCTGTTACATTGTTTTGCTCTGGTCCAGGTATTCTCATTTTTTTCATTCAGCCAAATGTGAAAACATATGAGGACTTGAGGAGCGTAGCAATAGACCTCCCAGAAATTATGTTTATGACTTAAAGAGTAGCCTGGAACAGCTCCCTCGCTAATCTAAAAAAACATCGTGATTATGTTACGTTCGTCTTCAGCGGGCCTCCCTTGCACTGACATTGGATTCGACAGAGGAGCGTGAGCCGCCCTCTCCTCCAAAAAACACCAGATTTTTGTAGCACGCCGGAATACTGTGTAAAATTTTGGAACGTCATTGTTTTACCACTGGTTTGGAGAATAAATACAAACCTAAGAGTTCCATGATTCTATGAAACTACTTTTGATGGGTCATAAAGCGACTATCGTGATAATTAGCCAGATTCCAATAATTGGGTGGAAAATAAGCTCGAGAATTCGTTGAATCTCTCCGCTTCGCACTCCATGCATGTCAACTTGGCTCTGATGCACGACTTCATTGCATTGTACGATAGGTCGTAAAACCTGGGGACCGAAACACGTCTTATCTTTAAGAAAATTGTTTTACTTGCACCTGGTATTTAGACTATTAGTAAGGTAACCTTAGGTATTTCTAGGCTAATAGCAAGGCCAGGTGTGCAGGGAATCTAAAATCTATGGGATTTGAAATCTAAATTTCTGTTCTTACGCGTGTGTTACCAGATTTTGGACATAAGTTACCCGTTTCATTAATTTTTTTCATCATTTCTTAGCCGGTTTAATTAATTAATAGGTATTAATAGATATGCTTGTCCAGTTGACACTCTGGAGGCATAAAGATACATATTTTAATGCATTTTCTGACTGACCCTTACTCGCCGAAGCGAGATTTGTCCCAAAATTATTATTTTTCTGTGGACATGCATCTTAAAAGAAAATTCCAGCCGCCCTACGTATGTCTTTTCCCCTCTAAGATGACTTAAAACGAAGGAATCCAAAAAGTTTGAATTCTTCATTCTGCTCAACGCCTTTTGGTAGGCATTGCCTGTCGCTAACAATCGATGAGTAAGCATTTATTCTCCGGATGGTAAATGTGTTTAAATTTTTCAAAGTCGAAGTAGCTGAATATGGGAAAATTACGTGTCTGACTGCGCGATGTAGTAGTGATGGTTTTTGTGAAATTTACCGTTAAAAATCCTCTAGAACATTTTCCGCTGATGAGATTGACCCATTGAAGGTGCCCCCCTTGGACGAAAACGTTCCGCCGCCACTGGTGGGTAGAGGCGCGCTCAGGCAGCGGGAAGGAAGTTCCAGCGCTCAGAAGCGTGCCAGACATGGGTATGATTGTGCCAATGTGCAGAGGCGTACACAGACAGTTGGACTTCGAAACTGAAGCGTATAGAGCAGGGGCGTACTCAGACACATGGAAAGATAAGTACGTTGCTTCGAGACGTGCTCACGTGAGGAAAGGCGTATTCAGACCATTTGAAGGAATATGGTTGCAATGCACGGAGTCATATTCAGACATCGGAAAAGGGTACGTGGTGCTCAGAGGCGTTGTCAGACTGAGGGCGATTGTGACAGAGAGCAGAGGCTTGCTCAGTCTGCTGGGAACATGGGCGCGCTGGGCAAGGACGTGTGCAGACTGAGGGGAGAGGGCGGTAAGACGGGCATAGTGTGTGTCTCACTCGCTTTCCATCAGACGGCGATGAAATTTTGCTTGTAGCTTCAGCAAAAATTGTTATGTCCCTGCGCTTAAACATACTAGGATCCGTGCATATTCCTAGGAGCAGTAAGTTTTGCCGTAGAATGCAGCAAAAGCCCTTCTTACCCAACAGGTGGGGTAAGACGGGCTTTTGAAAAAAAGTTCATCATATGCTAGAATTTGTTTTTACAAAAAAACATACCATGTGCAGCAAAAGGATTGCTGAAACATTTTTCGATGCAATGTTTCGATGAAATAGCCGATAGACAATTATTTTGCAGAATTTTCATAACATTATAATTTTGATAAGAATGTAACAACAAATAATTTGCAACCGGCTTGCAGCACACTCTGAAACATATTTATTTCAATCATGTAAAAAACCGCAGCGATAGATATTTTAGTTTGTATTGTAGGCGACTAACATAACATTTCACTCCGTGCCCGTCTTGCCCCATATCAATATGTTCGAAAATTTCATTCTTGGCGGCCATCATGCAGGGATAATATAAACGTCATATGCTAACGCTCTAATACTCTCCCGTGACAGAGTTCGCATACTTGGCTTTCAAAATAGGACCAGACACTGACAGAACGTTACAAGCAAAACTACTAACAATGGTAGAGTGAACCACCGATTTGATTCTAAAATTTTGGAACAAAAACCACAAATGTCAGGAATTCGTATTTTTTGCTCATGATAAGGCTCTTAAGACACACTAATGCAAGCGATGATACATTTATATCATTGTTGGTTTGGTCCACAGAGCCTGTGGCCGCCTTACCTACCATGCTCGTCTTACCACCCTCTCCCCTAGTGAGGTGATCAGAGATGATCAGAGGCGTGCTCAGACCCCTTGTTGTTGTGTTCAGAGGCAGCTGTATACGCACGATAATGATTGTGGCAGTGAGCGGAGGCGTACACGGACAGCTGGGAACTGGGTAAAAATGGAAAGGGCGCACGCAGAAAGCTGGAAACAAGGGCAGGTTGCGTAGAGATATGCTCAGGTGAGAAGAGGCGTACTCAGACCATATGAAGTAGTAGTGTAATGCGCTGGGGCGTATTTCAGACAGAAGGGAAGGTGACGTGGTGCTCAGAGCCCTACCTAGACAAGGGAATAATTGTGGGAGTGAGCAGAGGCGTGTTCAGTCTGCTGGGAACATCCTCTTGCACCCTCTGTCTGAGCACGCCTCTTTCCACTGCACCCCTATTTCAAGAGGCCTGATTACGCCTCTGCTCATCTGAGCACAACTCTGTGCAATTAATCCCTCTCCTTAGCTCTCTGAGTACACCGCTGCCCTTTGTACCCGATTCCGAGCTATCTGCTCTGCGTACGCCTCGACTCACTGCCACAATTATTCTAGTGACTGGATACGCCTCGGAACATCACAACCCATTCTCACCTGTCTAAGCACGTTACTGCCCTCGCCCAAATTTCCTCCTTAGCGCGCCCTTCCATCCTGCTACGATCATTCCCGTGTCTGGGTACGCGTCTGGACACTGCAACGCTTTTTCCGCTGTCTGAACACGTCCCTGCCCTTTGCACCCCAATTCCCGACTGTGTACGGTTCTGCTCACTGTCACAGTCATACCTGGGTCTGGATACGCATCTCAGCACTCCATCCCCTTTCCCGGCGTCTGTGCCCGCCTTTACCTTCTGCATCCTTATTCCAAGAAGATTAAGTAGACCTTCGCTCCAGGGACCAAAGAAGTGTTCATTGTGGCACCATTCAAAATGTCAAACCTTAACACGAGCCCCGCTGGGGTCCCTGGCATGACGCGCCCCGCTGGGGGACTTTTTCGCCCCCCTCCGTATCTCGTTCCCCACGAAAGCTAAAGGAAAATGACGGGCGGCGTTCGAAAGCTCTTGACAAGACGAAGAGATTTTGTACGAATAATTTTTATGTCAGGTTAATATTGAGGTCAGCATAGGTCAAAAAGGTCTCATAGTCTTACAACAGAGCAGTATACGTTCCTGTCTTTAGATCTGCCCTCAAGGGAGCTAGAGCAAATCTTTATGTATCATTGGATTCCTCTCATTGAGGAAAATCGAATGATGTATAATATGACCTTGCTAGGTCAAATAGTGAAAATGACCTGACCTCGAGCTAGGTCAGGGTCACAGAGCGACCTGGTATGGTCATGCTGCATATCAATCGCTTCCCCGTGACAATATAAGCACAATGCAGGCAAAATGGGAGCTTTATCTGAATTCAGTGCGAAGTTATTGGCAAAACAATCACTCTATGCTCCCGTGAACTGACAACCTTTGAGAGGTCAGATGCTCAAAAACTCAACTTAATGGTCAAGATCGTGGTAAGAATAGATGGTCTGAGGATTTTCAGCTTTATCTGCCAGTATTGACTGAGAATGAGCCCGTTCTATTTTTTCACCATAGACTTATAGGGGAAAGTGCGGGAATCTGGACCACCGGGGTAATTCGGCACACCCTTGTTACCGAATTTTCTAAAGTTGTCACCAAGTGGGAAAGAGGAAATATATATTTGTCGTCGGATGGGTAACTTCCATTCTTAGCTTAGTTGAACTGCGACGCAGGAGAAAAGTTCCAGGTAAGTAATTTTGATTTTTGCATTTTTGATCTTGAATAAGTGGTCATGAAATGGCATCTTTTTATGACATTTTATGTTGTTTGCAAATATCATTCAGGTGCTTTTGGGGCAATTTAGTATAGCCTCTCGGAATTTATAGTTATTATTGTGATAACCTGAATGTATTACCCACGGCGACAAGCTGTTTCCAAAAAAACCCAATATGGGGTAATCTGGACCACAGGTAGTCCGGGTTACCCCAATGTAAAAATTGTTATAGGAAATAAGTGTTATTTATTGAGGAGAAAACTGAAGCGATATTGGTTGTCTGGTTTTAAGCGATACCACGGAAGTACAGAAAGAATACGGAAGGTCTGCAGTGGACCGAGGAAAATATGTTAGCTGCCATAAATATGGTAACGTCAGGTAAAATGGGACATAAAAAGCAGCGAAGTCTCAAAATGTGTCGAAGTCTACACTCAGGAGGCATGTGAAAGGAACTTTCAATTTCCAGACGCCATCCAGAAAAAGTCTATCCGGCAGGCCACTTGACCTGCAGTGATGACCTTGACCTAAGATGACCCAAGCTTAAAGTTTTGGGGAAAGTTGCGGAATGGATCCCGGATAAGGTGTGTCAGGTACTTAGGCGCCTCGCGCCGCTGTTTTTCGTGCCGCCAGAAAAACCCAAGGGGTGTTCAAACACCCCCACCGGGGCGAGTTAAAACGGAAGCGTGCTTCTTTGGATTGACTCAAAGGGATAGCCACTTCTTGGCATTTCAGTTGGCCGAAATAAATTATATAACGCACAACTTCAACAGGAAAACTGGTCTCGTAGGCAGGACTGGCTGGAGGGCTTTTTGGGGCGGAATCCAAACATTGCACTCAGAGTACCAAAGGCAACATCTGCAGCTAAGGCGAGGGCGTTCAACAGAGTCACGGTGGGAAGTTTTTTAACGTGTTAGAGGAAGAACTAGGCAGTAAAAAATTTCCGCCGCACAGGATTTCCAATTGCAATGAGACCGGATGGACATGTATAGGAAGATGCTGTTCAACGTGAATGGGTACATGTTTACCGAAGTGCTTTCTTGTATGAATAACCCTGTGATGTGTGGACTGTGTGAAATAGATAGAACATACGGTAACTTCGCACAACACTAAAAATCCTGTGATTTGTTCTCGTGATTAATACAAGCAGTACAGTGTTTGATTCAACAAGCTTTGTTTCATTTCGACCCCAAAAATGTACGCATTTATATGCTTTGGCTGACAATGTTACGGGGGGTGATCCCGGACGAACAGCCATAGGCGTAGGAACCGGGGGGGCCAGGGGGCCACTGGCCCCCCCACTTTTCTGGCATGGGCCCCCGCAACGGAGATAAGAATATCAACAGCTGTAATATCAAGCAAGAAACTCAAACTGTCCCGATAGCTTGCCCCGGAACCCCGTTAAACTTACCTGTGCCCCTAAACTAAGTTGAGGCCCTATGAGTTGATTTTAAGGTTCCCTAAGCTTCTCGGAGCCCCTGAACTGGCCTCTGATGCCATACGAGCTAATCTGGGCTCCTTGAGCTGAACTGAGCGCCCCTGAGATGCTTTGGGCAGCATGAACTGTTCTAGGATGCCTAAACTGAGCTAGGAGCCGTGACCTTAAACAGGGCCCCGTGAGTTGGCCAGAACCTATATCCACCGACCTGGGGGGCCCCTGAGCTGAGCTGGGACCGTAAAGTTAATATTGCCCCTTGAACTAATCTGGATCCCCTGTGATGCACAGAAGACCCTAAACTTATCTGAGGCCCCTGCACAGGAATAGGGCCCCTGCTCTGAAATTTGGTTATAAGCTTTAATTGAAACCCTGAAATGTTCTGAAGCCCCAAATATGCCGACAAGGGGCCCCTGGATGATCCGGGCCCTTAATTTTATCTGGTCATCAGAGCTAATATGGGCCTCTGTGTTGAACTGAGGGCCCCTGAGATGGTCTGGGACCCCTATAAGGCTTTACAGTCACTGACCGGGCGGCCGAGAGCTTGAATGGGCCCCTTGAGATGTTCTGACAGTGGTGTAGCCAGGGGAGGAGGGTCTCAGGGGTACGCGGACCCCCTTGGGCTGACCTTATGCACTAAAAACACAAAAATTTATTTCAGGGGGCCCCTGAGCTTGGTCTCAGGGGGGGCTCCCGAGCTTGGTCTCAGGAGGCCCCCGATAATCGGTATCGAGGGCTCCAGAGTACCGAATATTGATCTTGGGGGACCCCTGTGCTCAGTCTCAGGGGGTCCCGAGCTTGGCCTCAGGGCCCCCGAGCTTGGTCTCAGGGCCCCTCCCCCGAGCTCGGTCTCACGGGCCTTTCGATCTTGGTCTCACGGGCCTTTCGATTTTGGTCTCAGGGGCCCTCGAGCTTGGTCTCAGAGGCCCCGAGCTTGGTGTCTGGGGGCCCTTCGAGCTTGGTCTCAGGGAGCTCCCGAGCTTAGTCTCAGGGGGCCCTTCGAGTTTGGAATCAGGGCCCCCCAGCTTGGTCTCAGGGGCCCCCGAGCTTGGTCTCAGGGCCCCCGAGCTTGGTCTCAGGGGACCCCCGAGCTTGGTCTCAGGGATGCCCCCCAAGCTTGGTCTCAGGCCCCCCTCTCCCCGAGCTTAGTGTCAGGGGCCCTCGAGCTTGGTCTCAGGGAGGCATCCGAGGGCATCTGATGCATAAGGCCTGACCGTATGCACTGGAAAACACGAGCATTGGTCTCGGGGGCCCTGATCTTGGTCTCAGGGGGCCCGAGCTTGGTCTCAAGGGTTCAGGGCCCCCCTCGGGGTGCCCCCGACTATTGATATCGAGGGACTCATGAGTGAGGCACGAGCATTGACCTCATGAGACCCAGAGTTTGGTCCCAGGGGCCCCCAGGCCTGGGTTCAGGACCCCCGAGCATCGGCATCGCGGGGCTCCAGAGCACCGAGCATTAGTCTTGGGGGGGGGCTCGAAATATTGATCTTGAGGGCCCTGGAACATCGGTGTCGAGTTACTCCTGAGAAAAGCGCGAGCATGGGTCTAAGGGTGCCCCTGAGCCTGATCTAAGTGGGACCCCGAGCTTAGTCTTAGGACCCCCGGGCATCAGCATCAAGGGGCTCCGGAGTATTGGTCTAGGGGAGCAATTATTTTAGGAGCCTCCAAATGGTGATTTCAGAGGGCCGCCGAAAGTATGGATGCAGTGGTGTAGCCAAGGGGGCCCTAGGCGCCCACAGACCCCCACCCCTTGGGCCAATCTGAACCACTGCAAAGGATTCTTTGATCACGGGGCCCCCAGAGTCAGTCTCAGGGGCCCCTGAAGATTCGTTCTCAGGGCGTCCCGAGTCGGCCTCACGGCCCTCGCCCTGAGAGTCGGTCTCAAGGCCCCCCGAAAGTAGATTTTAGGGGCCCTAGAGGGTTGGTCTCAGGGGCCCCAAAATTCGGTATCAGGGACCCCGGGAGTCTGTCTCAGGGGAGGGGGCCGAGCTAGTCTCAGGGGCCCCCAGAGAGTGGTTCTCAGGGCCCTGCAACATAGTCTATTTCAGGGGGGCCCCTGAGAGTCAGTCTCAGAGAACCCCAAGAGTCGGTCAAGGGGACCCCAAGAGTCTGTCTTAGGGGACCCCGAGATTCGGTCTCGGGGTCCCCCTGAGAGTCTGTCTCAGAGAACCCCAAGAGTCAGTCTCAGAGCACCCCAAGAGTCGGTCTCAGGGGGCCCTCATAGTCTCACGGGCTTCTCTCTCAGGAATCAATATTTAGTTTCAGGTGGCTCCGAGAATTAATCCGGGGGTCCGAGAGTTAGTCTAATTTGATCCGCAGAGTGCTGGTTTCAGGGGGCCCCAGAGGGGTAATTTTGGGAGCCCTCGAGATTTAGCCTCAAGCTGTGCCCCCCCGAGTTTTGGTATAAGCGGCCCCGAGAGTCAATCTCAGGGAGCACCCAAAAGTTAGTCTCAGAGGGCTCCCGGTTGTCAGTCTCAGAGACATCCGAGAGTTAATCTCGGGGTTCTGAGAGTAATTTCCAGAGGTGCTCCCGAGTTTTGGTCTCACGGGCCCGGAGTTAGCCTTAGGCCCGCGAGAGCTAATCTGTAGCCTCCGAGTCAGTCTCAGGAACGCCAAAGACTCAGTTTCAGAGGTGATTCCACCCCCCCCGGGTGTTTGTCTCAGGTGCGCCCTAGAGTAAGTCTCAGAGGGCTGTCGGAAGTCATTCCCAGCCACCCTCCCCCACCCCAAAGACAGCCTCAGGGGACCCCAATAGCTAATCTGGATGACCACGATACTCAGTCTCAGCCCCCCCTCCAGAGCAAATCTGGGGGGCCCAATAATTAGTCTCAGAGGTGCTGCCGATAACTAATCTCAGGAGCCCCGAGAGATTCTCAGGAGCCCCCCAGTTTTGATCAAGAGGCGCCGTGAATCGGTCTCCGAGACCCACTGAGATCTAATCGGGAGAGCGGCCGAAAATTAGCTTTGTGAGCGCCGCCAAGTGTTGGTCTTAGGTGGCCCCAGAGCTCAAATAAAAAATTTCAAAATCATATGCCTCGGAAAAAATGTACCTACCCCTATTGCGTACTAAAAAAGCACAAATTGAAACATGTCGATCAGGCACCATTATCGAAGGAAAGGCAAACATTAATCTAATTTTACCATAGGAGCAAATCGAACAGGGAATTGGGCACTTTAGTCAATTTTTAATATATTAGCTTAACACCAATAACTACATTCCTAAATATTCTGTAATAAACAGCTTTCCAACATTTTCGTAGGAAACCAGACAAACAAGGGTAATGACCGAAATTGATGAGCATAATCCCAAGAAGAAAAATAGGTATGAAAGTTTGAAAATAACAATAACAGAGTGAGCCAAGGCTATAGATATCTTGGGCGCCTTTTGTCTTGGTAATTTTCTCGTTTACAAGATAGCAAGGGTAAGAAAGTAACTGGATCTCAACAGGATCTGTCGACGGAATAGAGGTTATGTAACGTTCGGGACACACTACCATATCCCTTGTATCTTTATTCGTTTTTTTCGTTTCTTTGGAAATTTCCTGATTAAGATTCCATGGATTCGACACCGGGATATAATTGCTAATCATTTCCCGTAGATCATTTCTTCGTACTCAAAACGATTGATCTCCAATAACTTCATGTCTGATTACCCGAGTGAATTGAGGTAGACTCAGGTTTAACATCATGCGCGCATCAACATAGAACTTCCCGAAATATGGCTCAAAGCTGTTATTATAGCCACGCTCCCATATAAGGTATGAGTCATCCTTAATATTTGGTGACCTTAGTTTACCAACACTTGGTCAGATCGAAAAAAACCAAGCTATAAACAAAATAAGAATGAATGCTTAAAAGACACAACGAAATTTCCTTCGTGTGAATGTTATAATGTTAAAATACTATACAAAAGATATAGGAGATGGGCCCGGTTACTAAGGGGACCCCCGGCCTGGGGCCCCACGACGGTAGTCGGACCCCTCCTTGGCTGAATCCTGGCTACGCCACTGTGTTCTGAGCCTCTATATCAGCCACCATGGGACCCCCTAAGCCTAGCTGGGGCCCTGAGCTAATCTGGGTACCGCTGTGCTCAACTGGGGCCTCTGATCTGGTATGGGGGCCCTGAACTGTTCTAGCATCATTGAGCTAAGCTGGGCTCCATGAGCTTGAACAAGTCCCTTGAGCTGTTTTGAGACCCTACATAAGTCGACCTGGGGACCTCCGAGCTGAACCGGGCCCCTAAGCTAATCTGGCACCCTATGCGAATCTGGAACTCCCCTGTGATGAGCTTCTAGGGGTCCTGTGCTTATGTAGGGTCCCTTGATAAGCTGGCCCCGAGGCTAATGCACTGGTCTGGGCCCTTGAGCTGACTGATCTGGGTTCCTGAACCATGGTCTGGACCTTCGAGCCCTCCGAGATAATTTGGCGGCCCCTGGGTGGCATAGGCATAGGAACCGGGGGTCAGGGAGATACTGCCCCCCCTTTGAGGTGGGCCCCTGCAACGAATATACAACTATCAGCAACTGTAATATAGAACAAGAAACCCAAACGGGCCCGATAGCTTGTCAGGGAACGTTCAAGTTCGGTAGTACGCTGCCTGCAAGCCCCTGGAGGAGGAGCGCTTCGTAAAAAGCCAAGGCACCTACTACCCGAGTGTTGCCAAATGAGTCCCGAGAACTGGGCCCAATCAAACTCCATCCCAATCCCAACACAAAATATGAATCGGACACAGACCCCGCACCAAATGCCGAGCAACAGTCGTCCCTGAGCCATCGAAAGGCGCGACGTCTTTCGATGCCAGGGTTATATGGCGTCGCCAACTATTTCCCTGTTGGAGGGGTTTCTTGGGAGTCAAACCGCTCCTTGCACAAGGAATCTGCCGTGCCTTAAACCCGAGTTGGTCGCGTGGAAAGCAAGGCTGCTAACCACTATAACACCATTCCCACACCTCCTCGGCATCACAAAGCTTACCATCAAGTACCTTCATTGCACTTGCAGTCATGCTGAAACTCTGCATTTTAGGCATCGAAATATAGCTAGGCGTATTTATTGTGATCAGGCTTCACCTAAATCAATCTCTAATGATGGCAAGAAGAGATCTGTAATAACATAAATAAATGTTCCCATTTTCGTCATTGAATAAGAAAATACAAGTTGATTAGGCATAGCGAAATGAGGGTATTTGGTATCAAAGCATTGTCTGTAGTTTTCTAAACAGTTCCTAATTTTGTAAATGTGATGAAAAGTTTTGTAGATGTGATGTGTGCTTAGCCGCGCCAATTTGTTTCAGTAACAAAATTGTCCCATTTTTTGCCCAATGGCTAAGTATCCTTGAACACCATGCAAACGTTACAAGCTTGCGTATGGTCTTGCGTGATGTCCAAGGAGAGACCTAATTTAATGCTGGAGGTAGGAGGATGCCCTTTGTTCATAAGTGTATTTAAATTTAAAAAAGAAGAAAAAAAGAAAAAAGGGCCTAAACATCTGTAAATATAAAAAACGCGCTCGCGGTAAAAAATGATTGAAATCCTCCAAAAAAGCTTAAAAGTGTATTTCGTATTTGAAATGGGTCTTGGTAAAAAAACAAAAAATGTTTTTTGGCGTTTTACTATGATTTGGTATCAAATAGGTACAACTCAAAATCATAGGGCAAAATTTAATTTCTCAATTTTCCATATATTGACATCCTTGTGTGCATGCGTGCGTTATTGACACCAAACGAGCTAACTAATGTTTTTTTATAATTATGGGCCCCCGTGGACTGGGGCCCCCCTTGAGGTGGGCCCCCTCTAAGGTTGGCCCCCCACTTTTCAAACCGTTCCTACGCCCCTGCGAACAGCGGTGGGGTAGTTTGGACCAGGGGTGGTCCGAATTACCTCGTGATTTTTTTGCCATTTCTATAAAAAGTGAGTTCAGTCTCACAAAATCGGTCTACGCAGAGTTGTACCTAAATGTCTGGCTGTCGACAAAACATAATCTAACTGAATATAGATAAAGAAAAATCATTTTTAGAGTGTTTCGAAATTTAGTGGCCCACATTCCCCCACTTTCCCCTAATAGAGCGACAAAAACTTGACCCCCACCTTAGGTCAACAATATCGCAATTCCGAGATAGCAGCTTTGTATACCTTAATGACCTTATCATATTGGAAGTTTCAAACTGATCGGTCCGCTGATGTTTCCCGGGCGGCGCTTCAAACTCGTGATTTTAGGTTTTGAGGTCGGGTCACTTGACCTTGAAAAGCTCCTTGACCTGATATGACCTTAACTAAAAAATTTGGTCAGATGTGTAAAATTGATTAGGAATAAGGTGCTGTAAGTTTCGTTGTTCTGCGCCTCTTTGTTTTTGAGCTATCTGGGGACAATTTTGTCATCTTGTCCACCTTTGGCTGTCACAATTTAGAACGCCAAAAATGGTATATTTTTTTACCTCTGCTTCGCTCACCTGGGCACATCTTTGCACAGAGCCTCCCTCTCCTCAGCTGTCTGAGCATGTCCCTGTCCTGTACGTGCTCTTTAATTCCTTACTGTCCATGAACGCCTCTGCACGCTGCCACAATCATCCCCGTATCTGGATACGCTTAAGCGTTTCCTATGCGCTGGAGTGCCCCTTGCTGTTGTGTGAGCGCGCCTCTACACACTATAATGCAACCCCATTTCAAGAGGTCTTAACCCGCGCCCCACCGGGGGGTCCGGCGCCACCTTCGCCCCACCGGGGGGCCATCGATGGCCCCCCCTCTAACTCCGAAAATATGGGCGTTAGCGCAAATCTGCAAAGTGCAATAGAAAGCTCGCGTGAATTCAGTAAGAAATTACTTCGCATGTTTTAGTGCTCAGGTCAATGGTTTGACCTCCAGAGGTCAAATTAGGTCAAGATCGGCTATTTTCACTCAAATATGCAATGATTAAGCAAACTGGGCATAACTCTTATGTCATTAGAGCTATTGAGGCCTGGTAAAGTACATTTGATAGCAAATTGCCAGTTCTTTTTCCGCTATGTGGAACGTAAAGACCTCCCGCCAGTGGTTTGACCGCCAGAGGTCACCTCGTGACCTAATATGACCTGAGGTCACGAAAGGTCAGAAAGTGACCTTTGCCGTATATCAAATGAAAGCCAGTGACAAGACAAACACGATGGTGTTTGTTTCACCGCTCTAGCTCAATTAGGTCAAAAGTTATTGTCAAAATACTGTTTTTGACCTCTGGTGACCTTGAATGACCTTGGAAAAGTCAAAGGGCAAATATGACCCCTGGGATCCGTGAAAGGGTGTCCAAAAACATTGTTCTGAGCAGTCTGAGTATTTGCAATCATTTTTGTGGCTTTTATATCATGAAATAGCTTTTCCCCATGCTTTTCCAATGGGAGAGGTCGCCTCGTGACCTGACCTCAGGGCACGAAATCGAAAAATCCCGGATATACACCTTGTAGACCCTGGAGGGGTCATGAAGTGTAGGAAGTTTCAAATCGATCGACTTTGAAATGTAGCTCTTACAGAGCTCTAAAAGTGAAGTGAGGTGACCTTGGTTGACCTCGTCTGGTGACCTGACCTTGGGTGACCCGGGGTAAAAAATTTCACGGATGATGGGAAAATGATGCAGTGAGAGGTAGAGCTCTCAACCACGGTGCTGCGCCTCGTCGTTTTTCTGCTATCCCGGAAAAACCTTAGGGGGGCCATCGATGGCCCCTCCCGGTGGGGCGAGGGTTAATACGCCCCTGGTCACCTGGACGCGTCACTGTGCAGAACCTTCCTCCTTAATTCCCGCTGTCTGAGCACGGCTTTGATCAATTTTGAGTCTGGGAATATCACCCTTCTTTCCAGGAGTCTAAACACGCCTCTGCCCAGTCCACCCATGTTCCCAGCGGACTGATTACGCCTCTGATCACTGCATCACTCATTCCCATATCGAGGTACGCCTCGGATCTAAGCACCACAGATCTTCTACCTCATGTGATCTGAGTACGCCCCTGCTCACCTGAGCCAGAACCGCTTCTGCGCAACGCACCCCCCCCTCCACTGTCTGAGCACGCCTCTGCCATTGCACCTTCCCAACTCTGGGCACGCCTCTGCTCACTGCCACTCTCATTCTTGAGTCTGGATACTCTTCCGGGCATAGAGGCGGATCCAGGAGTGCCAATCTGGGGGGAGGGTGCATCTTCCGGGTGGGACGCCATCTGGACCAGGGGGTACCACTTTTAACCGGCAAAACCTATCAGATGGGCGCCAAATCCTATTAGTGGGCGCCGATTTTCGCATCCGGATGGGCGCCTATCGCATTCAGGGGCGCCTATCGACCTTTCAGGGGGCGCTGTGACCATTTCAGGGGGCGCCGAGGGTCGATCGGAGGGGCACGTTCCCCCTTGCCCCCTGGATCCGCTTATGCTTCCGGGCACCACAACAAGAGGTCTGAACACGCCACTAATCACATATGTACGTCACAGAGAAAAACCTCTGTCTTTCTAGTGGTCTGAACAAATTTCTGGGAATTTTATATATCTGGAAATATTTCGCAAGGTGGTGATCTGGTCTATAGGAACCGTGGATCTGGTATCTTTTTTATCAGTTTTATTTAATTTTTATATAATTACGACAGCACAACAAGCTGCAGCAACGCCAGCAACTATTGCTGTGAACTGCAGCAGAGCAGCGGGAGAGCAGAAGATATAGAAAATAACAGCAGCAACGAAAAAGACATGAAAGACAAGCAATAAGGAGGAAAAATAGAAAACATAAATAATTACTTGGTACAGATAAAAAGGAGGTAAATAGGGAGGCATGTGCCTGTGACATATGTCTCATGGAGGACAATTATTTATGGGTGTCTGAATGCCAGTCTGCAAAGCATGGCAGCAGGCCAGACGAGTCGCACCCGGCCATCTAAAATTCTCGCACCACCAGCCACCAAAAATTCACACCAATCTGCCATATACCAGTGAGAAAAACACCCATTCCTACCCACACTATGCAATGTTACCTCTCTTATTAGTTAGTTAAAGACTTTTTAAGGCGCCCTCCTGTGTCTTTATAACCATTCAGCCATTATATGTTTGGTTTTTAGTGTCACCTTCCTCGCACCAGTCTCACAAACTCGCACCAGGTTGATGAAATTCGCACCACTCGCTCCTGTCTCCAAGGGCACTCGCACCGGCCGAGATCTCGTCGAAAATCTCATACTTTGCACACTGGTCTGAATGTGTACCGTCCGTGGATATCATACATACTGAACTTATAATTTCTTTTCATTAGTAAAAGGTTCTATTGCCTATTGTTGTGGAAAAAGGAAAAATTCCAATGTGTCTTTAACACCTTACCTTAGATACCTTAGATGATCGGGACTTTATAAGGCACGGAGGTGCCTGTCTTGCCCGCACTCATCGAGCTCGTGTCATGATGTGTAGCGGAAAACTAAGTCGGTGCACAATATATATACCCTGACCAGTACTTGTCTATGTTATTCTTGAAGGAGTTCGTTGATGTAGACTCCACTACCCATGCTGGAAGGCTGTTCCAATCCGAGACAGTGCGAACTCCAAAGTGGTTCCTCCTGGTTCTTGAGATGGCACGAGGCGTCCCCACCTTGAACCTGTGGCCACGGGTGGTGCCTACTGGTGGATCTAGGAAGAACTCATCCCTTGATACCCCCAGGTGGCCCTGCATGAGCTTGTACATGAAGACCATGTCACCTCTCTTGCGTCTGTACCAGAGGGATGGTAGCTTCAGACTGCAGAGTCTCTGCTCATAGTCGAGAGAACGCAGGGAGGGCACAAGTCTAATTGCGCTGGGCGTTGGGACTCGCTCCACCAGGAGCTGGTCTGACTTATTGAAGGGTCCCCACACGATATTGGCGTACTCCAGGTGTGGACGCACAAGGGCCTTGTAAAGAAGTGGAAGAACATGCTGATCGATGTGGACGAAGGACCTCTTGATGGCACCTAGGATTTGGCTGGCCTTAGAGACAGCAGCGGCTGCATGCCGTCTAAACTTGAGATCCTCATCCACAAACACACCCAAATCCTTTTCAATGGCCGATGCAGCAAGATCTCGACCCTCCATGCTGTAAACCAGGTGTTGGTTAACACGCCCGAGGTGGAGAACACTACACTTGGAGATGTTGAAAGGTAGAAGCCACTGGTCAGACCAGGCTTCAAGACGGTGGAGATCGTCTTGCAAGCTTCTCCATCCATCTTGGCTACCCACATCACTGAACAGCTTTGCATCATCAGCAAAGAGACGCACGCTGCAAGTCAGTCCCTCAGGCAAGTCGTTAACAAACAACACAAACAGTGTGGGGCCCAGCACGGAACCTTGTGGTACACCGCTGGTGACAGGTGCCCAGTCAGAAAGCACTCCATTGACCCTGACTCGTTGCTTCCTTCCAGAAAGGAAGGCCTTAATCCAGTCCAGGACACGGCCATGAACTCCAAGACTGAACAGTTTCCAGATGAGACGCTTGTGGGGCACTGAGTCAAACGCCTTAGCAAAATCCAAGTAGGTAACGTCAACTGGCTTCCCGTTCTCAAGGAGCTTAGTCCAGATCTCAAGGGAGCTAAGAAGCTGGGTAGTACAGGAACGCTTGGGTACAAAGCCGTGCTGTGCATTGGTCATTAGGCCGGTTTCCTGCATATGAGCTAGCAAAGCATCCCCTTACAAGAGCCTCCATTACCTTAGATGGAACGGATGTGAGGCTCACAGGCCGGTAATTGGATGGGTCACACCTGCCTCCCTTCTTAAAAACAGGGACCACCTCAGCAACCTTCCAGTCACTTGGGAGCTGTCCGCTTGCAAGCGATTTTCTGAAAGCTGAGCAAGCGGAATACTCAGAGTTGAAGCTGCCTCTTTCAGTACACGAGGATGGAGCCCATCCGGTCCAGCAGAGGAAGAGCATTTCAAATTCTGTAACTTGGTTTCAACCATGACTGGGGTAATGTTGAAGTCTTCCAAAATGTTCACATCGTTATGAGCAAGGATGTTAGGGGCTTCTTCACTGGTGGGCTCGACAGTAAACACACTGGAGAAAAAAGCAGAAAGAATCGCAGCCTTCTCTGAGTCACTTGTAGCTGTTGTACCATCGGGTCGTTGTAGGTCTTGTACCTTGTCCCTAGTTTTGATCTGGGAGCGAGAATAGGACCAGAAGACTTTAGGATTTTCCTTCACTTGACTGGCAACCTTCTTCTGATACTCTTTACGCAGTCGCCGTGAGAATCTCCTCAGGTCGTTTCTCCTCCTCCTGTAGTTCTCCCAGAGAGTATCTCGATCTCTTACTGTAGATGCTACCTTGTAGTTGTGCCAAAGCGTTTTCTTCTGTTTAATAATCTGCATGGCTTGCCTATTGATATATTGTCTTCGATTCTTGCGTTGAGGTAGCCTGGTAGGTATACATAGATGTGTCATTCTATTCACTTGGTGACAAAAATGGTTATATTCCTCCTCCATCCCGAGGTCATGAGCTCTCTGCCAGTTAACCTCCTGAGCCAGGTCCCTCAACTTGGAATAATCTCCTCTGTATAATGCTAACTTGGGATGGACGACTAAATTCCTGGACTGTTTTCGGCAGGAAAGCTTCATTTGGAGGCAAAGGTGATCGCTGCTCCCTAGACCTGGGAGGTAAATCAAATCTTCAATCATGTCTTCATTCAGTGAGAAAGCAAGGTCCAGAATGTGAGGAGTTTCACCATGTCGATACCTGGTTGGTTTGGTAACATGCTGAACTAAGAAGCTGTCTCTGATGGTTTCAAGAAAAGCATGTGAGATGTGGCTTGGAGAATCGAGAGACAAACCAACTTCCCAATCAATATTTGGAAAATTGAAGTCCCCAACAAGTAGCAGGTGCTGAGGTCTTGTTGCAGCTACTGCTTCAATAAGGTTACAGAGAGCAGCATTGTTCACAGGAGAGCAATTTGGACTCCTATAAATGCACCCTGCCAGTAGTGACTGACTGCCAGTAAGTCCAATCTTCACCCATAGCTGTTCAGAAAACTCCACTTCAGAAAAAGAGACCTCCTGGCAGTGTAGAGCTTCATTAACAAAGATAGCCAAGCCTCGGACAGAAGAAGGGCCAGATCTTGGTTTCGTAGGGTCAAAGTTGAGGTGCATGACATAGTTGGGTAAACCAATACAGGCATGTGCAATTGGAGCAGTACTTGCTTTTGGAAGAACTTCAGATATCATGATCAAGTCTGGCTCTTTTTGGGAAATCAGCAATAACAGTTCATCCCTCTTGTTGAACATGACACAAGTCAAGGTCATAAATTGATAAATCAACCTTTAAGAAAGTAGTCTTCAATAAACCTGATTTCACTGAACAGGGTAATGCAACTATTTTTCCAAATATATGCACTTCAAACATGTACCTACACTACAAGCTTAAGTACCTATGTGCATTTGGTTTGAACCATTAGGTCTTAATAATTGAATATATCGTGTTATAGGAGAATGGTTTGTAACCCATGAAGTTTCCAGGTACCTGTCCATCCAAATTGTCTTCAATTCAGGATATTCTTTCAGAATTCTAGTGGTGTTGCATGCCTAGTACCTTGAACCTTGTTTGTATATGCTGCAGCATGAGAAGGGCTGTCTTCACCTACAGGCAATAGCAGCCCTGGTCATGTAGGTAGGCATCAGATGGGATTCATCTCTCACTCAGTGAGCCTAGTGTAAATATGGAAACTGGAACTTAGGCGTCTATTGTCACATGTTAATAATATTGAATGTTCTAATATAGTTATCAAGTTTGAAGTAATTACAAGCAAATCAAAGGAAAACTTCAGTAAGAAAAGTTTTTTTCCATTTGACCACAGGTATCTAAAAATTAAGATTTTGAGTCAACTCAACTCTGACTCATGGCATGGAAACTGACTCAGATTCTACTCAAGTTATATGTTTGACTTAACTCATCTGAACACAAATCCAGAAGTGAGTCATCTCAACTCTGACTCAAGGAAAAATTGAGTCAACTCAGAGTTAGCTCTGACCCTGATTTGTGACTCAACAAGTCTGACTCCGGCCGATCAGCCGGACCCACCCCGGCAGGGGTCGGCTGCGGGTCGGGGAGCCCGGCTTCTCTGTCCGGGTGGACGAGGCGTTGTGCGTTTCGCCGGGGGCGGTGTGGTAGATTCGCCGGGTCTACGTTGCTGATGCTGGGCGGTGTCTGCGCAGTGAGACAGCCTCCGTATTTTATTGGTGTCACTCAAGCTTTAGCTGTGTGTTGCTTTACCAATCTTGTACCGCTCATTACCATCCTGATATATTTTTCCACTCACCCGGCCGGTGGACGCCTGCTGGGCCGGCCCGGCCTGTCTGGGCGTAATTTAGAGCGCTCGCGCCGTCAGCGGTCACGGGTTCGGGCCCAGCGCCTCCGTGTGTAATTTCTCTTGCCCACCACGGTCGGGGCTTGTTTTCTTGTTTTTTTAGAATCACTGTATGGATCATGTATCGCCCGTAGCTTGAATATACGTGTTGGTATGGAACAAGTCTGCATACACCTCCAAAATTTATATGTTTTGGTGGATGGAAAGTTAAAATATAATTAAGCCAAACTACTTTCTTTGTATAAAAACAAATAAACAGTATTTACACCCTTCCACCCATTTGTCCCCTTGGTTAAAACTATTGACAGTGCCCCTGAAAAGTGTTCAGTGAACCCTGGAGCTCAGCCCTTGTTTCTCTCTTCTGATAGAGTGTTAAGAGGTGTGTTTTGAGTTATGTTGACTGCATATTGATGCTCTTCTGGTCTTGCCAGTGTGTATGTGTGTGCTGGGGGGTGTGGGTGTGGGGGTGTAGGTGTGGGTGTGTGTGTGGGTGTGTGTGATTCCTCCAGTGGGACGATCGACTCTGGTATGGAGCACACACTCACTATCTCAACATTTCCAGCTGCATTTATGTAAGGCTGTAGTTGCTGTTCATTGCAACATGTGATAAGTCAACTAACTGGATATTATGGGATGTGCATGGTTGTCTATTGTTATGGCCCTTGCAAACAAAATCAGGTCATGGAAACCTGTGAGGACGTACTTAGTTCCTTTGCAGAAACACTAGCTGACTCAGCTATCGACATACTGCGTGAGCGGAGCTGGGGGTGCTGCAAGAGAGAGCTGGAGGTCCTGTGGGAGAGAGCTGTAGGTACATACTTGCTAGGGGAGCCGTGGTTGCTGCGGGAGAGGAGCCGGAGGTGCTGCAGGCTCTCTCACATGCTACATACTACAAAAAAATCCGGACAATCCCATGGAAACTGAACTGCAAGTCATTGACCGATATCGATGACGTCCTAAAAAAGCAGAGCCAGCAAGAAGATCCATTTGGTGTGGGTGCCCAGCCACAGCAGTGTCGACCAAATTGAGACGCCATAGTGCGTTGACAAGCCTCGACAATTGTTAGCATGCCGGTACATATCAGTGGTCTGAGATGGAGGGCATCATCAAATTGAACAAGACGTATTTTAACAATGCACTAGTGATTTTGGAAAACAAGGTTCAGAGTGAACATAACCAAACCTGACCTGACCTCATCTCTATTCAGTGAGCCTGACTGTGTGACCTAACCTGACGGTGACATTTTCGCATTTGTGGGCAGCCCCGGCTTTGCAATGCACTGCCTTTCCAGGACTCAAATCTGCTTGCTTCGCTGGCATACTGTCTCGTTTCGCGAAGATGTCGCTTCCCCTTCATTTTCTGCGCATACGATTTCGGTATGGTTTCGCAATGCTTCTGATACGCTCTTAAAACCTGAGCAGCAACGCCCCTGTTGTAGCAGCGCGATGTCCAGTTTTTTTATAGAATATCAGTGCGTGCCATAAAATCTCGATGTGTGAGGACTTCAAAGTATGAGGAATTTACTGATGATGTCCACTGGAATGAAGAGTGTGGAATCTGCTTATTCTGTTGACGTATCGTCTCTTTTTTATTTTTGCATATGTTTTGTCCGAGTTGTTACCAGTTCGGATTTGGAGTTGGAGCCTCATTAAAGTCATCAAGGGATTTGTCACGGGGACCCCGACCCCACCACCCGAACGAGCAACTCCACAATGAAGGGTTAATGTAGAAGTCAAAGCTTAACGCTCCATAAAGACGGCTGCCCCACGCGCTTAGGCTATCCGCTCACCAGTCAGTTGCCAGCCGACCTACGTCGGGTAAATATTGAGCGCCAGAGCGTCTCAGGGGGAAGTGATCCCAAGCCCGCACACGCACTGCCACCGCATGTTCTTGAACAACGGACGGGAGCCCAACGCTCTACCAACTAAGCTACCGGGGCGGCATAGAGCATTGTCTATAGAAAATCGGTTTTGTGGTCGCCTTCTTATCGAAAGCCCAAAGCGTACATTTCTATTCTAAATTACCCCTGAGAATATAATTCAAAATAAGGCATTTGTGTTCGAAAGGTGTGTGGCATGCTGTGGTATTTACCTACAGTATACAACTGCAAACTTGTATGTGAGCTGATGCTGATTTGTAATGTTTGAAAATAATGCGTTGACTTATTTCCATCACTTTTTCTTACCTCAACTGTAAGGACTTTTGAACCTTATAGACCTTGTGGAAGGTATTCTGTCATCCTCTTCTTACAAGCCTGTGCTAAGGTTAGAGCCGTTGTGTGCAGGATGTTGGTGCACCAGCTGTTGAAGCTGTCGCCCAGTCTGCTGCAGACCAGGCCGGCGTCTACCCTCAGCTATGTGCAGCGAATCAAGCTACTGCAGGCCATGCGAGAAGAGGACGACAGGTGAGACAGTGCATGGGAGCTAGAACCTGCACAAGCAATTTGAAGAGATTGTTAACACCCGCACTGGAGAGGGGACGGGAGGGGGAGATGTATGTATAGCTCCATCTCCAGCTCCATCTCGATCTCCATGCCATTTATTATTTGCAATGTCCAAAGTGGTATAATCGGTGCTGGAGCCCTGCTGCGATAGCTCCCTCTCTCCCCCTGAGATCTCGGAAACCAAGAGACGTGGAAAAATTCCCGTTTTAAGGTGTGTAGGGGCTGTGGCATGCAATATACATTATAGCTAACTTTCATTGACCTTTTGACCATAGACCATTCACCTTGCATGTGAAGGGAGGTCATTAAGTTTAGATTTTGACCGTTCTGGGACAGTTGGAAAATGCCGTAATAATGCTGTAAAAAGTCGGGAATTTACTTCCCAGGGTGTTATTACAAGCTGGGCCAAGTGACCTCTATGCCCTGAGAGCTTATCTTAAACTATTTATGCGGTTTTAAATTCGCTAAGTGGTGATAGAGCTTACTGTTGATACGATTACATTTTAGTTATCATTGCTAGTCAATTGTTATGCATATTGCTTATGCTAGGTGATATGGCGGCCTTCATCTGACCTTTGGTCAGGCCACTTTAAACTTTTGGCCTAGTATGGCCTTGGACATGCATTGTTCGATTTCCCATAAAGGAATGTGGCACCTTCACAACGTGATTTTAACTGAGATAGCCAAGTTGTAAAGCAGGTCGGAAAACCCGTACTCCATATGTCATTTGTCTTGGAACTCGATATTTCCGTAGAAAAAAGCTAAAACCTACCTGACACCAGCCCCCTCAGCCCCCGTCGCCGGCGGCCATTGTTGTGAGCTACTGGTGTGACGACATATGCTGACGTCACGATGAGCATCAGCCAATCGAAGCCCTTGAAGCCTTTCCAGTATGGTAGTGGTCGCCAGATCGTGACATCATCCACAGGCTGAGATATTCATTTCTTTTCTAGAGGAGTATTTTTAAAAACCAAATATTGATCTTATTGTACATTTTTCAGAGAAATCATGAGTGGTTTCATTACTTTTGACTAAAAGTACGCCTAATTGCACTAAATTCCAGGATTGGACCAAGGTGCCACATTCCCTTTAACGAGAGAAATCGAATGACCCCTAAAATTGAGTAGTGCGAGGCAGTTCGGCGCAAGAGCTAAATACATAATCTAACCTGTCACTTTTCGTGGCTTACCCTGACTTCAATGTTGACCATAGCCAGCATGTGACCGATGTAGTCTATTCGTCACTTCTTCTGAGCTTTTTATCACCATTTGCGCTTTTTTGCTGGGAGCGCTTTTTTACTATGGGAGGGGCGGGGGTGGATTAAACTCATCCCCCATTGATGCTAAGATGGATCAGATGCCCACGAGGGTGAGGGGTTAACGCGTTTCCCCGCCGAAGCCAGACCGCTAAACGTGTCGATACCGGCAGATGCGGCGACCTGCTGAAGCGGGGACAGTACCTGGCCTTCCTGAACCGACGGCCGCTTCTGAGCCGCCAGAGGAGCAGCCTGCCGGAGCCCGAGCTCGGGGCGGGCATGAACACCCCCCGGCTGGACAAGGCGGCTCTCCTGCAGCACGGCACCCAGCAGCTCCACTGGCTCAGTCACGGGGGTGAGGCGAGTTCGACCCCACTGGCTCAGTCACGGGGGTGAGGCGAGTTCGACCCCACTGGCTCAGTCACGGGGGTGAGGCGAGTTCGACCGGCTGTGTCAGAAGCCGATGACGTTTAGCACTGGAAGGTGATATGGTCAGGTAAATGTTAAAGGGAATATGGCACCTTCATAACGTGATTTTAACTGAGATAGTCAAGTTGTAAAGCAAGTCGGAAAACCCGGTACTCCATATATCATTTGTCTTGGAACTCGATATGTCTGTGGAAAAAAGCTAAAACCTACCTGACACCAACCCCTCATCAACCCCTCGCCGGGCGGCCATTGTTGTGAGCTACTGGTGTGACGACATATGCTGACTTCACAATGAGCATGAGCCAATCGAAGCCCTGGAAGCGTTTCAGGTATGGTAGTGGTTGCCAGATCGTGACATCATCCACAGGCTGATATTCATTTCTTTTTCTGGAGGAGTATTTTAAAAAATAAAAATATTGAGCTTATTGTACATTTTTCACAGAAATCATGAGTGGTGTCATTATTTTCGGCTTAAAGTACGCCTAACTGCACTAGATTCCAGGATTCGACCAAGGTGCCACATTCCCTTTTAGGTTTAAAGTAGTGAAATTAGTGATCTATTTTTTCTTGGAAAGCCGTAGTTCCTGCATCAATTGTTTTCTTTTTCTTTGATTTCTTGACAATGCCTCGGTGGAAAATTGCTGTAATGCTCCGTGAGGTTTTGGTTTGATTAGTACATATGGCCATTAGGCGCACGCACAAACAGTTTAAGATAATTTTCCATGGACTTAGCAGGTATGCATGCATCACACAAGCTAGAATACATGTCGCAACTAAAGCAATCCTTCTAGAAACTAGTTCAGTCTCATTTTTATCAAATTGAGCTCTCAAGACCTGAGCAACAGTGAACACGGTGTCCTGTGTGAAGAGCTCCTCTCCTGCTGAGTTACGCTGTCGGCCGCTGCAGCGCTGCAGTCGCTCTGTCCCGCCGATGACGTCACGGCTCGCTGCTCGCTGCTGCACGTGGCCGAGGACGGCTCGCCGTGTTTCGCCGCCGCGCTACCAGGCGGCGCTGAGGTCGCCGCCAGGGCGCGTGACGTCACTGGTGGAGAGTTTGCCGACCCGAGGATGGCCCTGTTTCTGTTACCATGGCAACAGGCGCACACTATGAGCCATGTGAGTTATGGTCGATGAAGCTTGTCATGACATGACACTTTGTTGGCAATTTGTGGTAAAGAAGGGTAGTATGTGCTGGTGGGGGGCCCGAGAGGGATTGCGACTATGTGGTGATTAGTGAGTTCGCTTCCACGCGACTGGCCCGGTTTCAAGGCTCGGTGGATTTTCAGAACGAGATGAAATTTGACTCGCTAGAAGTGAACAGATGAGATAACTTAGTCCTGAAACGAAAAGATGAGATTCCCTATCAGTATAGCTGTTATTTGTGAAGTCTGATATTTGGCATTGTGAGGCATACAAGTTGTCCCAGAGCATGCCGAAGCTGACTTTAAAAGAAAACTATTTGCTCCCTTGGCAGTAGGACTCCCTTCTTCCCCAGAAACTACCCGATGGCAACTGTCTCCCTTTGGAAATCCCGAACCCGCCCCTGCTATGAAGCTCGGAACTAATGAAGGCCGCCATGTCGGGCAGGGGAATATCTGGATTTCGAAATCTTGCGAAAGCTGTCCATGTGTTAATTTTCGCTGATGGCAATTTAACCTCCTTTTAGTGATTGTTCTCTCCTCCCTCGTGTCGTTCTGTGTTTACCACTGGTCTCCTTCACTTTCAGGCATTTGCCAGGCTGAACTGGCTGGCGACCACCAACTATTGTCCGAACTGCGGGGCAGAGCTGCGTACGCGGGCAGCGGGACACTGTAAACGGTGAGCCGGCCAGCAGCGGTATTGTGAACGGCTAGTCGTGGGTTCGAATCTCACCCACGTCTCCTGAATTCTTCCAACGGCGCGAGTTTGATGATGATTTACCGGACTTTCAACATACTAGCTGCCAGGCTTATTTGGTGTCAACTGTTTCCGTGTTGGAAAGGGTTTCTGGGGAACTCAATTTTTCTTTGGGCCGGAAATCCGCCAGGCATTGAACCCGGGTGGGCCGCATGGAAAGTGAGCATGCTTGTCTCCACACCACCACACCTCCGGCGATGCCGCCACTCAAGCAGCCACGGTGACAACCCCTCCCCGCAGGTGCCCCAGCTGTGAGACGGTGCAGTCTCCACGGTGACAGCCCCCCCCGCATGTGTCCACGGTGCAGTATCCATGGTGTGATAACCCCTCCCCTCAGGTGTTCACGGTGACAACCCCTCCCCGCAGGTGCCCCAGCTGTGAGACGGTGCAGTATCCGATGACGCCGCCGGTGGGTATCACCATGGTAACGGACAGCGCTCAGACGCGTGCCCTGCTGGTGCGCCAGGCCAGACACCCGCCGGGCATGTACAGCTGCGTGGCCGGCTTTCTGGAACCAGGTGGGTGGGACGGAGGGGAGGGACTGAAGTCAGCAAAGCGGTATGTAGCTACCTGAGGCTAAATGTCTCAAAAGTAGGATGATTATGACCGGTACTGCTTTGAAAAACAGGTCAACTGTGCTTGTGTCTTAGCCTTTCACGGAAGTACCACTGGTTTTTACCCTGGTAATTACTTGTTTTTCATTATTAGTTCCGAACCGCGTTGGCAAGTTAGATACATGTAGTTTTAGACACAGTGCCTGCCATTGATTTAAAGATGATTTGCGAGAGAGAGAGAGAGAGAGAGAGAGAGAGAGAGAGAGAGAGAGAGAGAGAGAGAGAGAGAGAGAGAGAGAGAGAGAGAGAGAGAGAGAGAGAGAGAGAGGGGGCCCCCGAGGGAGAGAGAGAGAGAGAGAGAGAGAGAGAGAGAGAGAGAGAGAGAGAGAGAGAGAGAGAGAGAGAGAGAGAGAGAGAGAGAGAGAGAGAGAGAGAGAGAGAGAGAGAGAGAGAGAGAGAGAGAGAGAGAGAGAGAGAGAGAGAGAGAGAGAGAGAGAGAGAGAGAGAGAGAGAGAGAGAGAGAGAGAGAGAGAGAGAGAGAGAGAGAGAGAGAGAGAGAGAGAGAGAGAGAGAGAGAGAGAGAGAGAGAGAGAGAGAGAGAGAGAGAGAGAGAGAGAGAGGAGGGAGGGAGAGGGAGGGAGGGAGAGAGAAAGAGTTCTGGCTGTGCAGTTTGCCCCGTCGTCCGCCAGGGGAGACGGTGGAGTCGTGTGTGCGCCGCGAGGTGGCGGAGGAGGTGGGTCTGGAGCTGGAGAGTGTCCGCTACGCCGCCTCCCAGCACTGGCCCTTCAACGGCAGCAGTCTCATGGTCGGCTGCTACGCCCAGACGGAAGGCACCGAGGTAATGCATTTGTCTTTTACTACCAACAGGCATAGACCAGATACTGGCCAAGTCATATCACGCGTAAAAAAGTCAGGTTCTGCATTGTCACAACTAGATCCATGCACGCACGCGTCCAAAATCTGGATAAAACCTAAATTACATACAAGGCACTGACGTATTAGAATTACATATGTACCTACAAGTCGCATTACATTACATGCATACAACTCGCGTTTCATATTTGTTACCTAATTTAAAGCTTATACTGGTTCGAAGTAAGTGGTTTTTATGTAGAGCCTGGTATTTCTCGGAAGTTCGGCGTAGTGTGTTGGGCAGAACCAGTGGATGGGGCTACACGGGTGTTTAATTGTGTTTGTCGGTTCGCACAGATGTTTATATTGCAAGTATGTGAATTGCACGTACAAATTCTGTCGTTGTATACAGGCTGTTCGTCATCCCATTCTGGGTTTTGCCAGCCCAAAATTGAATGTTAGGATTATTTTTTGTAATTTGTCTAAACTTTGGAGCCTACTTTGATTTACTATAAAAATAGTAGAATGGGCTTGTTAAGGAATCCCGCCTTCAAATGTCACTTTTTACTATCGCTGGCCTTAGTTCACTGAATGAAGTGGTATCATCATTTGTAAGATAATTTTTCCAGTGTTACTGATGACAAGAAGAAAAGCGCATCCTCTTGGCTGAGGTGCTTCCGCCTTGCAGATGTTCATTTGTAGTCAGAATGTCGATATAAGTTGTAAAGCAACACTTTTGGAAAATGGCATAGCATGTCTAATGGCATGACTTTTACCGTATCGTCCCTGAAGTCATGTCCTATCACCGAACTTCAGGGTTCCAATCACGATTTTTTCAGCTGGACTTGGACAGAGATGAGCTAGAGGACGCCCGGTGGTTTTCTGTAGAGGAAATCCACGCTGCCTATCGGCGTATTCTTGACAATCCCGAAGTCAGGTGCGTAGTCGGTGCGCTTACTGTATGATAGTGCAGTGGAGTTTTTTAACCCACTAGCCAGTGAAATTACTATCAGTCTGTGTAATTGCTGTCTAACAGTCTGTATAGTTACTGCCAACAGTCAGTGTTATTATTGTCGAATAGCCAGTGAAATTATTGTTTAACAGTCACTACTGCCTCGCTAGAAATTTGAAATAACGTTATTATCTTAATTTATGGCCGGAATATGTCCGCAATGTGCAGAAATGTGACTTGTTCTTAAGAAAATGCATCAAATAGTGTTGTGATGTCGGGAGATAAATGTCATAAAGAGTACACTCGAATAGGAATAATTAAAACAATTCCCCTTGTCTTCATCAGAATACAGAAGACGAACACGGGTGGCCTCTGGATTCCCCCAGATGGCGCCATAGCCCACAGGCTCATCAAAGCCTGGCTGGCGGATCGCGGGCTGACCACGTAACAGCTGTTAGTTCCTTACGCGACTGGGGCGACATCTCTGAATGACCGATGGAACTAAGGTCTCGATCACATGGTAGCTATCCGAGCCAAGTGTTTGTTTTGAGTGATAGCGATGATTGACCAGGTTGCGGGTAGGTGGAGGATTCTGCTTGGGTTATTTATATCTTGGAAATAGAAACAATATTATATCAGGAATAATGAGCCGCTCAAAATATTGACATTCAGACGAATTTTACAGCCTTAATTGTTATGCCTCATTGGCGTTAATCAGATGATCCTTTTAATTTGATGTGTCGGGAAGGGCACTCTGCCGTCCAAAGGCAAGAACACGTAAGTGACATTTTGAAAGACATTTCAGGAGAGCTGTTTTTCTGTTATTGGGACGTCTTGCATCGCTGAAAGCATGAAGGGAGGGAAAATGCGTATGAATGGAAAGATGAAATCATTTCCTATCCCGCTGCATAATAATTTTCTGCCTAAAATCGTAAAAGTATTTCAAATAACCGAGATTTTTTCTCCCTGGATAATTGTGTACCTTAACGACCCGGAGTGCCCATGTCAAAAAGCGTATCTGAGCAAAAACGCCTACCTGACATCATACGCGTATTTTCCAGTTTTGACCCACGTATTCAGTGGTGACCTTACAGTCAGCCAAAAGGACGTATCTGCAACATGTGAATAATCCTGGACTGCTATAGGATGGTAAAAATAGTGGGCTGAACGCATCCCTCTATGATAGCTGGTATGTTGGCTTTTTACAAACCTTATCATTTGGACTAAAATACCGCTGGCTGCATGAACTACAAGAAAATTCGGGTAATGGCAACGGCTTTGTCTTTTAAAAAGGATGATGGGTGAATAATGAGTATTAGCTTTACCGTAGTTGTAATTAATTAATTTATGTAAGAATGTGTTCATCTTACTAATTTCAAAGGCACAACATGGTTCAATGTGGATTCGATTCTCCTGCCCCAAATCGTGGATTATCTAACTCACTTAACCAATCCTTTCGTTATTGAACTGACCTGCTTTTGCGAAGGGTGTGAAGTAAAAACTACGTCGTTAAGCTCAGTATAATAAGTTATAATCAGCCTTCAGTGCTATCAAAGAAACAGTAAGATGATATAAGTTCATCTCTTTTATGCAGCTCTAGAAAATTGTTCTCATGCTCGTCATTGTTGGACATGCACTTCGCTTCATTGCACGATATCAAACCTAAAAAAAACAGATCACCGAAAAGTTTCGCTCGAAATCGTTTAATATTGTCCGCATGTGTCTGGCTTTGCTTTTGTGCCCTTTTTGTTGCTTTGTGGCTTTTTTGCGCCACGTGTGCCTAAAACTATTTACATAGCTTCCTGATTTTGCCACAGGAAATACTGTCTCAGTATCAAATTATTTGGGAAGAGTGCAAAATTACTTGAAAGACGTTGCACGCGGTTATCATACGGTGTCGTATATTTTTTCGGTACCGGCTGCATCAGCATTGTGCGGATTGGCATGGAACAACATTTTGAGGCCGGATAACATCTTATAAAAATACTCATCGGATGATATTCTCTAGAATTCCGAACCGAACCATGAAGGAGTTAGGGTCTGAATTAATAAACCGTTTTGCCCCAACTGATGATTCTATGCTTTAAACGCAACAGCGTAGCGCAAATTATCGTTATGCCTTATCCCTTTCTGGATACACCAAAACACTCATGACCGCATCTTGACTATTTTCACGACACTTAAGCACAGCAAACGTGATATGCACTTGTATGCACAAGGTGCGAACCAAACGTCTCGTCCAAGCCGACATCTGCACCAACTTGCACTTGAATCAGCCATATCGCGCACGTCTTGACGTGCGTCTCGCTGCAGGCCGACCCAGAAGGCTCGCATGTGAGGCGGCATCAGGGGAGAAGACTCGCAGATGCGGCCTGTCTTAGCCTTGTTGGCGCCGCGAGCGCAGTGCCGGTGAGGCGGGGGTTGGCTGGCTGGTACTGGTCTTTTGTGACGTCACAGATCCGCCTCGCCGCACTCCCATGCTCCGTCTTGGTCCACAGCTTCTTAGATCCTCTCCTGACCTGGACAATCTTCAGATCCCGTAAGTAGGGGCGCTTTCCCACACCCTGCAGAAGCCTGACTTTGGGAGCGCTGAATACGTCCGAGGCTTCGATGAAGCTATCAGCTGCGAGGGGTGCCGCATCGATTTCCGGGCAGCTGCTGATCAGGCTCACCCAGTCTTGGTAATCGTCGATGTTTTTCTCGGCCTTCAGCTTCTTCTTAATCACCTGGTGATCGGCCTCGTTGCTCATACCGGAATGTCCCTTCACCAGGTGCTTGAGTGCTATTTTGTTCACGGCGAGGGTCTCGCTGTTGACCGCCTGAACTAGAGTTGAGGGGATCACCCAACACTTATTCTGGGCACAGTAGTTGTCCGCGTAGATGATGACTGACGTCTTGTCGCGATGGTTGTGGAGGAATTTCCAGTACGCCGACGACACCCGCCGCGTCCCTGCTCGCCAGACCTTCGTGCCACAACATAGCTGTGGAGTGTTGTGGGAATGACCTAGGACCCTAAAATGATGATAAAACAGATGACAGTAAAAGCGCTAAAAGACTTTCAGCCTTAAAAGCGAAAGTACAGATACCAAGACGTCTAAACCCCAAAAGCCCCAAAAAGAAAAAAAAAAAAGGAAAAATGCAACGTGGGAGAGAATGCAGGCAGGGGTACAAGGTGGAGGTGCAGAGGCCGAGGTAACCTTCCAAATACCGAGTGACTGGGTTTGGAAGTTACCCAGGCCAACCCCACCTACCCTAAGTCACAACCATTACTCTCCCACGTTCTTTATATTTACCTTGACTTAGCCTTTTTTGGGCTTTTTAGGGTTTAGACGTCTTAGTTTCTGGACTTTTGCTTTTTAGGCTGCAAGTCTTTTAGCGCTTTTACTGACATCTGTTTAATCATATTTTTAGGGCCCTAAGTCATTCCCACAACACTCTGTAGTTTATGGCACCCTATCTACAGCAGGCCTTCCGAGAACTTATTACTAGCACAGCTGTGGACGGAATCTTGCGTTTTCGGCCCTTCTCCTGCAACGGACTAAACGTCTCGTTAAACGCAGCTAGTCTGGGTGTAAAGAAACACACCTTGTGTGGCAGGATAGGCAGCAGGGTTACCCTCATCATGTCGGCGCTGACAACTGTCTCGTTGGGATCCCACTCTCTGTCTGTGTCAGTCCGATACTCTGCTCTGGCGCTGCGGACTTCGTCCAGGTGGTGCTGGTGATCACTGCGGAGCTGCAGAGAGCTGTGAGAGCTCTCTCACATGCATCAGCGATGTGTAATTCCGGGTTCACCTGTTTCATATGGCCATGATGTTTGCAGCAGATTTCGCACTCTTCCAGACTCAGAGTGGTGAACGCAATGTTCATGCTGTTGAATACCCACCTTTATGTTTCTAGAGAGTAGGTGTTGGCGGGATGACCCTCTATGTACTGCTGGTACATCTGTGTTATGTTTAGATCCTGAGGCAGGTAGCGACGGTTGGAAGAGTGGAGTTATGTGTAGTGGGGTGCCGCGGGTTAAGAGAGGATGCGTTTCCGGATTTTTTTTTATCCACCGTGTTGGCCGGCGGGTGGCGACCTCGCTGACCTGCTGGCGCCACCGCGCCTCCGGTACCTTCGTCGAACCGCAGAGCAGACCGAACAGGGCCGTCAGAAGTGGGCCCAAGGCCGACGACAGTAAGAAAGAAGGGCTTACAGACCTTTTCACCGTCTATACCGAGAAGGAACCAGTCCTTAGTGAACTGTCTTCGACTGACCTCTCTGTCTGGCTACGCTGAGGGCCACGTCACACTTTTCTCTTCTACATATGAGCGATACCATTCCCTGCGGGCAGCGTCCGAAGGGCTACACGCCGCTTGGTTTACGCATTGTCTCTGCTCTTCATACAAGTTTTGCACGCACAGGTTATCACGTCCCTCCGCACATCTGGTGGGTACTGGCAGGACTGGGTGCTTGCTGGGGTAGTTGACGATCTTGTGTGCAGCACTACCGGCGCGTTTTTCTTCTCTTCTGCCACTGAAGCCGTAGTCTGGGATTGTAAAGCTGTGGACTGCTGATCAGGGACGTAGGTCTCCTTCACCGGACCTGCAGCTGCAGATGGTGGTTGTGTGTGAGGCTCTTCACTCCCTCGGGGTTGGTGCAGGTGTGAAGGTGGAAGTCCGGCTGAATAATGTCACTGGCCATCTTCCAAAACGTCGTCAGCTTTCGGAACGTCCGAATCAACAGCCGAAAAAGATCACCCAATACTGGCTTGGATTGGCTTGTAGCAGCAGCAGCCATGTCAGTAAGATGCAGACCTGAAGGAGCTTCCAGCTGTTGTTATTGTTGTTTGTCCCTACAGTAGTCATGTAGCCTCTCGGCTCTGGAGGGACCGGGCTGCGACTCTCAGGGCGGTTACGATGCTGCTGCTTCGTATCTCTTCTCTGGACGGAGGGATGTTTCCGGTGAGTTTGAGTCGAAGACCCATCAGGGCCGGGCACCGCAGCAACACATGCTCAGGTGTGTCCGCTTCTTCCCGGCAGATGAGACACCGGCTGACTGCACACTGTGGGTCGTTGCAGCCTTGGCAGTGCACTGCGGGTGAAGGGTTCGCCCGATCCGGTGTTTGTATTGGCAGGATCCGGACCAGTGTCCTGCGCGCAGCTGATGAGCGTCCACGGCAGCGTTGCGGTCCAGGCTTGGGGGAGATAGAGGGCGAGCAATGGGATGCAGAGGTGTTTGGCGTACTTGTCATTACCGGAGCTCCCGATGTGATGTCGCTCAGGTTCGTGATGATTTATGCCGCGGATCTTTTTTATTTCCATTATTTGAACCATTCCGGCGCGTCACACTTCGAACTCACCAGGCGCAATAACAGGGAGCACAGCAATGGAACAGCGACAGCAAACATCAACGCAAGAATTCTTCAGTAAAAAAACTGGACCGCACGTGCTGGGCAGTGACGTATCTGGCACTTACGCGTGACGAAAAACGAGAATCTCACAAAGGTAGAAACGCGTATCTGCGTACCTTGTGTATGGTTTCCAAAGGCAAAACCGCGTATCTACACAGATACGCGTTTTTGTCATTGGCAGGCGGAACTTTGGATATTGTACGAAAGGCTGTGTATCTATGCAGATACGTGTTTTTGCCGTTGGGAAAGCCAAATAATAGGTGCGAAACTTACAAGTACTGAACGGATACGTCACCTGTTAATCGTTTTTGTCATAGGAAATTTCTTTAAAAATACTTTGATTTTTCAAACTTAAATCATTTGTAATTTCTAATTACAAAATACAAAGATGTTGCAAAAGAAATAATCGAATTATACCAATAACTCATTTTCGGAAGAAACTGTCAGTTACGCGTTTTTGCCTTTGGACGGCAGCACTATGGTCGGGCCAAAGTGTTAATTTGGTGTTATGTGCAGGGACAGTTGAAAGTGGGATTGATATTGCTGGCTCAATATTTATAGTTTTAATTGGTCTGTTGGCGATGGAATTTGCTGGAAGTCCGCAGATTTGTGGAATTCGTGTATCTGCCAGTGTGCCAGGTGTATTCATTTCAGAGACCGGAAAAAGCTGCCACCCGTTTTGTGAATGTACTGCTGTCCCTGTTGTCGTTTGCATTTTTATCCGCATGATCGAAATTCGCGTGTTTCTGGATTAGCTTAACTTCCGGTGAGTTTTCCTCATGAATACTTTTTATTGAAGGAGGCTAGAAGTCGTGTCCATACGTTTAAGGGAATATGTTTTTTTTTAGGGGATGACTGCATGTAGAGCATACTGGAAAACCCGTGGTTTCATATTTTATTTCTATCAGAACCAGTGGCAGATCCAGGGGGAAAGTATTGCCCCCTTCCCCAAACGGAAAAGCTAGGGGCAAAACTATGTCTCCCTCCCCCCAAAGCTGTCGACCTCCCTTTTGACCAGACTCTTTTTTAGTTTATAAGCAAGGCTTTGGTGCTTAAACTCTCAACTTCAAACAGAACCAGTCAACTTCAGTGTACAAATTGGACCTTGGATAACAAAACTAGCATCTTGTGGCCACACGCAGAGACGCTGTTCCCCATCTGTTCCGCATCCGTATGTTTACACATCTTATGTCTCGCAAACGTTGAGCTCTCGGACATAAAATGTCAAACCAGGGGATATATTGGTATGCCCCATCTTCTGACTACCTCAGTTTAAATCCCATCATAGAGTTGCCACATTTATTCGAAGGAAGATGTCGTGCCTCTTGTTTATTTGATGCAGATTAAAAAAAAAACTGAACTCGGGTTCCTGCGGTGCTATTTTGAATGAAATAAACCTGATAAAAAGAGCATCCCAAATACAGAATGTTCGATGCCTTTTTAGGCATTGTGTTCGAGTTCAGTCTCGGGCCACTGGAAACATGTGCCACCATTGTAAGCATGGCAAATGAATTTTGCCCATTAACTGGGGCTACTTTGGAATAGTCATGGGAACTTTTCGAGACGGGCTCAAACTCAGATATCTAGTCTCCCTTCCCGAATCCAGCGTTAAGGCTGCAGTCAAATAGTCCTGCCTGGAGGAACATTGCCCTCTGTCACCCCTGGTTGGGCTTGTGTGGCCCATAGTGACGTAAGAGTTTGATGCAGCTGTGAAGACGGGTCTTCTGGAACCTTCCTCATTGATCTAAACGGCGGGGTAGGTAGTGTCTTTCCGACTGTTGGCAGGGAAGAGCGAATGTCTCCGTAAGGAATGTGCTAGCCGGTGAGTATCATGTTCAGACGCCTTCTTGCTCAGGTATCGAGAAATTGCGTTACTGCCATAGGTGTTCAGATTGTTGAGATGGGTTTGTTATGCGTGCGTGGTAGCTAGGTGTTGATAATTACCTCTTGTGGTAACCACCTCGGTTGGTGGACCAGTCCTATGTGGATCGGGTTCGAATGATATGATACCAGATATTGCGACAAGTGTAAAATGAAATGCAATCCTTTGAAATTACCTGCGCAGTAAATTGTAATCAAATTTCTCACCCAGTCATCTCTTAATTCCCCTGGAAGGTGGAATCATGCTTACGCAAACTGGTACATATTGTCATTTGGTATGAATGGTGCCTGGAGAATCTGCCGGTGCTGCCCTGTACTGTCATGTTTTCCGTGATCGCGTCCGACCGACCATGAGGGAGTTGTCTTCCCTCTTCAGTATTTGCTTGACACGACCCAATAATATAGAAGTAGAAATGATGTGTTGCTATCATAATAAGATATCTAGCGGTGGGTTGATTATACGCTGTTGTGTGGCACTTCTTCCATGATTTTGCGCAGGGCGTCACCACGGGGGGGTCAAGCGGTGAAAACCTTGTTCCTCTTTTTAGTATGATCAGTTGGCTAGGGAGGGTAGCACGGCTGTTCTGACAGCTGGACGGGGTAGTAATACGTATAAATGTTATTAAAAGAACGCTGAAGCCTCATTAAAGCAGCAAACTAAATCATTGCCGTTCTGCAGGTAGGATTTGTACTATTTCCATGCAAAGAGAATGTATGAATAAATCTTCGGCCAACAGAGGGGGAGCCCCTCCCTCCCCTCCCCCAGTCAGAGAGAGTCGATAACCTCTGGTGGCGACGCCCCTGGCTTGGCCGCATTCGAATAGCAACCACCAAACCTCGTCGAAGTGACGCAGCCTGTCGGCTCAAATTAACAATGCAATGTTTGCGACTTTAGGGACTTTTCGATAGGTAGAAATACCAGTTTCGATTGTGCAATGATGGGCCCGAGATATAGCAATACATATATTTAGAACAAGAGCTGTTTTTTGGATTACTGGTGGAACTCCAGGATAACCACCATATTTGTACCATCTCTCTGAGAACCTCAGCAAGCGGTTTTGGACTTTCTGAGAGCCTCAGCTCTGCACTCTGTGAGAACCTCATCTACTAACTGTGAGAACCTCATCTCTTTACTCTGTGTACCGTTCCTCGCGGAGAAGTGGTGGGGCAGACGGGGGCGGGCGGTGAGTTTTCATTTGCTACAGACAGCTCCTATAATCTTCCAATTTAGGCAACGTGGATTAATTGGACTATTGGTGAAAAAGCGGCCCTTAGAAGCTGTCAATCCGTTTATTTTGATTGATTATTGGGGCTTAAGGGCGCACCAAACCAGCTTATTTTGATATGCCCTTCGCCCCAGGGGAGAGGGGGTGCCTGAACAACCATAAAGGGTTTTTTTCCGCCAGTGCCAGAAAACGGCTTGCCACACCTAGTCCTCTATGAATTCTGAAACTTCCGAAAATGGTAAGTTTGGGTCATCGCAGGTCAGATGAGCAGGCGAGATCAAGTGACCTCGCCTCTAAAAATTTAAGTGGCACCAGCGAAAGCAGGGATAATATATTGACCTGAGAACCGTATCACATAATGGGCCGACCGCGTGCCACCAGCAGTCATGCACAGACCTGTGCTATGGTGCGGGGAAATGGACGGACTTGATCGACAGCCCCATCCGGATCTTATTTTAGCCATGAAATCTAAGTCTTTAAGGCCTTAAAATTGCTGACACGAGCCTGACCTGTAACCTTTGACCTCGACATATCCCAGTTATAGCACTATTACTTTACGATCTACAATGTAGACGAGATGGTGCGATCCCGCAATTTTGGCGATATCAAAATAAAGGTCTGTCTGATCAAAACCTGTCAGCTGTGGTGGGTACTAGGGAGCTCAAGCCCCCGCCGCGCCCATGTCGGAGTACCTATAGTCAATGCATAACCGGAGGCTGTTCTGAGCCCATGAGGGGGGAGAAGTTCGAACCTCCAGCCACTCCCGAAGTGAAGTCATGGATCTGTCATTGACTACAAGTAAAAAATATCGACCGATTTTTAAAATTCTCTAACCGATCGCCCCGCAGGGGACCGATTTTCATCTGCTGGACTTGTTGGCACCTGCTGACTGGTCCGGCACATGGATAATTGGGTACGGGATGTGACGACACCCGCGACCCCAGTTGGCAGGATGGGTTTCGCCTCCCGCCTTCGGGCGAGAGGCTAAATCGAAACTGCCATCCTCATCCTTTCTTGGCCTTCCTAAATTCAAACCCCTCCAACTCCTTGTTCCTTTTCCTCTTCTTTCCTTATTTCCTTGTCTCTCCATGCCTTTCCACCCGTATCCTTTCTGTCCATCCTAAACACCCCCTCCTGCCCACTGTCTGCGTTGTCTGGCCCGGCGTGTCTCCGCGGGTGGCGGGGGTGTGTGCACTCTTGCTCGTCTTGAGTGTGGACACCTCGGTCGCGTGCGGCGCGTGTCTGGGCTGGACAGCACAGATCGACCCTCTTCCTTTTCCAACTCATAACTTCCCAGTTACCCACATTATCCCAGTATCATGGGCGTCCTTGCACGTGCATATGATTCCTGGATGGTCTGGGTGTATGTGGGCCTCCGGCTCGTGTGGCTGGCGATTGGATTCCTCTAATCGCCGGCCCTGCGGGCCGGGGGCTCGCTTCTCTCGGACCAGCCGGGAATCAGTTGTGACGAGCAGGTGGTAGTCGCCTGCTCCGATGAGGCCGTGCGAGGGCGCCTGTCTTTTTAAGGTGAGCTGCGCACCGACCCGTACCCCGGGATGAAGGAGTCCTGGTAGCTGAGCTGAGGGAGGCGCTGTGTTCGTTCGTCGTCCTCTAGCAACACTCTACTTTGGTCTGGATTTCCGCAAGGGCGGGGAACTCTTGAGGGCATCGACAAGAGTAGCAGCATTGTAAAAGTCTGTCGGCCTTTGGTGGGGCTCGGCTGCCCCTCCCTCCTTGGGTGAGGTCCCAACTTCACCCGGGGAGGGTGGGGTGTCAGGCCCCGCCCGGGGTCGTCTAGGCTAGGTGCAAGGGGGACCGTCGTCGGGGCAGGGGGGTTTGGTGAGTCTCTCTCCCCCCTCTGTAACGGCGGCGTTTCCCCCGTATAGCCAGCCCGTGCGTCGTCTCGCCTCGTAGCACCCTCGTCGGAAGGGGGCGCACGTGGCTGGCTGAATTTAATAACTTTCTCATGGATACACTCAACACCGCAAACCCTTCCCCTCCCCTCCCCCATCGGGGTGGTGAGAACGAAACTGCCGGCTCTCAAAGGGTCACTCCGAAGCCCTCCCATCCACGAGTTGTGATGATTCGGGGTGTGGACTCCACCCTATCGTCACTTTCACCGTTCCAACGCAAGGAGGCATGCGACCGACTGGGTAAGGTGATGCGATGTAGCTGCCTTCGGGACGGTGTCCTGGAGGTGGAGCTCAGTAGTTCTGCAGACGCACAGCGTGCACTTGATACAACCGAACTCAGATACACAAAGCGAGAGGCTGGCCAGAGGAAAGTAGTAACTGTGTATGTCACTATCGTACCACACAAGACTAAGAACTTTTCAAAGGGTGTCATTACATGTTTTGATCTGAAAGGAGTTTCTGAAGAGGAGATAGTAGATGGACTCACGGAAAGCGGGGTAGTGGAAGCGAGGAGAGTACGACGAAAAGTAGGAGGGATCCTTGAGGAGACAGATACTTTGATATTGACGTTTGATAGTGTGGACCTACCAACAGATGTGAATGTAGGTTATGTTAAAGTCCGAGTTAGACCCTATGTCCCCAACCCAATGCGATGCTTCTTTTGCCAGCGCTACGGACACACAGCCAAATTCTGCAAAGGAAAGAAAGTGTGTGAACGATGCGGAACAAGCGAGCACGATGGAAGGGAATGCGATGCACGTGAACTATTTTGCATAAACTGTGAGGGACCCCATTCAGCAGGCGACAAAAATTGTCCACGTATGAAGACAGAAAAAGAAATACTTTCCATTATGGTTACAAAGCGCATCCCATTCAGAGCTGCAAAGGATACCTACGAGGCCTCCCACCCTCGGAGTTCTTATGCAGAGGCAGTACGTAGTACAGCACCCACCGTAGCGGCGTCTTCAAGGACGCCGACACCGCGGATGACCCCGGAGGAGGTCATCCGTGCCCTGACCCTGGCGGACTTTATCCGCCTGGCAGGGAGGATGGGGCTGGTCATTTCTGGCCAGCCCGCCGCCCCGACATCACAGCCGGAGGCGGCACCTCCTCCACCCATCCCTCCCGCCCCTCCCCCGCCGCCCGAGGCCCCGGCTGGGGGTGGGGGCGGAGAGCAGGGGACCACTCTTGCCCCCAACACCCCGTCTGAGACTCCCGCCACTCCGAGGCAAAGGGTGCCCTTGGCGACACCGGAGCCTGACCCCCTCAAGCGACTGAGGGCTGGACGACGGTGGGCAGGGGTGGGAAGCGACGTCAACTGCCGTCCCCAGTCCAGCCCCCGTTGAAATCTCTGTTGACGGTCAGCCCTCTACTCCTGCCTTTTCTCCTCTGTCCGATAATCAGCCACCTCCGCCACCCCCACCGCCGCCGACGTCGGTTGCGGCTGTCAGGAGGCAGTTTGAGGGGTCACGGAGGGAGGATAGCACTAGGGGAAGATCTCCCACCAAACGTGTGGCATCCGGGACTCCTCCAGGCCAGCCACAACCTTCTAAAGCCCGAGCAGCATCAATAGGGACATCTAGGCCTGGGGCATCGTCCGAACCCAGGCAAAGTGGGGTGCCCTCTGCGCCCCCAAAGAAAACCTATGGGCAAGGAGGCCCATACTGGAAATAGCAAGTAGCTGCTCTGGTAGGCGCTCACCCTAACTTCCACCCCCATCATTAACACGTTTTTGCAGTGGAACTGTCGTGGAATTCGCACTAGCGCCGGGGATCTCCAGGCTTTTATAAGATCCAGGGGACTGGCAGCTATATGCCTGCAAGAAACTAAACTCTCAGCTGAGATCCCATTCTCCCTTACAGGTTTTTCAATATTTCGAAAGGATTTACAACGTGACCCAGTCGCCCACGGTGGTGTTCTTCTCGCAATCAATAATTATATACCAGCAAAGCAAATATCACTCCAAACACGGCTGCAAGCCGTGGCAGCACGTATATATATCGCTCGAAGGCAGATTTCGCTCTGCTCTATATACCTACCCCCTGGGGTAGACATGCCCACTCGTGAACTAAATTTGCTTATATCTGAGCTACCACCGCCCATCCTTCTCTTGGGAGACTTTAATGCTCACCACACCGCTTGGGGGTGTGAAGATATTAACTCTCGGGGTCGGCACCTCGATCATTTTATCCAGGGTGTGAGCCTTTGTATTTTAAACACCGGAGCACCAACACATCTTACTATTCCATCCGGTCGGGAATCGGCATTGGATCTTAGCCTTTGCAGCCCAGAGCTATCTGCTCTGTTTAGCTGGGCTGTGTGCAGTGACCCCATGGGAAGTGACCATTTCCCTGTTTTAGTGACTTGTGACAACACATCTGTTTTAGGCACGAGACCGCAACGTTGGAAGATGAAAAATGCTGATATGTCCTTATTTAGCTCCCTCGTGGATGACTATTTGGAAACCTTTTTCAACCCAAACACCGTTCACAGTCGACCAATTTACAGCTATCCTCCGAGACGCTGCTTATGCTTCTATACCGCGAACATCAAAAAACCCTCGGCGACCACCGGTACCGTGGTGGAGCATGGAATGCCGTGACGCTGTCCGAGAGCGGCGGCGCGCTTACAGACAGTTTAAACGAAATTCCACTCAGCAAAACTTAAATATGTATCGGAAATCTCGAGCCGCCTGCAGGCGCACAATAAAACAAGCTAAGCGAAAATGTTGGAGAGAATACGTAGGTAAACTGAATCGATTTACGCCATTGTCTCAAGTGTTTGGTCAAATCCGCCGTATCGAAGGTAGGTCGGTCTCCACACCACTACCAACTCTGCAGATTGGTGGTAGGAATATATTCAATCCAACAGAAGTAGCCGACTGTATAGGAAATGCGATTGCACAGCGCTGTAGTTCAGTTAGGGAGGATGTCTCATTTATGCGATATAAAACCCTAGCTGAACAGAAAAGTATACATTTTGGAACCACCAGCACACTGTCATACAATAAGCCCTTTACCTTGCATGAGCTAGCGGCAGCCATTCGTGGGCTCCACCCTGTGGCCGAGGGCCCGGATTTAATTCACAATGATATGTTTAAAGCACTATCGCAGAGCGCACTCAGGGTACTGCTGGCCTCATTCAATATGATGTGGGAGTCCGGCGAATTTATACCGGCGTGGCGGGAGGCTATAGTGATACCAATCCTTAAACCTGGTAAATCTGGATTGGACCCTTTGCACTTTAGGCCGATCTCGCTTACCTCGTGCATGTGCAAGTTGTTCGAAAAAATGGTGAATGTAAGACTCGTTTGGTATTTGGAAAGCCGGGGCATCATCAATAACAACCAGTGTGGGTTTCGTAGAGGCCGCAGTACGGTGGACCACTTGGTATCACTTGACACCTCAGTGCGAATTGCATTTAAAGAGAGGCGTCACCTGGGAGCCGTCTTCTTTGACGCCATTGCCGCTTATGATACAGCGTGGCGACATGGTATCCTTTTAAAGCTGCATAAGTGTGGTATCAGAGGTCAGATGGGGTTCTTTATGAAAAATTTTTGACTGATAGGACGTTCCGTGTCAGAGTAGGTGGTACATACTCAAACACCTTTTATCAAGAAGAAGGCATTCCGCAGGGGAGCGTCTCTAGTATCTGCCTCTTCGCTCTGGCCATAAATGACGTCACACATTCACTCCCACCTTCCATTCAGGCATCCATTTTCGTGGACGACATCGCAGTATGGGCAAAGGCTTCAACAACGCCGGCACTTTCCCGTCAGCTCCAGCTGGCCGTGAACCATCTGGAACGCTGGAGTAGTAAAAATGGATTATATTTTTCGACCGAAAAAACCGCTGGTGTTCATTTCTGTCGCAGGCGCAGGACCTGTCCGGAACCTATGGTATCGTTGCGCGGTAAAACTATCACTTTCCAACCGACAGCAAAGTTTCTCGGAGTAACGTTTGATAAACGGCTGACATACAACGCACACATTAGGAATATACGTGACAAGTGTTTTAAATCATTGAATGCCTTGAAATGTGCATCTCGTCTATCGTACGGAGCGGACAGGAAGACACTTCTCATTCTCTATCGGTCTCTTGTTCGTTCCAAGATGGATTACGCCTGTTTTGTATACGATTCTGCGTCGGAATCAGCTAAACGCTGTTTAGATACGATTCACCATAGTGCACTCCGAGTGGCCACAGGTGCGTTTAGGACAACACCGTGCTCCAGCTTGTTGGTGGAAGCAAATGAACCACCTCTCGCATTGCGGCGGCGCCTGCTCGGGCAGCGTTACGCCTGTAAGCTGGCTCAGTCTCCGTCACACCCAACATATAACGCAGTTTTTTCGCGGAACATGCTACGGCTGTTTGTGAACGTGCAAAGAGGAATCCCACTGGGCGTACGCGTCCAACGTTTCTCGGCCGAAAGTGGTATCCAGCCGAGTGTTGTGACTCATAGCGAGCTTTCAGACATCCCTCCTTGGGAACTTATCTGCCCAAAAACCGACATGACTCTCGCAGGGAAAACCAAATCCGATACTATCCCTACTGAATTTAAACAATTGGCGCTCGAACATATTGCACAGTATGCAGATCATGTGTCGTTCTACACTGACGGATCAAAAACTGATGTTGGAGTGGGATGCGCTTTTGTTACGGATACAGTAACAAGAAATTTCTCACTTTCATCTTTTGCATCGGTTTTCACCTCTGAACTCACCGCCTTGGATAAGGCTCTATGCTTTATCGAAGTTAGTGATGCCACGAAATACGTTATTTTCACCGATAGCCTTAGCAGCATTCAAGCTGTGAGTGCACACAGAGAAAAATTTACACCCCACGGAACACTTTGCTCGTGCCAAAAATCAGTATTCTCTGGATACTTAATTCAGTATACTATGAACGCTTTTCGGACATTTTTGGTACTCGTCAGATGACATGAGTACTTTTACTACGCCTCTTTTGTTACAGCTGGTTGTACTTCCCGTAGTACCCTTTTGCAGTTACACCAAAATGGGTACTTCCGCAATTAGTACCCCCGTTTGGTTCCGTGCCAAAAATGAGGCCTCCTAGGGTACTTCCATTTTAGGTACTACCGCTAGTACCCTGCGAAGGTGTCTGAAGGGCACTGAAAGTAGTGCTTAAAATGTACTCAATCAATACAATCCAATACCTACTCTCCTTCGTGAAACAAAGAGGTACTTGAAAAAGTATATTTAAGGTGATTCGATAATTCGATCAAGGTAACACTGCACAGCTTTAATCATATAGAGCACAATACAAAAAAGCGGCCACGGCTCACTGGAACAGCTTTGTCGTTTCAAGGCACAACATATACATGGCACTGAAATTGAGAGTAAGCTGGTTCTAAAACTATGAGCTTCATATTCGTTTCTGCTGGTTTTTCCTAGACATTTTTAATCTTGCAAATTACAAAAAGACACCCCAGTTAAGCTGAGCTGACCTCGCAGCGTACATATTGTCGATGGATATTAAAAGATAGTTAATTATGTCCAGAACCAATCAGCCGTCCTTAAATCTTCCCGCTTCCTCAGGATTCTGTGTGAGCATCCTTCAAATGATTCGACGTCCGGGCCCTGCGCGCAAGGCAAACAGTCGGCTATTTGCTGCTAGAGATTAGCCTTTGCACGGGCACTTGTCACCACGTGGCACTATAACCGTTCCTTATAGTGGCGCAAAATAAGACTAACTTAGCACCGCGGCGTATTAGTGACCTAACAACATCATGCATGTAGAGAAAGAATTTGTGGTTTAAGACAATACAAATAAATATAACGTATGACATGACTTAGCGTGACTTATATTGGCTGTTTTTACCTATTTTTTGCTTTGTTTCAAGGTCTATTTAGCTAAAAAAACACGTGTTATCCCTTTATTATTTTCCTTGTGACACGGGAACCATCTCTGGGGTGCCCTCGAGATAAGCACTTTGCCCCCCTCTCGAAACCAATTCGGGGGGCTTCCTGAGAAAAATTGTTTGGCCCCTTGAGGAAAAATCTTGCCCCCCGCCCGAGAAAAACTTTTGGACCCCGCGATCAAGCCTTGGGGCCCCCGAGACCAACTCTGGAGGACTCCGAGGCCGAATCAGGGGACTCCCAAAACAAACTTTGGCCCTCCGAAATAAACTCTGCCCCCCCTCCGGGACAAGCTCTTAAAGGCTCCCCAGACCAGTTCTGGCGGCCACCAATAACTTCTTAGAGCATCCTTAGACAAACTCTTGGGGCCTTACGAAAATTTCAAGACCAGCTCTGGCCCCCTCCCATAACATAAACCCCCATAATCACCAGGGCAAAGGTGATTCGGAGGCACACCGGGGCGCAAGTTAATAATTGGGGGTGCCTAATTTTAAAACAATACCAAGAGCCACCAAGATAACATAGCGGCATTTCCTAGTTTACCTATAGTCGTAAGAGTAGAGAAACCCAAAGGGGCCATGCCCCAATATTAACTATTTTTAATTATTAGATAAATAGCGTTGACTGAAAATAAATATCTGTAAGATAAAACTTCATCCCCAATGTTTTGGACGACGACGACGTAGATTCTGCTTATGAGTCTAGCTACAAGCAAGGGTAGGGATTTTTTATTCGGTGGTGCTCGAATTAGAAAAACGGGTACTCTGACAGTTTAACATAATTGTATTGTATTATTAACTGTTTTCTGAATAAACACGCCCTTCTTAGAATCAGGAAGCCAAATAGAAGCATGTGATCTTAAAATAACAAATGCTGGGTAATTGTAGAATGCCCCTACAGAAATAGAATCCTCATCTCTGCCCCGTGGGAAGTTTTAAATATTGTCGGAGTTTCAACATTATTTATAGTTACCGAGCAACTACCTAGAAATGGTTTCTCCATGTAGACCATTAAAAACTCATTAATGGAAGTTACGTGGGCTTCAGATTTTGCATTCAATCCAGAAGCAGGCAAATCGGCCAAATGCATTACCTAACCATAATCTTTGAAGGATTACCATGTTTTCAGTTTAGGTTTCATGGACGTGCTTGTATACACAATTACGTCGTTTATAATTTGGCTGGTCTAATGATGAAAATGCCATACACAAAGGATGTCAAGAGATAACTGGTACCTAATGCACCTAACCCTGTTCAATCACAAAACAGATGCCAACTCTCACCTTTTGCCAAATGTTCCACGGGCTGAGCTTCCGTCTGCCAATCACTGCAGGAAAATGGCGCTGGAAGATGCAAAAAGTCGCTTGGTTCAAAGAAAGAACTCAATAGAGGGTAGCTTACCACCTTTATTGCACTAAAGTTGGCGCCATTTTTTTGTCTTCACACCGAAGTATTCCAAAGGGGATTGAACATATCGAATGAATGCTCCATGCAGTACCACCTGGTGTTAGAAAACTCTCCTTTTCCAAAATAGGTACTAGATTAAGTACCCAATATTTTGATCAGGGGTTACTTACACCAACTTGGATGTTAGATGCAGTACCACCTGGTGTTAGGAAACTCTCATTTTTCCAATTAGGTACTGGATGAAGAGCCACCAGGGTACTGATCTAAGATAACGGTTATCTTACCTCTTGCTTGCATGTTGTTAGTACTCTAATCTAATATAGCCATGGAGTCCATGCAGTATCGATTGAAGGGTGAAAAACATGACAAATACATTGACACTGTAAAATGTACTTTGGTGAATCACTTTATTTGGTGTGTCCGATTTCACTCCCGGATTAAGACTTAGCTTAGCAGCCCCAGGCTACTGAGTTATAAAAAAGAGTTCAAGTAGTACAGAGGGTACTAAAAAATTCTCTGTGTGTAGCGGGGATTCGTTGCGCACGCCTGCAGGGCCTACGGGAAGCACGTCGGGCCGCTGCGTCTGCCACTTCATTCAATTGTATTCCAACATGACTTGGGATCCAGCAGAGTGTTACATACTTTCCCAGTCTGGCAAGGCGAGTTAAGCGCAGGACAATGTTTAAAACAAGTCCATCACTTGGGTTGAAACCACACACAGAGAATTTTTAGTACCCTCTGTACTACTTGAACTCTTTTTTTATAACTCAGTAGCCTGGGGCTGCTAAGCTAAGTCTTAATCCGGGAGTGAAATCGGACACACCAAATAAAGTGATTCACCAAAGTACATTTTACAGTGTCAATGTATTTGTCATGTTTTTCACCCTCCAATCGATACTGCATGGACTCCATGGCTATATTAGATTAGAGTACTAACAACATGCAAGCAAGAGGTAAGATAACCGTTACCTTAGATCAGTACCCTGGTGGCTCTTCATCCAGTACCTAATTGGAAAAATGAGAGTTTCCTAACACCAGGTGGTACTGCATCTAACATCCAAGTTGGTGTAAGTAACCCCTGATCAAAATATTGGGTACTTAATCTAGTACCTATTTTGGAAAAGGAGAGTTTTCTAACACCAGGTGGTACTGCATGGAGCATTCATTCGATATGTTCAATCCCCTTTGGAATACTTCGGTGTGAAGACAAAAAAATGGCGCCAACTTTAGTGCAATAAAGGTGGTAAGCTACCCTCTATTGAGTTCTTTCTTTGAACCAAGCGACTTTTTGCATCTTCCAGCGCCATTTTCCTGCAGTGATTGGCAGACGGAAGCTCAGCCCGTGGAACATTTGGCAAAAGGTGAGAGTTGGCATCTGTTTTGTGATTGAACAGGGTTAGGTGCATTAGGTACCAGTTATCTCTTGACATCCTTTGTGTATGGCATTTTCATCATTAGACCAGCCAAATTATAAACGACGTAATTGTGTATACAAGCACGTCCATGAAACCTAAACTGAAAACATGGTAATCCTTCAAAGATTATGGTTAGGTAATGCATTTGGCCGATTTGCCTGCTTCTGGATTGAATGCAAAATCTGAAGCCCACGTAACTTCCATTAATGAGTTTTTAATGGTCTACATGGAGAAACCATTTCTAGGTAGTTGCTCGGTAACTATAAATAATGTTGAAACTCCGACAATATTTAAAACTTCCCACGGGGCAGAGATGAGGATTCTATTTCTGTAGGGGCATTCTACAATTACCCAGCATTTGTTATTTTAAGATCACATGCTTCTATTTGGCTTCCTGATTCTAAGAAGGGCGTGTTTATTCAGAAAACAGTTAATAATACAATACAATTATGTTAAACTGTCAGAGTACCCGTTTTTCTAATTCGAGCACCACCGAATAAAAAATCCCTACCCTTGCTTGTAGCTAGACTCATAAGCAGAATCTACGTCGTCGTCGTCCAAAACATTGGGGATGAAGTTTTATCTTACAGATATTTATTTTCAGTCAACGCTATTTATCTAATAATTAAAAATAGTTAATATTGGGGCATGGCCCCTTTGGGTTTCTCTACTCTTACGACTATAGGTAAACTAGGAAATGCCGCTATGTTATCTTGGTGGCTCTTGGTATTGTTTTAAAATTAGGCACCCCCAATTATTAACTTGCGCCCCGGTGTGCCTCCGAATCACCTTTGCCCTGGTGATTATGGGGGTTTATGTTATGGGAGGGGGCCAGAGCTGGTCTTGAAATTTTCGTAAGGCCCCAAGAGTTTGTCTAAGGATGCTCTAAGAAGTTATTGGTGGCCGCCAGAACTGGTCTGGGGAGCCTTTAAGAGCTTGTCCCGGAGGGGGGGCAGAGTTTATTTCGGAGGGCCAAAGTTTGTTTTGGGAGTCCCCTGATTCGGCCTCGGAGTCCTCCAGAGTTGGTCTCGGGGCCCCAAGGCTTGATCGCGGGGTCCAAAAGTTTTTCTCGGGCGGGGGGCAAGATTTTTCCTCAAGGGGCCAAACAATTTTTCTCAGGAAGCCCCCCGAATTGGTTTCGAGAGGGGGGCAAAGTGCTTATCTCGAGGGCACCCCAGAGATGGTTCCCGTGTCACAAGGAAAATAATAAAGGGATAACACGTGTTTTTTTAGCTAAATAGACCTTGAAACAAAGCAAAAAATAGGTAAAAACAGCCAATATAAGTCACGCTAAGTCATGTCATACGTTATATTTATTTGTATTGTCTTAAACCACAAATTCTTTCTCTACATGCATGATGTTGTTAGGTCACTAATACGCCGCGGTGCTAAGTTAGTCTTATTTTGCGCCACTATAAGGAACGGTTATAGTGCCACGTGGTGACAAGTGCCCGTGCAAAGGCTAATCTCTAGCAGCAAATAGCCGACTGTTTGCCTTGCGCGCAGGGCCCGGACGTCGAATCATTTGAAGGATGCTCACACAGAATCCTGAGGAAGCGGGAAGATTTAAGGACGGCTGATTGGTTCTGGACATAATTAACTATCTTTTAATATCCATCGACAATATGTACGCTGCGAGGTCAGCTCAGCTTAACTGGGGTGTCTTTTTGTAATTTGCAAGATTAAAAATGTCTAGGAAAAACCAGCAGAAACGAATATGAAGCTCATAGTTTTAGAACCAGCTTACTCTCAATTTCAGTGCCATGTATATGTTGTGCCTTGAAACGACAAAGCTGTTCCAGTGAGCCGTGGCCGCTTTTTTGTATTGTGCTCTATATGATTAAAGCTGTGCAGTGTTACCTTGATCGAATTATCGAATCACCTTAAATATACTTTTTCAAGTACCTCTTTGTTTCACGAAGGAGAGTAGGTATTGGATTGTATTGATTGAGTACATTTTAAGCACTACTTTCAGTGCCCTTCAGACACCTTCGCAGGGTACTAGCGGTAGTACCTAAAATGGAAGTACCCTAGGAGGCCTCATTTTTGGCACGGAACCAAACGGGGGTACTAATTGCGGAAGTACCCATTTTGGTGTAACTGCAAAAGGGTACTACGGGAAGTACAACCAGCTGTAACAAAAGAGGCGTAGTAAAAGTACTCATGTCATCTGACGAGTACCAAAAATGTCCGAAAAGCGTTCATAGTATACTGAATTAAGTATCCAGAGAATACTGATTTTTGGCACGAGCAAAGTGTTCCGTGGGGTGTAAATTTTTCTCTGTGTGTAGAGATTTGTACCCATATATATGTACCCACCTTCGCAGTGTATGGCAAGAACAATGGAATAATATAATAAATAACAAGTTGAAAGTTATCAAACCTGAGATCGGTGAGTGGCCATCCTCGCTGCGGCCTAACCGCCGTGAGGAGGTGGCGTTGTGTCGATTGCGGACTGGCCACACGCTGGCCACTCATCGATATCTGTTATGCGGCGAACCTCGACCACAATGTCAGCGATGTGCGGCGCCCCTGTCGGTCCGACACGTGCTGGTCTCATGCCCGGAATATGCTAGACGCAGGTCTTTGCATTTTGGCATGCACCGGCAGGAGTCCACACTTTTAGAATTGATCGGCCGTGACTCCAGTATGGTTGAACGGGTGCTGTCCTATCTTAGAGACATTGACTTTACGATAATACTTGATCCTGGTTAAAAGCGTGTGTTGTGGTAGTCAACCGCGCTGATAGGCGCCTGGCGCCGATTTGGCGGGTCCTCCCTTTCGCTCCGGGGCCTTTCAAGTCTCGGAGCAACGGGGAAGGGCCTCCGTTAGACGTCGGGCTTGGGTCCGGCGTCTAGGCTGCCCCCGCGCCCCCGGGCCCCTGGGTCCGTTGGCGCGGGGTGGGCGCCGGAAGTGATGCCCCGGCGCCCCGCGCCGGAGCGCCTGCCGGCGCGGTAAACCTGTTTGAATCTGTGACCATGCATCCGTGCAGTGAGAATCATAACTACGATGTGAAAGAATCACTCTTTAATGTAAATATTATTTCACTGTAGACGAGACTTTACTTTCCCCTAAAGACAGACAAATTTATAAGCTTTGACTGCAGAGAAGTGTTATGGGCGCTATATGACCTCGCAGGTTGGCGCGCCCCTAAAACCCAATAATCAATCAATCAATCTAACCGATCGCCACGCCCGTGTTCTCTCGATCAAATGCAGCCAAACAGCGTTTCTCGCCTGCGAACCATAGGCAGATCCAGGGGCGCGTGCCCCCCGATCGGCCCTCGGCACCCCTACAATGGTCACGCCGCCCCCTGAAATGTCGCTTCCCATCCCCCAGAATGCAAAAATCGGCGCCCACTGATAGGATTTTGTGCCCATCTAATAGGTTTTTCCGGTCAAAAGTGGCACCCCCGGACCGGATGGCTCCCACCTCCCCCGGAAGGTGCCCCCTCCCCCGATCGGCAATCCTGGATCCGCCTATTCTGTGAACGGCTTTCTGACCACCTCGGAAAATATTTGCGGGACATTGGAAGCAATCCCCTCCCATACGCGGATCTAGGGGAAGGTGACCCCCCGATCAACCCTCGGCGCCCCCTGAAATGGTCACGGCGCCCCCTGAAGGGTCGATGGCGCCCCTGAAATGTCGCTTCCCAGCCCCCCTCCCGCAGGATGCGAAAATCGGCGCCCGCAGCTAGGATTTTTGGTTAAAAGTGGCGCCCCCTATTCCGGATGGCGTCCCCCGAAGGCTGCCCCCTGATCGGCAATCCTGGATCCGTCTACTACCACTCCACTGCACTTTTCACCTCCAAGGCTATCTCCAGACTGGCATCCAAACGAATTTTCGAAATTTGTGAAGCTTGCCACTATTTTAAACATTTGTTCCCTGAAATTATTTCCTGACCGCATAAGTATCGTCACCGGCAAAACAGTGGGGGGGGCAGCCAAACTTCAACCTGATGCTGACAAAAAACTTTCAACGTCAGGACCAAAAACTGATCGAATTTGAGCTCCTCGTTGCCTTCCGCAGCGGCTCGGTATAAGAATGTCCGATCTTATCTCATTTTGACTGATATCAGGATTTTTTGCCAAAAAGTGGGGGCCAGGCCGCCCTGGACCCCCCTTTTCCGACGCGCATGCCTGACCGGTGACAACTGAAACCCTCAACAAAGCCCAATTTTCCTATACCCCGGGCGAAGCACCTCCACTGTGAGAACGGTGACGTCAGCATTTTGCGCTGTGTGACAACCGGAATATGAATATGGGCCTTATTCTCTCTACCTTGGATTCAATTGTTTGTGTCGAGCTTTTACAAAACACCGCGCCGCATTTCCCAATCTCTTTCTGTTGTTTGTAACCACATGACCACGGACTACATCCGTGACATGATAAAATGTTAGATAATTTTGACTTTTCAAAGTGTAGCAGGCTTCTCGACGAGGTTTTTTCAGGGAGGGCAGTTCACTTTTCTTTTCACCTGTGTTTACATTAATTATTTATACTGTAGGAACCAGGAAAACCACGATAAACAATAATTGCAGCTTCTTATATAATATTTGTTGTGCTTCCATGTTTGCCTTAGTGTGTCAATGCTACCCAAATGTTAGTTTCTGCCCCAAAGTTGGTCAAAAGCTAGGCCAAACAGGGAGGTCTGCCTCGAGGCTGCCCCAACAAGATCTTGATGAAGCTTGCCACCTTCTGCACTGCAGACAGGATTATTGGATGACATTTCCATTTTGGGAAGCTGCTTTCTTTGCCGAGCTCCTAGGCACATAATTTTTTGAGGTGTTATGATGTTATGTGAATTTTTAATTGACCCTGTTATTTCAGAAATGTGAGCCTTATACCTGTATTGGATAAGTAAGCTTCTGAATAGTCAAAATGTCAGGAACTTTCCTGTCTGAGCAAGTCAAGTTTCTGTGTTCCTGTGGATTTCTGAAGCCAATCTTCAGAGTATATTTTTGCCGTCACTGTCTCAAACTACGATGTGGCAATTGTGTATCTCATGAGGTAAGTGCTTAAAAGCTAGGGTAACTAGAGTAAGCTAGAGTTGCTTCCTAGATTAAGTTTTTGTTTAGAAAATTGCAAACTATTTCAGTGCTTTAGTGCCCTGGTGTATCATGATTACATTAGTGGCATTTCTGTAAAAAATTCAAAAAATGTGCTATAATTTACAAATAGGTTAAAGTGAGCTTTGGAATTTGAAGCCCTGGGGTCAGATTCAAGTTGAATTTTTATCAAATTAATGCTTGGACTTTGCTGACTCGATGATAAAGCCAGGTAGTTTTCCCTTCTGCTGCATTCTGTTTGGCATGGTTAGGGATGATGCCTAATATGTAACTATGACATCACCAGGTGGACTCCCCCTACTGTTTGGAATGTCGGAAGAGGGTGCTTAAGAGCGCCGATGTGATGTGATCGGGTGTCATCAGGTGGACTCCACCTACTGTTCAGCATGTTTGGAGATGATGTCGGTGACAGAGGCTGGGCTCAAGAAAAATCGATGTGCCACCTGCAAAGACTGCCCCTCCTGCGGACACACCCTCTCCACCCGCGCCACCAGCATTCAGGTCAGCAGCGGCTGTGGTCCTGTGAACAAGGTTGCTTGACCGTCTTGCAATCAGTGCAGTCTAATACCAGAAGTAATGTGTTGCTTGATTTTGCTTAATTACCTTTCACACATACCATGCTGATACCAAATTTGGCCATCTTGTTCTTCATTCAAATGTTCTGCCAGAATAATTTCTAACTTGGATGATGTTATTTGATGGTGTGGGTATGGGTCAGAGGGTGCATGTGTGTGTTTAGCGAAGTCTCTTGAAAAGTGAGGAGTGTTGTACAAAGTGTATAAGCACCCTGTTCTCTCTCTCTCTCTCTCTCTCTCTCTCTCTCTCTCTCTCTCTCTCTCTCTCTCTCTCTCTCTCTCTCTCTCTCTCTCTCTCTCTCTCTCTCTCTCTCTCTCTCTCTCTCTCTCTCTCTCTCTCTCTCTCTCTCTCTCTCTCTCTCTCTCTCTCTCTCTCTCTCTCTCTGTCTCTGTCTCTCTGTCTCTGTCTCTGTCTCTGTCTCTCTCTCTCTCTCTCTCTCTCTCTCTCTCTCTCTCTCTCTCTCTCTCTCTCTCTCTCTCTCTCTCTCTCTCTCTCTCTCTCTCTCTCTCTGTCTCTCTCTCTCTGTCTCTCTGTCTCTCTGTCTCTCTGTCTCTCTGTCTCTCTGTCTCTCTGTCTCTCTGTCTCTCTGTCTCTCTGTCTCTCTGTCTCTCTGTCTCTCTGTCTCTCTCTGTCTCTCTCTCTGTCTCTCTCTCTGTCTCTCTCTCTGTCTCTCTCTCTGTCTCTCTCTCTGTCTCTCTCTCTGTCTCTCTCTCTGTCTCTCTCTCTGTCTCTCTCTCTGTCTCTCTCTCTGTCTCTCTGTCTCTCTCTCTGTCTCTCTCTCTGTCTCTCTCTCTCTCTCTCTCTCTGTCTCTCTCTCTCTCTCTCTCTCTCTCTCTCTCTCTCTCTCTCTCTCTCTCTCTCTCTCTCTCTCTCTCTCTCTCTCTCTCTCTCTCTCTCTCTCTCTCTCTCTCTCTCTCTCTCTCTCTCTCTCTCTCTCTCTCTCTCTCTCTCTCTCTCTCTCTCTGTCTCTCTCTCTCTCTCTCTCTCTCTCTCTCTCTCTCTCTCTCTCTCTCTCTCTCTCTCTCTCTCTCTCTCTCTCTCTCTCTCTCTCTCTCTCTCTCTCTCTCTCTCTCTCTCTCTCTCTCTCTCTCTCTCTCTCTCTCTCTCTCTCTCTCTCTCTCTCTCTCTCTCTCTCTCTCTCTCTCTCTCTCTCTCTCTCTCTCTCTCTCTCTCTCTCTCTCTCTCTCTCTCTCTCTCTCTCTCTCTCTCTCTCTCTCTCTCTCTCTCTCTCTCTCTCTCTCTCTCTCTCTCTCTCTCTCTCTCTCTCTCTCTCTCTCTCTCTCTCTCTCTCTCTCTCTCTCTCTCTCTCTCTCTCTCTCTCTCTCTCTCTCTCTCTCTCTCTCTCTCTCTCTCTCTCTCTCTCTCTCTCTCTCTCTCTCTCTCTCTCTCTCTCTCTCTCTCTCTCTCTCTCTCTCTCTCTCTCTCTCTCTCTCTCTCTCTCTCTCTCTCTCTCTCTCTCTCTCTCTCTCTCTCTCTCTCTCTCTCTCTCTCTCTCTCTCTCTCTCTCTCTCTCTCTCTCTCTCTCTCTCTCTCTCTCTCTCTCTCTCTCTCTCTCTCTCTCTCTCTCTCTCTCTCTCTCTCTCTCTCTCTCTCTCTCTCTCTCTCTCTCTCTCTCTCTCTCTCTCTCTCTCTCTCTCTCTCTCTCTCTCTCTCTCTCTCTCTCTCTCTCTCTCTCTCTCTCTCTCTCTCTCTCTCTCTCTCTCTCTCTCTCTCTCTCTCTCTCTCTCTCTCTCTCTCTCTCTCTCTCTCTCTCTCTCTCTCTCTCTCTCTCTCTCTCTCTCTCTCTCTCTCTCTCTCTCTCTCTCTCTCTCTCTCTCTCTCTCTCTCTCTCTCTCTCTCTCTCTCTCTCTCTCTCTCTCTCTCTCTCTCTCTCTCTCTCTCTCTCTCTCTCTCTCTCTCTCTCTCTCTCTCTCTCTCTCTCTCTCTCTCTCTCTCTCTCTCTCTCTCTCTCTCTCTCTCTCTCTCTCTCTCTCTCTCTCTCTCTCTCTCTCTCTCTCTCTCTCTCTCTCTCTCTCTCTCTCTCTCTCTCTCTCTCTCTCTCTCTCTCTCTCTCTCTCTCTCTCTCTCTCTCTCTCTCTCTCTCTCAACTCGGACAAAATCGTGCAAAAGCAAAACCGAGTGCGGTGAGATCGGATTAAGCGGTGCCAGGTTAACGGGCTAAGAACTAGTTACCCGGTCAACCCAAATCGCCACTCTCCACTTTATTTTTCAGTGCGGGAACGTTCACGGACAGTTCGAAAGACTAGCGTCCCAACTTCTTCACCCCTGTTCTTGCCTCAGGCGCCCAGCATGGAGGATCCCACTAAGATCGTGCCCCGCAAGGTGTACTACGTGGCCTGCGGGTTCTGCCGGTGGACCTCCCGCGACAGCAAGCTGCCCGACCAGAACGTCGGTGAGAAGCCGGGATGGAGCCCCAGGGGCACGTCCAGCAGGGCAAGGCAGGGGTGCTGCTACTCATGGGGGATGGCAGGATGTCATATTACATAGAATTGGTGTGGCACTCTGTCCCATATCACAAATAAACATTGTGAATTGTTTAAGAAGAGATGTAGACGTCCCACCTATGTTACAGCCCAGAAATTGCAGGTCGGTCTTAATGGACGACTGATGCCAAACCCTGTTCTAAATATTTATACCGTGTCAAGGGAAATAAGAGTAACTCCAATGTATTAGCAATGATAGTTATTCCCTTTTTCTTTGCACATCAGTATTGATTATGTGGCATAAATGTGAAGCACTTCAAAATACTTATTACAGCCCTTATTACGGCGTATTATGTGAATGCACCATCGTTTGTGTGAATTTGTGCCCATTCCGATGAATCATCGAAAAGGCATAAACCCATCTCCTTTGACTACCTTCTTCTCTTCAACTTAACATACGCTCTCGCCTGTCGTGCTAAGTTTGAAAGCCCCTGGTGCTGCGCAGCGTCCGGAACGTGGACCGAGTTTGAGAACCCCGGTCGTGACCGGGTGACGTCGCTGCTGGATAACTACCGGGCGCTGGCCATGTTGGAGAAGGTGCAGAAGGAACAGCGGAAGTACGGCCGCCAGGACGCGTGAGTGGATTTTGAGGAGAATCTGTCAGTCACAGAATGGGAGCGGGAGGGGGGAGGGGTTAGGTTTTAACCACGCAACAATGCCAAGGTTATACGGCTCACAGATAGGGAAGTGGAGTGGCAGAGCGGAGTGGAATGGAGCCTAGGCTAGATTAAGCTGGACAACTTGCGTTGCTTTGAGTTAAGTGCAGTGGAGTCGGGGCGCGTGGGTGACCGGTCTTATTGCGTCAAGAGCGTCTTTTTATGTCGGTGAGGCATGGGGCTACGACATTTCGTAAATACTTGTGTCTTGGAAATTTTCAATATATATATTTTTTTGATATTTCTAATGCTAGCGCTTCCGTAACTTGGGTTATTTCAGGTCGTGATTTTTGTTTTTTCTTCGCCACGCCTTTAGCTTAATAAATGGCCTCATGGCATTATGTGGTTTTTTTTTTTTTTTTTTTTTTTTTTTCTTATAAAAAAATTAATTTTAATCAATTTTTTTTTTTTTTTTTTTTTTTTTTTTTTTTTTTTATAAAAAAAAAAATTATTCCTACCTACAACCTATCCCCCCCCCCCCCCCCCCCTTTTTTTTTTTTTTTTTATTTTGGGGTAATTTTTTTTTGTTACGTTTTTAATTAAATCATCTAAATCCTTTCAATTTTTTTAATTTTTTTTTTTTTTTTTATGTTTTTAATTATTCCAACAGAAATTTTTTTTTTTTTTTTTTCTAAAAATTTTTTTAAAAAAAAATTTTATTTTTTATTTTTTTTTAAAATTTTAGTGTTTTTTTTTTTTTTGGTAAAAGTCCTAATTTCACTAAATTAGTACAGCCCATTAAAGCATCCGTAAAAGCGCGGTAGTTATATTCATCTGAATGCTGGATGCCCCGCTCAAGGTAATGTGGCTCATTTTCTGCTAAGGTCTGCTTACTTCACATAAACTGATCATTAAGCGCTGTATTTGGGCGCTATAGATAGCCTTAGCAGGCTGTTGCGTGCTATAGCCCAAATAACTAACGAAGTGTAACGCCGCAATATTGATGTGTAGATTGCTCGTGATTCATCAGCATCATTTGACCCACGTTCTCTGTCCTAGGCAGCTCACTTTCCAATCAGTCGTCGTTTCGTCTAGGGCGTCAGCCACTAACCTCCGCCTGTTCTCTGTGGGCGTCAGTCTGTAACCTCCGCTTGTTCCCCGGCAGGAGTCGGCGTTTCCTGGAGGGAAAGGACAGGTTCGGGGTGCTGGTGCGCGCCACTAGGAAGCAGGCCGGCCTGCCTCCCTCGCGCAGTCTGGCCGTCACGAAGGTGAACATCTCCAGCGGCGCTGGGGTGGGAAGGGCTTCAGCAGACCTTAGACATGTGTATGGTGCTGCGATGTGGTCGCTGCCGGGGTGAAACTCTGCAGCAACACTGGGGTGGGAAGGTCTTCAGACATGTGTATGGTGGTGTGATGTGGTCGCTACCGGGGTGAAACTCTGGAGCAACACTGGGGTGGGAAGGTCTTCAGACATGTGTATGGTGGTGTGATGTGGTCGCTACCGGGGTGAAACTCTGCAGCAACACTGGGGTGGGAAGGTCTTCAGACATGTGTATGGTGGTGTGATGTGGTCGCTACCGGGGTGAAACTCTGCAGCAACACTGGGGTGGGAAGGTCTTCAGACATGTGTATGGTGGTGTGATGTGGTCGCTACCGGGGTGAAACTCTGCAGCAACACTGGGGTGGGAAGGTCTTCAGCAGACCTTAGACATGTGTATGCTGGCGTGATGTGGTCGCTGGTGGGGTGAAACTCTGCAGTGGCGGATCTAGAGAGCTGGAAGTTTCTCAGGCCACAATGCCGGAGAAACTACTTAACGTGTTTTTTAACATTCGTTAAGAAAAAACAAGTCCCTTTTCACGTCCATCGTCAGCTTTCTTCATTCTTATTTTTTGCTTCAACTTTTCAATCACTTTCAATGTTTGATCTCATTGCAATTATCCCTCAGTCCAACAATTATATGGCCATTCCATACTTAACACACTGTGGTTGTGGCAAAAAGGTTTGTTTAGCGACCAATCGCAAAATATTATATTATTGATAAGTGTGTTTTTACCATCAATTCACACATTTCGGTTGCACGTTTCTGATGGACCTGAAAACCGACTAGTAAGGCTCCGAATTTCACAGGACGTGGATGGGGGGATGAGTACCGGCCGAATGATTGATTTGGGGGCGCTGCCTCCTTTTGCCCCTTGAATCTGCCCATGATCCCTGACAATCTGGGCACCAAACTATAACATTTGGCAATGTCTGGAACTAGAACAATGAACAGAGAACAGAGCCCAGTGTATTGGAGACTGCAACGCCGAGCTGGTGTTAGCACCATTATTTGACCTGAAAACACGAGATGTTAATATTTTGTGGCAGCCTTAAACATGAATCAATTTCCATAAGATTTGTGTCATTCTACTTCTAATTAATCAAATCATGAAGATAAACGTGTGCTGGAGCTTTTTTTGCAAAAAAACTTTTCTGTCCTCTGTCCAGTGGCAGCAGCACCCGCACCTGAGTTGCCATGGCAGCCACCTCCGGCGCTGACGCCGCGTCCTCTGCTGATGTTGCCGCAGGACCTGGACGTCAGCACCATGCAGGAGATGGCGGCCGAGGCGGAGGACGAAGCCGACGACGTCCTGCCTGAAGAGATCTTCTCGGAACCCATGACGCTCACTGCCGGTGAGAGACGTGCTTCGCAGTTTCAAACTAGTCAGAAGAGGTAGAGAATGAGACAGTACAGAGCTGCCATGAAGTGGGAGTGTTCTTTTTGATGAGGCAGGGTGACCGGTTGATGCGAAACCGTGTCATTCTTTCCTACTGCTCTATGGACAGCAGATGTGTGACTGGTTGCCTCATTTGTGGGTGTTCGGTTTCTCACCTATGAAAGAATCCCGGGTGCCTGCTTGGATTCGGAACGTGAAGGCCTTGCCAGGGATGGGGAAGCTGGGGACAGGCAGGGCGTGTGGTCTGGTGGTGCCCTTCGAGTGTGGTCTGGTGGTGCCCTACGAGTGTGGTCTGGTGGTGCCCTACGAGTGTGGTCTGGTGGTGCCCTACGAGTTTGGTCTGGTGGTGCCCTACGAGGTGTGCTCTGGATAACGATAGTGAACTCTGGGATGTAGTCACAATTCAGCGGTTCGGGTCATTTGGTGTGGGTAATTCGTACCTTGTTGGGATGGGCTCTGCAGGGTCGGGTTACACCCTCTAGTGGGTACTGATTGTTATATAACCTTTTCAGTAGAGGCTCCTCATTCCTGTAAAAAAGACAGCATTTGGAGGGATCTAACCCGGGGTGTATCACTCTGCAAGCGGCGTTGTCATTGCTGTTGAGTCGCTCGCCCTGGGCCCAATTTCATACAACTTGTAGAAAGGTGAATAACGTACGGAAGCGGCCGCTCCGTTTTATTCAAAGGGGACCGTGTTCATGAGAGGAAACTGCAGCAGATTTTGTCGACATCTAACGGAAGAGTGATTCACCTGTGTTACTCCGCTTTTCTATACATTGTAAAAAAACTCGGCCCTCGGAGGGTGTTGAACGGTAAATTTTTCTAATACATTTGTATGTCTCGGTACATTACTTGTCTAGTGTATGTGTGATGTTTCCAGTGGTGCGTCCTGTACGGTATCTTACAGTGCCCTGGTTGGGGTTTGACCTTCCCGGCCATGAAATGAAATTCACGCACAATGGCTGTTTCCCTGCCTGGAATTGGAGAGTGAGAACAATTGTCGAAAATTGAACGATGTTTGAACACCCCTTTTGGTGAATAACGCCCCTCATATTTGTCATCTCGCTCGCTTTCTGCATTTATTGTAAACCATTCATTCCTGACCTTTTCCGCAAAACACTGCATGTAACAAGTTCATGATTGGTGCAAATGCCCGATGATATGATTCGAGGCACATCTCGTATCTTTTTAAGAGCGCACGTTGGAAGACAAAACTGATCACGGCCATGCCCCACCTTCCGCGCCTGATCCACCTAAAGCACTCAGCTTACCCTTCTACAAATGCAGCTAATGCTAATCTGAATGTGTTTCTTTCATTGTATATAAATCAAAGTTTTGCATATAAACCAATCCGTGGGCCTGTTTCGAATCCGGGACCGAGCCTACGTCTCTACTCTGTTTGCACTACGACTCCAATGGTGCAGATTCTACCATCATAATCTCTGATGGCAGATTCTTTGGACATCTCTCTGAACATCTGATGTTTTGTCGCTCTGTGATTACAAGATCCATCGCCTTTTACACCCATCCCGCTGTAAGGATCGAACCTGGGACTTCCGTCTCACCATTCCTTTATCCTGTCATGCTAAGAGCATTTATTTATTCAAGCCGATGCGTTGTCCACGTCATTTGTCCTCCCTGTCACGGCGGAATAATCTCCTTGAAGTTGAGCAATCCCAATTACTCTTCTAAAAACGTGCATCTGTCATTTCCATAGCTAGAAACGCCTCAAAACATGCATCCGCGTTTAGAAACCTGTCGCTTATGAAGCCCAGCCGTCCTCTGGATTCGAACCCAGGTCCTGCCACTCACTGCCTCTGTACGCGGGCAGCGTCCACGCTGGACCAGCGGCTGGCGTTCCCGGAGCTGCAGACGCCGCTGCACTCCTGTTTGCAGCCGCAACAGCGGCACGCGCTGCTGAAGCGCTCCATGCGCTGTCGCTACTGCGACCACAACCTCAGCAAGCCCGAGTACAGCTGCATCAGCATCAAGTTCCGCATTCAACTCAATGCTTAGTGAGTGCTGCTGGGTAGGAATGGAGGGGGGGTGTTACGAGCGTTCAACACAAGGCGCGAGATGGGTTAAATTTGATGCATTGGTCTTTTTGAAGACTAGCGAAATTGTCAAGCTCTTGATCTTGTCCATCTTGTTTATATTGATCTTGATCTTGTCGATCTTGATAATCTAAATACTTTTGAACTCATTGGAATAATTTTGCTTGACATTTTAACTTTGAACCTGGTTGTCCAGATTTTCACCGAAGTGACTACACTAAGGTGCTCTCCTTTACTCATCACATTTCAGTTCAGGGAAGTTGGTCATCTTCTCAACATACCATTTACAGAGTTCGCATGAGCCCAGAGAAAAAGGTCCCTCCAAAAAATATGATTTGCCTATAAGAAGTGTAATTTTTCTCTCCGAGAGATACCCTTTGCCACGAATTCTGACCTTGCCGCTTTGCAAGTACCGTGTGAGTAGTTACCATGACAACGCCTCCGCTTGTTTGCCAGCTACCACATCCCGGATGTGAAGATTCAGTCGGTGGGGGCGCTGGTGCCGGGCCAAGAAACTGAGGTGGTGATGACATTCAACAACCCGACCATCTACCCGGTAATTAGGGAGAGAGAGAGAGAGAGAGAGAGAGAGAGAGAGAGAGAGAGAGAGAGAGAGAGGGAGTTTGTGGTGATGATGGTTTACCTGTGTTATAGTGCCCTGTTTTTTTGTATTTGATGTGGTTTATGTGATAAGAAACATCCGTCAATGAAGCTGTTTCGACAGCAGGTGTAATTCGAAGATTTCTTCTATTGTTTCCTGTGTGTTGGTAAAACATTGAAGAGACGCTCCACAGCGGGATATGTGGCAGTGTCAAATCTAACAGGCTCTTACCAACCTCGTCTGCGTGGTTTTCCAAAAAGTGATCTGTTTAAAAATGTCCTTGAGTGGAAAAACTATCACGGGGTGGTTTTCAAAGGGCTGGGTGAGTAAACATTTGGCTGGTTTGAACCAATCATGGCTCCGATTAAACTTTGAGCCGTTGTTTAATCTGACTGAGATTTAGAAGCGTTATGATACCAACTGGGCTCCATGGCCGCTCTCCGGCTGTGCGATCCACACCCACGAACACCTCTGTGGGAGCTGTTCTGCACTGTGTTTCCCTTCAGATGGCCATTACCCTGGAGCAGTACCGAGATCCTGACGAGGAGGAGCTGCGGGAGGACCCGGACCCGGAGCACAAGGAGTCCTCCCTGCTGCGGCCCGTCACCCTGCAGAGGTGAGGCACGCCTGAGGTGGGGGTGCTGGACTACTCTCTCACTGAACCACAAACTTTGGTGGAATCAGCGAACGTTTGCACTGAGCAGCATCAGTCCACACCCTGCCAGCGACATCTATATCAGTCAACTGCCGGGCAGTGCGTGACTAGCGCCAGCTGTGGTATAGATGCCACCGTGCTATGTCAAACAGAGTGGAGCCGGACACCCGCCCCACCTGTGCTCTGTGCTCCGGTCTGACTCTGTGCTGTGTTTCACAGAGTGGAGCCGGACATCCGTCCCACCTGTTCTCTGTGCTCCGGTCTGACTCTGTGCTGTGTTTCACAGAGTGGAGCCGGACATCCGTCCCACCTGTTCTCTGTGGTCTGACTCTGTGCTGTGTTTCACAGAGTGGAGCCGGGCATCCGTCCCACCTGTTCTCTGTGCTCCGGTCTGACTCTGTGCTGTGTTTCACAGAGTGGAGCCGGACATCCGTCCCACCTGTTCTCTGTGCTCCGGTCTGACTCTGTGCTGTGTTTCACAGAGTGGAGCCGGACATCCGTCCCACCTGTTCTCTGTGGTCTGACTCTGTGCTGTGTTTCACAGAGTGGAGCCGGGCATCCGTCCCACCTGTTCTCTGTGCTCCGGTCTGACTCTGTGCTGTGTTTCACAGAGTGGAGCCGGGCATCCGTCCCACCTGTTCTCTGTGCTCCGGTCTGACTCTGTGCTGTGTTTCACAGAGTGGAGCCGGACATCCGTCCCACCTGTTCTCTGTGGTCTGACTCTGTGCTGTGTTTCACAGAGTGGAGCCGGGCATCCGTCCCACCTGTGCTCAGGTCTGACTCTGCTGTGTTTCACAGAGTGGAGCCGGACATCCGTCCCACCTGTTTTCTGTGGTCTGACTCTGTGCTGTGTTTCACAGAGTGGAGCCGGACATCCGTCCCACCTGTTCGCTGCGGCTGCCGGCCGAGGAGGTGGTTCTGGCGCCGAGGGACGACTCGGCCGAGTTTGTGGACCAGCCCAACTCCTCCGAGTTCAGGGACGATCCCAGGTCAGCGGCGCGGCGGGGCATTGTGGGAGACGGTCTAAACGACACGGGGATGGTCTCGTAGCGCTGGGGTGAGAGTGCCCGTAGTTACTGTGCCTACCCGGAGGCAGTTTTGAGAAAGCGTCTGGATAGACTCGAGCCCACCAGTCCCCCTCGAAAATGCGGTCCTGGATCCGCCACTGGGTGTAATGTTAGTGGAATGCTATAGTGGCGACCCATAGTTAAAGGACCCTGGAGCGATCTCGGGTTACCGCTACTGGTGCTGAGGAGATCCCTGCTGAACCCCGGGTGATGCGGCGCAAATGGTAAAAACCCCCAGCCTGCTATCCAGATAGTGCAAACACGAATATATATAGTGTCAATAGCGTAGACCCTAGGGGAGTGCAGACGATGCACACGCCTCTGTGTAGTACGGGGTGTGCTCCTGGTGGGACGATGCCAGGCTACTGGAGACCGGGTGGGCGGCATTGGCCCCGAGTCTGGGCTCAGCGATGGCCCCGTTTATTGGCAAAATGTGTAGACTGTACCAGGTACACGAGGCTGGACGCTAACGGTAGCGTTGTTTGTAGACATCGTCAATCGGCTCAGCCGGGATTGTCAAATTTCTCCTTGATTTCGAATTTTGAGTTATTTTATATTTAAACAATTTCTAGCTATGCTGGTTTCGGCGACTATGTTAGGGCCAAAATGGCACTTTTTGATTCATAGCTATTTTCGTAATTAGCTATGATTTTGAAACGTTTACTATATAAAAAGCATGTCGGAAGCATAGTTGCAACAATTCATCGCGTCACCTGAAAAGCGACCGCCGCTGGGTCCGCTTTTGCCCCGTCTTTGGACCGCATCGCGACCAAGATGCTGTACCGCAATACACAAAATCAGTTGCAGGGCTCCCTCAGAAGCCGCACAGGCGCTCGCAATTGCTGCGTCGTGTCAGTACCGTCACTTTCTCGCCAGATTCAAATCTACCAATGTAAATCAGTGTGTGATTTAAAGCATAGGCGGACCCAGGGTAAAGGGCGGAGGGCACTTTTCACCCGCAACGGGATTTGACCATGGAATGTGACATGACACAGCGAAGCATTGCTCGCATCGAACTGTCGGAGGTGCCCCCTGGAAAATGATCACACTAGAAACCATCATAACTCTCGCCGGAGGAGCTCAAAATCCTACACCCGCCCACAAGAACTAAATGCTCTCACTCTGGAGCACATTTTAAAATATCATAGACGTGTGATGTTTCATACAGGTGGGTCGAAGAGGGAGGCTGGAGTGAGTTGTGCTTCCGTTGTCGGTGCGACGTCTCGGATATTATCGCTCCCACCTGTTGCTTCTGTTATCACGTGAGAGTTGACTGCTAATTGACAAAGCTCTATGTTAATGAAAATACAGATTTTATTATATTTACCGGCTCGTGGAGCAGCATCTCGGCGTTTAAAGAGTTTTAACCCTGGGGACAATTTAGTTCAGAAGATACAGCTGCGCTTAACCTGCCTGGCGAAGGATGGCTGGCATGTGACGCTGTGCTTGGTGCCCAGCCATGTAGGAATAGAGGAGAATTGATTTGGTACCATGCCGGAGTGTTTTTTTTATACATACAAACACTAAGGGTCAATTTTTGTCCTGAGTCTCTCGCTCTGGTTCCCAGTCTTTTTGTCCACTGGGACAAATGCCCTTCTAGGCTGAAATAACTGTTCATCGATTCCTCCTTATTTGTCCTTAGTTGGTGCGCCCCAGTTCAACACCGTTGTGAACCCCTAACTATGTATATTGTGTCGAACGAAGACAGACGTGTCTGGGACCGAAAACAAAAATGTTCTTTGCAATGTGTAGTGCCCCCGTGAGCCTAGAGCCTTTGCTTTCTTGGTCCTAGTGAAGTCTTGAGAAAAACTGCATCGTGCCTTGCAACTTTACCATGATGTGTGTACTCAGTACTCATGCAGGTCCCTGAAGAGTTTGCGGTTTCATCTCACTCACCTATATTCCGCTCCTCGACAGCGTGGTGATCTGGCGTCAGGCCAACAAAGTGGCTCTCAAACTTCATCTCACGCCTCACCCGGCGCCTGAGCAGCCGAGGGGCGGCTCGGACTCCGTGCAGAGGACCTCTGGAGAGGACGCGGGAGTGACCGCCCGGGTGACCGGGGCATTCATGGTCCGCTACGGCTACACAAACACCATAGTGACGTCGGAGAACAAGTCTTCTCAGCCGAAACAGCTGAGGGTGCGGCTGGTGGTCGACTTCGGCACTCTTACCGGCGACGAGTCCCACTGTTAGGTGGTGGCGTGTTCACGATGGAGGGAGGGACGTTTCAGAAGGCCCGATGGTCTGATATTGATCTAATAGCCCAGTCAGAACTGCTTTCAAGGGCAAACGTGGAAAATAATCTAAAACGTAGTAACTAAACGGCTGAAGTCACTTTACCGAGTATGATTAACAAGGTTATTGATTAACCTTGTTAATCATGACTTTTATTTATCGCATTTGCGAAATTCCCTGTTTTCAATCCTTCTGGCACGACGGCGCGCGGTGGGTGTAACAGTCAGCCTGTGCTTCCAGTTTGGCGCTGTGCGATTGCTAATTCGCCGCTATCCAACTTTTGCTTTTGATGTAGGTATATACCGGTCACAGAGGAATGCCGGGGTCATTGAACAGCTGGGAAGTTGGCACGGTCCGACCACTGAGTGGAAATGGCTGAAGGTATTGAATTGGGAGCTTTTTGGTTCAGAAAGCGCTTCGACAATGGCTTCTGGCTATGTTAAAGTACCGTGGGTTTGAGGCTGAATGATTGCACCGTCGGTCTATTTATGCGGGACTGTACATGCTGTGTCTGACACACCGTCACCTAGATACCTAAGAGGTGGAGGCTTTTGTAATAACTCTTGCTATGCCAGAAGTGTATTGGCCTCCACAGCGGGTTGCGGACTGACCGCCCGGTCCACATCGCACAACAGCCCACCTCCCCAAGGCCAGAGGTGACAACACAGTGATGCCAATTGGTTCACCACATTTGCTCCCCCTTAGAAAAGGAAGAACTTAGCAAAATTTAACAATATTAAGTGAATTTTCTCGCCTTCTGATATGTCACAGACAATATGATTCACATCACTACACAATTTGATATGAACCTACCAAAATAAAGTTCTTCTAACCCGCACCGGGAGTCAGCAACGGAAAATTTCCGGCTTCCTCTTCACCCTAGTTGATCTTCGTAAGCTCACTCTTATAGCATCACCATCCGCAGCCTGGGCAGCACCCGCATCACATTCCATTGGAGACGGCCCTTGAACACTAGGTGACTTAACAAGTTCAGTAACACTTTCACTGTTCTGTTTTGTCTCACGAGACTCTAAGTCTTCCGCGGAGTCACATCCATAGCGCATGCTGTCACGATCTGCCAAGTTTTTAGGGGTTGGATTACCACTATCACGCACATGTGTCTCTGGTTGCGCGAAAACAGCGCCTCTATATGGAGATTCTGGCATAGATGGCGGGACTGTCGCGCCAGAAGATAACGCTGCCGACATGCTGCACGGACGCAGTTGGTTGAGATGCATAGATGGCGGGACTGTCGCGCCAGAAGATAACGCTGCCGACATGCTGCACGGACGCAGCTGGTTGAGATGCCGTCTCCAGCAGCGGCCGTCATCCAGCCGGATCTGAGCCATGGCACCACCGAGACGGCTCACCACGGCACCGGCGATCCAATCAGCGCCCCCGCCGTAGTTTCTCGCCCACACCCTGTCAGAGACGTTAATATTCTTAGGCTTCGAACTACAGTCATACTTGGTTTTCTGAGCTTCCATGCGGGTTTCCACACAATCGTGCAAATTTGGGTGCAATAAATGCAGACGGGTCTTCATTTCTCGTCCTCCAAACATCAGTGAAGCTGGTGTGACTCCTGTAGTATTACTAGGGGTAGTTCTATGCTTAATCAGCCAGTTTGCCAGTTTGAGCTGCATATCACGGTCATTTCCCTTCTTAAGAGCGTATTTCACCTCTTTTACATACCTTTCTGCGAGTCCATTGCTAGCCGGCGAAAACGGCGCCGTTTTGACGTGTCGGATTCCGTTTTCTCTCACAAACCTTTGAAACTCTGCTTCGACGAAGGCCGGTCCGTTGTCGGTGACGACGGTGTCTGGCAGCCCAAACCTGGCGCACATCAGTCGAAACTTAGAAACCGTCATGGCAGAAGTTTGTGAGCTAGTAATCTCGGCTTCCACCCACTTGGACATAGCATCAACAACCACCAGCAAATATCGACCACCATCAATCGGTCCAGCATAGTCCAAATGGACTCGGCTCCACGGCCTTTGTGGCCAAGACCACTGGCGCAGGTCAATCCTGGCTGGCAGGGGTCTTAACTGCTGGCAAGCCTGACAATTACGGACATGCTGCTCAATATCACCGTCGATTTTTGGCCACCAAACACAAGTGCGAGCCGCAGATTTCATAGCACTCACGCCTGGGTGGCCTCTGTGCAGCTCCTGCAACACGTACTCACGTGCCTTGAATGGTACGACGACTCTGTTACCCCACAGAAGGACGCCCCTGACGACGTATAGCTCGTCTCTTCTCGACTCATACGGTTTAAAAACCGGATCCTCCTGCCAAGCACCGTATCGAACAGCTGTCATCACCCTGCTGATGTCCGAGTCTCGAGCTGTCAAACGAGCGAGCTGGTTAGCGTCCATGCACATGCCATCTTCTACACTCCTTATTAGGCAGACAGTTTCCGCAGGCTCGTGCACATGATCTCTGGTAATGGGCAAGGGCAGTCGGCTGAGACCATCCACGTGAGCAATGGATCCCGTTGACTTGTACTCTATCTTGTAGTTGTAAGCTGACATACGAAGCGCCCAGCGCCTATTCGTGAGGATGCCGTCGTTGGAATGTTTTCGCTTTCACCGAAGAGTTTGACTAGAGGCCGGTGATCCGTTATCAGAATGAACTTTTCGTTTCCGAACAGATATTGATGAAAAACAGTGACTCCGAAAACTAGGGCTAAAGATTCCCTTTCGATCTGACTCATTTTTTCTCACTCGTTGACAGGGCACGGGAGTGAAATCCTATTGGTTTCTCACTTCCGTCAGGATATCTGTGTGAGAGAATTGCTCCTATACCGTAGGAACTGGCGTCACAAGCCAAGACGACGGGTAGATTCAAATCAAAATGGGCCAAGACTCTGTCTGATGTTATCAATTCTTTTGCCTTTTGGAAAGCCTGCTGTTCCACCGGGCCCCATTTCCAAACAACGTCTTTCCTGAGCAATTCATGTAGAGGTGCCAAAACTGCAGATCGGTTAGGCAGGAAACGTGCGTAGTAGTTCAAAATTCCCAAAAAACTCTTCAGTTTCGAGATGCACGTGGGCTAGGGGCAGCATGTATTGCTCTCACCTTTGTTTCCGCCGGGTGACACCCATCTGCGTCGATGCGGTGTCCGAGGTACTCCACTTCAGGTACGCAGAACTGGCACTTCTTCTCCGACAGCCTCATGCCCGCCTCCTGGAATCTCTGCAGGACTTGTGAAGTGCGTTCCAGACATTCCTCTTCAGTTTTTCCACAAATTAAGACATCATCAAGGAAAATACACACAAACTGCAAGTCACTCAGAAGTTTTTCCATCTCCTTCTGAAACAACGACACGGCTGTGTTGACGCCGAAGGCGAGCCTCCGGCACCTCAGGGGACCTAGGTGAGTGCTGATCGTAAGGATATCCCTACTAGTTTCTTCTAAAACCAGCTGTTGGTATGCTTGACTAAGATCGAGTTTTGAAAATACTCGACCCCCAGCCAGACGAGCAAAAATGTCCTCTGTGCGTGGAAGGGGGTACTTCTCGATGCGCACCGCCTTATTTGCTGTCATTTTGAAATTTCCGCATATCCTCACGCTTTGGTCCGATTTGATAACCGGAACTATGGGAGCCCCCACTCAGCATTAGGTACAGGCTCTAGAATTCCCATCTCTATTTCCTTTTTCAGCTGTTCGTCTACTTTGTCTCTCAGAGCAAATGGCAGCGGCCGAGGGCGGTAGAATTTCGGCGCCACGGTCCGGTCTATGTCCAGTTTTCACTTTAACATTCTTCATCTCGCCCAGCCCGGGCTCGAAAACTCTGGAAAATCGTTCCTTCAGAGTGGACACCAGCGATGGTGTCTTACTCACCGAAAATATTTCGTTCCAGTCCAGCCGAATGAGAGAGGCCAGTCCCTGCCGAGAAGATTAGGGCCGCTTCCCTTCGTAACGGTTAGTGGCAGCCACCACTCTCCAGGGCCGTACCTCACGTCCACCACCGACTGTCCGAGCACGGGAATCCGCCGCCCCGTGTATCCGCGAAGGATGGAGTCCGACGGCTGGAGCTTGACCTTGGGCTGCATCAACTTAAAAGTTTGCTCATTAATGATGGTGCAGGATGATCCAGTGTCCACTTCAAACTCTACTCCCGTGTCTTCAACTTCAACAGTTACCGTTACGGGCTTACTCTTGCTTTTTACTGAGTGGACATGTTTAATGTTTTCCACATCTGAATCGCTGTTATCAATCTGCTCTTGAACATTCTCTACGAACTGCGCCGAGCCCTGCCGAAAGTTTTTGTACTGAGTCCTGGATTTAACTTCTTTTGGCGCAGTGAAGAAGAATCCCGACAAACACGGGACAGGTGCCCGAGCTTACCGCATTTGTAGCAACGCGATGACGCGTGCCGGCACCGGGCCGGGTCATGCCGCCAGCCGCAGCGGTAGCAGCGGTCCCGCTCCATCTGCTGCACCTGGTGGACAGCAGCACTCTGCTCCGCTGGGACAGGAGATGTGAGAACTTGGGCGTTCTTGACTGCAGCTTCCATGGAAAGGCAGAGCTTTTGTGCACGATCAAATGTTAAATCCTCCTCTGCCAAGAGCCGTCGTTGCATATGGTTATCATTCACTCCACAGACCAGCCTATCTTTCAACATTTCCTCCAGGCTAGCACCATACTGACAATGCTCGGTTAACTTCCGCAGCTCAGCTATATAAGCAGCAATCGGCTGACCTTCCTTCCGGTTGCAGGTATTGAAATAATACCGTGATACGGTGACGGATGGTTTTGGCTCCAAATGCTTGTTCAGCATCTCTAATATCTCTCCAAAGGTTTTATCTTTAACCTTCCCCGGGGCAGATAAGCTTCTAACCAGAGAAAACGTCTCCTTGCCACATACAGTAAGCAGCACGGATCTCTTTTTGTCATCATCAGTGATATCTTCCGCATCCAGGTAGAACTCAAATCTCTCTTTCCACTCTTCCCAGCTCTCACCTTGTTCAAATGGTTGAATGAGCTTCGAGTCCGCCATCTCCGCCTGAGTTCCCTGGTCGCCAGTTGTAATAACTCTTGCTATGCCAGAAGTGTATTGGCCTCCACAGCGGGTTGCGGACTGACCGCCCGGTCCACATCGCACAACAGCCCACCTCCCCAAGGCCAGAGGTGACAACACAGTGATGCCAATTGGTTCACCACAGTTTTCACCACCAGGAACGAATTACACCGCAGTGACACATTTCCAGTGCCCTGCAGCATCTGTTTGTTTGCCTGGTGTTTTTCCCTCTGTGGAAACGCTGCTATTTTGTTGACATTTAACGCTGTTTTTCATGTCAAGGTAATTAAAAGCTAGTCCGCTACAATGACCCTCACTTTGCCTTACTGAAGTACGCTTGAAACGTGCTCCCATTAGCGTTCTACTCTGTGTGGCTAATGTGTTGTGGGTCGCTGTATTGTTGCCTTCAGAACGGACCTTGTGTTGGCTGGTGTGCCGTGACTTTCTCTGGCTAGTTCTTGCGAGCCGATTGGATTAATGTCTCCGATTCTATCCTGTTGTGTTGGCTGCTTGATATTTATGAATAGCTGTATGCTACCTTTCAGGCGGTGTATGCTGTTAGCGTACTTAGCAGCTTTATATGTGGGTTTTCTGTCATGCAGTGATAGCCCATTAGAGCGCGCACTGGCAAGCTCTCGTGATAAGGCGCGCTGTTTGAGGCCTACCGAAAGAGGCATACCACGAAGGTTTGTTCAGGCACACACTTCGGAGAGGCTTTGTTTTTCAGCTTGGTAATTTGGTGGTAGGCTGCGCACTAAATGTTATGGGCACCAATTGCAGGCGCGAACGCACTTGATGTATCTTTAAGTTAAGCTCTGCACGTTGTCAGATGACTGAAGTGGGTTTGCTTTAATAAACTGGCTAGTACTAGATGTATAACCATTGTCGTTTTTACTTCGTTACTGTTCCAAGGGCGAGCGTAATTAGATACAATATTTAAGATAGTAAGATAAACATCTGAATATTTTGGAACATGCCTTACTCCGTAGGCGGGAAACAAAGGGCGCCTCATGTCTTCGATATCGTCCTTGATGTTTTCACCGAATGTTGCGTTCGTTGACGAGTGCAGCTTTTCATGTGAGCATACGGGGGTATGGACAGGAGTGTACGCCACATTTGGCCGGTGAGGAGGCCCAGATCACGTCGCAAGTGCGCTGTTGCTGGCATTTTTGGAGTAGGTAAGGTGGGGAAGGGGAGCGGTAGCGACTTTTCAAGTGTCCCAACACCGGATGGGTATGTCGGAACTGGAGTGGCGGTGGGGAGAGACACTTGTCCGATACGTGCCTCCTGTGTTCACCTAGGAGTTTCAGTGGGGTTTCGGTGGCTTTCAGCGGGGCAAGATCGGCACCCGCTGCCTTTCACCCCGTCTGAATACAGGCGGCTCGTCACCGTTTCCAGTCCCGCCGGCCAGCCTACATAGTGGAATCGTGCGCAGTAGCGACAGTCGGTACACGCGCTACACAGTGGAACTGTGTTCCGTTTTAGCCATGATTTAGCCGAAAATTGTGGAAGTGTCCTTCGATAAAAAAATACAATAAGCTCAATATTTTGAAATTTAAAATGTTCCTCTTTTGTAAGAAATAAACCTCTGCCTGTGCATGACGTCATGATCTTGCAGCACTATTACCATTTTTAATAGGCTTCAATAGGCTGTCTACTCACCGTGACGTCAGCATGACGTCACGCCAACTGCTGACAACTATGCCCGGCTCCCAAGGTACATCGTGGGTACATTTTAGATAGTTTTTGGCCTTCCTGTACGGAAATTTCGATTTTCAAGACAAATGATATGTTGAGTACCGGGTTTTCGGGCATGCTTTACAACTTAGCCATCTCAGTTAAGATCATAAAAGGGGGAACGTGCACAAAACGTCAAATAATTGCTTTGATATAATTGTTAGTTCGTAGAATTGCCGGGGGCCGCAGGTTAGATACGTTCTAACGGTGCACACATTCCCTTTAAATATGCAGTATTTATGGCACGCGCGCTGCCAGTATAGGCGGATCTGGGATTGCCGATCGGGGGGGGTGAGGGCCACTTGACCAGCATAACCCATGGAACGGTGTCTCATTCCATGGCAGAACCTATCAGGTGGGCGCAAAATCCTATCGGTGGGCGGCGATTTTTGTATCCTGGGGGGGAGGGGGAAGCTACATTTCATTTGCCTCCCTGGAACCGCGTATGGCTGCCACGTCTTATTACATTGGCAGAAGTTGATACGTTTATTTACATTTTTGTATTCGGGGACTTCGAGCCTTCTCGAGTGCGGGACAGATGCTTCATTATTATTAGCAAGATATTTGATTTGCGAACCTCATGAAGGGATGTGAGTCCTGAAAAAAAACCTGGTGGATGACTTTGAAAAAAATCCGTTCTCGAATCGATCGTATCCCGAGAAATTATACGTCATAAGAAAATGAAGTGCCGAAGCCGTCCTTAAAATGGAAAGCTCTCGTGAGTACCTTCTCCTGCTTGACTTACCTACCTATCTATCCTTCTGTAATCTTGCCTTGTACCTAAATACCGTTTCGTTCCGTTTGTTTACTTTGGTTTAACTCTAAGCCAATCGTACCTAGGCTGTCATAATATTCAAGCGTCACCACTGTTTAAAGGTTTACATAGCTTATATATAGATACATCGACGGGGGGACAGGGCCGACGGAAAAGCAAGGGGGAAAGACCCGACCATGGGGGGGAGCAATTAGGGGCATGACCAGGGGCGCCGAGGGCATGGGGGCGCCCGCCGATCGATGAGATATACCTATACTGCAAAGCCCTATAGGTGGTTTATAAAGATGGCGCTTAACTATAATAGTAAGACTGTTGTGTGCTGCCATCTATAAACATCCTAACTCACCTACACCATTGTGGAAGACATAATTTAGCGCTCAGAATTTTGAAGAAAATTAAAAGACAGCTAAATCTTACTTAAAATTAAATGCTTTTGGTATTGAAATCACCGAATCTTTTCTATGGAGGGTGTGTCTTCTTGTTAAATATATTGTGGCACACGGGTTGGGCAAAAGGTGTATTCCAAAAATCGATACTCGACTGGAGATCCAATTTGGCGCAAGGCCTCCCGATTTCTAATTCGTGGTGGAGAGGTCCCCTGTTGTGGGGGCTGTCATCAAATTACGGAGCGGTAACGAAATTAAACGGCAATGTGCTAACTGTGGTGTCTTTTTGTGCCGATCGGGCGCATGTAATTCTGCAAGCTGGTTGGTTTGCGCATGTGCGGCGAGTGGGTTTCAGTTTCAGTGTTTTCGGACTCTGAAGTGGGCGGGTCGCCCTGGCTGGAGAAGTGTGTGGGGTGAAGTCGAGGGACATTGTGGTGGAGTGGTTGTGTCAGATTCAAGCGTGAGATAAAAACGAGCCATGGCTGGCGCCACGACGAAGTTCAGTGATAATTATGACCTGAAGGAGGAACTTGGCAAGTAAGTTCTGACGGTAGTGTTTTGATGTGTAGGTTGTTTTGATGATACGATTAGGTTGTTGGTGCAATCATATCTCTTTCCCATCTTTGGTTGTTATTATGCTGTGCTGGCAACCTTCAGCAGCTTTAAATATCTTTTTTTCCTGAGACATGATGAGAAGATCGATAGCACTTGGTCATTTATATACTCAAAATCCACTTATCAATAAATACACAAGACAATCTCTGTTTCCTCTTTTACCTAGTGGATTAGTAATATCAAGTTTTGGGCTTACACACACAAGTGCACCAATTTTTAGATGCTTGGAAAATTCTCATTAAGCCCTCCAAGTGCACCAGAATGCCTTGATTTAAGTGAATGGCCAGGTGTGACAGTACCTTGTGGACTCAATCTGTGAACAATTTTATCCCCAACCTCAAAAATATTTGCAATCAGGAGACAAGTGCCCCTTTCATGAAAACTAATGTTGCCATTCATAACAAACAGGATTTTGCCGAAGATCGTCAGGTCCCCTTGACAAGTTGACAAGGTATATTGCACCTTTTGTGATAAACCATGGGCTACAAAGGGCAAGCCACCATTCTCTTTGATGCTCAAGAACCTCTGTGTTCCTGATGTGACCCATCCTCCTCTTTGCCTGTTTTTCCTTCTCCTTGGCCTTCCTTTCTACCATCTACCCTCTTATTGTCTGAGTCTTTCTGGCCATCATCTGCCCCTTCTCCTTCATCTGTCTTGGCCCCTCCCTTGTGTGTACTGCCCATGCCTTTGCATATCTTTTCATCCCTTTGAACCTCTGCCTTCCTGTTGTCTGCCCTGAAATACCTCTTGTCAGTCTTGCCCTTACCTTAATGTACCCTAGCCTCTCTTTATCTGCCTTACTATTGCATGCCTTGTATTCCCTCTGGGTTGCCCTGCTCTCAACCTTTGGTATTCTACTTTCCTTTCTTCTGCTGCTCCCATACATTATTTGAAATACTTTTGTCTACCCTTTCCTTCCTGAGCCCTCCAGTTTCCTCATCTTTACTGCTGTCTTAACTGCCCTACCCTCCACTTATCTGCCCTCCCCTTATTTGCCTTGTTCTTCCCTCTTCTGACCCTTAAGGCCCTCCTGTCATCTATCCGCCATGCACCTTGCCTACCCTGCATTTATGCCTCCTAGCTGCTCCTGCTCCTGCTTCCTTATCCTTTCCTTGACTTCACTGCCTCTCCATCACCTATTCTTCTTTTTTGCCTTACCTACCCTGCCTTCATTTTTCCTTCCCTGTGTTCACATGTTTGTTTGCCCTGAACTTGCCTTGCTTACCTTTCCTTCCACTCTGTCTCCCCCAAAGCCTCCCTTATCTTTTTCCTCCATCTGCATTGTTATTGCTTGCTCTTCCCTGCATCTTGTTTTGCCCCTCCCTTCCCTTATCCACCCTGAAATATTCCCCATCTCTCTGTCATATCATATGTCCTGCATCCCCATTGCTTGCCCTGAAATTGTTTTTGTCTGATGTTTTCTTTCACTTCTTTGGTTTTGCCCTATTACCCTTATCTGCACTGCATCTCCTCTTTCCCTCCCTTGCCTGCTCTGCACTGTCCCTCCTCTGTCCGTTCTTCTGTGTACCATCCACTCGCCTCTGGCTGACTTGCCCTTTGCCCTCGTCTGCTCGGCGATACTTCTCGTCTGTCATCCCTTCTTTTTTCCTGCACTGCGTCTGCCGTCCCCCTCATCTTGCCTTCCTTCCGTCCATACACACATATATTATTGCAGAATAAAACACAATGAGATTAAAGCAGGACTTAAAAAGTACGGGAAAGTTCCAGCAGGAGGAAGAGAGAGGAAGAAAAACATGCAGCAAAACGGTAAAAAAACACTCGCACATAGTAAAAGCACTTGGAGACAATGTATATCGTTCATACTCCTTCTCTTCCCTTACTGCCTTAAGACCACTCTTATCTGTTTTATCTGACCTCCCTTATCCCTTACCTGGGTATGCCCTGCCTCCTGCCTACAAATCTAGAGTCTACCGTGTCATTTGACCATTCCATCATTAGATACAGAATTCATCACGAATCATTGCGTAGCGAAGCCGATAGAACAACAGTAGCTTCCTGAGACCTGAGTTTGGGCCTTCTTTTGGCCGTCACCGAGTTCCGGCAGAGACGCCGAAAATTCATACAGCTGCCACCCACGTAAAAGGCTGGGACGTGGATCAAACAGCAAGTGATCCAGAGATGGATACTAGACCTTGGCATGCCCCTCCCCAAAAAAAATATCGTGCTGTGAAATGTACATGTTTTGGAGGATGGTTGTGTTTAAAGCTGGAATAATAATTTGTATTCCGTCCGGGCAACGGATTAACCCGTCTTAAAATGTTGCACATGTAGGCCTCTGATGGCCCTCAGGTGCCTCTGATGGCCTTCTGAAAGCCCTAAACTAAAGGAGTTTTCTGTATCATTGAAAGCAGTCTCAAAGGTTCCAGCATGAAGCTGCAGATCCTGGGCTTGCTCTCCTTTGTGAAGGTCTGGTTCGATTCTTCCGGGCAATGAGCCGCTCCGGTGTCAATTTAACTCGGATCCCAGTGAGTGTTGTCGTAATCAAGGGAATTTCATGAAATGGGAGCTAAACAAGAGCCATTGCTTTTCGTCGAGTGACCGGCTTGAGAAAGACCCAGGTGCTTGGATTAGATGTTGAATTTGTGCTGTCAATGCAAACATAATCAGTTCCAATCACTGGCTATTCAATACAGGAAGACACATCATACCAAGGTGATCTGAGGGACCATTCCCGTTAGTGGTCCGATAAAAGTGCAATCATTCAGGATTGATGATAACACAATTTAAAAGCAAACCGGCTTTGTTTGCACCTTGCTTAGGCTTACACGACCCACCCCCTCCCATTACCATCATTTTCTGCCCGGGGAAGTGACGCTGCGATTCACCGCCGCCCCCCCTCCACTCGCCAAAATTCTGAACCAGTTGCCCTCCTCCAAAGCCGAAGCTCTGGATCAGTCAGCAATGGTCAGTATGCACAAATCGACTGGAAAGGATAATACAAATGAAAATAAAAGCTTCATCGCCGTTCTTTACGATTTATCAATCCAAGTGTTAAAACCTGCTTAAGTAGGTCCAAATGACTCCTTAGAGGTCATAAGCAAGAATTTAAACTTGACCCTGAATAGTGGCCTAGAATACCACGATCTCAGGGAATTTTTTAAGGAAAAGTCAGTGGGGGGGGCATTTCTTGTGCTGGTCATTATAGTGTCTTCAGGGGATCCAGGGCGGACGCAGACCCGAGTTTTGGGGGCAAACCCATGTCTCATGATCGCTCTTCTGGGGGGAGGGGGGGAGTGGGAGCGAAAAGTTTTTGCTCGACAGACCTAGTGTAAACACCTTTCTTACAAACATTTTCCGGACTTTGGGGGGGCAAAAGATAGTTTGGTCCCCTTCCAGCGCTTTGGGTGGCCATGACCGGAATGCCCCCTGCGTCCGTCAATGAGGGGATTAAGGTCCCATTTTGAGGGCTTTAATAAAACTTCGACGCGTTAGTATTAAAAATATGTTTTTCAATTTTTGTGTTATTCCATGTCTAGAGATTATAGATGCTGCCCAGGGCTGCCAGGTTTTTTTCGACGGGAAAGGTCAAACCGAGTTTGAAAAAGGGCCAAAGAGGGGCAAAATTTTATTTCCACTAAAATAGCCAAATAAACACCACAAAAGCCAGATTTGAGGCTAAAACGACCCCTTGCGGTGGTCATAAACCCACAGAAAAAGCAACTTGTAGCACTGTTTGAAACTAATTGTTGACAGTTTGACATTGACTTGACGCAATATTTTTAGCACACTATCCATCTAACAAGAAGCCAGGGGTGGCCTTCCAACCCTGCGTGGCTATCAAAGGATTTTATCTACATAACCATAACATTTTTTAGCATCATCTATCACCCCCCTCTACTTTTTGACCAACAATTTCCTGATTTCAGTCAAAATGGGAGTTAACCGGAAATTTGTACAATCAGCCGCTGCGGAAGGCAACGAGGAGCCCAAATTCAAAAAGTTTTTGGTACTAACGTGGAAATTTTGCTGTCAGCATGAAGTTGAAGTTTGGCTGGCCCCCTCACTTTTTTGCCGGTGGCGATGCTTATGTATGCTACCACTACAATAATAAATAAAAAGGCTAAGCACTTCATACCGCTACACCAGCAACCAGTCTTACGCACTTTGACTACACCGTGTCCCGTCTAATCCACGAACGAGCTCAAAGCGCTGAAAACTGACTGCGTGTGAAATCATTATGCAATGTCACGGTACTGGCTGGGATGTGGGCTTCTGGTCGGATAGAACAGGATGTTTGATTGGTTGTAGCCCAGCGTTCATCTCCAGCGTTGTGATTAGTTGATGCTTAGGCTGCTTTCCCGGGATTTCCCGTAACTGCGCGCTTCGTTTCGTCTTTGCACGATGGAGTAGGCAGCTGCGGGCGGATTTTTTTAAACCGAATCTTTGTGGGTTGCCAATTTTGGACCAGAAATAGAACAAAGCCATAATCGTGGGGTGATGTTTTGTCTTATTTTCGTTAAGGTGAGTCTGCATTTTTCAATTTTAAGTCATCTGTCTATTTCACTGGGGGGGCAATTTACGGGCACTGGGGGGCATTTCGGCCGACTGGGGGGAAATGGCCCCCCAGTTAACATGTTAAAAAATGACCTGCACGATCTTCAGAAGAAGTTATTCTAAGACCTGTGTTAGAGCTGTGTTTCGGCCATTTCCCATGTCCCTCTCAATTCAATGGACACGTCATGAAACGTACCTGACCCTAGGCTATTGACGTCTGCGCCTAAGACCACTGAGCCACCCGTCCTCTTGAAACTCGATTGATGTTGGTATCTGCCATAAACCAATTACTAAAATTATACCAAACTGCCGGAATTATATATTATCTCGAATTAAACGTGTAGGAACAAGGGTGCCCCTTCCCCTGCCCAAATGTGCCCCTTTGAGCCACACAAATGCCATTTTCCTGCCCCCTCATCCTTACCGTCTCCTTTCATGACTTCTTGTCGTCTCATACTCATTGCGACAACACTTGAAAGGCCACCTTACAAACGTGGAGTTGCTGGAAATCCATGCCTGATGATACAGGATTGGTCCGAAGTGAAAAGTTTAAAAACAAATCAAGGGATACATGCAGGAATAGAACAAAGTCCTTGGCCACGCGCCGTTGTTACATTTATACAAGAGAGTGCAATTAGCTGACCTGGGAGGTGTCGTACTGGTGTCGCATGCCCAGTGGGCATGTGTGGGCATTGCCCACCCAGAGGCTTTGAATCATGGCTCTCCCCCGGAAGGAAAACACCGTCAACCATGTATGCAACCTACTGCCCTGCACGCAATGTCGGGTGACACTGCACGAGCAGTGTTGGAGAGTCCAGAGCGGTGTCATTGCAACGACTGACTCGGCGTGACACCGGTGTTGCAGATGGCAATGCAATGGGAAGGGTTTCCTTAACTCCATCACTCTCTCCTGTCTTTCCTCTTTTGGAGTGGGATATAGCCAAGATGCTGAAGCGCCCAGAAACCCCAACATACTCTCTCACATGTTTTCCTTTGAGACAATCAATGCTCGTTTGAGGTGCATTGTTGTAAAAAGATCGATTATTTTCTGCTTTTGACACTAGGTGAACTGCATTTGAAACTATCTGTTCCCTGTCTGCCTGCATACAAAAGAGGCGCCCAAGGCAGTCGTGAGCTTTTCGTCTCAATGAAAGGGGACGACAATGGGCCTGCCTTGTTCACCTTCTTTTGTGCGGGACCTCCTCCCGGTCCTGCCTTATCCTATTCACTTCTTGTCGGCTCCGCACTCTCCGTATCTCTATTGTGCACATTGAAAGAAAACAGAACTAGGGGCACATTTCTCCTGTAACCAACTGCACGAGATGACAGAAATGTGATCATGAAAGTCGTCTTACACTCTATACCTGCTCCAGAAGGGCACATTTAGTTTTGGCTTTGACTGCTAAGTGTAAATTACTCATAACTAAGGCTGCTAGTTTGGGGGGGCAGCAGAGCGCTGTGCGTCGCTTATGTAAACAAGATGGACTTAAAATTATAGGTCCGCTCATTAAGCTGGTCAGGGTTACATTTCGGGACAGGAATTCTGAGAACAAGTTCTTTACCCCCTTCCAATCATTGCCCCCTTCCAACAACCAGAGAGCTGGCGACGCCATATGACGTGTCTTTGGTACGTTGAGAACCTCAGTCACTCATAGCGGTGGTATGCAACTCGGAAATAATTTCAGGTTCCTTGCACTATGTCCTCACCCGTTTGGTCATTTCGAGTGATTTAAAAGTTAACCAAATATGTTAATGTTTCGTTACAGTGCGCCATCAACTGAAGCGCAATTTATAACCATAGATATAATTTTTTTTAGATAATAATGCATAGTATACAAGACATCCATGGAAAGGTAAAAGCTCATTGGTTAGCGCAATTCATGGTTAATGCTTCGCTAAAAAGAGAACAGCTTGCGCTTTCTATGGCTCTGGGCCGGGTCGGACCGGCTCACCTCCTCCTGTCCGCGGCGTCGCCCGAGCCCGTGTATTAGGCTTAGCCATAGCAGTGTCCAAACCGGTTCTGGCATGCAATAAACCTCTGCTCTTAAAGCGTCAACAGTACACGCGGGCCTGCAGAAATGTGGGGTGAAAATGTGGCGACTCTGCTCATCAGTGTCTGCCAGTGATTCGAAGCCGGCTTTCTGTCTCCGCTGGTATGATCACGCTGTGCTTGTGTAGGTATCTATACAAATTGGTTGATGTTTGGCCACGGCTTAACTAATCTGCGTTTTGTCTGTGCTCATAGGTGATATATTCCTCCTAACTATGCTGCCTTTATTTGCAGCAGCAGCTGTCTCAGCAAGATGAGTGAACGGTTTGATATCTGTTAATATGCGCCGAGTGAGCGAAGCTGTGCCCATGAAATATTGCCAGCCCATGAATATTTGCCTTGTCTTGAATATCTAGTATACCATGCATTGTTCTTTAAAAGCCGTTATGTGTGTATAGTTGTAAATCTTATTTCACTTGATGGAGTGCTAGAACGAACCGTAAATATATTCGGGACGTCTTAACTCTTAAACCGCCCGAAATGATGAGACGGGTGAGGACACATTGCCCATATTTACCATAGTATCCATGGTATCAATATCTACCGATCCACCGATCTGTCTCCACCACTATCGAGGACTGCTGCATAATGACTGTTCCGCTCTACTTAGCCTTGGTGGCGGAGGCGACCTAAAACCACACACGCACGGGGACTGTTGACCCAGTTCTCTGTAGCGCTCCAGCCGCGGTCTCAACGTCACATTGTGGTCCGGCAGTGGTGGTGTGGGCGTCTGATTGTGGTCCGGCAGTGGTGGTGTGGGCGTCTGATTGTGGTCCAGCAGTGGTGGTATGGACGTCTGATTGTGGTCCGGCAGCGGGGCTGTGGACGTCTGATTGTGGTCCGGCAGTGGTGGTGTGGACGTCTGATTGTGGTCCGGCAGTGGTGGTGTGGACGTCTGATTGTGGTCCGGCAGTGGTGGTGTGGACGTCTGATTGTGGTCCGGCAGTGGTGGTGTGGACGTCTGATTGTGGTCCGGCAGCGGTGGTGTGGACGTCTGATTGTGGTCCGGCAGTGGTGGTGTGGACGTCTGATTGTGGTCCGGCAGTGGTGGTGTGGGCGTCTGATTGTGGTCCAGCAGTGGTGGTGTGGACGTCTGATTGTGGTCCAGCAGTGGTGGTGTGGGCGTCTGATTGTGGTCCAGCAGTGGTGGTGTGGGTGTCTGATTGTGGTCCAGCAGTGGTGGTGTGGGCGTCTGATTGTGGTCCAGCAGTGGTGGTGTGGGCGTCTGATTGTGGTCCGGCAGCGGCGCTGTGGGCGTCTGATTCGTGGTCCAGCAGCAGCGCTGTGGACGTCTGATTGTGGTCCGGCAGTGGTGGTGTGGACGTCTGATTGTGGTCCGGCAGTGGTGGTGTGGACGTCTGATTGTGGTCCAGCAGCGGCGCTGTGGACGTCTGATTGTGGTCCGGCAGTGGTGGTGTGGACGTCTGATTGTGGTCCAGCAGCGGCGCTGTGGACGTCTGATTGTGGTCCGGCAGTGGTGGTGTGGACGTCTGATTGTGGTCCAGCAGTGGTGGTATGGACGTCTGATTGTGGTCCGGCAGTGGTGGTGTGGACGTCTGATTTTGGTCCGGCAGCGGCGCTGTGGGCGTCTGATTGTGGTCCGCGTGGTGGTGTGACGTCTGATTTTGGTCCGGCAGTGGTGGTGTGGCGTCTGATTGTGGTCCGGCAGTGGTGTGTCGGCGTCTGATTCGTTCCAGCAGCAGCGCTGTGGACGTCTGATTGTGGTCCAGCAGCGGGGCTCAGTATTTGGCCGTATGCAGAGGCGAATCCTGACTTTCATACGGGAGGCGAGGGGTGGGGAGGCTAGGGAGCCCAGCCGCACCGGACCTGACCCCGGATAACCTCTCATGATACTATAGGATTACTATGGGATCTCAGAAATTTTCGGGGAGCATGAGCCTTCTCGCCCGCCCCCTTGTATACGCCACTGATGGTGTGCGAGATACGGCGCCGTTGTGATGCTTCCGAAGATGCACACACGCTACTTAAATATGTATGTACTGTCAAACATCCGTAGCTCTCGGCATGAGGAAATGATGCAGCAGTTCTGCCACGTGCGGTAGCAGTGGAGTAGCCCCGTGAACAATTAAGCTGTCGTTTCGATACTGAGTGTCGATGGCATGCGCGGTTGGCGTTGTCGTTTTCCATCGCGGTCGACCCTCCGCGTTTCACCGCTGACGGTACTGGCGCGGCTGTCAGGGGCCAGGCCGGTTAACATACCAATTTTTAGCAGGCAATTGTAGGTGCGGATACTGGAGTTCGGTGGTGGGGAGGGCGGCCGGTGTGGTTCCGGAACAATCCTTAACGGTTTTGAAAACAATCAAAATTAAAAAACATCGCCTTTTTCAGAATACGTGCTAAAATAAATTGAAATGGACCATTTTTCGTCTTCAGGAGTCAGGCAGCATAACCAGGCGCAGCCATCAGGGGCGAGGGGCATAAGCGTCGCCACCGGAAAAAAGTGGGAGGGCCAGCCAAACTTCAAACTGACGCTGACAAATAACTTTTCACGTTAGGACCAAATACTGTTCGAATTAGGGCTCCTCGTTGCTTTCTGCAGCGGCTGGTTATAAGAATGCCCGGTTTTCTCCCATTTTGACTAAGATCAGGAAATGTTTGGCCGAAAAGTGGGGGGGGCGGGACCCCCGTGGTGACGCCCCTGGCGAGTGGTTACCACCCTTGTACCCGTGCCTGAATTAGAACACCTTCACCCAGGATCCTAGCGGCTGAGCTAGTCAGCCAGATTTCCCGGTCGTTTTTCAGTGCACACTGTGAATTCGTCGCTGTCGTTTACCAGCGTGCTCGCCTGGAGCCGAGCTGAGCTGCTGTGGACACAATCAGGCGCCACGCGCCCCCGGGACGACTTTACAGACAAACGCCGCCGGCGATAGCGCGCCGCGTTACATAAGTGACGGTTAGGCCTGCGATCGATTAAGTTCGACTCCCGGCGGCTTGAGAAACTCGCTGTGGGCCGAAGTGCGTCACGGCCGGGAAAATCTGAATATGATCCGGTCCACATTCGAAGCCCCGCTGACAGCCGCTGCCGAGTCGGGTTTTTAATTTGCTCTGTTAGTATCTTAATGCTAATCACACCGTGATGATAAATTCATGTCAAATCCAGATTAAAAAATACGGCCAAGTCGAGGAAGGGCAACCGAAATCCTTATCGGCATCGGAAACTACCCGAATTCTATGGTCATTCTTATCCAATCCTCCAACAAACTGGATTTGATTAGAATCCATTCACATGTCCAGTCCACGGCACGTTCTGCCGTGAGCGATTGTGATGAAAGTGGATGTGACGGTGAGAGAATTCACGAAATGGAGAGATCACGGGGGTAAACACTCCGTGACGGCCACTTCGTGAGGGCCGTGAGACCGTTTCCATGGTGACGAGGGTTTTCAACATGTGACTGCTGCTGAACTTGTGATCGATTTAGAGGTGTTGTTGCCAGTTTCCTGTAAGAAACTTTGAAAGTCATAATTCTGAGTTGTGGCTTTTTCTGAAAGAATCGTCATAGTCGTGTGCAGTGGAATTTCCGATGATTCGCAGTGATCTTAGCTTATACTTTTATGTTTTATTAGGGCCACTCCCATCAGGCACACTTGCCCAATTACAGGGAGTACTAGCGTGGGTGTTTAAGGATCATCTTCATTTATGCTTATAGTGCCATGGAATGTTGGGGCATCGATCGCGGGTTGCCACGTGCGGAAGAAAGGCGGGCGTATCTCAGAATCATCGCGGACTTTGTAGCTTAATTCAAATGTTAGCGCACAGCGCGCCCCTCCCATCAGAGTGATGACGTACTATCGAGATCCTGGTGGGATTTCGAGGGGCTTGGAGGCTAAGCAGAAGCAGCAGGCACCAGCTGAGCCTCTTAGGTCCGGAGCGGACCGGGGCCGTCGGCTGCCAAGCCGGGTGAAACTTGACAACTTGTAGACCCGCCATATTATGGACATTTGATACCGCTCCATTTAGACCACTGTTTTCCAAGGTGTTGCCAGAAAAATACGCCGAGACGATTTGTTGTGGGATAGATCACTGTTTTCTTCAATATAAGGGGCCAAATGGTGGCTACCTAAGTACGATAACAATATATTTTTTGAGATGGATTCTTGGACTGGTGGTCGTTTCTTTGTAGCGCTCGTATCTGCCATGGCAGCTTCCGAAAAAGAGTCAAAACCACGTAGTTTTAAATTATTCGGGAAAATAGATTAGTATATTAATCGACATAGACAGTTCCAAAGTGCTGCGATTTTGGTTATTCAGTGATAATGTTGAAAACGTAGTAGTGCCACCCTGGTGCTGCCTTGCCAGTTACCGAAAATGACTCAAAACCGCTTTTTTGCTAGAAATATATTCAGCCTTTTCCGCTCCAATTTTCTGAAAAGATCCCAAAGTGCAGCAATTTTTATTATTCAATGATTATATAAGAAAATTTGGTCCCAGAGATAGGCGTTTAGGCGTTTGGACAGCTGGAAAACCATGCACCTGTCGGGCCATTCCTTGTATCCGGTGAAAATTTTACCCAGTGTCTCTATTGCTTTGGTCCAGGGGCGGACCCAGGAAGGGGAATTCGGTGTTCGTAATGGGCGAATTTTACCGACCGTTAAATGATTTTCGTCTACAAAAGTATGTTTTTTCGTGATTTCGCCTGGGATACCCCCTTCGCCGTGCATTTCATAGCATACCGGTCTGCCCATGTGCGTGCTTAACGTCTTTCTGGGCGGATATTGTTAGGGTGTTCGCACGCTTTTTGACTGGCCAATGTAGTCACTGCTAAGATGCAGGGCTGTTGGTGCTGAGAGAACACACTCGTAAGTGAAAACGCATCAATCACGGTCCTTGGACAGATTCCTCACGAATCACTAGGAAAAACTACCGCATGTGTTCGTATTGCTAGCAGCGGAAACTGCAGTTAAGTAGACTTCGAAAGTTCTGGGCGGTGCGAAATACTCCGTGCTGCGTAAAAAGCCAGTTTTGCCACAGAAAGCACACGCACACCCACGCATACTCGATCAATGGTTCTGTCCAAACTAGAGCACCTCAATGGCGAAGAAAGTTCAGATTAAGCTCAGCTCATGTTTAAAATTTCTTAGAAAAATCCAGACAGATGCGTTCGCACGGCGTGGGTATCAACATGCTCTTGGGGAGCTTCTGTGGCTAATAATGCATTATTGTTTTCGGACAAGTGTTTTTTCGTTATGCCAAAACCTGCCCGTCGAGCCTTTCTGTGTTCAATGAAAGAGGCGGTAAATGTTAAACTTTTTCACAGTCTGAAAACTGTCTTCTGAGCTGGGTTTCATTATTGGCAGACTTCGCCAGCACTGCACCTCCGGCTTCCCTGAATCAGGTCCGGACGTGTCTCATACGCAGTGGCGGATCCAGGACTTTTTAGGGGGCTTGGACCTCCCCTGCCATTGCTTTGGCTCACCCTCTGACTATACATTTACTTTAGGTACTCTGCCATTTCGGGGAGTGGGGCTTGGACCCCTAGGTCCCCTTGTATCCGCCGCTGTTCATGCGCCCCGCTTTTGTTTGCCGGGTATTTCTGGACCTTGCTTGTTCCGAGAGCTCTCTGGTGGGAAACCAGCAAGAATCGCGGGTCAATTCGTAGAAAACTTCCGGAGTTGGGCAAACTTCACGGCGCGCATCATCCAAAGCACCGCGTAGTCCAAACATTGGTGGGATCCTGGAATGCCGGACAGACGGTTCCTTGTTAGCGAAGGTGTATGCTTAACACAATGCAGAAGTAGTGTAGCTTAACACAATGCAGAAGTAGAGGTAGTTCTCGGCTCGACATCTGAAGCTTTCATCATTGTTAAACGGCAACGTCAGCGTCGCGACACTCTGTGTGCTATCTTCTGATACGAACGTTAAATATCTGTGACTGGGATTAACCTTTAAATAGTGTAGTGCATATGTAACTACCAATGATCTGTCGAGGCAGGACCCGCCATCGCTCGTTATGCCGTACACAGTTGCACGCTATACATCGAGCGCGTTGAGTATCCACAGTTGTATTGTTAGCGGAGACTACACCTCCCGGTGGTCGCGTATTGTTCCGGCGCGGACTGCCGTGTGGTTCTGAGCGAGTTTGTCCATTATCTCCCTAATGCCGTCTGTGTCGATCCGTCCGCGGTTTAGACCGCACTACGCGTCGACATGGCGCGAGATTTTGGCGCGCCGCCGCAAAGCAGCGACTCCCGTGCTCTATTCAGATGGCCATGTACAAAAAATGAAAATTTGAGCCAACATTTCGGACTCCCTACCAATTGGTATGGGTACGTGGCAATGTGTTTGTAAGGGCTCATTACTTGCTAATAGCATGTGCAATGACTTGTCCTATCACATTGCGGATAATTTGAATGGACTTCGGATGCATTGCATCAAATGTGCAGATGATGCACAAATTGGAACCACTCGGCCACGGGGAGAATGTTTGCCGTGAAACAGTTTTGGAATAAGTCTTGGACATTGACCATTCGGTTCCAGCAGAATGGCTTGAAGGCAAAAGCTAGTGAGGCAGAGGTTTTTATCTGTAGTGACTGTAGGTACTTGAGCAGAATTCCTCAGCCAATGCGGGTCAAGCTCATGCGCGAACAAATTGTTAACAAAGATGTTGCAAGGAATGTAGGCGTTTACATGAATTGCAAGCTATCATGGTCCCATCATGTCAAATTTGACCGACGTTTTTAATCCTCATTACGCTGTATCGCGCCAGCCGCATTCTGCCCGTGAAAGTGCTCTCGCGTATCCTTGACTCATAATTGCTTTCTTAGATTCGATTTTGCATGTAGGTTAATGGTAGCAAAAATTACGAATCGAAAAACAAAATACGAAAACTTTCAATTTTTCAGCGCGGTTTGTAGCACTGAGAATGAAATTTGACCATATTTCGGGCGTTCGTAATAATCTAAAATGGCTCAATATCCGAGAGTATTTTGATTATGTTAATTTATGTATGAAACAGTGGCCGATTGCTTCCGGTCAGGGCAAGTCACTTGTTTCATGGTTGCGTTTCAGTGGGGTTAAATTGGAGCTTGGAACAAGATAGTTTGATCACTTGGCATTGCTAAAACCACGACATAACTACGATAAAGGAAATTTCATATGTCGTACATCTCAGCGGTTAAATAACTCATTGATGTCACTGGGCTGTCCAAGAAAGGAGAAATGGCAAGCTAAATAGAATCGTGAAATTTTACGCGGTTACTGATTTTATGTTACTTGATAACTATTTTATTTCTAGACTTGTTATATTTTTCACTTGTATTTCGGTCTCTGCTTTTACTGAAATTTTTTTATTAATTGCCGGACAAACTACAGTAAAAGCAGCGATCGAAATGGTACCCCCGAGTTACAGGCGACTGCGGCGCCAGCTGCTCGTATTCGGCTCGGATATCACCGCACGTGAGATCGCCTGACTCGTGTGCGTGTGCGTGCGTGGTGCGTGTTACGCCAGCTAGTGCAAGGCCAATGGTCTCTCCAGGCGGTCCCAGCGGTGCATAGTGGGACAGGTGAAAGTGTGGACATGGCCCTGGCACTGCAAACAGGTGGAGTTTTCGGAAGACTGAACATATGCGTCATAGATGAGTGGATGGTGCAGCTTTAAATGGAAGGAGGGGCGGGCTGATGTGAAGACCTGGATCGCTTCGTACACGTGTGTGATATGACAATCATCAAAATACGCGGCATTTATTCGGTGGTTGCGTGGATTTGCGTGGAGTCTGGTTTATCAGATCTCTCGCCACACAGCTTCCAGTGATCGCCACAGGCGCGGGATCAGCCACCGGTGCTGTCGCTCGGTCATCTCTCCTGCTCGGGGCCGATGATTGTGCTGGTTGTTTTGGACAGCCGCCGCGCTCCTGTTCTCAGGCTGAGACCTCTCAGGCTGAGGCCTCGAAACGTTTGGAAGTGACTGAAGTTTATCAGGCGCTGGGCAAGAACATGCTCCTGCTCCTGTTCGTATTCCACTCAACAGCTTTACGGAACTCCAACTTCAACTTCAAGACGGAACCCGAGATTCGAAGCCGAGTTGGGCAGTTCCGTTTTTTGTCCGATGTCTTCTTTGTGCGAAAATGAACCCTGGTGTAACCAGTCCGGTGACCTGGCTTTTTTGACGGCTATTCCGTACTAACGTTGGGCCGCCCAGAATAACTAGCACTGAATCCAAGCGTGAATTTCCCCGGATTCTTTGAACGCCCGCCCTGTATCGATCTCTGCTGTCGGAAACGCTGAAATGATGAAACTCGCAGAGAATAGCTGCGAGTGGTAGCTGCCGTCTCTGCGAATGCTAGTTGCCCTCTGCGAATGCGAGCTGTCGTCTCTGCGGGTGTGAGCCGCCGTCTCTGCGAATTCGAGCTGCCGTCTCTGCGAATGCGGACTCTGCACACCTCCAATCACCCAGTCTGTTCAACTATTGCCATGGGAACTATTAATGTCTCACGCCGGTGGAGGAAGAGGAATAATGCTAGCCAGCTCAGCTGACGAGCAGTTGATTATAACTGGCTCATTCTAGACGCGCTGATTGCAACATGCTTTTCTAAATATATTTCTCAGCTCTCAAGATGCTGCGACCAATGGGCATGTAAGTGAATTATTAGATGCATCGCATTAGCGAGGCGGCAAATCTCTTCCATGTTAATGCATTCATATATTCCAGAAAAAAGCGCTTGCAGCGATGGGCCGGCTTTCTGGCGGCGGCGGCGTTAATCTGGTAGCGCGCCCCGGGCTTCTGGGAAGTGTTTAGGAAGAAGTCACGCCATGTGTTCTCACCGATATTTCTGAGCCGCCGTGGCTGCTGTTGGTTTGTCTGCGCTATTTGTGAACGGGGGCGTTTGGTTGTGCTATTTGTGACCGGGGTGTTTGATGGTGCTATTTGTGACTCGGGCGCGTGCCGGTGTGTTTGGTTTACCGTTCGTTTCTTTATTTCCACTGGTTATCTGCGGTTTGGAGATCTCTCTGGACGGCAGTCTTTGGTCCGAGCTCTGAGCTTGCCGGTGGACTGGAATTGTTTGCTGTATTTCTTCTTTTAGAATAGATGCCTGACTGAGGTTTTCTCTGGAGACCAATAGTTTCGCTGCTACTTATCTGATGAAGCGCTTGGAAATAGTGGAAGAACAATTCCAGTGGCAGTTTTGAACTTTCTTTCTATGGGCATTGCAGTTTTTCCAGGGCGGGCCAAATGTGATTGGCTACACCTGGATTGGTTGAGGGTCATATTCTGGCACGGCGCTGCGCTTCTTCCATGTGTTTCCGGTTTCTGCTCTGCTTGGCTGTTTCCGGCCAGCCTCTGCTGCATCTGTCTCAGTGACATCATCTGTCTTAGTGACGTCATCTTTCTTAGTGACGTCATCTGTTTTAGTGACGTCATCTGCCTTAGTGACACCATCTATTTTAGTGACGTCATCTGTCTTAGTGACGTCATCTGCCTCACTGACATAATGTGTCTCACTTACGTCATCTGTCTCAATGACGCTATCTGTCTCACTGACGTCATCTGTCTTAGTGACGTCATCTGTACCAGTGTCTGTCTCAGTGACGTTATCGGTCCCAGTAGCGTCCTCTGTCTCAGTGACGTAATCTGCCTTATTGACGTCATTTGTCTCAATGACGTCATCTGTGAGAAAAATGCGGCCGTAAGTGCATGGAGATGCTGTCAGGTTGGTCTGTGTCGAAATTGACGGATGAAACCAAAATTTTGAATGTTTATCCCTCTTGTACCTCAGTGTGTTCTCAAAATCGATGTGCGGTAATGAAAGCACTCTTTTGGAGCTTTCACTAAAATATGCAAGCTGTAAGCTGGTCATAAAGGGATATGCAATTTCTGTGAAAATGTTTCTCCGTTGCATAAGTTGCAGTGTTATGTTAGATATCTTATGAGGGGTAAAAACATTAGGAACGTTTGGGTGCGTTTTTGCTTTTTGGTTAACACGTAGGCTTGGAACCAAGTTATTTGCTCAATCTTTCCAGATATTAATGATGTACCTTTAGAAAAGATTCAGTTAAAAAATGTTTACAAAATTACTTTATTGATGTCTATAAAACATTACAGGACATCTGATATCAAGTTTGACATAACACCCATGGGCATTCAATGACATTTTTTCTCTCCTCCAAATGATTTTCACTTTTATCTTCTCTTCTCAAAACACACTGGAGGTTTTAACTATTAATAACTAACTCACTAATACCGTCTATGTAGTACCGGTGCACTCCCCGAATGTTACCAGTGTTACTCTTCTTTTCGGGGGTTGCATGGGGAAATATTCTGAACAATGAATGTAACCTAGGCATGGAAATATGAAAAAAAGTTGGAGCGGGGAGTGGTGCGACCCGTTAACAATGTAATAACACCTAACTGTCTAATCCTAATGAGCCTTAGTAATTGGGTCTCACGGGTAAGGAAGGGCACTCCTGCCTACCTAATCAATGGGTAGCGGGCTAAAAAATTTCAATAATACATTTAGCATTTCATTGACAGAATCGATTTTGCTGCATCACTCCAAACCTCGGCCTGCGGCCTAGCTAACGCCCCACCGGCGCAGGAGAGCCGCATGACAATGTGCCGAAAGCAAACCATATTTCGTTCTTAATGTATCTCTTCATAAGCCTGCAAGTCAGTTTTATCATTCTTTTCTTTGAAATAACCAATAAAGAGTACGTGGTCACCACCGGATTCGAACCGGACCTACCTGATCAAGAGACAGTGCCTCTAACCACTAGACCACCGTGCCACACTACTCATCCTCCCACTAGCTGAACAGCTGTGACCCGTCAGGAGGTCACTGGCTAGTACAACTCCGCCGAATATGCCGGGCCGCTGGCGCCGGGTGCTGTGCTTGTCCCGAAAAGGCACGATATAAAGGTGCTTCTAGAAGACGAACCAAACATTCTTTTGGGCTGAAATTAGTTGTATCGTCGAGCTAGGATCGTAAGCTAGCTTCATGCCAAATTACTTCCACATCCATCCATTTTAAGGACTTCAAACCATGGTGAGAAGCAAAGGTGGTCCGAGAACTTTAGCATCTTGTAATACATTTTGGACTAATTACTCGAAAGCCATTAGAGATAGGTGGGTAGTATAAGTGAGCGAAATGACCGCAAGTAACTTTCCTCTTCAGCCATGTCAGTTCTGAGTTTGTGAGTGACATGAGCTTGGAACCAGGATGATGCAAATAAAAAGTTTTTGACTCAATTTCTATTTATGCCTATAAAACAAAGAATTTCACATTCACAACTTCCATCTCCAAATATTATCAGGCGGAAGCAATGTTCTTTCATTATTTGAAATGAAAACTCAAATCAGTCAATTAGATTGTGAGATATTAACGTTGAAATGAAATGAACCAAAATTCAGTCTTCCGGAAGAACTGTAAAAAGTAGGTCAAAATTTTGCGTTTTGCACTCAAAACTATGCCTAAGCACTACAAAATTTTCCTAGCTACCCCTAGGTAACTGCCTTCAGCTAACTGAGGCCTGTCTTCTGACATTTCGAGCGCACAAGTCGGCCATCAACTTTTAGCAGGTTTTTGCTCGCGTGAGAAATGCCGCGTTTTCGCGCAATAAATATTGTCGGATCAGCTCAATTCGTTTTCCCTAGCTGGCCCTTGTTATCTTTCGAAAAGGACATAAGTGTCAAGTTCGTAGGTTAAGAAGTAAAAATTAGAAAAATATAAAACAGAAAAGTTTGAGCCAAAATTTCTCAAAAACTATTTTGGATTTCGACTCGGGGCTTCAGTTTGGGTGTCTGGAGCAGAAGGGCTATCACCCTACAAAATTCCAGAGCTCTGACATCAATTCTCAGGACTGACAGACGCCAACAACAACAGACCACGACGAGACCCGTCTGAGCGGCCAGAATAGAGCCGCTTGAGAAATCTCAATGCGCTTCGCTCCATGGATTTCGTCATGCGGCTCTGACTTGTTGCATTTGCCCGCTGCATGCGTTTAGTACAAAACTTATTCTCTTCGTGGGCCATGTTGGAGGAATACGGTGGCTCAAAGGTAAAAAGTAAACAGGCTCAGAGATTAAACTGAACTGCCGGTACACCGGCTGTTCAGTTCAAACTTGTTCATTTTGGGAAACTAGTTTCACTGGATTCGTGGTACCTGCCCCTGGGAGAGTTTACTTTCCTCGTTGAAAGGGGAACGAGCCAAACGTGACGGGTCGGCTGAATCTTAGTTAACGACAGATTTGTGAGTGTGAGTGTTAGGAAGACTTCGGCCCGGGACTACCCACGCTGTTGAGATGGCGGCACCTAGTTTACATCTGGGTGCAAATGACCTTCGTAGTCGCGCGCTCCCTGAAACCCCAATTATGATGTCGGTGAAGTGGTCTCACATCTGGGTGCAAAATGACCTTCGTAGTCGCGCGCTCCCTGAAACCTCAAACATGATGGTGTTGGTGAAATGGTTGTATATCGTCGACAACGTCTGGTACCATTCCTGCCCCGTCGTATAACTCCTGGTCTGATGAGAGTCGACGTAGTCTGTCGGCGGATCGCGCGTGGTGCCCACGCCGCGTCCAACTTGCCCAATTTGCGTGTCGCCGCCCCTGTCAGCGGGGGCAGCCCACGCATCGTCGCTGCCCACACCGCACCGATGACGTGGCGACGCCCGCCCCCTGGAAGGTGGTCATGCCGTGGTGTGGGAGCAAGAGCTTAAGGGTGAAGTGTAAAGTCGGCTGAGGGTAGGGTCAGGTCGTAACGCCGAAAACACTGAAGCTGTGGACGCGCTGTAGTTTGGTCATGTTCAGAGCTCAGTCGGCGCTGAAGTGCTTGGTGTCTTACTGTCTACGCATGTGTGTGCGACATACACGTGGCTCGGTAGGGCAATAAACTCACCATAACTCAACAGTGTCGCTTTGAAAGCCCACAATAAGTTTTATACTTATAAGCCCGGATCTATGATATATACCTCTTGGTTTTTTGGTCCAATTTAGGTCTATATTTTGAGTTATAAATATGTTTTCTGTGCTATCAGTGGATTGTAGAACAGATATAAACTTAGCAGTTCCTTTGATTTCATTAGAGTTGGAGCCGTGAGTAGTTTTTATGAAACTCCCATTTCTGATGCGCGTTTTCCCTGCCCTAGTTGGAACCCACTCATGTGAAACTCTTTCCTTTCTTCCATATACACCAGATGGGATAGAGGAGTTCGAGAGACCCTTTCAAATGACGATTTTTTGGACCACGTGGAACAATTAATATAATGTGGTTTCACTTTATTCATTTCTGTCTGTAATGAATATAAACATGGTAGTTGTTTCTTATTAAAATTGATGAATATTAGAATCCTCTCACAGAAATCCTGCTTCTGAAAACCCCTTCCTGTCGAAAGCATGATGATTAATTTGACCCTGAAGAATCAATTAGAAAAGGATGCCCAATGCGTCGACGCTTCATTTTTGAAGCCCCCGACGCGTCGATTTTGCTTCGATGCGTGGCTCTCGTTGAGTGCCCCGTTACCTGAAATGGACTGCATTTGTATTAGTTAAGTATCTCCTGTTTCGAGTATTTTCGAGTGAAATAAAGATGATATGTTTTTAAGTCAACTTTCTCAATTACTCATCTACGAATTGCCAATCCTTCTTGTTTCCAAATGCCGAAAATTTTATAAGCAAGGCAAACAAATGAAGCCAGTTGAACCCAGTGCAGTCGAAGCCTTGAGTGGTGGCGTTGAAAACACTGTCTCCTGTTTGTTCCCGGGTAATCACAAGGCCAGCCTCGCTGTGTTGGGCCGTGTTGTTGTGATAGAACAACGCTGTGAGTGTCGTCGTCCGTCGACATTGATAGTGTCGGTGGCCCTCTACTGCAACTGCTGGCATTTGGCACGTGACCAGTCTGGGCCTTCTCACTGGCCGCTCCGCCTTGGGCTATCTTGGGGCTCATCTGATGCTCGACTGTCCCTCATTGTTCTCTGTGACTGTCAGAGACTGCCAACATCAGCTGGAATATGGTGATTGTTTGTCATCTATTTGTTATTGCATAGAATCCGTTATGAAGGACAGGGACGGATCCATGGAGGAGGTGGCAAGGGGGTGGCCACCCCCTTCGGTCCGCTGACGGTCCCTTCTGTCTGTGTCGCGATATAGCCTAGACGTTGAAGCGCCCTAAAACCACAAAGCACTTTGTCTGTGTCGGGCACCGGAGGCGCCCTTCATAGACAGCTGAGCGCCTTGAAATGTCACGACTGTGCAGGATGCGGGCCTTGAATTCGACTTTAGAAGGTGGCCAAGGGAGAGGCGTCCTGTCTCCCGGCACCGTTCATTGGGGCTACCCTTCCACTGTCTGCTGTGTACTTCAGTTTGACTGTAAGGATGCCCATCGGTTGAAATTCGATTCGTTATTTGCCGAGAAGAGTGCTGAAGTTTTTGCCCCTAATAACATCTAAAATTTATCGTAATAGCCAAATGGTACCCCCTATCCCGGGTGTTATACTGGCCCCCTAAAACCTACCCCCCCAGCGAAATCATATATCCGTCCCTGGCTACGTGGAGATTTCGTCTGCAAATGCTTCTTCTTTGCAAACCTGTCCTTGGAAGCACCATGTTCTAGTGGCCCCTTTCACTCCAAACTTCCTGCAATCAGTCATCTTGTTGTTTCCCAGCTTCTGTTTGGCCGGGGCTGGCGCGCGGTATCGATATATTGACCTGGATATATTTGGCCCTCGGCACATGTTTGCGCTGTCCAACAACGGGTATTTGGTTCGCATGAAAGCGCAAGGGCATTCTACGAACTAGTGCCTTGTCGGGGCCGAATGACTGGAATTCTTGGTCATGCTAGTGCTAGAGGGGAAACATGTGAGCCTCTTTATGACTGCAGCGATAATGAGGGTGGGCACGCGAAATGCCCCTTGAAATATAATTTAGTATATTTCGAGGGGAATTTTTTTCATGTCGCGACTGTAGTCAGTTGTCATAGGCAAAAACAGGTCAGATCGATAATGAACATGCAGTACTGGAATAAGTGATACGCTGTAAATGATACCTGTGCGCTTTTTATATTTATTTCTGAAACCTTTCCAAGAAGCATGTGTTACAGATTCAGTTAGTCGTTCTCAAATGCATAGCGGATTTCATGCCATGTTTGGTGCACCGGAGGTCCGGAATACATGTGGTCTTTTATCATCGTTGCTGGAAACGATACGCGAACTGTTGATTTTAAAGAGAATGTGGTTCGGCAATAGTGGAATTTAAACCGAGACCAGAGTAGAGTGTACCGGTAACCCGTATACCGAAAGTACACCGGTAGAGTATACCGAAAACCCGTAGGGTTGATATTAATTTGTCCCAAAACTCATTGGTTGGGGAGAAACAGCTTGCATATAGATCTGCTATCGACCATAAACTCCCCTGTGTGGTCCTGCCGCGAATACTGCGCCGCCGTCACCGGCCGTCAGGCTCATGTGGGGGACGGGGCTTAGTATGCAGATATTGGTGCGCTCAAGAAGTAGTACGCTTAAGAAGCGCTGCAAGTCCGTGAAAGCTTAGTTCTGGGAGAAAAGAAATAAGACACTAGGAGATTTTTGGCATGCTTATGTGATTGATAGCTCATTTCAAGTGAATCATGTGCCTTCTATTTAGTATTTTTGGTGTTTCGAAGCTCTCGTACATCCCTGCTGTTGTGTATTGCGTAAAATCGCATGAACATGAAGAGAGAAATTACACCTATCCTCGCAACTTACTCACTTCTGTCATTCCTGGGCGACAGTGGCCGCATTTTTGCCGGGTCCGGGCGCTACACAGCCTGGTCGCTGGAGCGCCCTTAAACCCCAACGCTCACAGATAACGCAGAAGTGAGGTGGTGATTAGCGGCGCGGTATGCCGTCTCCGGCGGATGTTCCAGGAATGTTGTCTCTGGCCACTGAGCCGGCGGCCGGACCGGCGATAATCACCCGCCGAGCCGATTCGTTTCCGGCCGTTGGTATTTTAGTAGCAACATCTTGTAATCGGTCATTGTTTCTAGCGTACGTGTCGGAGTATGGGAAGGAAGTTTCAGTTTCGCCCCGCACCACTTTTCATAAACATTCCTGATATCAACCAAGTTGGACAGAAATCGGAAAATTTGATAGCCAGTCAGTGTCTTTGCAGAGGGCAACACTGGGCCCAAATTCGTTGAGGTTTAAGTTCTAGAGGGAGAGATTGTTGTATGCTGCACGTTGAAAATTGACAGGCGCCCTCATGCTATTTGCCGGTGGCGACGCATATAGTTTCAAATCGTTTGTTGTCCCAATTTTTTTGCAAGATCTTAAATTTGGTTTCGTGCTTGGGTGTAGATCAGAACATTTATGGGAAAAATACGCTAAGTGAGAGGAGAATTGCAGCATGATAGGGGTACAGTTCCAACCGCTTTTGCGGGTCGCCGTGGGTGCCGGTGGTGACGCCATGCACCACACCCCGCCGCTGCAGCCCTTGGTCCGCGCTGGAAGCGTGATGCACGCGCCGATGCCAATGGAAGCTGAAATCGCACCTGATTGCCAGCTTGTCTTCACCTGGTTTTCCTGTCATTGTCTGTGAATATCTCTAAAGTATTGAAATTAAGTAGAATGTACTAAAAAGTGATGTGTCTGCATTAGAAACCCAAAGCGCGAAGTGAATGATGTCTGCACACGTATTTTAACATGGGTGCTAAAAATAGTGGCGTCTCACACGCATGTTTCAATCACCGTACCCTTATTTTGAAGATGTCCAGTCACCAATGCTGTTTACCCGAATATATCTAATAAAGAGCGTGACGACCGCTTTATCATAAGTGATGACACGTGTCCGATTAGGTTCTTCAGCGCGATTTTTTAGTCTGGAGAAGTGCATTAAACTTTGATGTCCCTTTAGGTCCATTGACTTCCGCCTGCCTGTCAGAAGTCAAGTACCAATGGGAGAACAAAGCATTAAAGATCTTCCAGTACAGATATGAGTGGAGAATCAAATGCAAAGCTGTGATGATTGGGCGAAGAATGAAGCTTTTTCGCCTGGATTAGTGTGTGCCCCAAGCCCTGAATTTCGGGCGCCTGGCATTGCATTTGTGGATGATTATGTTCGCCAGATGTTGTATATTCTAGGCTGCTACTTTTGTTGCGTGTTGTTTGCTTATTCATGGTTCCCTTATTCCAAACTTATACCAAAGAGTTTGATGATTAGTGATTTTATTTGGACTTGATGATGCATCAACTAATGCAGTCATATGGCGTCGCAAACTCATTCTCTGTTCGAGGTGGTTTAAGGACACATGGGTGTCGAAACGGGGGGAAGCGGACGCATCCCCCCAGTTTACGAGTAAGAGGGACGCTCCCCCTCCGAAAAATTGGGCCTTCATCTTGGCTTTTGTATTTACTGTGAATGTGTTAGTGAAGTGCATCATCGTTAGCGTTTTCAGACTGTCAACATGGTCGAAATTCTCCTCCCATTCCCCTGTTCTTCAGCCCGTCCCGGCATTAAATATTTCGTGGCGGCGTCCCCGCAGGGACATAAAACCCCACAGCGGTGCCGCAGGACATAAAACTGCACCTCTCTGGGGATCCGCTGGGACTGGTGCCCCAGCAGGCATAAAACCGCACCTTGCTGGGGCGCCGCCGGACTGGTGCCCAGCAGGGACATAAAACCGCACCTTGCTGAGGGCGCCGCCCGGACTGGTGCCCCAGCCTGCCGCTAGCAGAGTGAACTCACTGACCGTAACAGCGCCGCACCCCGTCTGAGAGCGTGGTCAGACAACTACCACTTTCCAACCAGTGGCCGTGATTTCCATAAATCGTGAGAGCATACATTTCCTCACGCCATATGCGAAGGCTTTCTGGTTAACGCAGATGGAATGCCTATAAATTCATGAGGGAGCCACTGGAGCGTACCAAGTTTTGTCCTGTTTCCTATGCAATTTGCCTGAGCTTTCCAGTTGATCATGAATTATAGAATTTCCTTGAAAATCGGACTGGTTGAATTCTTTCGTATCTCCGACTGGCGTTGCTGAGCGCCTCGGTGATGGCTTTCTTCCGCCCCGCCCTACCCCCTCCCCTCCCACCCCGCTCCACCCCACTGCATCTTCGCACTGTGCAGCCCAGCGCGTGCACCTGTGTGCTATAAATCGGCGACGGTGGAGCCAGCGCCGTTGTCGTCGCGACAGCGCTGGGCGTGGGTCATGTCTGGCTGACTCAGACCCGGATGCAGGAAATGAGGCGGCTGATAAGGATGTACTTGTACTTCTCCATCCTGTCTGGAGATATTGACGCTGCGTGCTGTGCGACTCTGTTATTTACTTAAATTCCGCTAATTTAGGTTGTGTCAGCAGCACTTGTTATTCGTAATCGTGGCTTTAAGCTTGTTTGACCGGTTTATTGTGCCTGGGACCGCCCTTGCTCTGACTCATCGCTCCTGGTGCCATGTGCAGCTCCTGTTTCCGCAGCTACCGCCGATGTAGGCAGCTGTTTTTTGCCCCAGGGTTCTGTTGCTGCTGTGGTTTTTGCTTCGTTTGGCTCTGTACGCCTCATTACTGCTCCCTTTTTCGCGGAGAGCTTGATGGGCTGGTGTGGGATTGCGAAGGGTGTGCGCGTGACTGGGGAAGATGTTGCATGGGGAATGCTTGGGATTTGTGCAGGTGTGACCACGTTTGTAGCTCAGTCTGAATAAGACGAACCCTTGACTCCTTAACTCAATAAGGTGAGTCAAAAGTAAGTGACTCACTTTGTTTGCCTATGCAAAATTGTTTGTTCACAGCAAACAATTTAATTGAGAAATGTTCAAGTAAGCTATTTTAAAGAGGCAAAAATATGTGTTGTGTAGGAGTTGGAGTGACGCAGATTTTGACACAACTATGACCCCCACAGTTTTTGTTCTATGAGTTTCTGAATCACCCCCGTGGAAACTGCTGGATTCTACGGGCAGACAATGCCGCATGAATGTACAAACCGAGCCAATTACCGTTGACTCACCCGACTGAGTCAGGGAGTGGGAGCATACTCCCAGATTGCGTCAGATTGAGTCACCAACGAGTCTGGCCGCGCGACTTGTGTAGGAGCCTGAGGGGACTGCAGGGTGCGACCCGGCCGGATGCTGGAGATGTCCTGGTGTGGGGTGGGAGAACACTCGATTTCCACGCCACCAACCCGGGTTCAAATCCCCGGCGGGTATTCTGCATAAGCATTTCCGATCCCCAGAATTCCCTTCTAACGGGGTGAGAGTTGGCGACACCGTATGGCCTCAGCAGTCGGTGTGTCGTAAGGCTCCAAAGCTGGTCTCAGGCGGATGCCTGACTATGGATGTCAAGCGTCACCCAGGAACGGTGCATGGATGCAGGAGTCAGCTGAAGGAGATGAACTGGACTGCTTGCTGCTCAGGGCGCCCAGTGAATGTTCCCAGAATGAAGCTGGTCTTGTAAGAATAACAATTTTGGGGTTTAATGACGCGGCAACTGCCAAAGGTTATACGGCGTCGCCAACTCTTACCCTGTTGGGAGGGATGTGGGGGATCAGTTCAATTTATTCAGAGGCTCTGCTGGACATGAACCTGAACCTGTGGGTCAGAAGGCAGGTGGCCTACCACTGTGCCACGCATCCCCTGGTCGTTTAGTACCTATTTTGTATTTGAGCAATAACGAAACCAGGTGCAGGGAACGTCCGATCAATTGAGCGTAGGACTGGGTACTACATCAGCCGGAGCCTTAACACCCGCCCGGCCTTGACGCCGGCCTCGACAGACCGTATTTCGGACAGGCAATTTTTAATTCAGTCTTCTGGAAGCTTTTCAAATTGCCACCATAAATCTCGAAGATATATGGGGCATGAGAACTACCGCGCTGATCCAAAAGGGAAAATCTGATTCTGCTTTCAGAGAGTGTGGGGTGGGTTGTGTCATTATTTCTATTTTGTTTGTTTTCAAGCTACAAAGTGTCATACATTCGGTACAATCTCAAACAATCCGTGACGTCATCACAAACAGGAATGCAGTGAAACGTACGTGGCCATGACGCTGCACTTACATAAATAGTGTGTTGTCCTCTATACTGAGTGTGTCACGAATGCCTCGTGATTTCTTGCTACTCAACCTCAGCTCATTAACATGTTCGCTGCGCTTGGGGAGGAGTATTTGAGGCTGCTCGTGCTCTGATTTTTGGCGTTCGCACGCTCCGTGGTTGGAATACCTGATCAGCACTTTGGTTCAGATGCGAACACGCGGTAGACTGGTGGTAGTGTCAGGTGCAGGGGCAAGAATTCCCTCGGGTGGGGGTGGGGGCGTGGGTGAATCCTGGATCCGATAAAGATTGAAGATTTAGGGCTCAAGGACTGCTGACTCGATATAGTACCCGCCCCTGTTGGATCCAGAATAATCCTGGCAGAGTGTATAACACATGCAAAATCACAAAAACTGTGTTTTTCTAGACAGTTTACCTAAATCAACACAAATCGGTCATTGCCACGTGTTCGGGTGTGTGGCGTGTTACAGGGAAGGGGTGCGACTCCTCCTCTGTATCCGTGTGCCTTTGGCACCTCTCGGAGAGCGAGCCTGCTGGTGGACGCAAACGAGCCCCCGCTTGATATGAGGCGGAAGCGACTTTCTCTCATATACGCGAGTAAGATCCGACAGCACCCGACTCACCCCACATGTAAATGGATATTTGATCATGAACTGATAGAGCTTCTTTCATGCGGTAGGCAAATTTCCACTGCTGCGTTGTTCTGCCGGGTCGCAAACTGGCTGGAGGTATCTGGCATCGATTTTGGGACCATTGCCAAGTCACGACCGGAGAGCTTGGAACCGTGGCGACGAGTCTGCGTTAAACACGACTTAGCATTAATGCAGCATGGAAAGTCGATAACACCACCAATAGAACTCGCCCAACTAGCCGCTGAAGAGACCAGCTCCTACTCAGACTGCTGCAAGCTCTACACCGATGGCTCCAGAGGTGCCGCTGGAGCTGGATGTGCCTTCACTGGTGACGCAAATCCGTCGATGTTTTAGTCTCCCGAGTATTGTATCGGTGTTTACCACCGAACTGTGCGCAATTGTACAGGTCTTACGATACATTAGCTATCGTCCTGAGAGACGCCATCTTATCATCACTGACTCAGCCAGCTCACTTGCAGCGCTTAGCTCTGGGCATACCCACACATCATGGCTTGTACTTGCCATTTTAAAACTGTTGACAGCTCCTTCAGGTGAAGGTATAGATATTAGGTTTTTATGGGTACCAAGCCATGTGGGTGTACTCGGCAACGAGCGAGCAGACGACGCTGGTAAGACAGCATCGACCCTGACTCCCCCACGACGGTTCAGGGTACCACATGGTGACATCAAAGTTCTCATCAAGGACTTGCTACATTCTGAGTGGCAGACAAGATGGGAGGCTGAACCTGAATGTACATTTAAGTGCCTCCGGTCAACAGTAGGCATATGGGAGTCGAGCAGGCGGCAGAATAGAAGGGAGGAAGTATGTCTGACGCGTTTACGCATTGGCCACACCTGTATCACCCATGGACATCATCTGTCTCGCTCCGAGCCAAGCACATGTTCCCAATGTGGCGAACGACTGAGTGTTAAACATGTCCTTTCAGATTCTGAAGTTTGCGCAGGGCTGCGTGAAGTCAGAAATCGATTTCTCCGCGGAGCGTCGATACCAGATATTCTTGGTGACAGAGCATCCGTTGATTTTAAGCGCGTTTTAGCATATTTGACCGAGCTAGACTTTGACAAGTAGTTAGAAGTTAGTAGTTAGACTTTGACATTATATATAATCCAAATAGAGCCAGACCAAATACTGGTGTGTAATGTCTAGATGGATATATTTACGAGATTAAACACGGATCTGATTATTAGCACCTGAGAGGTTACTATAAAGACGGGCGCATCAAAGCCAAGTCGCTGAAGCGCCCTTAAAACCCAACACACACACACACTCCTCTGTATCCGCATGTGAGAGTGGTTTCGAGTAGAACTGCCAGGCGAAAAATAGGGGTCAAATCACGAGGAGGTCAACGCTGCAAAATCTATACAGTTGTAACCGAATCATTTTATGTCCTTTGTGCAAGAAGATGCAGGCCTGGTATGTCGGTTGCTAGAGCTTTGGGGTCCGGTCTGCTGCTCAGAAAAGCGTGCTGGGACTGTGCACCGGTGAAGGCTTGGAATTAATCCCCTGAGACGCTCTGGCGCTCAATGTTTACACAACATAGATTGGCTGGCATCTGACTGGTGAGAGGGTGACCTGAGCGGAGCGGCCGTCCCCGTGCTTTATGGGACGGTAAATGCGGGCTTTCAATTGATGAAATTGTTTTAATTTGTTCTGATGGTGTGTTCGGGGCCTCTGAAGCACCGTGAGGGTTGAGGGGTTTGGAAGATTTTGATCCAAAAAACCAACTTGCGATACCGTGGAAAGATTGTAAACCAAACTTGTTGAAATGTTTGAACCTGTGATAACTTAGACACAATAAAAAACGTGTTTTGAATCATTTTTGTGGCACCTCCACTGGGAAAGGATGTTTGAAGCATTAAAAGTGAGCGTACCACTGAATCAGTCATTGAAGGAAAACGTTTCGTTTGTATGATTAGTTCGAATTCCTGTATCAGCATCTAAACACCAATATAGTATCGGTAGTAAGCGTGCATTTGCATGACGACGTGATACGGCATGAAGGTCCAACAAGGTGTGCTTTTTACGAGAGAGAGAGGCCAAGTTAAGATCGTGAGAGACAGATTGATTCAATGCCTTGCAATGGGATTCTATGATTAATGTTTACACATATTTTCTTATTATATAACTTACTTTAATCATCATCAGACTTCAAATGCTGGGCCTCCTTATCAGCTACCACTAAACCTTCCTACACAAACTACTATAATCAAAACCAAAAATAACACCTTTTAATATAAACTTAAATACAAATAATATTTTAAAAATACTACATTATACAACACCATTAACATTTTTTGTTACATAACTATATAACTTTACCATTTAATAATTTAATATATTATTAACATAACTTTATTTTTATATCATTATGTTTTATTAATTTATTTTAGTTATTTTGTTTTTTCATTATATATATATATATATATATATATATATATATATATATATATATATATATATATATATATATATATATATATATTTTATATAAAATTACACACTTAATTAAAACTAAATTTTTTTACAGTCTTAATCTCTTTCATACTACATCTTAAATACTTTAAATATTTTAATTTTAATATTACTTAAATTTTATATTAACACTAACCTAAACATATTTATATAACTTTTTTATTTATAATTATTAAGACAATTTTTAAATATACAAACACAATTTACGGGCCCAGTGTTTCGCTATAAATTTCTGCGTAGTGGGGGATGGCTGGGGGTAATGGGGGTGGTGGTGGTCAGAACCCCTTTTATTCTGGGTCTCCCACAGGGTTCAAATAGGGTTTGTGTTAACCTGCCAGTGTTAACCCATCCTGGACCCCTCCCCCTGGACGGAGAAAATATATCCAGCCATGATTATAAGTTGCACTGCATTGTATGGCACGACTTTTACGGCGTACTCTCACGCTTAAACTGATTCGGGCCTAGTGTGATCATTGGAGGGTCTGTGGTAGGAGGAAAATAGGCAGTTTTCCCTTACTCCTGAACTAACCGACCTTCTTAAAAGCCGTATTCATCTATCTTTATCATTTTTATTAACACTACAATTATCTAAACACCAATACAATACATTAAAAAAAATTATAACAATACATTATATTTTATAACATCCCCTGAGAAACATGCTTCTGTGACGCCTCGAATGAGCCCGCTTATTGTCTGCTTTTATTGAGGGTTAACTTTCCCTTGATATTCTGTGGTTTTTGATTTTATCTTTTTTACTTTTAGGGCTTCGATTTCGTATCTTAGTCTCTTATGGGTGTATTTTAGCCTCCCGAGCGTTTATTTTTGTGTAAAATGGCGTTCCACAATTGAAAAACACTCACAGTGGATCTTAGACAAATATACGAATCTGAACCTGAATTGGACGGAAAACAAGTGCCTTTTGATTACTTCTCTAGAATTTACGTAGCAGATGAATCAAGCAAAACAAACACCAACATTCAGCAAGGACCGGCTTGCTTCAAGACCGGCACTTGCCCTGGCTATAAACCCACAACTACCTAGCTTCCCTGCATCCTGTGCTCCCTCGTGGCTCTGCGTCGCAGCGGCGAAGCCCGTTTCATCGCCGGCAGCGCCCGCCCAATCTCAACGAGGCGGCGACCTTCAACCACTGGCCTCTGACCCCCGCGCGCAGGGATCACCTCTGACCTCACGACGCCTGAGGCGAATTCAGAGCGCTCCCTCCGCCGGCGCTGGCGCCGGTGACCTTTAGCCCTGGTGGCTGCCGCGAGCGAATGTGCGGCACTGGGGCGGAGGAAATGGCATGGGTAGTGTAATTTGTCGATTTATGCGTGAGGGGAGTGGTCGATTCAAGTCTGGTCGCATTACACAAAGTGATCTATGCGAAATGTTGGAACAGCATCACCATGTAAGAGGGATTTGCTCTGATGAAGATGCAAATGAAAATCATTATTATTCAAATAGAAACAACAATATCTGTGTTCTCGAATGCCAGTGATATCATTCAGTGATAGTGTTTGAACTCGGGGGCGTTTCGCCCCCGTCCTGTCATCAATGGCGCCGTTGTCACAGTACACAAAGCACATTGCAAAGACCAAACACCGATAATTCCAACAACTTTATATCAATACCACCACCTTATCTAGCACTCTCCCCTCTCTTCCCACGTCGATGCATTTCGTCTCGAAGAGATAACCGTGAGTAATCTCGCTGCTGATAATCCCATAACCCGTTGGAGTATCTAGGGTCCCCGCCAGTATGTGGAAACGTGTTTACTGCCGGGGGTTTGCCGGGGGTTTCCTGCTGATGATATACTGTAAAGGGGGTGGATATTCGGGGATACTTTTGATGGATATAAACGATGGGATGCATCAGCCCTGCGTGATTCCCGTAGTGGCAGAAAGGACAGCGATAGAATACGGAGATTATATCAGATAACGCAAGGCGAAAGAGAATGTGAATGCCCCGTTACAAAGCAAGGTCCTCAAATGGTGGAAAATGCACACGGTGTTTTGTTTTGTGGCTTGGGATGCTAGAACCGAGGCCTTGGTTATTCGGGATAAAGGTGGCATCGATTCACATACATCCATGGAAAGAACATATTTCAGATTATACGAGGGAGCACTTACCAGCCAAGCGAGCATAAATCGATGTCTACGAATATTCATTTACTAGAAGGGGCACTATCTTCAAGAGCTGGAACATCTATGGACCACCAAGGTATCAGCTCCTGCGATGGGTCAAGCATTAACCACTGGGGCATCAAACAATGTGCAGGAACATCCGCTGGTTTTTGACCATGTTAACAAAGTCTGGGCTCAGAAATCAAAAGTATCAGTATCAATATGTTGCCATCTCCAACGGCTGTCACGGCATTGGTAGAACGTTTCCAGTCGAAGTATCACCGTAGCACGGAGGAACTGTGTAGGATCTGCCTCACTTCTAAAGGGGCATCAGTTTCCGAGCGCACCGCGTGTGCATTTCTGGCGCTACAGTGGTTACGCCCCCTGGGTGTCGGCTCTTGTGTAGAGGTGTAGTTCTGTTGCCGCGCGGTAAACGCAACCACAGTTTCCGGTTTCAGTGAACATTCTTACCAGTCAATCTATTTATTTATTTATTTGACATACACAGCATCTCCACAATTCATGTGGCTATTCTGACGCCGGTCGTAATGAAGGTGAGGGACATCAATGACAGCTTAAGCAAAAACACACTGTAGGATAAGGATAAGGACAGGATGGTTGATGGGGAAGGACAAGGATTACCCACGGGGAGGGTCGCCACAGGCGCAGCGCTCAACCCATTGAGTGAGGTAGTGGGACTTGATGAAGGGATCCGGTGAAAAAAGCATGGAAAATAACAAACAAGGCGTGGCGATGACGGTGATGATGAATCATTTTAGTTCTTTTCGGCTGGTCTCTTTTTCGTGCTTCGCTTTTGTCGTCGTGATCCTTCGTTTTCGTTTCTCAGGTCTTATTTCTGAAGTGTTCATCGTTCAGTTTGCGTTTAAGAAGAATAGGATTAATAAGTTCTTCTAATATGTAGGAAGTATTTCATCCTTGCTTAGAAGTCCAGCACCTACAGTGTGAATGAATTGTTACTGAATGTCTGTGCAATTATTACGTGTCAAATTATTTAGCAATATTATTCAGGACGCCGTTAGATATTTTATAACCGGAAGATATCTCAGATGGAGGAGCTTCTTCAAAGACGTCACGGTTTTTCCAGAGGCGAAAAATATGCCGGCTTAAGCTCAGTTTGCTTGTGAAGCTCTAATCGAAAATACCTACTTCACTAGCTCTTCAAACGATCTTCTGCAAGGCACGGTAAAATTATTCACTGTTTATGAAGAATTGCATACTTGAATCCAGGATATGGTGAATTAATCAATAGCCCAGCACCTAGAAGAAGGATCGCACCACAAGAAAACCGCAAATAATACTGTTTGCCATAAATTCATTAAGGTTAACGCGGAGCCGTGAAAAACGTGGCCGAAGCCGTCAGCTGCTGTCAGCTGACCCTATTGGAATCTAGTCTCAACATTAGAATGCCATGCGACGGGCAATTTCTGATTGCTTGGATTAATCCATTCTTTTTTTCAACGTCACGAGTTCACTGGTGGACGCAGAGTGGATGCCAAGGGGCCATGCTCTCCCAAATGGATAAATATTGGTCGATTGTCTTAAACACTATGTTTATACGATTTTTCCCGAGTTGTCCCCACCCCAAACGGGCGCTCCTGCGTCCGCCTCTGCACGGCTTTTGTCCATTACAATGGCTTTTAACCAGCCCGGGTCAAAGACCAGGGTAGGTGTGACACAGCATAGGCCTTCACTCGTGCATGTATTCATGCAATTGCTGCCGAAAACAACTCCAAGTCATATACCGGGCCGATCTCGGACTCCTCCACACCCCACTGTTGGTGAAGACAGTGACGCAGAGCAGCTGTCTCCTCATATGCTTCAAGCCGAGGAGGGAGCCATCCCGAACCGTCGGTGGTAAATTGTGAAATGCTGCCGAGTACTGCAGGACCCGAGTTTGTATATCTAGACAGTATAAGAGGGAAATATTGTTCATCATTCGTTACGTTTCGGTTGCGTCTGAGGAAAGCAATGGAAGGGGCTGAGACGAGAACCCCGGTATGGAGACTATGGACGTGATAAACATGCCAGTTCTCTCACTTCACTATTTCTTAGTTTTTTAGTTATTTTGTTTGTTTTAGTCTTAGTCAACATTATTGTGTTGCCGATGGTGCCGATCATGCTATCTTTGTATTTTGATACCGTACACGTTTATTAAACACGTGCACATCGAAATGCGAAGAAATCCAAACGTTTCCCCCACTACAAATTTATAAATGCAAAAAGGACAATCCTCGGGCTGCTAGGGCCAGAAAAACCTGGGCAGAGCTGCGAGCCACCTCGCAGCTCTGCCCAGGATAATATTCTCTTAGTATTTAGAGTAAAGCGCCTATTTCCTTGTCTCCTCCCAGAACTTTAACCGCGTCTGTTGTGTGTTTTTTAAGGTATGACGTAGCTGTTAATGCCCGCAACGCTTCTCACGTTGAGGTGTCTCATCCATCCTTGTTATGCTGCACTTAGTCAAATATCCTAGCGGAAACTGTCGTATAATTCAAGAGTGTGACACCTCACACCAGGCTGCAATATTCTGGAAGCCTTTGGTTTGTTGCGCCGCCAGCACTCCGGAAGCGCTCTGTGGCTGGGTGATAGGTCCTGCAGGGTGTCAGAAAGTGGGCTATTACTGTGCGGTAAACCTCATGGGTGCTGTGGTTGTAGGAAGTGAAACACCTCGAGGAACTTGATGAGCAAAGCTTTTAAGGAAATTGCGCATGGGCGGGTGATTTTATGACTTCCTACACAGTGCACTACCGTGCCTACAGTCATAGGCGGGGCCAGGATTTCTGACCAGTTTATATGTTTCTGTTGTGTGAAAGGAATCAACATCGGCAGAAGAAACATAATGCTTATGTGACACATCCCATGTCCTGTCTACTGGTTGGGATGGAAAGCGTGTCTTACGTCGGAAATAACATTAAACACTGTAAAGGTAGGGAGCATAAAAACGGAGATCGGTCCAGTACACCATTTGGGCGACAGGTTTCGGTTTGTCACACGGTGTGACCACCAGGAGAGTAAATCATGTTAAAACCAATACTGTTCAAGAATACCGCCACGTTGGAGATCCGGACGGTCTGGTGTCTGTGTTTATACACACTTCCCATTGGCTGCAGCACTGATGAGCTCAGGGCTCAGACACCAGCGCACCAGACAGCCATAAAGTAATTTGCGTAAAGTAGTTGTAATAGAAAGTTAACTTACTCGTAGTTGTGATACAAAGTTTACGTACCAGTATCTGTGATATAATGATGACGTACACTCCACAACTACCAGAGGCGTGAATTGAACCCCATGCGGCGATGCCCGGGCGCCCCAATGCAATATTGATTTAGTGTTAGAATGTCGCTTATATGTTGCTGTCTTCCCTTCTAAGTCCTTAAAGTTGCTTAGTCTAGTTCAGCGGGTCGTTGGGCGAGCAAAATAATGATAATATCATGCATTATATTTGTACGGAGTGGTTTTTGAAAGTGATTTTCGGTGTCGATTCGGGCATCCCCAATGTTTGTCAAAAATTCATTTATCTCTTTACATCGCGCTTTGAGTCATCGCGTGTGAAAACGGTGCAGTAGAGATTGGGGTAGGGATTCGGTTCAATGTATTGATCGGGCCACTCCAAATGAAGGTCTGCGATGCCGTTCCTGCCCCTATTCATAATGTATTCATATTCATTCTCGGGTGCATTAATTAGTTCTGCGCACTGTTGGTGTATTGCACTGAATAATTCACACATGGCTGTGTAAGATAGGATGAATTATAACTTATTGTCGCGCTTTTTAGGTTTGGAGGCAAAGTGCAATATTGAAGAGAAGTGCTTATGGGGAAGCAATTAACTTTTTCACATGGGCGGGAAGACGAGAGAGAGATGAGAGAGAGAGAGAGAGAGAGAGAGAGAGAGAGAGAGAGAGAGAGAGAGAGAGAGAGAGAGAAAAAAAACAGAGACAAGACAGAGACAGAGACAGAGACAGAACAGAACAGAGACAGAACAGAACAGAACAGAACAGAACAGAGACAGAGACAGAGACAGAGACAGAACAGAGACAGAACAGAACAGAGACAGAGACAGAACAGAGACAAACAGAGACAGAGAAAGAAAGAAGAGAGAGAGAGAGAGAGAGAGAGGAGAGAGAGAGAGAGAGAGAGGAGGAGAGACGGGTGCGGGCACCTCTCTTATTGAGTCCGGCTGTGCAAGGCTGTGCAATTCATCCAAAGGATATAGCAATTTGCCAACCAATTCAGCCGCGAAATGTGCGAGCGGCTCTGTAAATAAGATGACGGCATCCCGACAACTCCGCTGTAGCGTCTCGTAAAGAAGGTGTCGGCAGCCTTTGCTGATACTAAAAACGTCAAAAGCTGAATCGGCCGCCGCATCGTGAGCTGAGCTAGAAAAATGTAGTCGTTTTAGGCCACTCGATTCCATTACCAGAAAATGCAGTCCAGCCACTGTCCGATGCTATTTTGCGCGCCAATTTCATATGTATTCTGAAAAGGTCACCAAGTCTGGTTTACGGGATAGTTTTGTGCTCTTTGGAGTTCTGTTTATGATGTCTGGGGCTCTGTCAGAACTTTGAAACCGAATTGTACAGGCAGTTATTGGCAGTGGAAGCACTACCGAGGGAAAATATCATTTGGCTTAGTCTGCATATTGCAAAATATCTATATACATATTATTTAGGCTAGGTTTTGGCGGTGGCATTATCCTCATGCGTGCATCATGTGATAATATGATTATTTGATAGCCAATGTGCAGTGGCGGATTCAGGACAATATTTCGGAGGGGAGGGGGCTAAGGAGTTCGAACCTTACCCCACAGTTGCCTCGAGACAGCCTCCGGCTATGCATTAAGTATAGACACACTGACAGGGGGGAGGGGGGCTTGAGTCCCCTAGCCCCTTGTATCCGCCACTGCTCACGTGTGCAGTGATGATCCTGTAATGCAGTCGTGCAGTGACGGTCCCCGGGTATACTCGTTTCGAGGATTTACTGAACGATGAATTTCGAGGAATTTGCTAAACTTTTGATGATTGGATAAATTGTTTAACGGCTATGTCTGGGCATCTGTTATCGCATGTGTAGCAAGATATTACGCTGTGGCAAAGACATTCTTTAAAGATTACCATAATACCCCTTGGCTGAATCTTTTTTATTGTTAAGTACGACTTTAATATTTTTTGTGTGAAAACCATTCTCACGTTGTGGTAGGTTGTAGTTTCATGATGTAACGGTAATCTTACGCGCAGCTAACATACTGTGAGCTTACAACACTTTTTCAAAATCATTTTCACACGTCAGTACGTTTCTCAGCGTACAGTGAGAACCCTTTAGCCTTTCCGCCGTCCGTCTTGTTGCGAATACGAAGTGAGACACAAATTAGACAACGTGGGCGGCTCAGGAGACGGACGGCCTCTGGGAGGCAGTCAAACCCGCCGCACTCACCGGAGACAGAGGTCTGCAACTGCACAGGAGGCCGTGTCAACTCAGCACACTCCTGCAACTGCACAGGAGGCCGTGTCAACTCAGCACACTCCTGTAACTGCACAGAAAGCCGCGTCAACTCAGCACACTCCTGCAACTGCACAGAAAGCGGCGTCAACTTAGCACACTCCTGTAACGGCACAGAAAGCCGTGTCAACTCAGCACACTCCTGTAACTGCACAGAAAGCCGTGTCAACTCAGCACACTCCTGTATCTGCACAGAAAGCTGCGTCAACTTAGCACACTCCTGTAACTGCACAGAAAGCCGTGTCAACTCAGCACACCCCTGTAACTGCACAGAAAGCTGTGTCAACTCAGCACACTCCTGCAACTGCACAGGAGGCCGTGTCAACTCAGCACACTCTTGTAACTGCACAGAAAGCTGCGTCAACTCAGCAGTCTTGTAACTGCACAGAAAGCTGCGTCAACTCAGCACATTCATGTAACTGCACAGAAAGCTGTGTCAACTCAGCACACTCATGTAACTGCACAGGAGACTGTATTTGCTGTTTCTCCTTGGGTTCTTTTTATGAAATGCTTACATGCCCTAGCTGAATAAATAACTGTTAAATGAAATTAAGTGAAACTTTGCGTTTTGGACTGAGCTATCGGCGTGGAGAGCATATTGAGAAACCCCTGGTGGAATGTGTCGTTTGCTTCAAACCTCACCTTATACGGAGCAACAGCGCCTCATGGGCCCATTGTATGCGAGGGTATGTGGTAACATAATAAGTATTAGCTACGAAACGTTTTTAGTTCTTTTGTTTTGTGTAAAGTGCCGCGCGCCGATCTCGAAAGGGCAGCTCGAAGACTGGAAACCATTTCTTACGAGACGGTTTTATTCCGTTTCTGCGGACGAAAACGAGCATCACAATTCGGAAAAACCCCATGCTCACAGGGACGCCACCTCGAACCAAAGATAACACAACTATCGATAAATCCGTTCCGCGACCAACTCTAAATATCCATAATACTAATACCTTGAAGCATAACTTCACAATTATTGAGCGACGTTACCTACTAGGCGCTAATCCGAAACACAACACTTTTGCAATCTAAACGTACCGACTCGTTGCGCTTCCATAGATGACAGCAACGCGCAGCTTCTACATCTCGCCGTACACCGACATCTGGCTCCATCACGGGACCCCACCGGCTCGGGATCACGGCTCACAAATAGTCACATGGCCGCCAGAGACCTACGAGTTAAACGTGTCGTTACAAATATATAAAGATAACTCGAAACCCAGAAAATGTCGTATGGAAAACTTCTGATTTAACTCAATATCAAAGCATATCACGCAGAGCAAATCACATTAATAAGCGTGCCATAAACTACTTACGGACGGCAGCCGGGCTCTACACAAATCTTGTCATCACAGCGTCCGTCAGCGAAAAGACCAACGCCCCTCGACAGCCGACCCAGGTCACCACACAGCGCCCGCAGCAATTTGTATGACGTCAAAGTCCCTACACACAAGACGCACTATCGAAATCATCGCACCTCCAACTGAAGCCTCAGACCTTTCATGACTCAAGAACTGCCTGTTTAAGAATATTCTACCAAAACAGCGCAAATCATGCTTATTCCAAATACAAAACAATTGTTAAACCTCATCACTAGGCTCACGTCACGTGACTGTCAGTGGCCCGACCCAAGTTTACCAAAGACCACCAGCCATCTAGCGGCAGGAGGACAAACCGACAGTACACTTTAATCCCGTCCTCGGCGCTCTCAACAATACGACTGATACTTTGCCAACAGGGCTGCAAACGGGCGCTTACAATTTGTTTTCAGCTGCCTTGTGACACCATTGGAAACATGAGTTTTTTTGCTTATGATCGGTACATTTTAAGCTCTTGAACACCATGTTGGCAGGTTCGGATTACGTCTGAAGTTTAGAGACACGACTGAGCCACGGGAAATATAAAACATGTCGCGTTAGTGGACTCACTTGACTTTTCTGGACAGTGAACTCGGTCAGTTCACTGTCCATAAATGTTCAAGTCCTTGATTCAGGAAATTCAGATTGCTAGTATCGGTAGTAATTCATCTGTGAAGTGAGGCGATTTGTTGAATACCACTTACGTTTAAAGCTTTCACAAACAGTAAATATTATTCCTGGAGTGTCCAGCAGCTATGGGACGATTAACTTGTAAATGCACCTTAAACTACACGCAGAAATACCTTGAATATATCAGTGACCTCATCGACCTGAAACGGCCGTGCTTGGCGCACGATCCCCCTCGAGTGACATGCCCCCGGCGTACAAGCCTGACCTTTGACCTCCAGACGCTATACCGCGGGTAGCGACTGCGAATTGGAGGCTGGATTCATCCTCCTCGGCGTTCAATATTCGCCTGGGAATCTAACTCCGCCAGCTGTACCGAAGTTGTGAACAAGTTAGGCTGGAGCCGTAACTTTTATATTTTTGTTGGATGAGTTAAAGTGCTAGGTTTTACCGGGTGCTGTTGACTACAAGAAAACTCTGTTCTTTTTCGCATTCAAGGGAAGTGTCGGGATGTCGCTATGCTCTTAAAGAACCCTTTTGTTAAAGTTGGTTGTCTCCTGTATAGGAAATCACGTTCACGCTGATTGCTCAGATGCTTGTGAAGTTTGCAGATTTCGTTAACATTCAGTGATTCTTACAGCGGATCCTGCGAGCTGAAGCCTGGGCTTCTAAAAAAAGCTGTCTTTGTAGAATATCAGTGATGTGATAAAAAGTTAATAATGGGACTGACATACGAGGATAGGTGCTATGGCCAGATACGGATAATTTTCTGCGTCAAAATTGTAAAGTGAGCTATGACAACTGTTGTCCTTCATCAGGGGTTGGGTTGAAACCTGTCAGAAATTTTAGCCTTATGAGTGATCAAAGTCGCGAATGGCACATTTTGGCACATTTCTCACAGAGGTAGGGGCTCAGAAAAACATAACAAATACTACGCCAGCGCCAGCGGTATATCCCATATCATTCATCATCATGCATCATCATACATTATCTCATATCACTCATCTCCAGTGCACATGTATCATAACTGCACGCTCTTGCATACCCATTGCAATACTCAGAGACAGTTTACTGCTTTGGCAAGTGGAGACATTTTCTCTGACTGGGACTTGTTTGTGTGCGTGGGATTACTTCTAAGTGCACGGACAGGTTTTCAGCCCTTTTCCTGCGTGAGTCACCGACTGTCCGTCAGTTTTGACAAACAACCCTATCTTAAGTCCGCACACGCTGACAGAGTAAAGGCACAGAAGTGATGCATTGCAGGTGCCGGCCTTCAGCGTTTTGCTAAACTCATTTTGCAAGCTGGAAATTGTTTTCGTGCATGAAACGTGATCTCAGAGGGGGAGGGGCTTTTTGAACACCCCCTTTGGATTTTTCACGGCGGCTCCAAAAAACCTCGGCGCAAAGCGCCCCATTCTTTGCACACCTTATCGTTGATCAATTCCGAAACCTTTTCTAAAACTATAAAACTTCGGTCATCTCAGGTCAAGTGACCTTACCTCTAGTTATATCACAAAATGGGCCAACCGAGTACCGCAAAATGTATTCCGGGAATTTTGTATCGATGACTTAGGGCAGGTATGGACCATGACTTTTCATCGGAAATGCATGGGAAAATGGGAAGTGGGTGAAAATGGCTCTATTTCTGTGGATACAGCTTAGAATACCCTCATATATCTAGCTTTTTCATGAATTTGTGTGTGGTAGTTTCTTCATGAATTTGGATGAGCTATCCACCAGCGTCCGCTTTTTTACTACCCCGCATAGAAACCAAGATTGAGGGGGGTGTTTGAACCCCCACCCCACCAGGGTGAAGGTGACTCGGAGGCCCACCGGGGCGGGTGCTAACAATGGCTCTGTATCCACAGAACGCTGTTTCGCTCTGTTCTGTTTACTACTGCCTCTGTAGCGACTTAGCTCTGTTCTGTTTCACACTAGCTCTATGTCCTCAGAGCGCTCTGTTCGGCGCTGCCATTGCGACGAGGCTAACGGGAGCCGGTGACTTTGACAGGGGCGCCTTCTCAATTGTGCGGCGATGCGTGCAGAAATCGACCGGACTGGAGTTCGCCGCCAAAATCATCAACACCAAGAAACTCTCGGCACGAGGTCAGTGCTCGTACGCATCGCTTTTACGCATTTGTTCCACGCCTTAGCTAGTAACCGTGCGCGTCGGATGTTGGGGGGGACGCGTTCCCGTCACTCGCCAATCATGGGAGACGGTCCCCCAAAATTATGGGACTCAATTTATTCTGCATTTCATCGGTGTTATCGTCACGAAACTACGTAGATGTTCAATAGTATATTGTTCGTGAAGTGTTTTGACAGCGTTTTTAAAGCACAAAAACTTTGCCTTCCCCGTTCATCACCAGTCTCGGGTTTTTCCCCGAGTAAAAGTTCTTCGTGACGCCCCTGTTAATAACTACCTCCTTATTGGAGATTGGCAAGATAAAGACGAGGCCACGGGTCCGGGTGACATGGTGGCTTCATTGCCGGTCCACAGATTGGGACAGCATGGATTAACGTGGGTTCAATTCCCGCGGCGGGAAACCGCCTTCCATGTCCCATCTGGCCCGGTAGAGGGGATTTTCAAACATCAACGCAAATATCCCCTGTTATTGGGCAAGTGTTTCCGTTGTGAGTGGCCCTGATAAAATAAACAAGTATGTGACTGATATTATATGCAATGTGGTGTGTACCTATATGTTCGGTTGGTCTCGTGATGCATTCACTTTTTTTTAGAAACCATCCACTTGTTACTTAGCTCTGAATTTAGGTGTGACGAACCCAGCTCTGCATCAAAATCAAACAAAGGTGCGGTTAGATTCCTTGTGAAACCCAGCCGTAACAATTACACATTGATTAATGGTTATTTGAGCAGCGGAACAAGAGAACATCAACGTCGTTCAGGGAGCGGTGTTCGTGAGGGAGTTGTTCCTTACATAATGCAGCGTCGTTTTGGGAATGTCGGTGGTGGTAACGAATAATCACCTCAATGATGTGTTTACTCTCTCTCTCTCTCTCTCTCTTCTCTCTCTCTCTCTCTCTCTCTTCTCTCTCTCTCTCTTTCTCTCTCTCTCTTCTCTCTCTCTCTCTCTCTCTCTCTCTCTCTCTCTCTCTCTCTCTCCCGGCAGCTTCGTTCGCACCTGTTTTTACCTGATTACATGAGGAACGCTTGTAGTAGAGAAATACATCTGCTTGTATGGTGTAATAAACATGTACGAACTGTGGTGTCATCAACGAAACCATGCTGAAAAAGCAGCACTGTAGAATTGTTTCCTCGATTTTTTTAAATCCCCTTGTTCCCTAACTAATTGTGACGGGAGGCATCATTTGCTCTGAGAGATGGCGAGTGGTTGCCAGCCGATGGTGAAATAAACCCAGCCCGGTAGAAGGGTAAGCGTGCACCTGGGAGTCGTTTCACTAAATTCAAGTTTGCGCTGCATAAACGCCGCTGGTTTTGCATTTGAGGCCCATCCATAAACTACGTTACGCATATTTTGTGATGTTTTGACCACTCTAGGTAACGCCTATCTTGCTGTGGCTGACTCTCGCCGCCCCCTTTTGCGTTATTTACGGACGGCCCATTATTCGGTATCACGGGTTTGTTTTGGACCCGGCGGCTGTTGCCGGGAGCTTACTAAAAAAATTCCGATAAGTATTTGATGGAACTACATTCATGATGGGCGCTATATAGCTGTAGGCTCTGCACGCACTAAAGTTCAGTTAGCTGCAATTACCGTGCCGACTTGTCCGCCTTCACGGTACTGATCAGGTGGTTGCATTCTGATATCGTATGCCAATTTTACACTTTTCTAAAATCAAATGTTCTTCCTTCTTTGTTATGAACTCGATTCTTCAAATAATTCGGCTGAATGATTTTTTTGGTGACCTCCGTAAGGTCGCGAGATGTCCTTTTTAAATAGATTCGTCCAAGCTGTGATTTTTGGAGTCGGAGCCTCACTAAAGTCATCAAGGGACTTGTCACGGAGACCCCGACCCCACCATCCGAACGAGCGACTCCCGCGATGAAGGGTTAATTTAGAAGCCAAAGTTTAACGTCCCACAAAGCACAGGGACGGCCGCCCCGCTCAGGTCACGCTGTCACCAGTCAGAGCGCTGGAGCGTCTCAAGGGAATCGATCCCAAGCCTGCACAATGCACATGTACTGCCACTGTCTGTTCCTGAGCAGCGCACTGGAGCCCAGCACTCTATAACTAACTGACTGTTTCGGTGAAGTCGGGTTGTTATCAGTCTACTTTTGTTGTTAATAAACGACGCGTCAACTGAATGGAATTCTTGCTTTAAAGATTTCAAATACGTTTTACTTAAACTCATGTTTGCGACTTTTTGGAACTAGTTTCCATTTTTAACGTTTTGCATTTGTGCGGGACTATTATTCCATCGAGACTGCGAAATCGCCAGTACATTTGATTTGAATGTTCACTTCGAGACGAAGCAAATGATATTGCTGGCAGTAGATATCTATGGTCACATATGTTTGGCACGGTAAAAGCTTGGATAGTTCAGCTTGACAAGTTAACTGCCGCCGAGGGCAGTGCGAGATATACCGTGCTGCGGGCACTTCAGGACGATATTCTACCCGTGTTTCACTCTCTGTTCCTATACGTGCCATAAATGAAAAGTGATACTGCTGTTTCGCATTTTAGATCGCTCTCCGCTCTGAAATGATTGCAAATGAATTTGTTCATGTATATTGAGTATGTGTAGCCATCTCGTTTGTCGGATTGTTGGGAGAAATGATTTGTAGTCTGCATGGAAAGTGATACTGGTGCAGTGCCTGGCTATGCTATATGGTACGTACTTTTGGAAAAGTACCTGCCCAATTTTCTTTGAGACAAATGATCGGTACGGTAAAGGGTGTTTGTAAGTTCGTCAGTTTAGACAGGATAGGATTGACCTTATCGATTGAGATTAACATTAAGAGATGTTGACTTGACTTGATTGAGACAGGAGGGACTTGCATTGATACCAAAGGCTGGTAATGATATGGGTAATCATTGCAAATGTATTCGATTCCTTGCCGATGCAGCTTCCGAGTTTCCTTTCATTTATTTTTATCATTACTGTTATTTATTTATCGATATATTGTTATTTATTATACCATTCAAGCAGACGTTTTTCTCGACTACAAACGTACCTCATGTTATCAGATCAAGGAGATGCGTAACTGCCGAGAGAGAGAGAGAGAGAGAGAGAGAGAGAGAGAGAGAGAGAGAGAGAGAGAGAGAGAGAGCGAGAAGAAACAATAGCGAGAAAGTAATGACTGCATTCTTACCACTACATTATTATCACTTCATACAGAGTCAAATAATGGAAGATGCTCATCAAACATAGTTGAAAGACCAGTCGCCGCGTACGTGTCATTTAAGTGCAATCATTTTTAGGTGTAGATTTTTTCTGTTAGACTGTTTTTGCTCTCGTTATGGGGGTTGGGGATATAGCCAGATGCTGAATGCGCCCTAAAACCCCAAACACACCGCTCTCGTTATGGGGATTCTGGCGATACATGCCCCGTCGATTCACATACATCTTTAGGTGTTGGGCCTCCGTGGGTGGTTGGCATGGGTCGCGTCCAACAGAAACGTTATCGACATCTCAAAGAGTGATGTAGGTGCTGTTGGGTCATGGGGTACGACTTTTCCGGGTGTTGAGGGCTTTGGTGCCAGAAGTCAAGGCTCATAAACCAATTGCTTAGCATAATGATATAAGCATGAACTGAAATAGTCCTGACTATTATGGGAGTCTGAACGAAATACTGGTTGCTATATCCTAACACGAATCTTTTTTGTAGATTTTGATTCCAAAATGGTACATCTTGGCTATTGTACCCGTAGTAGCAGTTGCAGCAATATGCCGAGTCTCTTCCCTCTATTTTTTCTCGCCCAGATGGATGTACTAATCTCAATCAGACTTGTTAGTCACAACTCTGAGTCAGAATCGATTCTGAATCGACGCAAGTATAGTTGGAGTCATAGCTGAATCGATTCACTCTGAGATTTCGCTTGAGCCAGAGTCGACACGATTGCTCGAAAAGTTGAGATGGGTTAGAATCTGAGTCGGTCTCTAAGTCGTGAGCCAAAGTTGATAAAAAGTAGTTATTTTGAGGATTTCATATTGTTTTTTTGTGATCATTGGTTTTTCGTTATATTAACATCCACACTACGAAAGCATCTTAAAGAACGGACTTACGGCCCTCACAAAGTACTTTCCTTCTAAAATATATGGAATGGATACGTGCGAGAATTTTTTGTCTGGTATTAAGCAATATTCCTACATATACTGCAGAAAAGTATAAACTTATTCTTGCCCGCTCCTTCCATTGAAATAATATTTTGTTTGTTAACAGAACTGCAAACTGCTGTGCAGTTGTGCAATTGCCTCTGTAGTTTGGAAAATAAATCGTTTTAACGAAAGAAACTGGAAACAGGTCACATGATAGCATCAGCAATACTTTTCTATTGCTTCAGCTTCTCACCCAGCTAAAAAGGGAACTGTGGTACAGTTATTGGTCTTGCCTGACCATAGGGTATGAGCTAGGTCGCGTTGAATTTATGTTTGCATGGGAAAGGGATTCGTTTGTGAGCGAAGGTGAAGATATTGTTTTGTAGCGTTTTTTTCTCTCGTTAGCATATGATGCAGGATAGGATAGGATTTTTCATACAAAGTATGCATTCTAGTACGACGAATAAGTCAAATATTCGAGAGAGCTGTGGGTTTAATGAGACAGACATGAAATTTTGTGTATAGGTGGCCTAACATGGCGAGTTGAGTCAGAATTAGTCAGAATCAAAGTCACCCGCTGAGCTGGGAGTCAGAACTGAGTCAGCTAAAAAGTAGAGTAAGTAGCGAGCCTTGTCGCACTATTATTTCGGAAATATTCAGGTTTACCCATTCGGCTTGGACATATGATATTGTTCCCCTCAAATTGAAGTGTCCAAATCTTGGCATAAGCTGAAGGGCTTGGCCGAGCCTTCGTTGTTTAATAAAAATAGCCGGCCCGGCCGAGCTCAAGTGTACACTTTTAGCCTGAATATCGCAGTGCCGGTCTTCCTTGACATCATTGTCTGAGTACATGGCGTGCCGCCACATATTCGTTTGAAGCGCTTGCAAGGTACGCTCTTCATTGTTGCAAATACCAGGCGTGGCAGCTCGCGCGTCTGGGGTCAACGACTTTCCAAGGTGAGACCGCTTAGACAGGGTGGCAAACGTATCATAGTCGTGAGAAGCATAGCTTTATATCTGACAGCATAACATTGATTGTTTCTTAGGTAATATCCAGTTGTGTGCCTCGCTTTACACCTGTGATTAATAGGGGTCACAGTCCATTAATGGACCGTGACCCCTACTAACCATGGTACGTGGTGGTGCGTGTTTAATTATGGCAACTAAGGTACGCATTTCCCTACTAGAAATACATTACTTACTACTCGCAGTCATCGGATCAAGGGAGGCTGATTTGGGAATTTATGGTTATGTCGAAGAGCCTTGAAGTGGATCCGGCCGTCTGGAGGGTACCTGGAGCCGCTAATGCGTACAGTCCGTTATCGTGGGGGCGGGGGGGATGCGACGCTTGCAGTTGAGTGCGCCCGTGCGCCACCGTTTCCAGGATGTTGACAGCAGGGCTGACAATGCATGACCGGTGCCAGCTGGCGGCCGCCCAGTCGCCCTCAGATACCGCCTCTGGCTCTTTACTCTCCTCCAGTTGCCGCCGCCGCTGCCGTTGAAAGTGCCGCCAGAGCAGCTCACGCCCCCGGGCTCAGCGGCGTTTTCGTTTAGGGCGGGCGAAAGGAGAGTGCCCTGAGGCGTGGCATGTAGGGATGGGCTGCGAGATGGTGTGCCGCTGGGTTTGATATGTGGATGTGAAACATTGGCCGCTGTTTTTTTTATGTGGTTCTATGTTGTTGATTTTTGTAGTTCAAAGCACAAGGGGATATTTTGTCATCTGGTTTGCGCTGTACGCTTGACAAATGTCGAATCGGAAATGTCTGGACTTGTGCGAGTTATTAGCATGCATCAGTTGTGTATACCAGACTCTAAAAGGGGATAATGACTCCGATGCTGAAAAGGATGGCCCTTGTAACCAATTTAACTCAGCGAAACTGACACGACACCTAAACTCCCCTCCCCCTGTTCACTTAGGGATGGGACTCCTCGTAGTGTAGAGTGTACAGTCAAGAGCGCAAGGTTTGGGGGATGATGACGCCCAGTTCCGGTGGGGGCAGTTGTCTGATTTCGTTCCATTAGCATTCGCAGGAGAGCAGGTCTGCCACGGGATCGTACCGAGGTGCGGACGCTACGAGAATTTCCTCTGGGAAACACCGACATTTAAAGGTCGACGCAATGGCTCTGGAAAGCTTTCCGGTGTCCGAACTGGGACTGTGCAACATCCAGGACAATGGGACGAATGCCATCTAAAGAGTAGAGAGCTGGTGACTTTGAATGCGGGAAATCCGCATGGTCCCCCTGAGAGCAACTGAATTCAGAGAGTGAATTTAACATGGGCGGTTTATATGCAGACTGCATAGAAAATCGTGCAAGGGATTGAACCCCCACCCCCGCCCATAATTTGTGGTGTTCAGTATGCCTGTTATCCATCAATCGCCGATAAAGTTGCCACTTCAGCTGCTGTCGCATTTGTTTTAAGACATGAATTTCGCGCGGATCCAAGGAAAGGTGGGGGGAGGGCAGGAAAGAATCCCGCCCCTCAAAACCATTTACCCGTTTTTTCGCCTTTTTACGCAGTTTTTTATACATTTTTTGGTCCTGCTGCCTCTCCGAACCACCCGTCAGTGGTTCGCTCTCAGCACGCAGAAGAACGCGTACCTTATACTAGCAGCATGCCTGTGCCATCCCCTAACTGTTCGGGGTGCACTGAAAGACAATGCTGGGAAACGGCGTGCGTGATGCTGGCTAGCATATCCTACCTGGCTGTCCTTCACATTCCTGAGGCTGTGCAAATCTAATCCGGACTAAACTCCCACTTTGGGATCTGCCTGGCCGCTAAACTGGACGTGTTCGGTCTCTTGACTATTTTAAAATCAGCAGGCTGTCTCGCCTTGATCTGATAAGGTACCGGCTCGCTTACAGGCTCCTTTGCTTGTCTCCAGATTGAAGTGACATATGGGGCATTCCACGACAAATTGACAAATCGATTGGTTGAAATAACACCCTCAAATCTCAGATTTCCATGAAAATTTGGGACTAGGGTTCTCAGTGGCGCTGAAAACGACTGTGGTATTTTTAGTCTCGTCCGCATAATGGTTTCAGAATTATAGCCTCGGGCAATCCAGCATCGGACGCGTGCATAGGACTTCTCGCTTGAGTTTAAAGTTGTCACCCTGGTTCACGAACCTCACTAAAGTGGGGATCGGGACGTTTGGGAGCTCAGAACTCGCTTTCTGTTAAAGTCCCCATTCTTTTTATTGCTGAATCTTATAGAGAAAAGTATAAAGTGTAATATGAGCCTCAAAAAGTTTAAAATAGGTCCTAGGAAAATAGTTCTTATAGATTTTGAAAAAATTTAAGAATATAGGATATATTTAAAATTTATTGTTTTAATTATATTTATCATCAGCCAAAATCCGTAATTCGTCCTTAAGAAACCTATATGAAGTTTCTACGGTATTTGTAGAAGCATACAGGTAAAATTTCGTCTTTAAAAAAGACATGCAAGTGGGTATGGTCAAAATGCCTGGGGCTATAATTTTCAAACCGTGAGTCAGCGAGGAAAATGAATACGAAAATCGTCATCAGCTCCATCAATACATCCCCTGACAAAAAATACACCGAAATATGCGATATGAGGGTGTTATCGACTTGTCGATCTGTCGTGGAATGCCCCATATATGAGCTTGGTTTAATTCCCAACGGCAGGAAACCGCCTTCCGTGTCCTATCTGGCTTTCTGGCAGGGATTTGTAAACACCAATTTCAATGCTCCCTCTAATTAGGCAAGTGTACATGTTAGAAATGGCCGGAATATAATATAATAAGAAACTTTCTACTTTACATACCCCCGTCTTGTGATACATCTTCATGTCTGTTTTTTTCTTAAGAGTTCGAAATCGCTGGCTGGTCCGGGGCTGTAGCTGCGTGGGCGCCGTCGACCCGTCGCGATCGACGCGTATGTGCAGTCACGCCGTTGCCAGCCCGTTTACGCCCAGCGCGCGGCCGCGCTCATCTCGCTGAAATGGCGCGGAAATGAATTGGAACGGTGCAGCGACGCCGGCGTAAAACAGGCGCTCGACGCCGCGCCGGTTCAATCCAATCCAATCAAGCGTGACGTCCGAAAAAGCGTGTGCCTGGTTTGGCTGGCCTGTGTTCAGTGGCGGCTGTGGTCGCATTTGTGGTAAACGGGCGTGTTTTGCGGGTACGGACGGATTACGAATGGGACCCCGTAGCTCTGAAACAATTCGCTAAATGCCTGTCGACTTGGATCTTTAGGAAGTTTACGGTTGTATTTCCGCTATTTTTAGGAAAGTCTCTAGCGTTTATATTGGCGGAGAAAGTGTGGCAGTATGGTAATGTTTAAGGTGGTGAAAATTATAATAATCTACCAATTATTTATTATTTTGAATGAGTTTTACAAGCCAAAAGTAATTTGACAATTCCGCATTCAATTCATCATCGGGGCTGATATTTTCCTCTCAGTCTTAGTGAGTCTGTAAACGGCTGAGTTTTTTTCGGAAAAAAACTTAGTTGGTGATCACGCGTAGAATGAGAAACTGTCGACGTAGTTATGGCTTGTAAAACTCATTCAAAATAATAAATAATTGGCAGATTATGACCATTTTCTCTGCCTGAACTTTTATCATATCTGTGGCGGTTTTATCAAGCTATGTTAGTCCACTTCTGCTCCTCAGGTTATTCTCTACAGTGTTCTGGTAATGGACAATACAAATAAAGATACATTTTCGTATGTACCAACGATTCGAGTGAGTGAGTGAGTGAGTCAGTCAGTCAGTCAGTCAGTCAGTCAGTCAGTCAGCAGTCAGTCAGTCAGTCAGTCAGTCAGTCAGTCAGTCAGTCAGTCAGTCAGTCAGTCAGTCAGTCAGTCAGTCAGTCAGTCAGTCAGTCAGTCAGTCAGTCAGTCAGTCAATAGTAGTAGTCAGTGAGTGAGTGAGTGAGTGAGTGAGTGAGTGAGTGAGTGAGTGAGTGAGTGAGTGAGTGAGTGAGTGAGTGAGTGAGTGAGTGAGTGAGTGAGTGAGTGAGTGAGAGTAAGTAAGTAAGTAAGTAAGCAAGTAAGTAAGTAAGTGCGTGAGTGTATTGTATTGTATTGTATTGTATTAGTTACGAACACTCCACACATACGGTGGCTTTTCAAGCGCCGTCGTAATGAACGTGAGTGATGAAGACTATGAAAGGAGACGGTAAGGATTAGGATGGATGAGGTTAAAGGAAGGTGGGATACTACCTGGAGGGGTCGCTGCTGCCCAAGGCGCATGCGCTCGCTGCCTCCAGGCAGTTTAAGGATAACGAGGAGGAAAGGATAGGATTGCTGTTCCATACACGCACACATACATAAATTGATAACACAAAAATAAACTGAAGAAGATGAAGATGAAATCGGTGGTGTTCGGCATCGTATTCTTTTGGTTTCGTAGACGTCACTGTCTGTTTCCAGTTCAGCATTTTATTTTCTTGAACTTCATATTCGTACTTGGCAAATTGATCCCACCGCACTTCGCTATGTCATCGATTTCCATGTTTCCGTTCTATATTTCGTCACTCCTGGATTTTTAATGACTTGTATTAGTCCTGATATTTATTGAGTTGTAATTAGGCAATTCTTGCACTTGTCTTTTGAAGTATATGCAGTAAACATGCAGACATTGCAACTTCTTCTCATGTTCGTTATATATGTATTTGGTTTATTTGACAACCATCCAAATTAGAGTGCGTGGTTGTGTGAGTGAGTGAGCGAGTGAGCGCGTGCGTGCGTGAATGAGAATCACTTGCGTTTTCGTTTCATCGTTTCGATTTGATCTAAGGGCAAGGCCCTGGGTGAATATTTACGTTTGATGTTTTGCAAGGTTCGGGGCCTGTGCTGGAAATGATTTCTGTGAGAGCTATGATAAATCATTGGTGTTGGTTGAAAGGAAATGAAGGGGTGATGACAGTATTATTTTTATATGTATGGCAATCACTTTATGGGCGTTAATGTTATAGTGGCTGGGGACGGCAAAAGCTGGCCTGTTTCAGAACAAGCTTCCGTGTAAAGATTGTTTCTAGTTTTTGTCTTCGATTTCTCTGGTGTTGGTGGGACAAATAAGTTATGTCCCGTTTAGATCAAAAGTGAAGCCTCATCCCAGATCTATGCCTTGGCCCGTGGCTTACGAACGCCGATGTAGCATCTTCGTGGGGTGGTGACCTTGTGTGCAAAGGTCTTTAATGGGAAACTGATGGCTGCCTATGTCATGTCCGTCTGGCCTCCCTCCCGTTGCAAAAAAAACGTTATTTTATTGCTCAAACTCAATATGCAACTGAAGATGATTTTAGGATACAGTACTTCAAGCGGCAGTAAACAATTACTAAATGCCTTTTACGCTGTATTGTACGGTATTTACGTCGTTGGACAAGTACACAATACAGCATGGCTATTGCTACCTAGTGTCCAAAGAATGGAGCTGAAAGTATCACCTTGCTCTCACTTAGCGTACATCACAATCCGCAAATAGAAATGTAAAAAATCAGCGCATATCTCCCATCTCACAGGATTTTGTTTGCGGCTCACAAACACGGAGAGCCGAGGGGGAGGGTGAGGCTCGCTACGCCATCGCTGTCGTCGCCTGGAATCTGATCGTGTCCGATGAAATTAACTGAACTACTCCAACAGGCAGTGGTGATCCCGTTCAGGGATGGATTCAGCAGGTTTTGGCTGATTTTAGCTGGTAGAAATATGTCGTGTTGTAGGTGTCTTGGCCCCCACGACTTTTGAATCCGTCGTTGCCTGCTGTGTCTGTATCTCAGGGCTTCAGAAGCTGGGGAGATCAGGGAGAGTGTATATTGTGTTGATGCAGGCGGAGCTATGGACGGTGCCAAGTTAACACCTGCTGTGTCTGTGTTGCAGATTTCCAAAAGCTGGAGAGAGAGGCCAGAATATGTCGAAAGCTACAGCACCCCAATATAGGTGAGTTGTGGAACCGGTCTCCGCTTTGGTATTTACCCTAAGACTCATATTTTGAATATAACTTTTTCACACGAGAAATGAATTGAATTCAGTTCATGCTGTTTTGTTTCCTGAAGGAAAGCAGTAGGTACGAGGGACTTGCATTTTTCGGTCCTAGGAGGTCATTTGATATCTAAATATAGAGCTACAGCTCAACAGCTCTACTTTATACAGCTTTGTAGAAAGATAGATATTATGATTTTGATTGATATTTTAATATTTTTATTCAAAATACTCATATTTCCAACTCTCATAAAAAGTTAAAGTCCCTTCTGAGGAAGACGTAGATGTATTTTCTTGGGGTTGTCTGGGGCTTGTATGTTGGCTTGGCGTTGTCTTCGCTCCAGTGGTGGACTTGGCCTCCTAGTTTTGGACATGAACGTATCTGGCCGCTTTGCGGATAACCCTTGAGAGGAAATTGGAACTGCTTTGTCTGGCTTTCGCTCTTCTTTATTGGTGTGGTCTTCTTTAAAAAATATGTGGTTTATTTCTCCAAACGTTTCTTGTTCACATCATTATGAAATATGAAGTATGTTCTTATCGCTGGAGAGACGTCATATTGAATGTTATTTGTCTGTCCCATCATACTATTTGCGTTGTCATTCGTTCCATTTTCTTCCGTTTTATTACTGTTTTCTATGTTTAATCTTTTCTTTTTTACATTTTTCAGTTTTCTGAGTCATTTTCTGCAGGCGTTTGCGTCACCGCAGGCGTTTCCTTTCACACCGTTTAACACGGGACCATTTCGCTTTCGTTCGTCACAATGAGTTTGCGGGCAATCAGAGGAGATCGCGCTTCCAGTTCAGTGAGAGTGAGAGTATTTGACGGCGCGGAAAGCCCAGGTTTAATCCGGTACATATCTGAATATCCCCCACAACTCCAGGCCGATGATCTGGTTTGGCAGCCCCATTCGGCAGAGGACCAGAAACTGCCCGGCACGGTGCAGGACTGAGAGTGTCCATGTCTGTATAATGTACAGCCCCCTGCAATTGAATATGTTCACATCAGGCTCGGCAGGCTTTGTTCTATTGCTAACGAACTATTGCTCACAGAGTCACGATTCAAAAATATAGCTTGTTTATTTTGCTCACAGCTATCGATTGCGGACTCACCAATACTCAGCAGCCTCATATATTAAAAGTATGAGCAAAAAATTTAATTGTCATGAGAGAGCCATAGAAACGGTCTTCCTTCTCAAAATATGAAATCGGCAACCAGTCTTGGGTCAGCAATCTAAAGGGGATGGCAAAACACATGTTTTCCTAATCATGACCGAGGGAGCAATAGTAGAACAGAAATTAGCGACAACTGTCGAGTCTAGTGTGTACATTTCAACTCCAGTGAGCTGTACATACATATGAACACTAACAGCAGCAGTGCGGTGCCGTCTCATGTATGGTCTGAGATGCCGATATCTGCGCAGCCGTCCCAGCTCCGTGTTATTGTTGCGGCGTGCTGGCGTGCCTTCTGCGCTTCACACGGCTGCCGGGTGGTTTGGATTGGCAGGGGCGTGGTCACGGTGGCTGGCCCACCCTCGTGAACACCCCTCTGTTCCGGCGCCCGCACCACGTGTCACGTGATGAACGGAGCCGCGGCCCGCGCTAGAACGGCCCGGGCCGGGGGCCGCTGCGGTGCGTTGGAATGCGTTATTGAAGTCCCGCCTGACGTGGAGACGCGAAGTGGATGGATGATGAATGCAAATGCTTGGTGATTGACATGTGTGGTTACTGTCTGACGAACGCAGAGCACGTGCTGCGGGTGGGGGGGGTGTCTGGTAAATGCAGAGAATGTGCTACGGGGGGATGAAATGTCTGGTATATGCAGATATCGCGCTGCGGGGGATTGTGATGCTTGGCGATGGACTAGAGAAGTTGTATAAACGGGTAATGATAGCACGTGTGGCTATCCAGCAGGTGTGACCGTCGCTAGTGCTGCCTTGCAGCTGCCTCAAGCTCTGCTCACCGTGTTGACTTCTGGATATTTGACCTACATTGGGCTTTGACCGCACGATTGTTGGGTATGGGAACTAGCTTGGAAGTCACTTAATTTCTCTAGAAATGAAATCACAAAAAACGTTCGCCTTCAAAACGCCAGTGCAAAAATTTAACAGGCCATTTTGGGACTGACTGAGAGTACCTTCCCACAGAATGTTTCTTTTTCTATCGTGCTCGTCGCGGTAGGCAGCACGTAGCTGCAAGCCATGTTTGGCCTCTTTCCAGCGCCACTTCACCTTCAAACTCAGACTTCCCTGTAACTCGCCTTTTTCTGCACCTCCGGGTCCTGCATTGTTGAGGGAAATCTGGGAGGGGGTGAGTTTTGCCTTCGCTCTAGTGGTGTGCATGTTAATTCCGATTACTGGTCAGAATGTTCGCACAATATTCAATCTTGTGATTGATCTCATGCGTTGCCTGTAATTTGAACGTTGAAACAAATAGGTACTTCTGGTATGCCAAGGATCAGCACCATCTTTTTATTCATAGATGGGGATAATAGCATTGCTCAGGCTCAAAGGTGCGATACATTGTTCGCTGCCTCGGGGTAAAACGTTGCGAAACAAGTTTAGTTGGAGTATATTCCTGAATTTAACACGTTGTTTTCAGTATATGAGAAATAATCGTAGAGCTATAGAGCGTGCACCACTTGTGGGGCTACGCCAGACATGTTGTAGATAGATGACAATCATTTTAATTCCTTTCTCTCTCCTCATTTAGCTCATCTTAAGCTGCGTTTCGGGCGGATTTGAAATCCTTGCATTGTGTTCGCCGAGAGTCCCACTTAAGCTTACTTTAAGCTTGTTTAGTGCGAGACCCAGTTAGTCTTGACAAGTTTCAGACGGAAAGTTTTGCCGCTTAGGTCTATGAGTTTAAATTGAAAGAACTTGAGCTGGAAGTCCTTCCGGGTTGAACATGCAACCGGAATCCATGCGTTGCAGGGTAGAGCTCTGTGGGATCGTATACGCACGCAACACTGCAGCAGGCCTGGTAGTTGCGGACAATCACTAGTCAACAATTGCTCACCTGTCCGTGATTCATATTTAGCCCATATCGCTTGTGTTCTGCTCGGAGCTTTCGATTAAGTGGTGGTCCACCTCAGGCTTCGAATATTATTTTCAGGAGACATTCAGAAAATTTACAGGATACTTTCTACGTCTCCTTTGGCGATTGTATTTCTTGCAAATCATTTGTAAAGTGTGAGTCAATTATTTGGGGTTTAGAGTGCACCAACCTGCTGAGGCTAAATAGTGCCGCTCTGAAATGTAAGGCTACGAAGTATACGGGGCCTACGAGGTTATTTGTAAGGGAGCACAATTCACATATTATTGGTTGAATCACGGTCACGTGAGCAATAGTTCACTATCAATGGGACAAAACTGACCGAGCCCGGCGGGTACAGATTCAACTGCAAAGGGCCGGGCAAGGGGGCTTACCATTGTTTTGCTCCTTTGGGGGGAGGGGGAGGGTTCTTGAACTCACCGCCATAGTTTCATTAGCATTATATCGATAACACTGGTCAGCAAAATGCAACTTTTGTCATGGATCCAATACAAAATAGTTCGTTTCTAGAGTAATATGTGGCGCCGGACACGAATCTGGCAGCAGAAATGCCGTATCAGATCAGAATTTTGATATCCAGTATGTCTGTGTGTCGTCTTTGTGCAAGCCTAATTGGCATCAGTGTCATTGTCAGTGTAAAACCCAAGAGGGCTAGGAAAATGGACGTTTGGGTGTTTGTGGTGGCTAGGGCATTCTACACCTAAACCTGATTTTCATAGACCTGGTTCAATATATTCGAGGTAAAACGAGGCCATATAGGTCAAATTCTGTCTGTGCAGGGTAGCCATTAGGAAATACCGTGATTCTGCGATGAGAAGTCGGATATAGAGAAAAAGTGACCTAAAGTAATGCAGGAAAGGTCTGAGGCAATGTTCTCTGAAACTTTCAGGTTAAGGTCGTTCAGGGCCATTGACCTTTGACGTCAAAATATTACATTTTGCCTATAACGTATACTGTAACTAGCACTAAGGTAACCGTCGGGCGGAAAATCAGGTTTGACATTGACCTATGACCTTTGACTTGAACCTGCGACCTTGAGCTCAAGATTGAGTGACCTAGCCTAAGACGTCATAACATAATATACGTCATATTAGGCGACGTCATCCGACCGAAGGTACTAGGGTCAGTGACCTTAAAATGGTGGTATGACCTTGACCTGTGACTTTTTACTTGGACTTGACCTTCAAGGGAGGTGACTCTATATAAAATCCTCATCATATAATGTTGCGACGTCACTACTCTGTCTACAAATACCGGCGAGCTTGTGCGACCGAGTGCAAGCCGTGTTCAATGTGCAATCTTCTTGCGTTTGAATACGAAGTAGTCTTCCGTTGCAATAAATTCCCATGCATGGTGATAAGCTGCATTGTCTGGGTGCAAATAATCCGGTTTCTCAACATCCTTGATCCAGATTTTTCCACAAAAGGCTAGGCTCATGACTGTGTGTGGAAAGAGTAGGGGCTATACACCAGGTATGCTCTGGGGAAGAAACCAGGTCCGCTGGAAAAACGGTTACTGAATTTGAAACCAGTGGTATCGGAATAGGTAGAAACAGGCGCTCGCCTACCGGATCCATTTTGGCTGTTGACCAGTGAATTTATACGGATTTGATGTAGCGGTCTGGCTTCACAAGTAACAGCCACGAGGTTCCCTTCTGACTTCAATGAACTCTTGGCCGCACTCTTTCCGCGGAAAATGGAGTTCAGTCCGTTTCAGCTTTGGCGTCTTACCTCTGAATCGAGCTTCACAAAGGAAAAGGAAAGCTGATCGACCCTAGCATTTCTCGCCAGTTGAAACGGCCGACGCGTCCAAGCTTCCCTAGCTCAAGCTCTGAGGCAAGTATTCGCTTGGAGCTTGAATGGTGTCTTTGATCGTTTGGCTCTTCATTATTTGCAGCTTTGGGAACTTTGACTAGATTTTGTTGTAACTGCTTGCACGTAGTTGGAAGTTGGTAGCCTGAAACATCCACAGTGTCAGGGCTACCAAGACCCGGAAAATAGCATCTGAACGGTAACGCCCATCGAACCGAGATAATTTTTACGTCATATATGGCAACTAGCGATCCTCGATACATCATTATTTTATGCTACTGCAGTCGCATGCTATAAGAAGACGCTAAACTGGATTTTCCGGTGACGATTGGTAGCAATTTGCGGATAGTCATTCCTCGTGGTTATTAAATGCCGGCGGAACTGTTAGATACTAGTTACGGCTTCCTTAGTGTCCTGGCATCCGCTGCTGGTCCGGGAGCGCGGGGAGTACCATAATGATGGATTGTTCTGCTTCGTGGCATTCGCAGTAAAAAGCGCGCTCGTTATAAGGCGTTTGAGAGAATGCGCAAACGTGTAGTCTTTGTTTCGGAAATGCTCTAGGTCATGCGAGCAAGTTTTCCTCTGTGTGAGCTGGAACTTGTGCATTCTGAGACGGATTCAAGCCGTGCGCAACTCTAACTCTGCCCACCTGCGCCGGCCTGTCCCTGGAGAGGTCGTTATTGGGTTGTGCCACCAGCGCCCTCGTCGTTCAGCGAGTGCTTGTCTGGCCGATAGGTCTGTCACCAGATTCGACAGCGATTGGGCGGGGCTGCCTTCTGTGTCGCGCGGCGATCCGAAGCGCTGGGCTTGGCTGGAGAACCGTGATGGCAAGGCAAGCCTCAATCAAAACGCTTTCATCAATAGCAAGTCCTTTTCACAGCAAGCGGTTTTTTTAGAAGGACGTAAGCTTTTCTCGCCGGGATTTTTTTGCTAAATCCTTTTGCTAAGGGAGTTAAGAGAGTATGCTAAGGGTATTCGGGGATCATGCACGAGATGGGGGCTTTGACCGTAGAGGTTGAAGCGCCCTTCAGCCGAAATATTCAATCAATCAATCATTCGTTCGTCAGAGGTTTTGAACTCGATGTTCCAATAACCACGGGTGCAATATTGAGTTACGTGCCTGGTTTATCGCATAATCGCCTTACCTTCAGATGCGTGACCCTGGCGATAGTGAGCGCCGAAAAGATACTTCCTTCTGCGAAAATCAAAATCGGATATGCATTCCTCGTGAAGCACGTTAAAGCGAGCTTATGTTTTCCGTGGAAATTAGAGCCAGGGGCTTTTCCAGTTTTTTCAGCATAAATTAACACTCATGCCTACATTTTCCCTTCCACGCCGCAGTGAAAACTTTTTGTGGCAGCGGGATCGCAGGGAGAGCCGGTGTGGCTTTGGAGTAAAGTTCGGGCACTCACCCGGCTCACGAGTGCTGGCGCTGAGAGCGAGACTGTGGAAGTGAAGTGGAGGCTGCTTGGACCACCTCATTTGCTGGGTGTCGGAGCAGCAGTCTCCCAGTATTGAGAGGTGGACTCTCTGCCCATTAAAAATAGGGACATGGCGTCCAGGCGAGCTGGATCATATTTTTTTAAGAACCGAATTTATGAACACATTAATTTTGAGAATAAGTTCGCCGATCTAGATCCCTAGTCTTGTTTCGTGTAAGAAAATATCAATTATTAGCTTCAATCGTGTTCATGAAGTTCTTGCTGTCAAGATCATGCGGGTAGATCACCATGAATGGCGTCAGTATGGCTAGGAGGATTCAAGCATGCCGGCCGGGCCCGTTTGTCTCCTGGCATGCTCATGCTTATTTGATTGTACTGCGTCTGCCCCCAGGCGGCGCTTAATTTGATCGCAGTGTCCCTGCCCATACATACCAAAGGTCTTTGTGCTGCATGCATAAAGACGAGAGGTACGTTGACCTGCAGTTTCGCCTCCGGAAAAGGTCAGAGGGCCATTAAGACTGCAGGCGTCTCAGTGGGCGTGATGTCTGGTGGAAAACAGTTTTTCTTTTGTTCTTCATCTGGGCTTGATTTACGTTGCGGTGGTGTCGAAGGGCACTAGGTTGTTTTACGAACCATTGCTGTTTATGTGGGTATCGATGTTGAGGAATTAGTTAGATGGTTTGTCTTGTGTATGGTACCGCTACTTTTACTGCCATAATATCGTTTATTTTATTTTCGGCTGCTACGTCAACACCCACTGCTGCGTTACTGTCCCAGTGTCAGATCTGCTTTGGGATCACTTTGTGCGCCTCATTTGACAATAGTCTGGTTTCAAACGAATGGTATAAGTTAGTCGAGGAAACATATCCACAGGATGAGCGCGGAACTAATGCAGGAATGTTATCATCTCATTTTGCTACAGAGAACTAACTTATTGAGAAAATGGGACTTGCGTTCCGTCACCTTTAAGATATCGAAGTCATATTTTGGTAAAGTGCGTGCTCGGGCAAGGTGGATAAGTCGGGAGTTGACATTTAGTGGATCAGTTTTTAGCCGCCACAGTTCGGCCTAAAACTGTTGCATGAGATGGGATGAGCAGGTGAGCGGCGCCACACATGGGCGTGACTCTGTCGGCGCGCTTTGGACTCAGAGACGATGGCTGAAACTTGTGCTTTTTCTCCTGGAAAACTTTGCTTGGCGATAGTCTGGGTCTCCACGAAAGTTAATTAGAGAGCTCTACCGCGAAAATGGCTAAGGAGGCGGAACAGTCGATACTGACTATTTACGAAAAGTATGAAAGAGAACAATATAGTGAAAAGTTGAATATTATATAAGCGGCACTTATTTCTTTAAGCTGTTATATGAAAAGATGTAGCGCCAGCAAATATATGTACCCACACACATCTGGATTTCTGAAATATTTTGGGAAGAATCTGTTTTTCACTTTCCTTCCCGGAATAAACTGTCTTCCCTTAACCTTTATCGTGCACGCTTTTCTGTGCCCTATCTTCGGAAAGGGAAAGACCAGTGATATGAAAATAATTGATTGGGGCACCTCGAAACGTGATGAGCTGCATACAGATGATGCAATTAGTAGCTTAACGTATTTCTCGCAAACTAGTTATATTTTCTGTCGGCGTTCGATGTAATTGAGCGTGTGTGCTTCAGGTTTGTTTTGTTCAGACAGCCCGGACCGTGTCCAGCCCGCCGGGTCGTGTCCGCCCTGCGGTGTTGTGGTCGACCCTGTCGCCCGGTCGCCGGCGCGTCAGTCGATTTTTGGCGCGCCCAGCGTCGCCGGACGATGTTTATAGAGGCTTTATTGGCGCGCGTGCCCGCCAGACGAGGCCTGAGGCGATGCTGGGTGCGGCTCGGCGGCCTGTTATCGGCATTATGAAGCGCCGATGGTGGCCTATACGTCAGCCACTTGTGGGCCGTGTGATGGTGTTGACGGGCTCTGGCCGCGAGGTCTGATTAGCGCGCCGTCCCTTCTGCAGCAGCTGGCTGGATCGGCTGGTCGTATCCACCCTGGTTTTGGCCAGGCGCAGTGTAGCCCCCGGTGTTCTTCTGAAGTTTTATCGAACAAGCAAGCAATATGTATTTTGGTCAGCATTTTATTATTGCTCAAATATATCTCATTTTCCATCTCTTTATGTTCTACTTACCTACATATAGATAGGAATAGAAATAGAAATGAAAACCACGAAAATTTGAACGTTTTTCTACTTTGACGATTCTTTGGGGGTTCCGTTCACCCCCAAAGGGATATAAATCCACACTCGTGGACAGAATTATCCCTTCCCTCCCGGCTGGTGTTAGTACTCCCCGGCTTATCCCAGTGCAAAATGATTTCGAGAAATACATATTGAAAAACGTGCCTCCGCCCCTGACAACTTGCTAAGGGTGTGTCGCCACGCACGGGTCCCCAAAGGCAGGGCGGACCCCGAGTGTAGAAGTTCCGTAAACGGCCGATAGATGGCATGTAAAGCGGCGCCTGGTGGGCTGCTGTACCGCCAGACACAGCAGTGCTGCGGAACGTACGGCGCTCGTCCTCGCGCCGGTTCTCTCTCTCTCTGTCTCTCTCTCTCTCTCTCTCTCTCTCTCTCTCTCTCTCTCTCTCTCTCTCTCTCTCTCTCTCTCTCTCTCTCTCTCTCTCTCTCTCTCTCTCTCTCTCTCTCTCTCTCTCTCTCTCTCTCTCTCTCTCTCTCTCTCTCTCTCTCTCTCTCTCTCTCTCTCTCTCTCTCTCTCTCTCTCTCTCTCTCTCTCTCTCTCTCTCTCTCTCTCTCTCTCTCTCTCTCTCTCTCTCTCTCTCTCTCTCTCTCTCTCTCTCTCTCTCTCTCTCTCTCTCTCTCTCTCTCTCTCTCTCCAATATGGAGAGGGGAATGATGCGTTTGACGGCGGTGCTAGAGACGTCCTGAGAAGGGGAATAGAGCACGGTGTTTCAGAGGGCACCGATTCCTACAGTGAGGATTCTGCCACCTTTATCTCGGGCGGTGCCGCTGGCTCAGAGCGTGACGCCAATGCTCTATGGCGGAGGGCGGGGACAGGTTGTACAGTCCCTTTGTCTGTGCGACTCTTTTCTGCCCAATCGTATGAGCAGAGACAAGATTAAGAGAAGAAACACGCCTACGCTCTCCCATGATACGCACCGATGTCTGTATTAACACGCCATTACGGGGTCGAGCCACCTTGCATTGACGGGGGGGTACCGCCCCTAAGATCTCGAGAACCACGGTAGGTACGAAAAACGGTAAACGGCGTTGGGCGCCCATCCACTTCTCCATCGAAAACATTTGAACCATTTTTTGTCAGGTCACATTTGAGGTCACGAGAGGTCAAAACATGCCCGTCATAGGGATAACATGTAAATTCAGTTTTCGGCCATTAAATCGAACAAGTAAAGATAGAGCAAAACGACTTGAACTATATGAATCCTCTTAGCAAGCCGAATCGAATGATATATAATTTGACCTTGCTAGGTCAAATCAAGGATTTGACCTGACCTGAGGTCAGGTCAGGGTCAAATTATATAAAATGCATATCATTAGAACCCAAAACCCAGGCGAGTCTAATGCGCTAAAATAAATGCTCTATCACCATTCGTTACTGAGTTATCCGTAAAAACCATTTTCCCATGTATTTCCAATGGAGAGGTCATGCCTCGTACCTGACCTTAGGTCATCGATATCAAAAATACCGGAACATATTTTAGAGAACTCGGTGGGGCCATTATGTGATATGAGTTTCAATCGGGTAAGTTCACCCTGCTCCGACTTATGCTATCTTAAACTTTTTTGAGGTCGGGTCACTTGACCTGTAATGGTACCTGACCTGAGATGACCTAACCTTAAAATTTTCACAGAAGTTGTAAAAATATTGAGGAAAAGGTATACCAAGTACGGCGGCGCTACGCGCCGCCGTTTTCTGCTATCTCCGAAAACCCGAGGGGCGGGTACCCGCCCCCCGTCAATGCGCGTGTTAAGGATCTTAAATCAAGTGCCGCTAACCTATGACCATCTTAAAGAAATGCAATCTTCTCTCGGAACTAAAACCAGAAGCTGAGGCATGGATGCGCTAACCTATATCAGCTCCATTTATTTGTGCCTGGTGCCGCCCGTGGCCGGGTGCGAGGGTGCCGGTGCTGATGCCGGCGGGGGTGATCGGATGACCCCCACTTCCGGCGCCGGATAGGTGGCTGTGTGGCGGGGCGCCGTCTCGGATGCGTCCATGTCGCTACAAATGGCTCCTTTGTGGGCGGCCGCGGCGACCGGGGATACGGCGTCGCCATCTGGAGCGCACTGGCAACGGGCGGTAATGAATAGCGATGGTGGCTGGCCTAGCACGTGCGGCTCGCGCTTATGGAGATCGCCTACGATCGAACAGACTCGTGCCGTTGTTGTTGGGCGAGTGTTTCTTGAGTCACGTGTCCTGCACTGGAATTGTGGTGCATTATCTGAATACGTGCATTCGGGCCACCAAAATCCCCTCCAACGGGGTGAAGCTCGCATCGCCGTGTAATTGTAGAGAGTGGCGTGTCGTTGGACAGCAAGTTCGTGTTGAAAACTGCTGAAGGCGCAGTACGGTTCCTTTGAATTCAGTCCGTGGTCGCTTATTCAGTGTTATCTGTTTATGTTACTACCGTGGACACCAGTAAGGCATTGCCAGGTCACGGCCGGTCTGTGTGGACGGTCGACACGGGTGGCTGGTAGCCGCTGTACCGCCCGAGGATGTGGAAATCTACCGCTCCGATTGTAATAATTCAAAGTGGGATCGACTTGCCATACGGTTGATAAATGTCATTTTGAAAAGAAAAGCTCAAAATTGTGGGAAGGGGTGTGTAAAATGTTTACTTCTGCACTGTTTTTATGTATATTTTCCTTGACTCTTTATTTCGCAAAAATAGTACGATTTTATAGATAATAGATGCAAAATAATCATACCTTTCAGCCTTGTGAAAATTCAATGGCGAGTCCAGGGACATCTATATGGTGAAGTATGTGCATTTACCCATATTCAGCTGCATAAATAAAGAGACGTAAGATACTGCGTTGCATCTTTGACATCCAAATAAATGAGTTAACACAAAAAAATCAGAGGCGGTTGCAGGAAGGCAAAATTGTGTGGCAAGACACAAATTGCACACGTCGTAGATGCATCTTCACGTGTTCCTCAGCTATTGATGATTTTTATATTGCCTAACCTAAAATCCGCCCATGCCAAAACTGGGGAGTCTCAATGATCTTGTCTCCTTGATCAGACTAGGGATGAAGTTTTCTCTATCCGGCGCTGAAACCAAATCCATGCCTAAAATGCCTGCCTCATTCATTCTTCTAATTATGCTAAAATACGGCTGCATATAGGTGAAGCCCTCTTATTTACAATGCCAGTCACGCCTGAGGTGTCTTATAAATTGAATATAGGACGGGTATGATATAGCTGCATTCCTCCCGCCTTTCCTCTGAACAATATCTTCCTTCTTCAGTCCAATCCAGAGTATAGTCTAATTGCATTAAAAAAAGACCTGTTTTGAGTTTCTGTAAACGTCTCTGTCAAAAATTACTTGACAGGGTAAATGGACTATCACCCAACATCTTATTCATAATATTTCAATTTTCTAACGGCTCTGAACAGTGTTTTAGATGGTTTTGTTCTAAGAATAACGTACCGTGCACCATAATGCGCGGTTTGTAAATAGATCCTCTCCAAATACCGGGCCATAGCTCCTCCCCTGATGAAGATATTATCTCGAAACTTTCGAGGAATCTGCAAAAGTTGCTTTTAGAGCAGGTCGCCCCCTGGTTTGCACCCAACAAGATCTGGCTGCATTTGTCCGCGGGATGGTGCATATTCTTACAGTGCAGAGGGCAAAGGAGTGTAAACTGCAGAGGGTAATTTTTTGCAAATATCGGTGAAGGGGGTCGAGGGAAATGTCACTGGTGCGCCAGAAATGTAGATACAAAATTGAGATTGAAAACGTTTCGATCCGTTACAGCTCTGTCCTTATCCGGGCTTAAGTGTCGTGGAAACTGCGATCGATGTGTCCTGATCCTCAGTCCCATCCTGATCACTTCTCGGTCATGGAAACTTGGCTTCTGGCTGCATTGGAAGTGTAAACGGTTTTTTTCCAAATATATTATTTTTTAGATTTCTTTTAGCAACACAGACTGATTTGTTTCTTTGAGGTCCGCCACCTCATTTTATAAGGCGACCAGGCGTGCCCCCACCGCGATCCCAACGACAACAGCACCATTACGTTATCACCAGGTAAATGAAATTAACGAGTCGTGGCATACCCTGCTAGGGAATGAAATAACATAAATTGGCAAACAGTATATTAGTAAGTTAATAATGGCTTTAAAAAGATAAAGGCACAAAACAGTCTTTTGCAAATGTTACGAAAGTCTTGGCCACTATCCCACCAATTGTAAGCAAACACTGACTAGTCACATGTATCTGATTCTATTAGCATTCACTTCCATGCAGGCTACCCAATTAGTATCTAAGTTAGCGATTCCGAATTTGTGCGAGTGTTTTTCAACCGATAAGCCTTGTTGTATCCTTGCTGTACCTGGAGAAGTTGGCGCATGCGCCTTTGTCAGTAGCACCCTGTCCAGGAGGGTTGCTACCTGGAGTAGCAGCCTCTCCAGGTAGAGTGCCACCTTCCTTCGTCTTCACCTAGCCTCGTTCTTACCGTCTCATTCCATAGTCTGCGGTCGCCTCATTCAACAGCTATTGAAAAGCCGCCTTACTATTGGGGAAGTGCTTGTAATAAATGATGTGTGATGAACGGATGATGATGTCATTGCTTTGATTAGATACTTCTAGCTTAGGAAAGTCAATGCACTCGCTACCAAAACTTTAATAACCAGTTTTGTTCTGTACTCGAAATAAATCAATGCAAGAGATAATATAAGTAGTTCAACAACTTGATTCTTATAAAAATTAAAAAGAGGATTCATAGTGAAAATCTTTATCTGGGGCGGCCTTCCGTATTTCGTTCTACGGATATGGAGGGCTAAATTGAGTCATCACTGAATTGGGTCTTGCGTTGCATGTTGCAGTCTATTAGCGTGCCAGATCAAATGTTGCGATAGCGAGCGAACATTCAAGAGGTAAGTAGGGGGAGCTCGCCTCGCCATGCTGTTAGCTTTCGTAGCTTATGTGTTTCATTTAGAACTCGTTTATTATGTATTTGCTGTTTTACCACGCGTGTCAATGACGCTGGGAGCACTCGCTGACTTAATCAGCGAAAGCGCTCGCGTGAAGAAAGAAAATTGGAGCGACTGGGAGTGTAGAATCGTGTCAGCAGGGCAGAGAGGTGTCACTGGAGTAGCATCAACGGGTTTCCGCAGATGTTTGACCCCGAACTTTTTGATAATGGAATCCATTTCAGCCATATCTCGTCCCTCAGCTGTTGAAACAATGTGGGTATGACAGGAAATCATGAAATTGATATGAATACCACATTTTGTCGCTCACAATATGTATTTTGGTATCTTTGTGAGATTGTGAGTAGCTTCACCCTTGCCGCTGTGAATGTTTGCGGTTCTGCTCCGTCGGGCGTTAAGATGTTTGATTGTTATAATGTTTTGGGATAAATGCATCAATGTATGTTTCGAACTCCCGAATCTGGGATGGACAGTTAGGTAAGAGTGGTTGTATATTCGGGCATAACCATTAGTTGATACAAGGACTGGGGCAGCCAGGGCTAAAGAAGCTCAAGCCCCCCCCCCCACCAAAATGCAAGTGTGTCTATAGTACTCCATAGCTGAGGGCTGTCCGAGGCAATTGCGGGGAGGCTCGAGCCCCCTTGTCCCCCCCCCAAATTAAGTTCCGGATCCGCCACTGGGCTCAACCGTTGTTTAATATTGAAATAGTTAAAAGCCGTGATTTTGTATATATATATATATATATATTCTGCTTTCGACGGCTTCCGACGTGTAGAGAAGTCGGCAGTTGTCTTGTAAATGTTGTTTACGACTCGGAAATCCTGTTCCATGCTCATCCATCTTGATTAGCCAGCTACTGGACCATTCAAGTGGTTGCACTCGGCCTTATTGGTGTTTTTGTGGCACTCCTTTACCTCCATTCATCGTGCGCCAGACAGCCACAGAGCGAAAATATGAGTACGAGGCATGAATGGGCTGCATTGACTGGGACGCTGCCCCTTCGGATGTGACTACTGATTTCTCTGTCAGGTGAAGTCTCTTGGGACCGTGTCACCAACAGCGATTCTGCCGTATCGTGTTAGTAAATCAAGCCAATCAACAGAAAGCTACATGTTTTTATTATAAAAAACAATCAACCGCTGTTCTTTCATGGGCAGTACAGGTTTCCCGTTGAGGTCTTTTTGCGTGACTGGATTTCAGGAAACTGTTGAGTAATCCCAATAAGGGTTGTCGGGCCAGCGCTAGGAACATGCAAGACGTGTTGTATAGCAGGGGTCTGTAATTTCTGGCGTTACAGGATTTAGTATCCTATGAACGGTCCCAAATCGCGGTAGTTATTTTTTAATTCATGACTCCAGCCTGGAATCAAGGGGAACTGACAGTTCTGTGGCATTTTCATATTGGTGTCCTGGGTTTTGTTCTTGGTTTGTTCTCGGTCTAATGGTTTCACTGTTATAATCGATTTCCTGAATCGGCGTCAATTTGACCCGGTTTATCCCCGTGACGTCAGAGATCAACGGATATGATGACCAAACTTGTTTTAAGAGTAGAAGATAGAAGGGCGCTTTCGGCGCCATTTCGATTTTTTCTGCATCAGCGTTGGCTCCCGAAGTCTTAGTGGAGGGGGGGTGGAGGCGATCGTATTCCCGTATTCCTATTTTTATATTTATGCAGTACGCCGTTTTTTATTTAGTACAGTGCGCTTACTTAGTACTTACCTGGCGACAGTTGTTTGGATAGTGCAAAGCGTCGTTAGCTCTTTTCATCCAGTGAATGGGTGCAACGTGCTGAGACATACGGCTGACTTCTCATCTCAAGGCTCTTAGAATACGAACCCGCTCAGCGTGTTGCTAATTCTGCAGCCGTAGCTTTTTCGGAATGATTTTACATATAAGTGACGGGGATAATTCTCGTCTGGCTTCTATGGTTTATCGAAGCAACCTCTATGATGTGTGGTGTGTGTGAAAGTCTCGCTTTGATCAGGTCCCTTTGACGCTTGATCAGTGCAGCCTTTGATCAGCTAAACCAAACATCCCCGGCATGACCTATCCCACTACCCTTGGGGCTACCACGCTGATTGATGCCGAAGACCAAATGGGCTCGTTTTTTTGCTCTCCTTGGCAGGATTGACAGCGACAATGCCACTGCCTGCTCGCCATTTGGGATAATTGAAGTGCTTGTATGTGTTTCCCGCGGTCATAGGATGAACAGAATGACTGCCTGACTGAAAGGAGTCCCAACTATTAGAAGTGCTTACAGTCCCAGCATTGGCAAGTAAGATGTAAATAATGTGAGATGGGGCTGTGGCTGTTGTGAAATGTCGACTTATTGCTCTGGCGCATGCATAAATACTCTGTTATCTGCTCACGCAGATATATAATTCCTCTTATCGGTTCTTGAGAGTAGCCTCGTCGCTATTACTGGGGTCTATTTTCATTTTTTCTGTAAGCGTAGGATGCATCACCATAAGCCCCAGGCTAAATGTAAGTTCAAGCTTATGTGAGCTAGTCAGGCCAGAAGTTTTCAACAGGTCTCGAAATAGCATGTTTGCATTTAGCTAGAAAAACCCACTAATATAAGTTCAAGCTTATGTGAGCTAGTCAGTCGGAAAGCTTTCAAGAGGTTTCGAAATAGCATGTTTGCATTTAGCTAGAAAAACTCACTCTACACAGTGAAGGCTGCCTAAATGTATTATTCTGGTTTCAGCAGGCTCGCTGGGTGTGAAATACGCTGGCCGTTGGTTCAGTCAAGCCTAGTGTGTGTTTTTTCTGGTTGCTGAAGCTGATGCCTACAGAGGCGCTTTATGCTAGTTCAATGATCCGCCGCCGCCGTTGTAGGGGAGCCTTTTGTTCGCAATGTATTTCTCCTCTTGAGATGCTGCTGATGAAAATGTTATTTTATTAGCCTTTCTCGGAGTGATGCCAGGCTCGACGTTTGTTTTTCTACCTGTTGGAGTAGCATTTTGATATTGCAAGCCGATCTAACCAGTTCTCCCGCGCCCTTAGTTCTGTTTTTTTCTGGCCTTGCATCTGGCGCAGTGCTGTTGAATGGGAGTTGTAAAGACGATGAGCCCGGTGAATTTGAGTAGTGGCAGCAAAGACTGAGTTGGCTTTGTCTCTAAAGATACAACGGCACGAGCCGGCGGGAAATAAATCCCACTGTGGTAGTTAATGCTACGGCTCTGACGAAATCGTGACAATATGGCGCTATAGGTATCTTCTATTCATAGGCATATCCAAGGGATCATTGGGGGCAACCGCCGTCCCCGTACCTTTTGCGCTGACCTAAAGTACTGGAAAGGTCCCCATTGGAACTCCTCAAATAGGTCTAAGATGGGAGGCTAAAGCAGCGTTTAGACCGGCCTCAAGCGGGCCCCCGGTGTTGGTAACACTGGGTCAGATTGATAGATAATTGGACTTGGAAAAACTATGCCCAAGAATGTAGTAGCTTCTAGTCAACTAAACTGAGCCAAGCAAACGACGCGCAAATATCGTGAAGTAGTCTCATGATAAGGGGTCCGAATTTGGTTCGCTGCTCCTCTGCAGATTTCTGGACCGGTTCGTGGCTGAATATGTGTCTGAAGTCTTGAAATGCCCTGACACTGAAATGGTTAGGACACCAGACCTTGAATTGAAAAGCGACGAAGAAATAAGTGTTACTGGAAGGTCGAGAGCTGCTATTCAATTCAATAGTATCGTTCAAAAGAAATCGGATACTTTCGACAGAAATGTCTTATTTTTAAACATTGTTTTTCATCCTGGAGAATGGTTAATATGGTTAGGAGTGTGCGTGTGATGAAATAACAACAGCTGAACTGAGAAAAATTCAGGGGTGATGATAAAAAATAGGCAGACATAAACCGTGTTTTTGTAGATTAGAATAAAAACGTATTCACAGGGCCGGACATGGATCAACAGCTTCAGAAGAAGGGGGCAACGGGGTTCACGGGACACCGGGCTCCAAAATCGTGAAAACGTGTTTGTTTTTAAAGAAAATCAGCAAAAAATCTGAGGGTTTAGAGAGAGCAAATGCCTTCCTTCTGGATTTGCATCTGAGTTCGTTTCAACATCACTTGTCTCAAGTATTTTGCACATCCCAACCGCTGTGTACTATCATGTAATGCCAGGCCCAATTTGAGCACGGTGTGACCTTGCCATCCCACCCCAGCGCGGAAACAGTGCCCAGTATCGTGGCTTGTGTCCACGTGCGCCGCCAAGATTGAGACAGTAGCAAATATCTCCCCGGGGACCAGTGTTGGGGCCGTTTCGGCGTCGCCACCTGCCGGTGTCATCACGGCTCTAGCGCTGGAGCGGTACTGTCTGGTATTACAGCCGTGGCTGGACTATCAGCAGAGTCAGATGGATGACCAGTGCCGGTTTCTCTGCCGACAGAGGCGATGCCTGATCTGATGTAAATCTGGTTTGACACGGGGACATGTCTGGCTTCGGATCGGTAATACTGAGACCTGCATTCGTTTGTGCAGTGAAATTTATATTCCCCGCCTAGGCTGGCGCTTTATTCGCCTGTCTAGCTACCAGCATACTTCAATTCTAGGTAAATGCCAACTTTTGTTACGGTGAACTTGTGATGTGTGCTGGTGCTGTGATCTATCCTGGTGCGCTTTATGTGGAAGTTGAGAGTTGTCGTGGTCATGCGAGAGGTCTAGGTGAGGCGAGAGTCTGAGGTAAAAGGTTGAGGTGAGAGTTGTTACCGTGAGGCGAGAGGTTGAGGTGAGAGTTGTTACGGTGAGGTGAGAAGTTGATGTGAGGTAAGAGGGTGGGGTGAGAGGTGAGGGTGAGCCGATCTAAGATCGTGGCTGTCGAGGAATTTAGCTGAAGTATGTGTTGTTGTAATTGTTCTATGGTATATGACTGCTGAAGATCAAGAACGAAGACCCAGCAATGTGGAAGTGAAGACCAGATTAAATCGCAATTGGGAGATTACGCTAACCATGTAATCACTAACTAGCCCTATTTAGGACTAATTTGGGAGTAAATGGCTATAGTGATTTAGAGCTATTTAAGGCCTAATTACACCATAATTTTGATTTTATGATGTGATGGAGATTTGTTATAGTTACTGATTAGCCCCTATTTAGGGCTAATTAGCGATTACATGGTTATAGTGACTCTATAGCTAATTATTGATTACATGTCAAGGTATTCTTACAGCCCTAACTCAATCTGACCTTCACTTACGCATTTCTTAACCTGTCCCAGCCTAAACTCAACTCAAACCCAGGTCAGCTTCTTTGGTGGTAGGGAGGGCACCTAATTATCAGCAGCGCCACATGACGACTGAAACAAATGAGATGTAATAAAACAAGGCCGTTAAGCAAAGAGACGAACGCGCTCCGTGGCTGTGTTTAGTGACGGGTCCAGGACTTATTTATTATTTTTTGACTTAGACTTCATTTCGGGGGAGGGGCTCGAGCCTCCCTCACCATAACCTCGGATCAGTCTCCGCCTGTGCATTAACTATAGTTACTCGGTCATTTCGGGGGATTGGCCCCCTAGGCCTCCCCCTTGCATCCGCCACTGACTGTATTTCAAGACCTCATCCAGTTTCAGAGCGTCCAGAGAAGAGAATCCTGGTTCGTGCAGTTAGACAATGTGCTGACCTTTCGGCGGGATCTCGGCATTGCTTTGCAGACGCTCCAAGGCCACCCAACGAGTTGTTACCAACCCGGGAGCACTGTCGACGGCCAGTTTTATACAGCTAAACTTGTCCCCGGAGTACCGTCGACTCGGCTGCCGCTGTATCAGCGCTATCCCGTCACGACGCTTAGACTGTGTCGACTCGGTTGTGGGGGTCCGAACACATCTGAGCTCGTGAATACTGTCACTGACCAGGACAGTGTCTTTGTTGGCGGTGACAGAGCGGACGGTTCTGTTCACTTGCGAGATGGCAAGTGATTGTTGGCTTAAATTTCATTGGATGACGTATCGTTATTATCCAACACAAACGCACTGAAATCTCAGAGTGAGGCCAGGCCGGCTGCGGTTAATGCGATTTCACCCTACTTGCGACATCTAATAGGACAGCAGAAAATTGGAAGTCAAATAGTTATATGGCTTTTGATTTGGTTTTCCTGTTTGGACTTCGTGTATGAACGAATTCATCGGCCTAATCAGCTACAGGCAATCAATTGGTCGGAAATAAAGACATTATTCTCATAGCTCACGTTCATTCCGGCTGCTAATATTTCCTTTTTGCAATGTTCAAACCTCTCAAAATCCTCATTCGGAGGATGTTCAAGGTCGCAGTGAAACGCACGCCCCTTGCCTGTAGTGCCATGAATTTGTTTGAAAATTGTATACTTTTAATTGAATTGAAACCGCTATCCATGGGTGAAAGCTCCATTTCGGTGCAACACCTATTCGCGGCTAAATGAAAATATTTGCGGTGTAAATATTCTGCGGCGTATGGTGCACATATTCAAAACGTGTGGCAGTTGGGGAAGCGAAAATGTTAACAATACATTTGTTGGCGTTGAAATGAATATTTCCGCAATTTCTGGGAAATATTTTCCGTAGAATATGTTAAATTTTTAAGAAATCTCTGTTTCAAAAGTTTATAGATTTCGCAGTGCTGGGCCGAGGAGTATGATTAGAGGTTGATAAAACCACCACCACCACCACCACATACATCGTCCATCAACTCATACAACGCCCGTCAATTTATACAACGTCCGTCAGTTCATGCAACGTGTAGTATAACGTCAGTTATCGTCCAGTTAACAAGTGCGCATCTTCAACGTCGTCGTATCGTCTCAGTTAGCCGTCGTCAGTTATGGTCCGTCAGTTCTACATCCGTCAGTTTATACAACGTCTGTCATTCACCGTGTCTTACAACGTCGTCAGTTAATCAACGTCCGTCAGTTCATAAATGTCAGTTTAAAACGTCTGCAGTTAAAGTCTGTCGTTCATGAACGTCCGTCAGTTCATGCAACGTCCGTCAGTTCACACGTCCGTCAGTTCATGCAACATCCGTCAGTTTATAAGTCTGTCAGTTCATGCAACATCCGTCAGTTCGTACTGGCTCCCCCAAACACGGGTTGGCTGCTTGGATTGCCACTAGCTCAAGAAGGGCGCTCTGGGCTGTAGCGCAGTAGAGGCTTCCTTGCCTGCGCTTCTCTGGTTGATGCGGATCTTTTGGGAAGCTAATAGACGCTCCAGCCCCATAGGAAGTGTGGTGTCGCCGACTCTCCACCCTGTAGGAAGGGTTTCTGGGGAGTCGGATTGTTCCTTGCCATGCCGGAGCCCGTGTCGGCCGCGTGGATAACGGAAGCGCTGATACCTGCACCGCTGTACCGCCCGCTTGTTGGCTGCTGCTTAGTCGTAGTTTGTATGTGGTAGTTTTGGAAAAATTCGTTGAAATTAGGGGTTTGGGGACTGTTCACTCGGTGACTGTTACTTTTTAAAGTGGACGGAAAAAAACTTAGTTCAATGGTACGAACCACCCTCATGGTTGTTCTAGAGAAGGACCAGAAGCTAGTGACAGAACGGTACCAGACACCCGCAGACATGAGTCGATTGGGCCGTTCCCGCGGTCGGTGCCGTGCCGAGGCTGCTCATGTATCTGGGGTAATTAGGCAGACGTGAACTCGCCGTCGCTTCACTTCCAGATCCGTCGCCGTTCCTTGGCTGGTTTGTGTTCCCCGGGGCCTCATTGAACGGATGATGCTGGTTCTGGTGCCGCTCCCTGCTGTATCTGTACCGTGCGGAGACCCTACTCCACGTCCCCCGGACATCTCTAATGGTGTTCGGTGACTGCGCTAAGGTCGATAATGTATTATTTACTGCGTGGTCATGAACCTTACTGCATCCGGTCGATGTGCATGAGCACCCAATCAAAGAAGCATTACTGAAGTGGGGTGCTCTTGGTTCTTGGGTTCGCGTCAAGTTGTTCTGCCGTAACGCTATTGAAATTTGCCGTGATTTGTAAGTTCCTGAGATGTCTTGTTTTCCGTTTCGGTTGTACCATTTCATGAGCCTTGATTTGCTTTTTTCGCAGGGTTAAGAGGCTTACTGCGCAGGTCGCGGCAGAAGGCTTGGAGTTCATGTTAAGTCACTGCAAATTGCAAAGCTATCAGTGAAAAATGCCCAACCGCAAAATTTGGAATCTGTGAATAATGATTTAAATGATATAAATCATCTGTCGGGATGTCTGTCTCATCAGTACAGACGTGCTGGAACCGTGACGTATTTTGTGCTTTAAATTAAAAACAGCAAATTTTCATTATACAAAAAATCATCAAAGTGCGAAAGCCTCAAATATTGTAGATCCTGTGACGGTAGAATTCACCATCCTTCTCGACCAGCCGTGCACTCTGGTGCAGGAGGCGTAAAGCACGGAACGAAACCTACAAAAGTAACTTGATATCAAAAGGAGTGATGGACTTAACAATCAACCGAGACATGGGAAACCATCGTTATTTCCTTTTGGCGTGCTACATCAACTTTACAGGTGCTGAAACATAACAATTTTTTTATATACGCCACATATTGGAATCTTGCCTTAAATACTGACATTATTTTAAACGGAATAACAAATGCTCATACTTAGCCATCTATAGTATATTTCTGCGAGCTTCGGGACATTTATAACATTCTGGTCACAAAAATACAGCTTAGCCGGTTCAAAAACGGAATAAGATCGTTTCGATAACAGTTATGTTTCGAAACAAAACAACTAAAAAAATTGCATTTCATTGAGCCGGCAAAAAGACGCAGCCAGGGTCAGCTAAAAGTACACCGAAAATGGGAAAATAATTGGAAATAATTTCCCTATACATCGGTGAAATCATTAGGTCTGCATCTGACGACCCAAAAATGTTATCACGGTTCTAGTGAGTGCTTGTCTTCCCCATAGTTTGCGGTTGAGGCTATGCCCCGGACTCCGGGCGGCGCGCACCGGCATAGCATGAAGCACAAATCTTTCAATGCACGTAGGAAATAAAAGGAACAGGGGCGCCATAACAGGAAGGGTCCAGCAGCTTCAGCTACATTGATATCCATAAAATATTGAACTTCTACTACAGGATAAGTTTTCAGATGTTTCGGTGGCATGCATAAGCTAAGGGGAGTGAAATGCCTAAATCTGAGGGCTTTCTTCCTGGTGGTTCATTTCTTATCGTCGAGATTTTTAAAGATACATTGCCCCCTCCTCATGGAGAACATTATCCCTCCTCGTAGCCGAAGTGATGACGAACTGGAAACTGCCGTTTGGCATCTACGACGAAGAGACGAGCGGTGCTCGCAACAAGCACCGCCGGAAGTACAAAGAGAACCATGCGAGGAAGACGTCTCGAAGGGAAACGATGGCTGCTCAATATCATCATCTGCTGGGGACAGCACTGCTTAGCGCAGCTGGAACATGGTGGAACTGGAGCATAGCGTCGGAAATCTTCACCTTTCCTGGCGGGGAAAGATGAGGATGAGAGTGACGGGGAGGAGAGGTTAAAACAGAGCGTACGAGAGTCTAAAAGGTGGTATTATTTGTGCTTCTCGTGTGCGCTATATGACCTCGCAGGTTGCCGCGCCCCTAAACTCAAATATCAATATGTGTTTCTCGAAATTGGTATATTTGGCAGAAACTGGCGGCCTGTGGCGGGTACAAGGGGAGGCCAGGGGGCTCCTGGGTGCCTGTAGTTAACACATCGTCAAGGCTGATCCGAGGCAGTGGTGGTGGATGCATTTTAGTATTTACCATGGTTGCTTGCTAAGAACTTAGAAAACACAATAGCTCGGAATATGGTGTTAGTTGCGTTTGCTGACATGTTCCAAATGTTAATCACGTTGCCGTATGGATGGTAGCTCTTTCTCGGCTAATTGTATGATCATATTTATCGGCTTTGTAATAGTTTTCGTCAGTTATGGTGAATATTATAACCATTATATGTGCTCGATAGTGTCTGGGAGAGAAGAAAAGATAACCGGTCACCAAGGCATAATTGATATTTTTATACGTGACCAAGATGTGATGAAAAAACTAAGTCCGTAAGTGTTTGTGCGTGCGATTGAACCGTTGATTCAAAAGTTTTAAGTTTAATATAAAAAGCATAATTCAATCATCACAAGTTCGTCATCAAAATCGATTATCAACAATGCACAACTGTGACATTTTAATGACAGAATGGAACGGTAATTTGACGTAAAGTTTAAATCCAAAAGAATGATGTGCTTGTTTCATGTGTAATTAAATGCCTTCATGTACACCCAAAATCATCACTATCGCCACTCGTTAGTAAGCCGGAGGTTTGATCCCTTTTTTTCGGGCCTCCTACATCATAGTGCCCGGGTGCGCTATAGCACAAACTCGGAGAACTGCCCAAGAAGCTCGTCTGGGAGGGGGGGCTTGGAGTGTTCCGGTTTCATCAGCTGGTCAGATAGTTCGCGGAGGCGCGCACGTGTTTGGGTTCGCTGAGCTAAAGCTGCAGATTTGCATTCCGGATGCGTGGCGGTATCAGTCGTTGATGGTCCCCAAATAGAGTGATGGGCCCAAATAGAGTGATGGGCCGTTCCAGGGAGGCCTTTGTCCGTTCGATCCTACGGAGAAGCTCTGTCTGGATCCTGTGCTCCTCCAACTCCTCCCGCCCAAGCAAATGCTGTTGAAGATTATCATGAACGTGACAATATTGTCCTTTTTCGGTGGCCCTTTCTGTAGGTTTACTTCCCAAATGCAGTGTGTGTTATTTAGGAGGGTTTGTGTAATGCAGATGTCATGGTTGTGGATTTATATCTCTGGGTGTGCCCGGGTACCGCCAATGAAGCATCCAATCGGTGTTGATATTTCCTTCAAATTGTCTTTGTTTCATTGGAAAGACTTTAAGTCAATTTTATACCGCATAACAGACATGTGGGGTGGCTAAAACACGTTTTTTATCATGTATATCATGTTTCTTTACGTTGTTTCAATTGTGAGACACCCCGAATTATTTCCAAACATCCACGTCCGTGGCAAATGGACACCCCATCTGTGCACCCCGACTAGACCAGGCACGGGAATCTGTGGTCGCGGAGGAATAAAACTCACACCATGTTCCCAGCCGGCTCCGAAGTGTCCAAAAATCGTCTGTGAAAACCGTAAACAAAGATGGTTTTGGTACAGACTTGCGCGATGGAAGCGGAGATTGTCCTCCCTAAGTCCAGGGTATGATAAGACATTCCTCCAATACAAGGAGAATAAGGCCCAAGGTCGGATTTCTTCTGGTTAGAAGGCTAGGAGAAGACAGGCTTGAGTGCAGAAGAGAGTGAGGGAGGTTGAGTGAGAGCGTCAAAGAGACTCCTCACCGAATAAGGCCTTTGATATCTTCTGAAGATGTTGCTTCTGCTCCCTTCTGTAAGCGATGGGAAACATCCGTGGCCCAGACCCAGAATTGTAGAAGGACCTCGTCCGGTGCTCGCCGATCAGATATCGGGTTTTTTTCGAAGGGGGGCAGGGTAAACCGTAAATGTTTTGTTCCACGCACTGTTTCGTGCATTCCAACAAATGTTTCTTTCTAAAAGGGATTGGAAACTTCTTTCAAATGCCAGTAGTCTTGTCCTCCTGGCATTAGCTTGAATAACCCATGTAATCCTTCCATCATTCAGCCATGTAATCCGTTGTGTTTGATGTTTCCACTGCTGAAGGTACCGAGGTGTCCTCTTTTGGTACGTTTTCATTTTCTGTTCTTTCCGTTGTGGAGCTGAACCTAGTGTCTGTTACTTCTTGTATTTTTATTTTCCAACAGTGGGAAACAAAATGACCGATTAGTCAAAGTGTCTCTCGGAACCCAAACGGCAATCCAGTAAACTGTAAGACTGGAAAATAGTTAGACTGGAGTCTTAAGAATAGAAATACTGTAGAAATAATAACAGAAAGACTGGAGTCTTAAGTTGAACAGAAATATAGCATGCAAGATTAATTCGGTAATGCTGTGGTCGTAAGTTTAAGATGAAGCCTTGTACGAAATAATAATGACACTGTGTTGCCCCGCAACAGTCTGCAGTGCGCTAGGCCAAGTTCTGAACTTTCACGCGAGTGCAGTTTCATTAAGTAAAGAAATGTTAAGCTGTACTCGGCTTACGCGTCTGTTTCCATAATCCTGAGCAGTCCTGCCAGATAATGATTATCTAACGTTATATGCCTGGATCCTCAAACACTTGAGGCAATATGATAATGGAAAACATTCAAGTTATTAACATTGTATGTTTAGAGCGTCATACCTAAAAAAGCTGGTTCAAACGGTGATGTGATATGTGGTGGTAGTTACTTTGTGACATGTTCAGCTACTGGGGCTGATGCTTTTAGTGATAGCATAGACAAGTAACGGTACTGGTAATGAGGTCTCAATTGAAAAATAATTCAGCAGTATCGCGTTGGTTGAAAAACAAGATAGACATATTGAGTTTAGATTGAGGAACATACCGAGCAATGCGAAGATTAATGTCAAATTACGGTAAAGTTATTGTTATTGTTAGACGATGATAACAGTTGTATAGGTAGACGATTCTAGTAATTTGAAAATTAATGGTTGAAATAATCTCCTGATAATTTTAACATAAATCGATCTTCACCTACGTATTGCCAAACAATATGGATCTTGTGAGGGGACCATATTATCACCGAACGAAAACGGACTACTAAAGGCGTTTGCTGCTAAGTTTACAGATCCGACAGTACAAGAGCTCCGAGCTCGATTATGACTAGACACTATGTGCTCCACGTGTGAGAAATTATCGAGAAATACTACAGTGTTAACCGCACAAACATGTGGACGACAATATCAGTGCTCGTGTTATAAATGAATGTGCGGATGAGCGTCGTGCCTATGGAAAAATTGTAAATGTCGTTCGACAAAATATTCCCCAGACATGGAAGCCAAATATCGTTCCAATACACAAGAAAGGTGGTAAAAGCGTGCCATCAATTATCGCTCAGTTTCACTACCATTTTAGTAAGGTACTGGAGCGAGTTGTTTTACTGCATTGTTTCAGCATGTGGAACCCGTCTTATCAACACACAACATGGTTTTATGCCCGACGCTCCGCGCCACAACCAGCACGTTGTTGCACCTGCCTGGAGCAACATCCGGCTGGCTCAGACGGATTGATTTACAAGACTATAGTTCGGCCTTCCAAAGTGTGAACCATAAACTGCTTCTCCACAAACTTAAACATTCATTTCATATTTCGGACCAAGCACTTAAATGGTGTAGTCATATCTGTCTGGGAGGCAGCAGAGAGTCGTTGTAAAGGGCAAGTGCTCGCGATGGATGCCTGTTCCATCGGGGACACCGGAAGGTGGATTGTTATCGCCGCTGCTGTTCGCCTGTTTCGTTAATGATTTGCCGGAAGCTGTTCAGACATACACCTTAATGTTCGCGGATGACGTGAAAATGTATCGCAAAATTGATAGCGACGAAGATGTGAGTTCCTTCAGAGACAGCTGGACTCCTTTGTTGCTGGTCTGCGACGTGGGTCTGACTTAAACCCGCAAAAGCAAAATTTAACTTTATCCCGAGACGTGCTCCTGTCACGGCACATACACTATAGGCGAGGTAGAATTAGAAAAGTCAGTGATGCGTGATCTAGGCGTTTCGGACGAAAAACAACTTCGGCGAACACGTGAACACCACTTCAAGGCCAATAGGGCCTGGGGTTACAGAGGTCTTTGCAGACCGGCAAAACGGGCGAGCGTTCAATGAACGGACAAAAAATCGTGATAAGCACATACTGTGCCAATGTTCGATCAATTTTGGAATTTTGTAGCGTGGTGTGGGGTGGAGCAGCTGACGTACACATGAAACGGATTGAACGTGTCCAGCATAAATTTTGATGTGGTTGTGTGCTCGATGTCGAGTGGTAGGGCCCTCACTCCAGTATGAGGAATTGATGGATATTTGTGGAATGAGCTCTTTAGCGGCCCGACGAGAGCAGATGGTTTGATGTTTATAAGAGATGTCCATCGCCACAAAGTAGACTCTCCATTCTTGCTTCAAGCTCCACTGGCTGCACCGCAGCTCCGCACCAGAGCTACATTCATGTCATTACGCCGGATAAATACCGTCCGAAACGGTTTATTTTGTCGAATACCGAAGGCGTGCAACGCCTTTTAAATGCAAACCGCAATGTAGATGTGTGGTACCATAGTGTCACCGAATTCAAGAAACGCGTTGTTTTATACCTACGTGACAGGAGATAATGACGATTGACTGTGCCTGTTTCTGTATCGATATTTATTGTTTTAAACCTTTTGACTTCACCTGTCAGTGGGTGCCCATGCCTGTTGGTGATTCTAGAAATACATACATACATACATACAACAAGCTGGACAAGGACTGAAGTACCGCTCAGCATTAAGTAGATTGAATTTGAGAGCAGTGTTCTGCTTGGTCTAGAACCAGCCAAATTCCTGTCCAAGAGGCAGCCATTTTACAGAGACAGACTTCAGAATTGATAAATTCTCATTGAATAAGGATATACTGCACCAATATTAGTTTCAGGAGAGCTGGAAGGAACAGACCGAGTCCGCAGCTCTTTTCTATGCTTAAAACTTCAAATTTGACATCACTGAAAATGATGCAGTCCTGCACTATCAGCTTGTGTTGCAAAAGGGACGCGATCGTTGCAGTGGAATGTTAGGTTGTCAGCTAATGCATGATTTGAAACATGCTCCTGTCTGAAAACTTTCAGAATTCGTCAGACTCAGAGCCTTGCACCCAGAAGATCGTTTTGGAAGAAAAATTTGTCTGGATTGTTATTGAGTAATCGCTGTGGTCGCTAGTCGATATTTGTAGCTGTTCTTGGCATGAGTGTTTTGACGTGTTTTGGGGAAATTAGGCTGCGGAAAATAATAAGCCGCCTGTTCGGTCACTGACACTGGTGGAGTCGTTGCTTACAGGCGTTGTATTCGAATCAGCAGTGTTGCATTCATTCAAACTGATTACGGTCGCGAAGCAGTTGTCTGAATGCTATTAAATCATCCTTTTTTCTTTTGGATATTGAGTGGGAAAGGGCACACTTAATTTAAAACACCGGAAAAAATGTGACGTGGCAAAGAAGTACAATGCTCATTCCGCTCCTCTTATCAGCTTCCAACGTGGCTTCTATTTTCCCCTCATTAGATCACCTTGGTGGCGTTTTTGGCCAGTTCTGATGTCTCTAAAAGCACTGCCTTTTCTTGCCAGCTCATTAGCGCCTTGGGGCGCTGCTGTGTCTGATAGGACTTGATGGTCTCATGTTGGGACTCCGCTGGACCGTGGACCATACCAAAATGAGCTTAGTCAGGAGCGAGCTCCGGGAAGAGGGCTTTCCTGGTGGAAGGTTCGCAGCTCTGGTACCAATATGGGATATCAAAGGCTGGTACAGATGGACAGTGTGATGTCAGAAGACAGTGTGAATTGTAATTTTTGGGTTTAAAGACGCACCAACTGCCAGGGTCATGCGGCGTCGCCAACTCTCACCCTGTTGAGAGGGATTTTGGGGATCAGATCGACTTATTCAGAGGCTCCGCCGGGACTTGAATCCTGGACCAGTGGTTTAGAACACAAGGGTGCTACTCGCTAAGCCACCTCATCCCCACAGGAGACAGTGTGCTGCCAAACCCAACCCTTTCTACTAAGGCGGGATGAGGAGATGATGAAATGTTCTACGATTTTCATTTCATGCCATTTCTTTGGTCAATCATCAACTTGAGCCTCTTCAATGGTATTGAGCCTCTACAATTATCTTGAGCCTCTGTAATTGGTGGAGATGAGTGCTGGTCTCGGTGCGAACTGGTTCTATATTGTAGGAGCTCTTGTTCCGGTTCTCTTCTTATTGGATCGATGTTTTCTGGAAAGGTCACACCAGATGACCTGAGGAGTTGGTGCGTCGTTAGGCCCAAAGCAATAACTATTATTATTCAAGAAAGGTGAACTGTCTGCTGATTTCTTACAAAATTACACAATCGATTAGACCACCCCGCTAATATATGGATGTTATTCTTCAGCCTATTTACTCTCACTTTAGGGCTCGGTTAAGACGACAGCACACAACACCATGGCCAGTGCTAAGCCGCAGTTGTGGTAAGGCATTGCAGCTCTTCCCAGAGACTAGCTTCATTTATTGATGTCGAACTACAAGCCTCCTAGACTGGGCTGTCCATCCTGAGCCACCCCGAGCTCGCACTACCAATTCTGGGCCCGCTCGGATCAAACGTTAAGGCTTTAGCCTCAACCATGTCGCTGTTCGGCGCCTTAAAGTGGAGTGGATCGTCTAATCAATGTCAGATCCTATAAGCGCTTGCCGGAGAATAAGTCTCGAGGGATGACATCCAGAATGTGCCGGCGGCTAATGAGGCTGCTTCGAATGTTGTGCGTTCTAATTGCCACTCCGGCGCTGTCTATACGAATATTTATTTGATTCGTTTCCCCGCTGAACCCGAAAGCCGCACGATGATTGGACTTAGTTAGGTATGCAGCGGGCCGTGCGTTTCCGGGCCTCCAACTTCAGCTGTCTCGCTGGCGACTGCAGCCACGCCGCAGTCGGATCGAACTAGTTGGTGAAATGAGCCCCGTGTTTCGAGAGGTTTCCAGCTCGGCTTTTGTTATTGGAGAGCTGAAAAGCTGCAGCGTGTTCTCGTTAACGCCGCAGTGGTGTAGTTTCTGTGTCGCTGCAAATAAGAAAGCTGCGATGTCGGTTGAAAAGTTCGAACGACCGGAGGATGTGTTGGATGTGATTATGTACAGAGCGGAGCGTCGCCGGCGAACCTGGCAGCAGCTGCGTGTGTCAGCGGAACTCAGACTCCTCGTTACGGAAAATTACCCTTTGAAAAAAGCTTCGGCGGATGAATCCTTGTTATTTCCATTCAAGCTGCCGGTAAAACCTTGAACTTCCCTGGTTTGACTTGAATCTGAAATTTGTATGATGAAACTGCTGGACCGATTTCTTTTTAATAACTACACTGAACATGTTTTCATGAAGGTAAGAGGTGCGTTTCCATCGCCTCACTTTGTTATGGCCACTGTGATGCATACATTTACTCTTCATGTTCAAGAAGTTCATGAGGACACACCGGCCAGCACCGATTTTCTTCTGTGTCTTTGAGGGTTAAAGTGTGGTTTTTCCTGGTTTCGAACCCAGTTTGCTTCGTGCAAACCTTCATGCTCATCCCCTGGCATGTTGTCTGACTCTCTGCCTCTGTTTGTTTCAGTGCGACTTCACGACAGTATACAAGAGGAGAGTTTCCACTACCTTGTGTTTGACCTGTGAGTATCAGAATTATGAGCCAGCGAAAACCACCTGCACTGCTTTGTATAGAGTGATGTGTCATGACATAGAAAATCGCCTGACAAAATATGAATTTCAATTCATGGCTTGGTATAAAAATAAATGAAAATATAGTAAGATGTGATATTTCGAATACGATCATTTTTCCTGCAACAAAATAAGGTTTATTCGACTGAGGTTCGCTGTGCAGGAGCTTTACACCAGCCACGTCAACCAAATAAAACAGGTCTCCTTGTAAAAGAGCGGATGACCCCCTAGACCCACCCCTGCTTTTTAAAGTGTAGAAAATCGTCCGACAAAACGTTGCATGAATATACCATGTAATTCAGTGCGTGCACAGGATGAACTTGCCGCATGAACCATAACTATCACGAAGCTGAACTGAATCTCAGCGCCTAGTCACGCAGTGGTCCGCCACACGGTGTCAGGGAAGCTATACATTCCTGTATACAGTGCCCTGAAATTCGAAATTTTAAGTGGAATATGAACCTTTTTAGATTTTTTGGTCTCACCAGGAGGCTAATTTGGCCTCAGTTGAAAATTAAATCAAGGAGAATACAGGTATTTATATTTTATTAATAGGGGTGGAAAGGTCCCTGAGAAACTGTAGAGTATGTTACTTCTCAAAGCTGCCTGAAAATGCATGACAATGAATTTTGTGCATTGGATAGTAGAGGTTGATTTTTACCTCTTTTGGGATTGAGGCCTCACCGTCCACTTCGAGCGAGAACAATTTAAGGACCATGCCCCTATACGATACTCCGGCTATTATCGACAGTTCTATGTCGTAGTGCCGTTCTCCCGGTCGTTTCCGCTGCTTGCGCCGTCACCACGCGCCGCGACCACGACCACGTAGGAGACGCGGCACCAAGTTCGAGATGATTCCCAGCAAAAGAGCTAGGCGCGTGTCCTACCTGGTGCGGTCTGAAGCGCACGTTACACACGGGAGCGCCGAACGTTCCGGCCGGTATGCTCGTGACTGGGGAGGGATGGGACGGCAACACTCAAGATAGGGATTTGTCTCGCCCCGCATTAGGTCAGAGGCAGGTAAACGCTGGTTCGAATATCGTGCTGCGTTCGCTTACAACACGCCCCTCGATGCCCGTGAGTACTGATGATCTAGGCGGCTGCAATTTCCTCTCAAACCTCCCGATTTTTGCCGATTTTCTTAACAAAAACATTTTCCACTATGCTGGGCCCCGTTGCCCCCCCCAACCGTCGGTCTGGATCCGACGCTGTCCGCGAGAAACCACTGAGCTTCAAAGGGGACAATTGAAGCTAGGGCTGCGGCCGGTCGGAGAGCAACGGATGAGAGTTCGTGTGTGTTTAAGTTTTTGTGCGTGTATGAATTCCTCGTGTGGTCGTTACACCCTTCCCCCACTATTTCTCCAATGACTGGAACTCCCAGAAAGTCATACCTGTGAAGGAGTTATCAATTACCCCAGACACATGAGCAGTTCCAGTACGCTCTATGTAAAGCTTAGAAATTCCACTCACTAAACATTACCTCCCCGTAGAACCACTGCCTACCAAACATATTTTGTCCCACTAGGAACCAGCTAAAACTATGGAATCAGCTCCCAGTATCAATTAGATCTGAGACGTGCACAAAAATATTTAACAGTTGTATTGATAAGCATTTTGGAAGTCCCCATCCACCTAAATTCTACAGTATAGGTACCAAATTGGGAAATACATTACACACAAAATTAAGACTGGGAATTGTGAGGTTTAAGGTGGTACGGTGGGGGGTCGAGGCTGAAGGGGTGGGGCTATTCGACAGTAGCATATTAAAATGAACTTAAACTTCCACAATAAAACCACCAGTCGATGCCCAGTCTAAACTCTCACCTTTGCAAATTTCAACTGACTGAATCTCCGAAATGTTTACGTGGCCGTGAAAACGAAACAAGTGAACATTTCATTCTGAACTGCAGAAAATTTCAGCGCCACAGAGATAAGCTTTTTGCAACAATGTCAGCTACCATTCAAACAGGCTTTAGATTAATTCGAAAAGCTGAACAGATAAGTATTGTCTTCATGGTACTTGTTTGCGTAAGAGCCAGGAGGGGCCAGTCGCATCAGCATTTCAAACATTTCTAACGAGCTCCAAGAAATTTTCTGAGTAGTTAATTTGCAGCAGCGGCGGGATTTCTAAAATTTGTAAAACCTCTAAAATTGCGTCTGTTGCTGGCAGTGGTCTCCTCACCCGGCGGTGACAAATCATGGTCACCTGTACTGATGAATATGTGTGTTGGTGACAGTGTTTGACTTAGTGTTATGCGTGTGTCAGTGTGTAAGAATGAGGCGCCAAAATTTCAGCCGTCTGGCTTTTGCGTCGACATACGTCGAAAGGGGCAGGGGCTGGCCCCACTTTTGGCCGAAAATTTCTGACCTCAGTCAAAATGAGATAAACCGACATTCTTATACCGAGCCGCTGCGGAAGGCAACGATGACTCAAATTCGAACAGTTTTGGTCCTGACGTTGAAAGTTTTGTCGTCATCAGGTTGAAGTTTGGCTGCCCCCGCTTTTTGCCGGTGGCGACACTTATGTGCGCCGATGTCTATTATTTTTCCTCAAATATGTCGTTGAACAAATGAATATGATGATGATGATGATAAAGCTCTATATAGTAGCCTATGTCAGCTCTATATAGTACGCTCTATGTCTCTAAATGCACCGACCTCGGGAACGGACTTACGAACTCTTGTAACCGAGATTGTCGGAGCAGACTCCCGTTTATGAGTCGAAAAGTCCATTTCCACCGTAGGTCCGTAAAATGAACGTACTGGTACTGCTCTTGTACCTGGCTTAAACATAATACCATACAATTGTCACGTGCTGTGCTGCGGCGCCCTCCCCCAGCGTCAGGGAAGCGCCGGCTGTTCGGCGGACCTGAAGAGTCTCCATTGTGCCACGTGGTCGGGTGGGTCGATACCCAATACACTGGAAGCGTGGTCGGAACAGAAAACAGGCCCGTATGCCTGGAACACCGGCTGGTACCAGTTAGAACAGTTTGGGTGGCGTTTTCTTTCTCAAAGTGCGATTAGAGATTAGAATCGCTTTGGGATCGTAATTGTCACTTACAAGTGGTTTAGAATTGTAGGATATATCCAAAGTCGTTCCATTTAAAAATTCAAATGGCATTTCATTACACTATTCTGGTTGCGGGATATTTATCCATTGGGAACGAGTATTAGAATAAGATGAGCTACAATATTTAAATGGTGTCTAGAACAAAGTGTTAGAGTACCAGTGATCCAACTGCACTTTTAGATTTATTGCTAGGGCTGACGAGGGAAATTGTCTGACTAACGTTTTGTCGAATGCACACGCAATAGAATATAGTGAATAACTGTTTAAACTGAATAATGTACGTTGATAAGTTTTGAAGTGCTGCGGCGAGGAGAATGACGATGAGTTCTTAAGATGTTCCCTGGCCTCTCCCCTCGAATCCGGAAATGTAAAAAACACTGAAGATTATATATTCGGGCACAGCGCTTCATCAGAATCGTGGAGTAAATATCAATAATATTTACTCCACTGATTAATTAATTACTGATTAATTACTGATTAATTGATTACTACACATTGATTAATTTGATATTTACTCCACGATTCTGATGAAGGGCTGTGCCCGAATATATAATCTTCAGTGTTTTTTACATTTCCGGATTCGAGGGGAGAGGCCAGGGAACATCTTAACAACTGAATAATGTACGCTGGATGCTTTTGTTTTTTCTCTCCAAAATTTGACATCTTCGTTGATCCCCATAGTAACAATGTTAAAACATGGTTCACCCGTATAAACCTGCTGCCTCCGCCAGTTAGTCATTAATGAGAAGAAGTAGTTTTGAAAGATATCTGTACAAACATAGTATGTCCCGCAATAAGCAGTGGCTCGAAATCTTAGCTGCTGCAACTGGTATCGATTCCAGGAGCTAGGATCAATTGCAGGAGACGATTTGAAAAAAAATTGTAAAACGTCAGTTCTGTACATAATTTTTGTGGCACCTTGATGGACCCAACTTTAATTTGATTGATAGTTGTTTTATTGTTTGCACATTGCAAGACGTCTCCATAGACCCCAGTGATATTCTACGCCACGTATCATCTGCAGTGAAGCAGAATGAATGAAGTATGTTAGCACATGCACAACCGTACTGTCCTGGCACTATAGTGAAGAAAAACTGATCAAAAGACCGGAGGGACAAAACATCTAAAGCAATCCCAAAAATGGTTATACAACGTCAAAGGTGATCACAGAGAGCAAAGCGCGGAGCAGTCACCGGGCGTCTCCGTCTCTCTCTCTCTCTCTCTCTCTCTCTCTCTCTCTCTCTCTCTCTCTCTCTCTCTCTCTCTCTCTCTCTCTCTCTCTCTCTCTCTCTCTCTCTCTCTCTCTCTCTCTCTCTCTCTCTCTCTCTCTCTCTCTCTCTCTCTCTCTCTCTCTCTCTCTCTCTCTCTCTCTCTCTCTCTCTCTCTCTCTCTCTCTCTCTCTCTCTCTCTCTCTCTCTCTCTCTCTCTCTCTCTCTCTCTCTCTCTCTCTCTCTCTCTCCCTCCCCCCTTCTCCTTCCCGGTTGTTGTCCTTTTTTTTTTTTTTCTTTTCTCTCCCCGCAGGCTGTCACGGATCAGTCGACCAGTCGCCCTTAAATATTGGTTGATAATAAAACAGATGCCCGTCCGAAATAACATCAGCAGTCCGCATGTGAGCCCGAAACATTAACCTGGTGATGATGTTACTGTTCATAGAAATTCATTATAGTGAAGGCACGGGATCACCTGCACTTATCTGACTATAGCGCCGAAATTATGGAAAATGCTAGTTGCAGCAACATTGCAAACAACAGCCGGCGTCCCCGGGCCTGATGATCTGAAGTCTAGAAACTCGGCTTCTGGCGGTCCTCAACAGTATTGGCGGCCTGCGGCGATGCGCCGTGGGGATTAGAGAGCCGGTGCATCCCAGGGGCTTCGTCTAGGAAACCCGCCAAAGAGCTTGTACACGGTGCGGGTTTTTATGACGCCACATGGGTGCCGCACCGCCGCATATGAGTACTGAGCAGGCCACTGCACTCTGGGGACTCAAGGGTAAAGGCTTTCTCGTGAGTTAAGGATCTAGCTCGTTGCGGATATATTCATGATACTTCCTAGAGCGGGTTCCAAAAGTGATAGATACACCAACTATTACTATGTGTCGGGCTTAGGTGCTCGCCAGTTCCGGAGTTCATAGGGCCTCGGATATGGAAGAGGAGCACGCTAGTCTTGAGATGGGGCAGAGCGCCAAATATTGCCTCTGGGTGGGCCCTAACTTGCAACACTCTGCGGAACAGTATAGAGTCACGGGGCGAGCCGAATACAATTCTGCACCCAGACCTCCAGTTAGTATTCAGTCTGATTATTACCATTCAGTCAGCATTCTTTCTAACGAGACTGATTGGTGGGCATAGAGTATAGAGCCAACCGGATTTAGAGCCCATGTAAAAGTCCTAAGATCATTTGCCGCAGAGAACATTGCCTAGGCTTAAACATTGCCGTGGCTTTGCGGCACGGTTCAGACGTAAGCGTGGGCAGGCCAGGCTTAGAATGCCACTTCGGGGTATGGTTCTGCAGGCGCTTCTGCAGAGATAGTATCCATAGTGCAATCAACACCACTGCTTTTATAGCATCGTTGGCGTCGTCGCTGTATCAGTGGAGCGTCGACGGCCGATTTTAAGGCCTCTCGCCGGGCCGGAGAGGTCAGAATGCTGGTTCGTTTGCCGGTGGAACAGCTCGTCTCGGGTGGCAAGTAGCGACTGGGTGGTGGCTGGGGCGTGGTTCAGGTCGGAGTCACTGCTACAGGGTTCCGGTGGAGAGTCACTGGACATCCATGTACACCAACTGTGCTGGTCCCAAGTTGGGAAGTTGTGGGCTTACGTAGCTTCGATTGGATTGCTAACTTGTGGCGAGGCAAACTTTAGGTAGGAATAGCGAATTTGAGCTTCCGCACAGCCCACAATGCCACGCGATGTAGTTTCAGGAACTTATGGACGTTAGAGTACCAATCTTTACGACCAGGACATTTTACACACAAACTAGGGGTCAATTTTGGTCCCCAGCCCCTCCCAATAGTCTCCAGCCCTTCGGATTTTCCTTCGTTGGGGACAGTGCCCTTCGAGTTCTGGCTACCTGCGGGTCTGTTCTCATTCCGCAAGTGGTCTTTCACCCTTTGCTGAAAGTCATTATAACCCCAAACTAGTTTTTGCAAGACAGGAACCAAAAAGTCCCATGAAAAACACGAGTGTCCTTTCGACTGATGAAGTGTGTCCCCTTGGACTCTAATAGTGTTGTTTTCCTTCTCTGGTCCACAGCAAATATTTGAGAAAAGTTGGCTGTTGACAATGTTGATCTTGACACTCTGGATAACAGTGGACATTATTTCCGCCCATTTAATGTCTTCGTGCCGTAGACGCCGATAGTGTTCTAATGGAACGTATTCAGCGTGTCCTGAATGGTTGTTAGAGACGTTCAAGCATCCCATTTTGAACTTTTGAATTACTTGAGGAAACTTCCCATGCGTTATGGTTCCACGATCCGGAAGAACAGGCCGAAGGAACTATCAAGATCGGCCCGTTAAACGTAATCAAGCCAAAAGGTCATCCTAATGCTTCTTTTTGCTGAATAGCTTGGACTGTTATTGTTTCTCGTTTAATTGTGGAAGTTTTTCAGTCAACGTGTAGTTCAATAAGTTTTGAAAGAAACCCTGCTGGAATGCTGCAAGTTTGGATTCCCCGGTGCATTTCTAGGTAGCCAGGATTTATCACGTGGGTCGATACAGAGGTTATAAGAAGCTGTTCACCCATGACGTTAGCCAGATTTCAGGTTGTTCATTCGTCAGCAATGGTTAGAAATTGTCAACCGCCCCCCCTCGACAGCAGCTACAGTCGACATGAGCAATCGCGCAGAAACGCCGCAGAACTGCAATGCTCTGACGGTATGGGCACCTGTTTGCAGTGGACACTGGGTTTGGCTCCGAAACATTAAGGTGCCCGCTCTTCTAAGACCCTGGGCCTGCGGCGGCTCTCGCTCTCTAAAACAATTCCATGACATCCGATGGATTGTCTCCCCCCCTGGTCAGAAGTCTTCAGGAATGGTCAGACCCCCTTTCGTCAGAATAATTCAGAAAACGGCAGACCCTCCTCCGGTTGCTGGCATCCTATGTGAACAGGTCGTAACACGTTCGCTCGTTCTGAACCCAATCCTCCCAACAATCAGGGTCGTGAGTGACCCCTGATTAAGCACGCAATTGCCTGCGTTTGGTTCATGGCGCAGTAGACATTTTTGCACTTCTAGTGCAGAACAACTCTGAATCAGACTTTATCGTACAAACGTAAAACTTACGCCATCTTTGTGTTGTACGACTTCATCCACGGGCCCGAGAAAACATAATGCAGAGAAAGCAGTTGCCCCAAAAAAGGAATTAGAAATGCAGAAAGGCTTAGGAAATAACACAAAAATACAGAAAGGCTTACAAAAGGTGTATCCTCAAATACTTAATTAAGAATTTAGGCGATGGTTTGTCAGCATGTCATGAACGAGTGGCGCCAATAAAGGTAAAAACCTTCATGAAGGACAGAAAGTAGATGATTTCTGCGGTGAGATGCCTATTCGGCACTGGTAGATACTTTAATGCAGCCATAAATTCTCAAGAAACGTGGTATCTCTATTTGATGGAACTCACAGTATTACCTAAATGTTCATCCAGAGTGTGCTTTAGGAAAGGCAAACGCCCACTTCGCTAAAAAAATAACATGATTTTTTATATTTCCCTGACTATCAACCGTTTTGGTCACTGATATGGCGTGCATTAGAGGAGAGGTCAGTAAAGTGCCCCCATATTTTGCGGCAGGTTACGGGGAAACAGCGGAACTGACAAGTCGGCACATGCTTGCATTGGAGGGAATGGGTGAAGATGCTGATTAATGGAAGGCTTTTGAAAATTTGTCGATGATGTTTTACATGGCATTATCAAGTCAGGCCTGTATTTTAAGATAACTACTGTTGCATTGTTGCCCTACTTGGCCTGCATTGTGGAACAAGAAGTGACATCATCTTGACATATAATTGAAATTTAATATCAATTTAGCCCCACATTAACCCTTGCCCCGGTGGCGGGTACGAGCCACCTTCGCCCTGGTGGGGGGGCTAAAAAAGACCCCCGCGATCTAAAAAAAATAAGAGAGCTAGAAGAAAGCGCAAAACGGCAATCGAGAGCTCATTAAAAATGATATCGAAAATACTACGCTCATTTTTCTCGTCAGGTCAATACCAAGGTCACCAGTGGTCAAAATTGGTCAAAATCGCTAATATGAGGCGTACTAAGAAAACTTCATATATCTCAGAAACTATGATAGCTAGATACATTTTCTCAACACCATTCAAAAGCTCTTGAGTCGCTCTTTCATTGCAGCGGCAATTGTTTTCGGGTTAGGTCAAAGCCTTGTGAGCAACAGGTCACTGAATATTGGGAATGTTCTTGGGAATGTCCATATCCGCCCATGCATAAGGGCGTTTCCTTTTTCGCTAATAACTTCGAAACCAAGCAAGATGCAGCATAGTTGACGCACCGTTGCAATCCTCTCGTCAGTACGAATCGAATGATGTATGAAATTGCTATGCCAGGTCAAATTTAAAATTTGACCTGACCCTGGTCAAGATTCTTACCCAACTTGACCTGGTATAGTCATGATGTATATCATTTGATTTACAAAGACTATACAAAGACTTCGGTGACAAAATAAAAGTTATATCTTTGCTTACTCAAAATTTATAGAGTAAAACACAAATGTTTATTTGACCTAAGGTGACCTTTTAAAGGTCACAAGTCAAAATATTTGGTATCAACTTCAGAAATGGGCTAAGATCAAGTCGTAACCGATGTTTGAAGTTGATTCCATCCATACTTACTGAGAAAAGCTCATTTCGTGATTTTCCCCATGTATTTACAATGGGGAAGTCATGCTCTGCAAATGCCCTTAGGTCACCAATATCGAAAATCCCGGAACATATGCTTTAGGTCTTGGTGGGCCCAATATGTCGTATGAGTTTCAACTTGATCGATAAACCCTCCTTTTCGTTATGCAGTCCAAGGCATTTTTCGAGGTGAGGTCACTTCACCTGACCTGGTGACCTGACCTGATATGACCTTGAGCTAGGAACAGCTAGACTAAGTTTGGCAGCGCTGCGCGCCGCCGTTTTTTTATCACTCCGGAAAAACCCGAGGGGGTCTAAAAGACCCCCACCCGGGCGAAGGCTAAGATGCATGCTGATTTTGAGAGACGTTGGTCAATGCCATACTCTGATTTTCAGGTTCATCTATCCCGCCCTGCTCAGTGATTTACCGCCAACCAATATTGTACACTGTTAATTTGATGTAATTTGAGATATGGTCAGGTTTACGTTGTTGTGGTAACGGGTACTCAATGCTAAGGTCCCTTTTTCCAACTGAAAGGCTGTTATTCAGTACAACGTAAATATACACCTTGTAGCAGAGTAGGGCAATTATCTCCAGTGGTCTTGCACCACAATTTCAGAAAGCACAGCAAGGGACATTTCCTCAACGGTTTCAGGCTGTTTATATTGCACTCAAGGATTTTATCGTATCATTGCGGGAGATTTCGGTAGATCCACAGCATGCAAACAGCAATAGCAACACTACGCGACAATGCTGTGGAAGGCTTCCAAGCGTTGAACTAGGATAAAAGTTACCATTACTTTCTCGCACAACATGATTTCATTTTTTTAGCAAATGGGTTTCCATGGGAATCGTCTCCTACTTCCCATTAACTTTGCATGATTATCATTTAACTAAGATAAGCGTTCAATTTGTGGGGATCTACGATGCTCGGTAAAAGTAATTGTCCGCTGCAGCTGGGCAGAGAGCCAGAACTGCCAGAATCGCTATTTCACGGCTAAATTTGCGCCGTGCAATATGAAGGCCCGTGTGATATGTTGCGTCCCCGCCACTTCTGACGTCACCTGACAGGCAGAGCGAACGATGTGCGGTGCAGACACTGGCGGATCCCTGGGAGGGAGCCATGCCTCCCCAAAACGGCGAAATTGTGACCGATTCTCTCCAAAAACGCCTATTCCTTGCTATTTTTCCCGAGTTACCCCCCCAAACGGCGCTCCTGCGTCCGCCAGTGGGTACAGATGAAACCGCTTAAAGATGGTGTAGCTTCAAGCTTCGAGCCGAGACACACCGCTGCCTTCGCTGAGCACTCTGCGTACTATCAATTTTACTCATTTACGCTGGTTTTTATCTAATGATCGGGCGGTCCCAATTCTAACACCTTACGCCGACATTTTATCTACAGGGAAAATGTGAAAAAGCAGCATAAACATGTTCTGTAAACATGAGCAAAAGCGTAAAGCTTGAGAAAAGTACACTGTTCCGTCAGCACCCTTTTTGAGCTGGATTCCTCGACAACTGCAGTTATACTGATTTTTTGGGCTTAGGGGCGCGGCATTCTGTGTGGTCACTAAGCGCTGCTGCAAGGATGTACCAAATGCAGTTATACATGCCGGCTAGTTCAGGCCTTTTTAAAGGTAGTGCGGCAGTGACACGTCAGGTCATTTTGTTTTCTTTGGTCTTGTTTGAGTATGCCGGTCATTGCAGCGGCGTTATACAGTTTTTGTGCCAGTCGAGAAAGAGATCACACATAAACGCTGGCTTTTTGGGTCTGTTGAAAATCTCTCAAAGAGATATCTGCTCATTCCATTATTTTTTCAACCATGTCTCGGGGGTTGTTGAGGCTACTACAGAATACATTGTCTGCTCTAAAAGTTTCAAAAGTGGCGATGTTATTTAAGGGCTCATGTGCATAAGAATAATACAAGTGGATTCATTGCACCGTGGTTTCATGTGTGTCAGCAATTTGTAATCTTCTGTCTCGAAGCTACCAGTTCTTCAGAACACATTGGTGGAGTTCAATGGCGAGGGGAATGGCGAGCTGTATTGCCTTTGTTAAAAGTCTTCGGGAATACACCCTCATCGGTAGCATTTTCCATATGTCCCCTGGGTGAGCAACTGGAACTTCTTGCTTTGGGGCGCGCGGGGCGGGTGCGGGGGGGTGGGGGTATGTGGATCGCCGGTGGCCGTTACGGTTGTCGGGGTGCGGCGGGCGGTCATAGAGGCACATTAGGCACTGCCTAGCCACTTATAGATGCCAGAGTAGGTATGTATTTTATGTGGAATATATCTAACTTAGCTCCTTGTTTAATATACAGAGGATATTCCTTCCTCGTATCACTGGGTCAAAGAGCCGATGATTTGTATCTCTGATTATCCGCGTTCGCAGCTCTTACCGTCAACAAGTGTGAGATTAGGCACTTCGCGATTTCGCTGAATCTGCCTAACCTCGTGGCAAACCTAACGTGAGCTTTTTGATTGACATCTCTAATACCTCATTCATTCGGCCGCGAGTACTGGCTTGTTAAATCAGCAAACCAGGCATGCCTTGGCAGCTAGCACGTGCGATGCCGTGTCTTAGGACCTTGATTACAGCGGATTTGTTTATTGACATTCTTGTATACGCGGATTTCTAGCCTTCTCTAGTGCAGGACAGTTGTTTGGTAATTATTAGCAAAATGTTTAATCTGTGAAACCCTTATGAAGAACGTGAGTCATTGCACAAAATCTGGTGAATGAAGTTTTGGAAGTCCTTTCACAAATTGATCGTACGGCGAGAAATTGGACGTCAAAAAATGACGTGCCGAAGCTGTCCTTGAAATGGGAAGCTCTCGTGGGTACATTGTCTTTCCTGACTTACTTACCTACGTACCTACCCTTCTCGAATTTAGCCTTGTACCTTCATATACTGTCGCATAACAGTTTCCACAATCCACCGAGATGTGTAAAAGAAAATATAAAAAAAAAAAAAAAAATATATATAATAATAATATATATATATATATTATATATTTTTTCATTATATTAAACATTACAACATAAATATTATTTTTCCTTATCGACTTGAGCTTGCCCCTTCTCCAGGCGACCTGCTGGATCCGCCCCTGTTCACTATCAGGTAAAAAGCCTGGGCGACGTCCCTACCTCTAAGCCAACGGTGCCTAGCGTGTCATAATGTTCAAGCGCCGCCACTGGATGATGGTAAACTTACTGCCGAGGGAGTATGGCGTCGCCAACTGTTCTCCCTGTTGGAAGGCAGTCTCGTTCACTAAACTACGTCATGTGCAGCGAAATCGGCCCCGGCCTGCCGCGCAGAAAGCTAGCACGCCAACCTTCACTGCAGCGCACTCCTGGGCGGACGGTGTTTGACTTTTCTACAGTCTTGCCGTACCACTTTGTTCCGCAGTCACCACGGGCGGGATGACTGGTGGATTCCCGGACTGGGATGTGCTGACGGTCTTGTCCGGCAGAGCTCCTAATTGGAGCAAACTCTTCTGCAGGACCTTCGTAATGTTGGCCAGTGCGTCCCGTTCGTAGGGCCACAGGCAGGGATCAGGTTGATGAGGACGTCGTGAGGCCCGGGTTCGAGACTGTAGCTGATATGCCTCTCCGTTATGAATGTCATGTCAGAGCCCATGACGAAATCCATGGAGCGAAGCGCATTGAGATTTCTCAAGCGGCTCTATTCTGGCCGCTCAGACGGGTCCGTCGTGGTCAGAAGCCGGTACGAACGAAGTAAGAAACGGCTTCTATCTGTTGTTGGCGTCTGTCCGTCCTGAGAATTGATGTCAGAGCTCTGGAATTTTGTAGGGTGATAGCCCTTCTGCTCCAGACACCCAAACTGAAGCCCCGAGTCGAAATCAAAAATAGTTTTTGAGAAATTTTGGCTCAAACTTTTCTGTTTTATATTTTTCTAATTTTTACTTCTTAACCTACGAACTTGAAATTTATGTCCTTTTCAATGGATAACAAGGGCCAGCTAGGGAAAAAATTGAGCTGATCCGAGAATATTTATTGCGTGAAAACGCGGCATTTCTCACGCGAGCAAAAACCTGCTAAAAGTTGATGGCCGCCTTGTGCGCTCGAAATGTCAGAAGACAGGCCTCAGTTAGCTGAAAGGCAGTTACCTAGGGGTAGCTAGAAAATTTTGTAGTGCTTAGGCATAGTTTTGAGTGCAAAACGCAAAATTTGACCTACTTTTACAGTTCTTCCGGAAGACTGAATTTTGGTTCATTTCATTTCAACGTTAATATCTCACAATCTAATTGACCGATTTTAGTTTTCATTTCAAATAATGAAAGAACATTGCTTCCGCCTGATAATATTTGGAGATGGAAATTGTGAATGTGAAATTCTTTGTTTTATAGGCATAAATAGAAATGGAGTCAAAAACTTTTTATTTGCATCTTCCTGGTTCCAAGCTCATGTCACTCACAAACTCAGAACTGACATGGCTGAAGAGGAAAGTTACTTGCGGTCATTTCGCTCACTTATACTACCCACCTATCTCTAATGGCTTTCGAGTAATTAGTCCAAAATGTATTACAAGATGCTAAATTTCTCGGACCACCTTGCTTCTCACCATGGTTTGAAGTCCTTAAAATGGATGGAAGTGGAAGAAATTTGGCATGAAGCTAGCTTACGATCTTAGCTCGACGATACAAGTAATTTCAGCCCAAAAGAATGTTTGGTTCGTCTTCTAGAAGCACCTTTATATCGTGCCTTTCGGGACAAGCACAGCACCCGGCGCCAGCGGCCCGGCATATTCGGCGGAGTTGTACTAGCCAGTGACCTCCTGACGGGTCACAGCTGTTCAGCTAGTGGGAGGATGAGTAGTGTGGCACGGTGGTCTAGTGGTTAGAGGCCCTGTCTCTTGATCAGGTGGGTCCGGTTCGAATCCGGGGTGACCACGTACTCTTTATTGGTTATTTCAAAAAAAGAATGATAAAACTGACTTGCAGGCTTATGAAGAGATACATTAAGAACGAAATATGGTTTGCTTTCGGCACATTGTCATGCGGCTCTCCTGCGCCGGTGGGGCGTTAGCCCAGGCCGCAGGCCGAGGTCATGCTGATGTCGCTACTGTTAATAAAGTTGTGTTGTTTGTTGTTGATTCATCTGGATGACCTGCTTACGACCTTGCCGTGTCCATGCAGAGTCACGGGAGGAGAGCTGTTCGAGGACATTGTGGCCCGCGAGTTCTACAGTGAAGCCGATGCCTCCCACTGTATACAACAGATCCTGGAATCTGTGAACCACTGTCATCTCAACAGCATCGTCCACAGAGATCTCAAGGTATGCCGGTGTCCAGGTGTGCTTCCACTTACTGCTGAGTAGGAGCAGAACATTTTGGAAACATCGAACTTTGGCTTAAGACGCGTAAAGAGAACGCCTCTAAAATTTCCAACGCCGTTGTCCTTGCTGAAACATTTGGTTTATTTGGAACGCATAACTTTTTCCTTTCCCAGTGGCTTACGCAGCCCAAGCGTGACTCTGTTCAGCATGTGTATGAGCGGGTGTGACGCCACGTTGCTGACCTGCCGCTGTGTCCGCGGTAGCCGGAGAACCTGCTCCTCGCCAGCAAGGCGAAGGGCGCTGCCGTCAAGCTGGCTGACTTCGGCCTCGCCATCGAGGTCCAGGGCGATCAGCAGGCGTGGTTTGGTAAGTGACCGCCGGTTTTACGTGAGCCGGTGCCGTGTTTAGCGGTCAGCAGGCGTGGTTCGGTGAGGGCCCCGGTTTTACGTGAGCCGGTGCTGTATTTAACTTTCAGAAGGCGTGGTTCGGTAGGTGATCGCCAGTTTTGTGGGAGCTGGTTTCACATTTAACGTGTGCTGGCACATTTCAGTTAATGTGTGTTTATTTCATTGTCGATGGAAATTCCTAGTTGATAGGTGGGCTGGCCGAGTAAGTCATAGAATATACCTAAAGTACAGACATCACACAGTCATACAGACAAAACAGAGTTGATACCAAGTAGCATACGCTATGCAACTGCTTCTGTATCATATTTTTGCGCATTCAAAAACATCACTGCAAAGTGGGTAATAATCATTAGGGAAGGGTGTTGGACACTTCAGAAAATAATTAATTCATCCCGCGAGGTTTTTAAAGAGAAGATTGCTTTTCACCGTGCCAACTCGAGGGCCAGCTACGCCAAACGGTGACAGATTTCCAACAAAACGTTATGGCGCGAAAAGTAAAAATGCTTTGACTAAGGATATGTTGTAGGTCCCTTATTCTGGTAGGGTTTTGTTCCTTGTGCTTAATGGATTAGCAATTATTTGATTTGGACAGTGATTAATTATGGCGGATGGCCGTTTCAGTTTGTTTTCCAATCAGTCTGACAAGTGGCGGGTTTGGTGTCTGGTGTTTGGGTTGCTTGTCTTAAAATTTCAACACGTGCTGTTGTCCCAGTCAGTTAAAATAGCTGCCATGGAACTGCGGGTTTGTATTTCACTTCTAACAGACACAAATGTTTACTCTGTTATATTGTAGTTAGTACGAGGCCGTGTCATAGATCAAATGAAAAACTCAAGCTCCTGAGTTGTGTTTAGTACCGTTTCATTGATGGCTTCAAATTTTTCGGGCGGAACATGGACTCAGTTTAATGATTTTTGACAGCCCGAGCATCGGAGCGCGAGCTGTGTATGTGCAATGCTTCCGCCAGCCGCCCTGTGGGGCCAGCAGCCTGTTGCTTGTCAATCCACTGAAGCTAACGAGATCTTAACACAGTCGGCACACTCATTCTGCGCGTTAGTGCGTTGGTCCGTCTGTGTGTTTCCCCAATAATTGCGCGCTGTCCGGGTTAGCTCGCTCGATTCCCGCCATTGTCGTCGGCATGTGGGCTATTGCCGGTGAAAATACGGCGTGTTTGCTGGTGCCTGACTATGTGTTTGGCCACCTAAACGGCCGTTCCGAGGCTGTTGCTATATGTTGCCATGACACCCGTTGCAGAGGTACGGATGCTGTTTTGTCACGTGAGCGCTAAAGTCATACAAGACTGAGTGTGACGTCGATATGGTCTGGGTACAAGTCACGCGGACTCATTAGGTATAATAGCCCTGCCAATTTGGGAACGCCAGGCCTGAATTTGCTGCGCGTGTTTGGCACCTACACTATTGGTATTGCAGGACCTTTTGAACGGAGAGTCGTTGAAAGGTTCGGGACATGTGGTAGCGATGTCTAGAAATCTGTAGAGAGCTGTTATATATATATATATATATATATATATATATATATATATATATATATATATATATATATATATATATATATATATATATATATATATACCAGAAAATCTGCAGAATCTCCGTTTTCTAGGACGGAGGAACGGTTTCGTCTCAGTAAACGTTTTAAAAACTTCTGGGCGGTTGCTCTCCAGTCGGTGGTGTTAACGAGGCAAAATTTGATATGTAGCCTCCTGAAGAGACTGATAAACACTACACCCACTATTAGCCCCCCACATTGGCGTCGGAATGACCCTTCTTCGTTTCCCAAGCTCCCTCCCCCAGGTGGTTGTTATGTACCCGAGGCTCCTCCTTACCCCCTTAGCGTATACAAGATCTCGCACTATGCTAACTGCAAGACAAGCATCACTGGTTGTTCTAGCAATTTGATATTAGTTGGCTTCGACGAGTATCCTCTCTAGACCTATCGATTTGTCATCACCAGCACTCCTGTGCCGCTGCCCGACACGGTTCAGTGTGGCGTACAGTGTGACGCTGTCCTGTTCCGCAGGGTTCTGTGCGTGACGCTGTCTGTCACACAAGGTTCTGTGTGTGACGCTGTCCTGTCCCGCAGGGTTGTGTGTGACGCTGTCCTGTCACGCAGTGTTCTGTGTGCGACGCTGTCCTGTCCCTCAGGATTCTATATGTGACGCCATATAGAATCCTGTGTTCCTGTGTTCGACGCTGTCCTGTCCCCCCATGGCTCTGTGTATGACGCTGTCCTGTCCAGCAGGGTTCTTTGTGTGACGCTGTCCTGTCCCGCAGGGTTCTGTGTGTGACGCTGTCCTGTTCCGCAGGGTTCCATGTGTGACGCTGTCCTGTCCCGCAGGGTTCTGTGTCTGATGCTGTCCGGTTCCGCAGGGTTCGCCGGCACGCCGGGCTACTTGTCGCCGGAGGTGCTGAAGAAAGAGCCTTACGGCAAACCGGTGGACATCTGGGCATGCGGTCAGTACCAATCGTTAGTTTTCCGAAGTTTGTTAATAGGGGTCATGTGGTTAGACTAAAGAGTAACTCAACATTACCATCAAAGTTTAAAAAAGTAAGAAGAGAAGAAGGTGTTTTTCGAAATTTAAACTTTAAAATTTAGTTATCACCCTTTACTTTTTTAAACTATGACGGAAAGGTTCATTTACTCGTTTAGTGCCGATGGTGTCGGACAGTTCCCGACACTGAAAGCTGTCATCTGCTAATTGAGCCAGGTGTCTGGCCTTGGCTTTTTAGGGGGTGGGTGGGGGGGGGGCTCGGACGCCTCCTGACAGCGACCGGGCGGGTGGGAAGTGAAGCCGGAACGTCTGGCTGTCGGACAGAGCGCCGTCGAGGCACCTCACTTACATTCGGCGACGTTTCATTTAGCGCACGTTGAGAGGCGGGGGGGGAAGCTACGGTTATCAATCGAGTGCCAATATTTGTGGGCGGGGGAGTCGTCTCCTGTTTGGTCAGCTGTCTGGGACGCCCCTCTTTCCCCGCTTTTTATGGTCATATGTATGGCACAAACCGATTATTTTGGTCCGGGCGAGGGGACACATCTCGCCTTGGGCGCTATAAGTCGGATGAAAGTGTGCTGACAGAGGAGAGCGAGAGAGAGAGAGAGAGAGAGAGAGAGAGAGAGAGAGAGAGAGAGAGAGACTGCTATTGGCGCTTGCAAAACTGCCGAAGACACGGCTCTTGTAATAAAATGGGTATCGGTGACTGATGGGAGGGGGCGAAAATTATTCCCCGTGCCCCTCCCCATTCCCCCGCTCGATCTGGCTTGATGTGCATGCCAAAAGTTTAGCCCTAAATTTGGCAAGTACGAAAACGGGCTCGGTTGGGGCCAGAGTGAGGCGATTGATTGGGCACGTTCTTGTAGCCGATTTGACTAGTTTATGAACATCAAAGTTGCATTGCTATGGCTGTGCGGTGTGGGTCTTCATTAGGCCCAGATAACGTGGCCAAAGATAGTCTCGAGCTGAATCGATAAGAATACTGCTGCCTCAGACAGAAATATCACAGCCGTTGAATCCGTTGAGCTTCTGCGCCGTGGTCCGATGGATGTCGTCAGAACTGTTCTATGTTGTGTGTTAGTGTAGAACGTGGGCGTTCTATGTTACAAGCTCTTCTTCCAGTTGTTAACAAATTGGGCAAATTGGTTATCAGATTGGATTTGGAGCAAAATTCCAGAGGTCGAAAAATATGCCAAGTCACCAAAATGTCGGTGACAAAAAGGAAAGATTGTAGCTGACCAACATGACGGGTTGACACGTTCACAGTCGTCTGTCTGTCCGTTCTTTAAGATTTAGGACTTAAGGCACGTGGAAAATGATAATATATTGGTGCCAAAACTCAATATTCTGGCTAACAAATTGACTTTTTTTAGAAAAATTCCAGAGTTCGAAAAATATGCCATCTCACTAATAATGTTGGTGACAAAAATGAATGAAGTCGGTCACAAATTAGGAAAGATGAAGATTTGACGATGAGTCTGTGTATGCGTTCTTTCAGATTTAGAATGACTTAAAGGGCGTGGAAAATTGATAATATATTGGTGCCAAAACTCAATATTCTGGCTCATACATTGGTTTTAAATTCCGTTGGTGACACTTGGGCACTTTTTCCGACATCTGCAAAATTCTACCGAAAGACGGCTTGTCAGGTATTGCTTTTCGCTGATGTTTCCGGCGACAGATGTATAAAAACAGCGGCAGGCATCCGTTATGAGCACGTGTTTTCGTTCACCAGTGTCAGGAGTCGTTTGTCGTTAGTGACGGTAATACCATCGTTTCACGGCAAAATGTCGACTGTATTGACACGACGCGAAGTGCTCTCGCTGTATTCCTACGCCAAAACCGTCCGCTGTTTATTTTGTGATGCGAATTTGGGTTCCCTTTAGCCACCGCAGAGTTGGCTTATTTTAGACAGGGGATTTGTCGAATAGATTTATTTGTTTAGTTGTTCCTGTTTAGGACCTTGTTTGGCCATTAGGCCAATTGTCGGTCCCGAACAGGCTTTGCTAGAAGGTGTTCTGCAGCTCTATTAAATTCGTGCTCCGCTTGCTCCCGTTGTTGAAACCGTGCGGTGTATTGGGGAGGTATGGGGAAAATGGTTCAAGTGAATAGTTAGTTTAGGTTTTAGGGCGCTTCAGCTGCTAGGGCCATATGGCGGCCCTGGTACATATGCCCCCCCATAGCGATTAGTCTTTAATTTTTCACGTGGTTAAGTGATCATCAAAATTGTGAAATGTTAGCTTTGGTCTTTTGCTTTTGTTACAATGGAAAAGGGAAATGTGACTGAAAATGCTTACCATGTTCGCACAGTAAAATATGTCAAAGCCTTTGTACGGTTCCTGTCTTTGTTGAAGTTTCCACGATTGTATATTACTGTGCTAAATACTGCGGCCTTACCAAACATGTTTGCCAAATGGCCTACCTACCGACTGCTGGAGGTGGTCATCCCTGTCAGGTGATGCCCATGCAGTGTATGTTATATTTCTGGTCTTAGCTTTGAAAATGATAGCTTGGGTCCATGGATAGATGGTACTCGAAACGGCAAGCATACGTTTTTAATGTCCTGTCTGAGCAATGTCTTTCTTGAAATGTGAGGTGCAAAAGCACTACTGTGAAGGCCTAAGACTAAGACTGTCGTAATTATATAACCTTAGACACTTCATAGGCGGATCCAGGATCTCCGATGAGGGGCACGTGATCTGGGGGGGGCGCTACCCGGACCGGGGGGCGCCACTCTTGGGCGGAAAATCTACTAGGGAAGCGCCAAATCCTATCGAGGGGCGGGGGGATGTGGAGCGACTTTTTAGGGGGCGCCGCGACCATCTCAGAAGGCGCTGAGGGCCGATCATGGCGAAATGCCTCCCTGTCCCCCTCCCCCTGGATCCTCCTACGAGATGCTTCATGCTAAATACCATGAAGAGCATACTGACAGCAGAAGTCGCAATTCCATGGACTACCACTGATTTTCGAGCCTGGCATCTCCCTTGTGACGCACTGGCAGTTTCACGGTCGAACCGGACGGTTCGGAGCGTCGGCACTGTCATATTTCTGGCGCAAGTGTTCACTGTCAGAGTTCGTAGGGCTCTCTGTCAGATCTGGCTGCGATTATGACAGTATCGGTCTTGTTGAGTGGCATTTGCTGAATGCTGGGATATGCTGGAAATGGAGACGACTATTAGGATAATGCCTCGGTGCCGACACATTACTGAAGAGTCGGAGGCGGTGTTGGTTTAAAGGGACATATGAATCTGTTCAAGGCAAGACATTGCAATTTAAGATAAAACTCAATCACGTGATAACACGCACTGAAAGCAATCGTTATATAGTGTCGAAACAACACAACTGTTCTGCTCATCTCGTTGTCATAAAGGGGCAATGATCCTGGGGTCAACGACCTCTGGCCCAGGACCGTCACCCGCCCCGCCTGGCCAGTAGATAGGCAGCGGCGGGCAGCCACACAGTGGTGCTTCCCCCACCCGCGGTGTAAGCCGATCTGCTGCTAACGCGCGGCTTTGCCGGCTCGGTCAGACACGTGTAACGCTGGGGGCGGCCTCCCATTGCATGTCATTTGCATGGAAGGCGTGGAAAACGGCCGCAGTGGGCGCTGATGTCGAGACAGGGGTGGGGTCAACCACAGTACACGTGTGCTGGTGCTCTGTAAATATTCACAAAGGCATCTCTGATGCATATTCGATATCATCAGTGTATTGTCTGCTGGAAGTCCCTGTTTATGCTGCAGATCTCATTTGAATTGGGCGGGTGATGTTGCTGGAGGCGCGCATTGTAATTGAAAGTCATTATATTTGCAAATTGTTCAGGTGTGGAAGAAAGTGTTGGAAATGCAGGCAAATGACGGGCTAAACAAATATTGAAAAGGACTTTATGTGTATTGTTACTGTTCATGGCTTTGGTTATTAATAAGATAAGTAAAACATGTATTAATGCACAAAGGCTACTGTACTGTCTTCGTGTTTTCGCTTAGTTAGGTTCATGTCATAGTGCTATCTTCATATCCCTTGAAAACGGGGGCGGGATGCTCCCGAAACCGGTCGGGTTTTATACTCAGGCTAGGCTTTGTGCAGTAATAAATGTTTTACTTATCGAATTTATTTGTGTTTAAGTTTAAAACGTGACTGGGAGATGGATGTGGGTGTGAATTTATGACATGACGTCTATTACATATATTGTCTGCCCAGCGCCATGGGAAATTCACAAAGTCCTTTATTTGCATTTGCACGATATTTTGTCTAGAGGTTTTGTGGTCCTTGAAAGCACGCCTAAGCGGGGAACCACACAGCTGCATGCGGCTACCAAAATAACCTAAATTTCCGACTAATAATGCCACCGTCATTAGTGATAGAAACCATATCAAATTAGGTATTTATGGAATCGCCGTGAACCGCAAAATAAGCGCGAACTGGTACCTGAAGCTCAAGAGCAAGTGAGCGCGTGACGACACCGGGCCGTGTCCCGTCCGGCGGCCCGGCTCGCTTGATGCCCACCTCGTTTGGCTGGGCTCCAGTTTAGACTGTCGCCCGGCTCCGGAGTTGGCAGCACGCGCGCCTAAAATATGGCGCGCGCGCCCAACCACTCAGCCGAGCTGCTTCAGCCGCTCCGAGGGAGGGAGTGAGGGAGAGGGGGAAGGGCTTAGGTGGACCCAGGATTGGTAGTTAGTGATGGACACTTTGGTCAGGAGCGCCATATGGGCCAAATAATGGTCATTTTCAGGGCGCGGCCAATTATAGGGGCGATAAATCGCAATACAGGGGCGCTGATCGATGCATTCTTGGGGCGGAGGAGTGGGAAGCGACTCTTCAGGTGTTGAAGAGGGCGGTTTTAGGGATGCCAAACACTTGGGGGGGCACCTGGTTTCCTTTGCTCCCCTGGACACACCTTTGGAGAGAGTAGTCCGCAAAATGAAAGTATAAGTCATCCCTTTGAAAAAAACAAAATGATGGAACGTCGGGCTGAGACACATTTGCATTTCTGGTTATTTCGGTTTTGTCGTTGTTGGATGTTTTTTCAAAGCATGCTGACGGCCACGGGAAGGAAGGTATTCTTATCGAAATTTGATCTATATATATATATATATATATATATATATATATATATATATATATATATATATATATATATATAATTACGGTCACGCAAAACCGATCGTGACCACCTAGACTGCGTGGGGTGCAGTTTAGAGCCTATTGCAGACGTCGGAGCTATTTTTGTGTTTACAGTAATACGTCTTGCTGCAATGCAGCTCTTTGTTGAAGCCAAACCGACCAATAAAGTTAATGGGCACTATATAACCTGAGGAGGTTCGTGCGCCCGAAAGCCCAAATAACTAACTAACCAACAAATGCACAGTCGCTGACTTCGAAGTGATCGAAGGCCGGCTTTTTATGCTCGCAACGTTGCAACCTGGGCTATTGGCTTTAGTTATGGATGCATGGCCTATACTAAAGAAGTTATAAACCTTCTCAAAAGTAGTATGTCGAGTGAAAGAAAGGGAAGGAAAACTTTAGAATGGGGATGAGGAAGCATGCCCCCAGACAGTGGTGGATAAAGGGAGGTTCTAGAGGGCTTAATCCCCCCCCTGTGTCCGAGTGCCTATAGTAAATACATTGTCGGAGGCTGCTACGAGGCAATGACAGGGGAAGCTCGAGCCTTCTGGCCCCCTCCACCTCCGCAAGTGAAGCCGTGGATCCGCCACTGCCCCCAGACCATTTTTGCAATGGTTTCTCGCGGGCTATCCAGTAAGCATACATACATACATAATAATGTGTATTTCATCTTGTGCAAAACAAACAAGCCATGGAACATCCTCGATTGGCGCAAAAGCACAATGTGCTTAAATCGAAGGCGCCTGAGTTTGAGGACAGTTTTCGAATCATGAAGCGCCGCCAGGACCGTCAGCTCCGACTTTAGGTTCGATGCCGCCAACCCGTGGGACGCCGGCGCATCAGAGTGAAATCAGTAAACTAGTGCTTGTAGTTTTAACGGCGGAGTCAAGATGGAATCGCTGTGAAGCAGTGATAAACCTAAATGTTTCTTGAGTTACTCATAGCCCTGCGTTTTGGATAACCCTTCCCCTTTCAAAAGTATGTCTAATTTGTTTGCATTGTTTAACAATGAAAAATTAGAGTTGATTATTGCGATATTCTGTTAACTAGGTTTGTTCTTGCATTTAAAAACAATGGACAGTGTAGAATGTAATGTTTAACGTCTTCGCAAAAATAACCACATTCGCATGACGGCGTCGTACTTTTTAACCGTCTCAAAAAAGCAAACTGTCAGCTCTCCACCTAGCATTGTGTGAACAGGGCCAAAAGATGGAGAAGAATTGGACCTAGCCAATTCTTCAGTTCAGTGAAGGAAAAGGATTTGAAGATATGTAAACTGTTTTTTTTAACTGCTCAACGAGCTGCATTAGCTGATGTGGGCACTGCTCACACGGGGAGTCAAAGGAGAAATGTGTAAGAGCATTACCCAAGCTGATGTTTTCTCTTCGCAACGCAGAAGACGAATGAGAAAAATATTGTGCTTGATTCGGTGGGAACACTCCCGGTTAATTATTTTATGTTTATAGGTTCTTGGGCACGCTGCTGTACTCATTTCATTTTGTTCTGTTTTTTCTCATTCTTTTCCTTGAGAGCTTTCTCCCGAAAGGGTTGATAGCTTTGTCACAACTTCACATATCAATGTCATCACCAATCATTGGCGGCAGTTATGGTTGCAATGTCGATTACTGAAAACACTGACCTTCCTTAACATAGGTCAAACCCTGTGCTGACCTGCCTGTGCGCGCTGCAATAGAGCGGCCTGGGCTAATTTTGCGACCCCGAGAAATTGTGGTCCAGTGTGGACAAAAATACCTTCTCATGATCACAAGAGCAGTTCAGTTGCGAATCTAGCAATGACCAAGACGAAGTAAGGCAAAATTTTGGTACGCCTCTGTGTATTGAACATGGTTTGAGCATGGATCCATCAGTCACTGAGTGCTGGTCAGATTTTCGGCTCCGTCTCTCAGCTTTAGAATTCTGCCCCGCTCTCTGCTTTGCGGTCGACAGATTCCGGAAGACTGTCGGAAGGAATGATCTTGACATGGCTTTCGGCGCTAGAATATCTGCTCTCTTGTTCGACCTTTCATTGGTTTATCTACGTCGCATCTTGCTGCGTTGCGGTACAGATGGCCCGGTCAGCATTCTGATGGAACCGAGGAAGCTGCGTAAGCACTTATAATGCAGTTGCCGAACCGCTTCGACTCCGATGTCAAAGAGAACGGCACGTGTGTTCTGAATATAGAGCACCCTCTTCGCCCCCAAAGTCCTTAAATATAGCAATTGGAGACTGCTTTGGAGTCTCAGCAGTATTCTGTCGGTGTGCTGCCCATCTGATCTCTAACAGCGGCATCGATATTATTTGTGGGCTACGCGGAAACCTCCGTCCAAGGCGGGTGTGACCGAACGTTTGTGTTTTTGACTGTGCCAAACATTTGGGCCATTTATTTAGCTACATCTGCTCACATTCTGGTTGGACCTGGTATGTATTTCAGTTGCACCTTTTACCCAGTCCAGCTCATCTGTCCTATCATTATGTTGCAGCCATGTCAAGTTACATGACAAACCAGCGAAGCTACTAAGACAAATCCTTGAATCTTGTAACGTCTGTCAGAGGGATAATTCTGTCAGAGATGTGCAGGGGCGTCGCCACGGAATTTTTACTGGGGGGGGATGGATCCCGGACTGGCGATGACGGGGCAGGCAAATTCTGAGAACCCTCGCTGCATATGAAACATTGATGGCGATGCGCGTCGCCAACATATGTGTTTAGATTCGTGTAAGTAATCGGGAGAGAAAGCAAAAAAGTCGAGGTTCAAATTGTTTTGGAGGAACGTCTCCTTGATCTGCGAGTAGAGGGGCCGTTCCCCCGTCCCCACGTTTTGCCTCCCGTGGAAATGTGTTGTTCAGCCCTCAGTCAGGCCCGACCTGTACCACCGCTGGCTCCATACACAGACTCAGCATCTGCTGTTCAATCGATGCGGTTTTCTGTCAAAGCAATGCTGAAGCTGGGACATCATTTTGCTCTCAAATCACCAGCTAGCGAGTTTGTCCCGATTAGAATCCGCGAGGATGTCCCAGTCGTGTGGGATATGAAATTTCGGCGCCCATGCCATGCTCTGGTATTGTGTACAGAGCAATTTGTGTTCATTTAGTCGTCCTTAGCTACAAGGGGTAGACACTTCTCCTTATTCAGCCATCTTTAGTTGTCTTTGTTCACTCAGTGAGCTTCAGTTGCCGCTGTTCATTCAGTGGGCTGTAGTTGTCTCTGTTTAATCAGTGGGCTTTAGTTGTCCGTTCATTCAGTGCTTCAGTTGTCCTGTTATTCAGTGGCTTTATTTGTCTCTTTTCACTGAGTGGGCTTTAGTAGTCTCGTGCTCATTCAGTGAGCTTCAGTTGCCGCTGTTCACTCAGCGATCTTTAGTTGCCTCTGTTCACTCTGTGAGCTTCAGTTGCCGCTGTTCAGTCACTGGGTTTTAGTTGTCTCTGTTTAATCAGTGGGTTTTAGTTGTCTCTGTTTAATCAGTGGGCTTTAGTTGTCTCTGTTTAATCAGTGGGCTTTAGTTGTCTGTTTATTCAGTGGGCTTTAGTTGTCTCTGTTTAATCAGTGGGCTTTGTTTGCCGCTATTCATTCAGTGGGCTTCAGTTGCCTCTGTTCATTCAGTGATCTTTAGTTGTAGTTGCCTCTGTTCACTGAGTGGGCTTTAGTAGTCTCGTTCATTCAGTGGGCTTAAGTTGCCTCTGTTCACTCAGTGAGCTTCAGTTGCCGCTGTTCAGTCACTGGGTTTTAGTTGTCTCTGTTTAATCAGTGGGCTTTAGTTTGTCTCTGTTTAATCAGTGGGCTTTACTTGCCTATGTTCATTCAGTCGATTTTAATTGCGAATGATGATGACCGCACTCTCTGAAAATTGATATTAGTGAATACATATCTATACCGCGCTGTCGGCTCCCCTGAAATGATAATCATACATTTTCAAACCCGTCACTACTTGGTCATTACTGTGCGTTGAGACTTTTCCGGTGTGTCGAGCCGCCCCAGGGCCTCCCTCTGTTTATAGCACCCTCATCATTTGTTCTTTTCTCAGGTCCGGTATCGCTATGCTATATTTACCCGCGTCAAACTACTTGCATAAGCGCGATGCATCGGCTTCGAACAAATACCGCCCGATAAGAGATCGTGAGAAAAACCAGTGTGTGCAGAATATTGAGTGCAGGGTTTATAAGAGGATGCTTCCCTATCGAAGCGAAACCGTTGGAAAAGGACACCTGAGCTCAGACTCTACTATGTATCCTGAACCAGATAGCTTTAGACTGTGTTCCATTTTCCCCGCTTGGCACTGTGGTCTGTGTTCATTCGGTGTAGCATACGCCGTGTGACGTCATTCTCCTGGGACAACTTGTCGCATTACGTCACCACATTGACCCGAATGTGCGTGCCCGCGGGGTACACTGCTGCTGCGTGGTCTAGTCTCAGGGGCGGTGACTCTACGAACTGCGTGGGCGGCACAGCCGTAATCATTTCAGATGACAATATAGTTTTTAAGATACTTGATTCGCCACTGGCAGGAGGTAAAGTGTAATGATTACCCCCTCTTTCGCCGTCATTGGTCCGCCCTTGCCCACCCCGTCGTCGCCGTAGCCGTGTGTCGTTTTGTGGCTTTATCGACCGACGTCGGCGTCGCTGTCGCATATGCTGTTCCTGCACGCTGTCGCGCGCGGCTCCTGAGCCAGAGGCGTAGACAGGGCACTGTCGCGCACGTGCTGTGCCTGCACGCTGTCGCACGCGGCTTCTAGACCAGAGGCGCAGATTGGCAGCTGTCGCACGTGCTGTGCCTCACGCTGTCGCACGAGCCACGCTCGCACGTGCTGTGCCTGCACGCTGTCACGCGCGGCTCCTGAGCCAGAGGCACAGACTGGTGACCGTCGCGCGTGCTGTGCCTGCACGCTGTCGCGCGCGGCTCCTGAGCCAGAGGCACAGACTGGTCACTGTCGCGCGTGCTGTGCCTGCACGCTGTCGCACGCGGCTTCTAGACCAGAGGCGCAGACTGCGTGCCCAACCTATGGCTGTCAGACTGCGGACCAGGACGACTGCGATGTACGGTAAACATTGGCGGGGACAGGAGGCATGCGAAGCGCTGGTTTGATCTGGTGTCAAAAGACGGGAGGAGTGGGCTATAAGGCTTGGACAGAATGGTTTTAAGCCTCGTTTCCGGGTACGACTGGGGTTTTCTGTCATTTGATGAAATTTTTGTCATTTTTCACCGCAAAGCGGTGGCTGAAGTCGTATCAACCCGTGTGCTTTATGTTTTTAGCGCGACCTCTTTCAGCGTGGTGTAAAGAAATGTAATATATGTATAATGGGGTTTGAATTGGAACGGAAGCCTGGGGTGCACTTAGTGTGTGTTTTGCCGCTCTCAGAACACATCGTTGGCGTAGAAGTAAGTGTTTTTTTGTAGTTAAAATCAGCTGGACTTCTGACCTGCTTTGCGTCATAACACACGGGGCCGTGGGGAGGGGTTAGTATCTGGCCTGTACACGTTTATTTGCCAATAGCCCTTGAGCTTTTGCAATAGAAATAATGCTACTGGGGTTGGTGGATATTCATTAATGGCTGATTATTTCAGTGGTTAACGCTATACTGTGTTTTGTCTCAGTGATGTATGCCGGGAGGAGACGAGTATGTCCCATAAGTGCGGCTCATTCCTGTTCGTGCGTAGAGATGTACCTCCGTTCTACGACATGACTTACGGCTCTTCTAGGGCACATTTTATGGGCGTGTGCAAAACACTTAAAGTATTTCCGTGAGGTTCACAGTCGTCTCACTTTGGTTATGATTTCGAGAAGATGAATAGGAGGCGTAGTCTTCATTTTTCTTGTGGGTGCGGCTTTGATTATGTCGCCAAGGCAAGGAAGAACACCCGATAACAAGGTGTGCATGAAGTATGCAAACCAATCATTACCTAAGTCCAGTTGACAGTCTCGTGCGTGCAACTTGTGGCACCCTTGTCCCAGGCTGTCCACAGAACGGTCCAACTCGTGAATAGATGGTTCAGTATTAGCAGCAGCAACGTGTATATATGTACTTGAAGGACTCGCTCGCCGCTGATTGGGCTGCGTCAGGCCCAGTGGTGTAGCTAGCGAAGACGCACCCGTGCGCGCCCCACTCCCTTAGGCCAGCCGTCTTCATGTGTAGGGAAGACAGTTCCTTTACTGTTAAATTAGATTGCCACACTGTGGCCCCCCATTGACTATTTTCTGACTACGCCTCTGTGCAGGTAAGGTTTGCACTGTCATCTGCCTTGATTTGAAGCTGAGGTAGTCTTCCGGGCGTTGACTAACGCCAATGCTGAAGTCACTGTCACCCCTGCAGCCGCGCACCAACCGTTCTTGTATGACAGTAAAGTTCAAAGGAGAGTTTTCCACGTGCCTGGGTCCTGTATTGACTTACCTGGAGGTGGTGTTATGTAAGCTGTTGTGTGCCTTTTCAGGACGAACATTATTGAAACCTACAAAGCTTTGAAGTTCGTAAAGTTGTTACTTATTTTCATCCTGCGTTTGAAGATCTACTCGCTTCTTTCATCCTCCTCTCCCTACGGGCTTGGGGTGGTGTTCTGAAGGCGTAAATATTGGTTTTAAGTTAGTACTAGTTCTCTGAACTGCGTTGTATTCCTGCCTTCTTATTTTTATTTAAATTTTCCCAAGTTGCTGCAAGTTTGACTCCTAGAATCGAAACCTCAGTAAAGTAATCAAGGAACTTCTCACGGAGATGCTGGCACCGTCATCCGAACGGGAAACTCCCGCAATGATGGGTTAATTTAGAAGTCAAATCTTAACGTTCCACAAAGCACAGGGACGATTTTGCAGCACGTATTCGTATATATAAAAAAAAAAAAAATAGGCGTATTCGTACACGTATTCGTATAATACCAACCTCGCCATATAGCCTAGATACTGAAAGCGCCCCATAAACCCCAATACACACAACCTCGCAATCACATTCAAGTAGTCGACAGCTTCCAAGGGACGTTCTGTGGCGTTCTAGCCTGATTTGGGTGTACCCTGACTGACCGGTCAACATGATGCTTCCGATGCTTTTACCTGACCACGTATTTTGCGACGATCGCTGGTGGAATGATGTCGCTCGCTGTTTTAGCGCTGGCGGCGTCGGACCGCGCCCCGGCTGGGATCGCTGTACAGGCTGTTTACCGCTGTGAAGAAGACGGTGCGGAAATGGATGACCATGTTTTCATCATAGAGCAAGCTCTTGGCGCAGTTAGTGTGACGTTTTCTAGTTATACCTGTCCGGGGTGAGATATTTATTTTTGACCGGGCGGTGCGGGGTCAAGGCAACGAGGGTCGAAAATAAATAAGATATACAGCCAGTTACGGCGATAGTGGTCACTCTGCCGCATCTTCACATGATGACACGGAGCTTGCTTGGCTTTTAGTTTAAACCGCTGTAATTTACTGATGAACGTGTAGTATTTGTAGGGTGGCGAAAATTCATCAATTTTTTCTGTGAGATCATGAGAATCACAGCAGGCTCCAGGCCTTAAAATTCCCTGATTATTCTATTGCATGTAAAACTAAATTACAGAAATTCTTCCAGCTACCAAGTTGTGTAAGGAGATCAATGTAAATACCGGCTGGCCATCGAAAATGGATTGACAAACCTTGGCGGGCACTAGAAAAAGAGCAGGGGCGGATGCAGGGGCGGATCCGGGGGTGGGGCAATCTGACCATGCCCCCAAAGCGAAATAGAGGGGACCAAGCCCTCTTTGCCCCCCCGTTACAAAGCAAACGCGTTGCATAATTGTCCAATTTGGGAGAACGTGCCCGTCAGGACAAAACAATTTGAAGCGTTTTTGTCCATTCAGAAGTAACATCTAAGGTGAAATAAATTTCTCCGGAAGGGGAATAAAAACTGAAGGCCTTTTTCGCTTTTCGAACACGATTTGTTTTCAAAGTAATATGGTACACACATGCTTTGTCTTAGCACATATGAGATACTTCAGGAATGCTCCCGTTTGAGGAGAGTGTTGGGGTGTACCTAATACGGAAAAAAATGTTCTTCACCTTGGCGACCTCTACCTGGTGCCGCTCGACGTTTTGCTGTTTTTTTTCTCACTGGCATGGGTCTGCTGCCCCCCTCCTTCAACCGAGCGGCTGGGTCCGTCCACAGCTGAGTGGAAAAGCTTGTCCCGAGTCTTCACTTGTATAAGCCCAGAGTGAGGTATCACTTCAGCATCCGTGTGCTGTATTTTGTAGGCCTGGGTGATGGTTTAAGCATGTGTGCTAGGCGCCTTTGTGCGGTTGTTACGACAACTTGCTGGATTTATAGTTAAGGCGGTGGACACAATCGGGATCAATGTTACATGCTTGCTGTAGAAGGTAAACTCTGAAACCTCAGCGTTTAATTGGGAATTGGGCGAGTCAGCGGGCCAGGAGTCGGCTGGTTCGGCTGTTTAGGAATCTGCGGTGTGGAGACCACCGAATTCACTAAATGCCTGTTCGAGGACCCTCTGAGCATAGCGGCCAAACTTTGCATGTAGCTAGTTATGAGCTGCTATACTAGACGCTTCAGTGGAGGCTGTATGTGAATGCTTCATGTTATTGATGGTGTTGTCCCTGATTTGGTCCAAAATGGACTGAAACGTGGTATATTGATGATTATCAGATGAGGGGCCGGTCACAGAGATATCCACGCCCTTAAAGAGGTGCTTATCTTTAGCATGAATCTGAATTGAAGGAATTTATCGAAAAATGGCTCGTACCACCTGTATGTTCTTCTTTTCTGATTCCATTTTCATAGTACCGGAAATTTGCCAGCTTTGCCTCGACCTCGTTTTTCGAGTTCGTGCTTTCGGAGTAGTCTTTACTGGACGAGAGGCATTAAGCCATGCTTGGCTCTGACTGATCAGAACGGACACGTGTCGGGGAAGGGGGACAGGTCCTTTAACTGGCACCGTGTTCTCCAGCAGCTCTGTTTGTTTCACCCTTCTTTCGTGGAAACCTATAACATACGCGCTAACGCGTGAGGCGGTGGGTTAATCCACAGTCGGAAAAAACGAGCTGTGTCTGAGAGCTGGGGTCACTTGGACCCGTATCAAACTCGATTTGGAAAAGTAGGTGGCCTCAGCTTCGTTGCCGTGGTATGCTCACGAGCTCTTGATTCGTAACTCCTGTTTGTGCACATAACGCGAAACAGCAGCGTTGAATATTAGTAATGAGTAACAATAATATAAATGTCAACTTCGTGATCTGATATCTGGATTCCTACCGATGACCATAAAACCATTATTAATTTCTTAGTTTTTTATAGATTATTGGGGTTAAACATATTATATCAAGCGCCGTAGTTCCATCCGACTCCATCGCTTACCATTTATCTCAGATACCTCCGTTTTGTTTTTCTTCGGCCCACCTGCGTATCCGCAGTTTTTCTGCCAACCTGCTGTCTTAGCTCGTTTGGGGGCGGGGAGGGGAGGGGGCGCCGGCCCACTCCCGGAAATAGCGTGTCAGCTGATCTGTGACGTCACCCGATCAGCTGACGCGTCGTCGCGACGGATGGGGGCTGTCGTCGCCGGCGGCAGCGGCGCCGCCCCGACCTTCGCCCTGTTTACTTTTAAGTGCTTATGTGGAACGCGCCGTGCCAGCGTCTGGCTCTCCTTGAAATGGACACTCCGGAACGCGCGACTTGTTGGTGGGGCTTCTCGCAAAACTGTGGTAGGGATGCACTACCAATAAACACAAGGCACATGTCGGTGTGCCTACTTGGTTTTCTAGTTGTTTTTAGCTTATCGTTTTATTTGTTTACTGAGGTGTTCATTTATAACCACTCACTGGCACAGCCTAAGTTTAGCAGGAATTAACGCTTGTTTTCATCTCACTGGTCTTTTTCGAAAAAGTGCGAGAATATCCCGCTGGAAGGCCCTGTGCTATGTATTCGTTTGCCTAAAAATGCCGTGTCAGCTGTTGGATTAGGTACTGTGTTGGCACGGAATTAGAACGTTCATCAGCTTGAAAGGCTATCAGAGATGGGCGAAAAAGGAAAGACTGGCTGGGAACTGTACAACGCTTGTTTTTTGCTACATTGTGTTTCGTTTTAGCATGGGTTTTCTTTTGTACCAGAAATCCAGGTTTGAAAATCAACGACAACAGAGGTGGATATTAACGCAGACTTTTCAATCACTTCGATTATTTCCAGTCAACACTATAGTTATAATGTTGACATTGATTTTGTGTGGATCACCCCCCCGCCCCCTCCGTGGTGCCGCCTGTGACTGAGGCCGCTGCTGGTGTGCTAGATCCGGATGGAACGTTGGCTTAACATGCAGCACGTTAGTGGTTATATATGTCCCGGTTAGTGCGACATTTATTGTCCTGCATCTACTTCTACCGTTTCTGGACCTCCACTAGCATTCATTATACCCTTTGATCTGCATATTGCTGGCGGGCACGAACAACCACATTATGCGGTAGTTTAAAGGACTGAGGGGAGTTTCTGTGTGAAGGCTGCGGCCTCCTGGTACCAGCGATATATACATAAGTCATCTCCTTCCAGTTTTAAATAAATTTGAAAATTTAAAAAGAACTCCTTCTGCTAATTGACACTTGAATCAACTCACGTATGGACACTAAATGCAATTATGAACTTATTGATAATCGGGGCTGGCCTAAACAAAGTGATTTTCCTCGAGAAGCAATCTGCATATGTTTATTATTTAAGGAATTATATATCTTCTTCCGAGGTAGAATGTCTTCAAAGAGTCCGTCAGGTGATGCCTTCGGTGGCTGGTTCCTGAGGGACGTTTTGTCAGGGCAGTCCGTGGCTGGTTCTCGAGGGGCGTCTGGCCAGGCCAGTCGGCTGGTTCTTCAGTGGCGTCTGACCAGGCAGTCGGTTGGTTCTTCAGGGGCGTCTGACCAGTGCGGTCGGCTGGTTCTTCAGGGGCGTCTGACCAGTGCAGTCGGCTGGTTCTTCAGGGGCGTCTGACCAGTGCGGTCGGCTGGTTCTTCAGGGGCGTCTGACCAGTGCAGTCGGCTGGTTCTTCAGCGTCCCGAGTGATCAGGCAGACGGCTGACGCCGGCTGTGTGTGATGGAGTCAGCGTTCCGAATATTCCCGGAGATTGGCGCCCGATACCCTCTGACGGATTGCTATTTATCGGCCCGTGCTGCCCACTGGCCGATCCAGGGAAGGGGGACAGTCGGACTTTCTCTCAAAGCGGCCAGGTGTATACGGTTTCGGAAAAAAATTATGTGGAAGATTTTCACTGTTTTGACCATCCCCCTTTCCAATGTCTGGTTTGAATCTGCCTCTTGGCCCACTCCGGGGGGTGAGGGAAGGGATAAAAGCCCGTTGCATGCGATTGAAACCGACTAAATACGGCGATACTGCACTGCGTCTGTATTATTAATGCTTCTGTGCGCTAAGTTTGTCGTTCGACCTGACATTTGCTGGCCTTGGTGATTGCTAGCGGTTGTTATATAGAGCAGCGTGCCCCGACAGAAAAAACTATCCGAGCACCGAAAGGTGGTAGTTAGATGATGCTCATACGAAAATAACTCTCAGAATATGCATATTTTAGCGCAGTTTCTGTCCGTGTCCATAAACATGATGGTGTTAATCGCGAGCTGGTGTCAAGCACTTACTCATACTTCATAGGCGGATCTAAGATATCCGGTGACTGGGGGAAGGGGTACGTCGTCAGAGGGGTTATTCGAACCGTCTTTCAAACCAAATGGGCTCTACTTTTGGATGACGCAACCTATCAGGGGGTGCCAAATCTTATCGCCGAGACGCCGGTACTCACATCCTGGGAAGGGGGAGGGAGTCAGGGGGCTCGATCAAGGGCTGGGGTACATGCCACCATGCCTCCTGGATCCGTCTATGTCACACTTTGTTTGAACTTCTTAGGAAGGAGTGGAAGACGGCTGCCGGGGATACACCGACAGTCGCATTGACAGATGGCCGTCTGGAAGAGACCACCCTCAGCGGCGGCCTCAGACACTTCCCCGCGGGGGTGCGTTTGAAGAGGAACGTATCCTTAGAATGGATCTCTGAACCATGACGGGTTCGGTTAGCCAGAGAACTTGGCTGGTTTCGGATTTGTTATGTGGAATTTTATCTCTATTTGTGTCGATTAAGTCGTAGTTCTCGCATGAAAATTGGATTTGGGTCGACATCGTAGTTTGCCAACGGTTTGTCCCGGATTGGTCGGGAATTTCGTATATTTCGCCCGGATTGGTCAGAAAACTTCGGATATTTGGCCCGGGGTGGTCGGAAAACGTCGGATATTTATCCCGGATTGGTGGAGAAACGTTGGATATTTGGCCCGGATTGGTGGGGAAACGTCGGATATTTGGCCCGGATAGGTGGGAAAACATCGGATATTTGGCCCGGATAGGTGGGAAAACATCGGATATTTATCCCGGATTGGTGGGGAAACGTCGGATATTTGGCCCGGATTGGTGGGGAAACGTCGGATATTTGGCCCGGATTGGTGGGGAAACGTCGGATATTTGGCCCGGATTGGTCAGAAAACTTCAGATATTGGGGCCGTATTGGATCCGAACGTTCTTGAGCATGTCACATCTACCTCTACCTCTACCTCGGACACCTACCCGGCAGCCGCTCTGTGGAGGAGCGTACCCTCAGAAGAGACACCAACTGAAGCCTTGCGCTTGTTCGACGCTATCACTCTTTAAGTGTCGCAACACGCACAAATGGGTATAAAACATGATGGTTAAAATAAAAACTGGGTGAACATAAACATCGATTCAAGGGCATCAGTGGGAGGGTGGATTATCCTCGGGAAGGTAGTCTTAGGTGCGGCGCTCAGCCCCAGGAGTGAGGAATTGGGGATGCATGAAGGGGAGCCAGTTGACCCCGCGGGAGTGGGGTGGGCACCGCAGCTTTGGCTGGTTGGATTGCTACCGGCCTTGTTTGGAGTGTAGAACTGTCTCGATTCTGATTCGTTGTATGTGGTTCTATGGATTAGTAATATGATTCTGGTTTTTCGAGTTTTTTTCGCTGGTTTTCCCTATGACTCATCATTTTTTATAGCTGGATCGGCAGCCCGCAAGTGGAGAAATTAATTCAAAAATGTGTTCTATCTCAAGAAAATAATCACATTTTATAAACAGTCAATACGTCTGTACTGGGCGCAAACTCTTGTGATCAAGTTTGCCACGAAACTCTGTTTTCTAGCGCTAGAAATAATAAAGTAATGCGGTGTGGGCCAGCCCACCCAGGTTTTTTCTCTTTGTATGTCACTGCCCTGACAAATGACCTGTCACACTTTTTGGGTGGCAGTGGTGACGTCAGAGGGGTGAATTAGTGTTAGTTCGTCTGCTGCGGAGGTCTGACGCCGGGGCCGACGATGCTACTGTGGGGCCCGTCTGGTACACTCACCCCGGCTACATGGTTGCTTCAGTACGATCTGTTTATTCAGTACGCCCTATTGCGGGAATGGACTTCACGACTCGTGTGACGTGGAGTCCCGAAGGCAGACTCCCGGTTACATGAGCCGATAAGTCCGTTCCTGTGCTGGGTACGTAAATAGAGCGTACTGAACCCGCTCATGTAACCGTAGTTCCGAAGGCAGACTCCTGATTACATGACTCTTAAATGGTTACTGTGCTTGGTGTGTAATTAGAAGGTTCTGAACCCGCTCATGTAACCGTAATTCCGAAGGCAGACTCCTGATTACATGACTCTTAAGTCCGTTACTGTGCTTGTTGTGTAAATAGAATGTTCTGAACCCACTCATGTAACCGGGAGCTTCGAAGGCAGACTCTTGGCTGCATGGATCGATAAGTCTGTTCTTCTGCTTTGTAACTAAATAGAGTACTGGAGCTTCTCATGGTTCCGGGGTAATTGGAGCCTGTTCTGGATATGAGTTTCCGCTGACCAAACTTTCAGTTTTAGTTGTGACTGGGATAGATCGGTGTTTTATCGGCTGGTTAGACCACCTGGTGCGTTTGCCTCCTCAGGTCATTTATAGGATTTTGTGAGTGAGATGAGGGTCCTGAGAATGCTCCCCCCCAAAGTATGATCATGCGTGTGTCAGAGCTCGGCAGCTTTTCTAGCTGTAAAAGTCGTGGCCTTGAGATGCATAACATTTCTCCAGCTAATCATTGCTTCGGGCTGTATAGTAAGACATATTGTGCATTATGTGTATTGTATGCATGCATCGTGTAATATGATATTATATATGATATAGCTGCGCGGCGGTGGTGTATAGCCAGGGTAAGCGCCCTAAAACCCTAACGCAAACGCGGCCGTGCAGTACTGGAACGGGTTGGGGATGCGGGCTGCACAGGCTCGAAGATCCTGAATTAGTTTTAAAGAAATTGAAAATAAGAGGCCTTGGGGCAGATTCCTTTCTGCTTGCCTTGGATCGGCCGGTGCGGCGGTGTGCAGCGCTCTAAATATCCAGTGAATTAGTCATTGCTCCCTGCTGGAGCGACGGCCGCGCCTGTGCCGCCGGACGGAGGCGGCCGGGAAGGGTGAAACACGCGCCGGCGAACACAATAACTCATGCTCTGGCGCCGGCCCGTATCGGGCGGCGCTCTCTCTGCCTGTCTCTGTCTCCCTCTCTGGAGAGAGCTACTGAGACTAACGATGCTGGGGACCATTAGCAGCGCGGTGCCACTCCACTGTTTACCGCGGTCGGGCGCGGCTCCTCCACGGACGAAATGCTCAGCTAACACCGTCCGTCAGCTCGCTGTATCCGGCCGGGAAAAATGGCGACGTAATTGGGCCCCAGACCGTGATAGATTAGCTAGTCTGAGACGAGGGGATTCACTTATCGGTGTGCTCGGCGGAGGCGGGCGCTGGGACAGCCGCAGACGCTGCGGCGCCCTGAACACCTGCTCAGGAGACGCCAGCGGCTAGATTTGAAATGATGTCGACTTGTTTTTAAGTGTGCAAAGTTGCAAAATTTATTGGTAAATTGGGGTTATAATATAATGGTCTCATCATCACCTGGCTTGCAGCTTTCGAACTAATTTTGCATAATAATGTCCGGGGTGTTTTCGCTCATCAAGCGGGTAAAGGTCTGACCATAGGCGAATCTAGGGGGAAATAGTGGTCTTGCCCACCTCACCCGGTGGCACTCTCGACACTGTTCACATCGCCCCCTGAAAGCCGATGGAGGTCCCTGAAATGTCGCTTCTCGCCAGGATGCGAATATTGGCGTCCCCGCGGTAGGATTGAGCGCCCAGCTGAGAGGTTTTGCTGGCCATAAGTGGCGCCCCCTGGTCCGGATGAAGACCGCGACCATGTGCCCCCCTCATCTGAAATCCTGGATCCGCGTATGGGTCTGTTGTGATTGCAATGCATTGGAATATCGTGTTGCCCTCTGCGGTCCGGCGCTGACAGAGGCCGCTGTGGAAACTGGCGGGATGGAGACTCCCGAAGCCAGATGGTTATCTGCCTAAATCTGGCCCGCTGGTCGCCTGGCAGCTGTATAGTCGATATCATCGGAGCTGTGCAGTGCAGTTGCAAACGTTTGGTTGAGATTAAAGTCAATGCGAGGATTATGATACAGCTGAAGTGTCCTAGAATTCCATTGAACCCCAACATGCTCGGTCCACTATGGTTGGGACAGCGTGTTCATGGTGCGTTTCACTATGGGCGGGATATTGTTTTCATGGCGTGTTCCGTCCGGCGGCGGCGGAGCGTTGTGGTCGTGTGGTGCTGGGAAGGATCAATCGCCAGACCTGATCCAGGCAGGGGCGGATGTGGAATTTCCGAACGGGGGTACCCGGGCAGGGTGTACCATTGATGATTTGTCAAGTGGGCGTCGAATCGTGTCGCTGGGGCGTTGGTACTTGCATAGCGGCGGGAGTGAGGAGGAAGGAGCGGGGTCTGTAACGAGCTTCCAGGAGGTGTTCCGGCCCGGAGTGAGGTGGAGGGCGAATGGGGGACTGAGGGGCTCCCTCATGCACGCACGAGTTGATCCCGGGCAGACACCATCTCTCCGTGTGGTTATTTCAAACCCACAGCTCTCTGAAGCAGATGTTGCCGCTTGATATGGAGGTCTCGAAATGGCATTTACGAGTAAACACAGAGTAGTATGCCCGAGGGTCGCTCCACGCTCCCACATTGGGCTGTTTGATGTCAGTTTCTGTAGGCTTGGATGGAGTGATTTTCACCAGTTTCCTTGTCAGTATGCCGTAAAGGGAAACCAGTGTCGTTCATAGCTTCCGGAGTTTATTCAAACTAAAACCGTATTATACGCTCTTGTACCTTTGTTTTTTCTTTTTCTTGACGGTTTTCAACGCGTTAGCATTAGGGTTTTACGGCGTTGAGTGGGGAATGTAAGGGAGATGGACTTGGACTAAGGCAAGGCGCCAAATCCTGCCTCTGGGTGGACTCGATACCGTGACACTGTGCTCTCCGCAAAGGCTCACATCATCCACCCGAACGCGCGTGTGGACCGAACGCACCCACCCAGACCTTTTCATACCCATCTGCGCTCGTTCAGGAAGAACGTTGTTATCAGGAATCCGACGACGGAATGTGTTCCCTCTCCGAAGTATTTACGGTTGTGGGAGTGCTGATCAGATTGACGATGCCTGATAGAACTCCGGCAATAACAGAATTTGCATCGGTTGCACGCCTTACATTGGTTTATAGTGAACGGCTGCGTGCTGTCGACGGTATATCACCTGGAGAGCATCGGGTGCGTTTTTCGACTTAAGCTTTATTCTCTTTTCAAGTGTTAATGTTTTCTATCAACCTTTCATACCCATCGGTCTCGTGCGAGGGTAAACTTGTGTGAATTTTTACTGTTTTTTTTCAGGGGTTCTCATGGACAGTGCGCTGTTGGAATATTTGTTATTGCCCTTTTTCAGGTGTACTGATCTACAGGGCTCTGTTGGAATACTTTAACTCCCTTCTCAGGTGAAACCATATACAGCGCGCTCTTGGACTATTCTAGCTCCTTTTTCAGGTGTACTGATCTACAGGGCTCTGTTGGAATACTTTAACTCCCTTCTCAGGTGAAACCATATACAGCGCGCTCTTGGACTATTCTAGCTCCTTTTTCAGGTGTACTGATCTACAGGACTCTGTTGGAATACTTTAACTCCCTTCTCAGGTGAAACCATATACAGCGCGCTCTTGGACTATTCTAGCTCCTTTTTCAGGTGTACTGATCTACAGGGCTCTGTTGGAATACTTTAACTCCCTTCTCAGGTGAAACCATATACAGCGCGCTCTTGGACTATTCTAGCTCCTTTTTCAGGTGTACTGATCTACAGGGCTCTGTTGGAATACTTTAACTCCCTTCTCAGGTGAAACCATATACAGCGCGCTCTTGGACTATTCTAGCTCCTTTTTCAGGTGTACTGATCTACAGGACTCTGTTGGAATACTTTAACTCCTTCTCAGGTGAAACCATATACAGCGCGCTCTTGGACTATTCTAGCTCCTTTTTCAGGTGTACTGATCTACAGGGCTCTGTTGGAATACTTTAACTCCCTTCTCAGGTGAAACCATATACAGCGCGCTCTTGGACTATTCTAGCTCCTTTTTCAGGTGTACTGATCTACAGGGCTCTGTTGGAATACTTTAACTCCCTTCTCAGGTGAAACCATATACAGCGCGCTCTTGGACTATTCTAGCTCCTTTTTCAGGTGTACTGATCTACAGGGCTCTGTTGGAATACTTTAACTCCCTTCTCAGGTGAAACCATATACAGCGCGCTCTTGGACTATTCTAGCTCCTTTTTCAGGTGTACTGATCTACAGGGCTCTGTTGGAATACTTTAACTCCCTTCTCAGGTGAAACCATATACAGCGCGCTCTTGGACTATTCTAGCTCCTTTTTCAGGTGTACTGATCTACAGGGCTCTGTTGGAATACTTTAACTCCCTTCTCAGGTGAAACCATATACAGCGCGCTCTTGGACTATTCTAGCTCCTTTTTCAGGTGTGCTGATCTACAGGGCTCTGTTGGAATACTTTAACTCCCTTCTCAGGTGAAACCATATACAGCGCGCTCTTGGACTATTCTAGCTCCTTTTTCAGGTGTACTGATCTACAGGGCTCTGTTGGAATACTTTAACTCCCTTCTCAGGTGAAACCATCTACAGCGCGCTCTTGGACTATTCTAGCTCCTTTTTCAGGTGTACTGATCTACAGGACTCTGTTGGAATACTTTAACTCCCTTCTCAGGTGAAACCATATACAGCGCGCTCTTAGACTATTCTAGCTCCTTTTTCAGGTGTACTGATCTACAGGGCTCTGTTGGAATACTTTAACTCCCTTCTCAGGTGAAACCATCTACAGCGCGCTCTTGGACTATTCTAGCTCCTTTTTCAGGTGTACTGATCTACAGGACTCTGTTGGAATACTTTAACTCCCTTCTCAGGTGAAACCATATACAGCGCGCTCTTGGACTATTCTAGCTCCTTTTTCAGGTGTACTGATCTACAGGACTCTGTTGGAATACTTTAACTCCCTTCTCAGGTGAAACCATATACAGCGCGCTCTTGGACTATTCTAGCTCCTTTTTCAGGTGTACTGATCTACAGGGCTCTGTTGGAATACTTTAACTCCCTTCTCAGGTGAAACCATATACAGCGCGCTCTTGGACTATTCTAGCTCCTTTTTCAGGTGTACTGATCTACAGGACTCTGTTGGAATACTTTAACTCCCTTCTCAGGTGAAACCATATACAGCGCGCTCTTGGACTATTCTAGCTCCTTTTTCAGGTGTACTGATCTACAGGGCTCTGTTGGAATACTTTAACTCCCTTCTCAGGTGAAACCATCTACAGCGCGCTCTTGGACTATTCTAGCTCCTTTTTCAGGTGTACTGATCTACAGGACTCTGTTGGAATACTTTAACTCCCTTCTCAGGTGAAACCATATACAGCGCGCTCTTGGACTATTCTAGCTCCTTTTTCAGGTGTACTGATCTACAGGACTCTGTTGGAATACTTTAACTCCCTTCTCAGGTGAAACCATATACAGCGCGCTCTTGGACTATTCTAGCTCCTTTTTCAGGTGTACTGATCTACAGGACTCTGTTGGAATACTTTAACTCCCTTCTCAGGTGAAACCATATACAGCGCGCTCTTGGACTATTCTAGCTCCTTTTTCAGGTGTACTGATCTACAGGGCTCTGTTGGAATACTTTAACTCCCTTCTCAGGTGAAACCATCTACAGCGCGCTCTTGGACTATTCTAGCTCCTTTTTCAGGTGTACTGATCTACAGGACTCTGTTGGAATACTTTAACTCCCTCCTCAGGTGAAACCATATACAGCGCGCTCTTGGACTATTCTAGCTCCTTTTTCAGGTGTACTGATCTACAGGGCTCTGTTGGAATACTTTAACTCCCTTCTCAGGTGAAACCATCTACAGCGCGCTCTTGGACTATTCTAGCTCCTTTTTCAGGTGTACTGATCTACAGGACTCTGTTGGAATACTTTAACTCCCTTCTCAGGTGAAACCATATACAGCGCGCTCTTGGACTATTCTAGCTCCTTTTTCAGGTGTACTGATCTACAGGACTCTGTTGGAATACTTTAACTCCCTTCTCAGGTGAAACCATATACAGCGCGCTCTTGGACTATTCTAGCTCCTTTTTCAGGTGTACTGATCTACAGGACTCTGTTGGAATACTTTAACTCCCTTCTCAGGTGAAACCATATACAGCGCGCTCTTGGACTATTCTAGCTCCTTTTTCAGGTGTACTGATCTACAGGGCTCTGTTGGAATACTTTAACTCCCTTCTCAGGTGAAACCATATACAGCGCGCTCTTGGACTATTCTAGCTCCTTTTTCAGGTGTACTGATCTACAGGGCTCTGTTGGAATACTTTAACTCCCTTCTCAGGTGAAACCATATACAGCGCGCTCTTGGACTATTCTAGCTCCTTTTTCAGGTGTACTGATCTACAGGGCTCTGTTGGATTACTTTAACTCCCTTCTCAGGTGAAACCATCTACAGCGCGCTGTTGGAATACTTTTACTCCCTTCTCAGGTGTTCTCATCTACAGGACTCTGTTGGAATACTTTAACTCCTTCTCAGGTGTTCTCATCTACAGGACTCTGTTGGAATACTTTAACTCCCTTCTCAGGTGTTCTCATCTACAGGGCTCTGTTGGAATACTTTAACTCACTTCTCAGGTGAAACCATATACAGCGTGCTTTTGGAATACTTTTACTCCCTTCTTAGGTGTACTCATCTACAGCGTGCTTTTGGAATAATCGTACTCCATGTGCAGGTGTAAACGTCTAAAACGCTGTTGGGTCTCCGCAGTGTTGGGAAGAGCGGTACCACCGGGCCTGTGTCTTACCCGTTGGCTTGGTCTTCAGGTGTGATCCTGTACATCCTGCTGGTGGGCTATCCTCCGTTCTGGGACGAGGACCAGCATCGGTTGTACGCTCAGATCAAGTCTGGAGCCTATGATGTAAGTACAGCCTTAGCCAGGGGCGTCACCACGGAATTTTGACGGGGGGGACTAGCAATGATGAGGAGGGGTTGGTGAATATTTGAAAAAGTGACCGATACACTTCACAATGATAATTTTTGAACATGAACGTGGGTTCACGCAGCCAATAGAATGAAGATGCAAAAGAACCTCGGTCTGGTCCCCATAATTGAGGGAATGTCCTCCCCTGACTGACGCGCGAGTTGAGGGGACGTGCCCCCCCCCGCTTTAGGCAGCCGTGATCCTAGCTCCTCCACAGTGGCATGATTTAAGAGCATCAACATCTTGTGCGTGTGTGAATTTGTACTCCATTTTCTTTTATAACCATCCGGCGTTACTGTTTTGGATACCCTCTGTTGTGATATGTGAACTAATGACGCCCAACTTGACGCAACGGTTAGCAAAATGATCGTTGTCAATAAGGGATAGAGAGAGGTGAGTATAAATAAAATATAAAGGAGGCTGGTTCTGGTATTATAATATATATATATATATATATATATAAAAAATTTATATATATATATATATAATATGATGATTTATAATAATATTGATATACTGGTTGAAGTTTCGAATAAATGTTGGGAATTTCTAAATCGGTTTACGGTAGCAATGCTTATCTTGCTCGTAGTTAATCAAAACGCCTGTTTTGCAGACTCTCTGCCTTAGTTCCCGCTGCAGAGGCCGTTAAAAGATTAGCCATTCAAGTGCGACATTGTCGTCAGCGGTTCGACTCAGCTGTGATGAGTTATGCAGGAAACTGACAGTGGTGCAGAGTCGAAATGCCCACACAACGCTGCGCCCCATCAGTAGGCATTGGCTGGTCTCGCTGCCATCAGCACGGCCTCTGGCAACCAGTCAGTCTATTCTCTGACATAAAAATTCGGTTTGTCAATCATCGGGCCCTGTGGAAGAAGTGTCTGATGAAGGTTATCCCAATAGTATTGTCACGGGCCAACACAGAGGGATGGGTAGATATTCTTTATTCCGTGCCGATTGGAAACTCACGCATTCAAAGCCTAAATTCGTCGAATGTTGGCACCATACTGCATACCGTCTGTGCGCACAACTGCGAACGTGTGTCCAAATTCAGCTGACATAAAACATGTTGTGATTGATAGCGAGATACGTGTCCTTTCGTGCGTCTAACGCTTTCGGCGCCAATAATCTAGCCAATCACGTATCGCTTCTCGTTTTTGACGCGGCGTCAGAGCCGGGAATTTCTGAGGAGACGATACGGCGAGGTTTCCGACTATCAGGTTCTCCTCCCGTCACTGATGCATTGGCGTGCATGTGGGTTTCCGGTGTGTGAGGCCTTGGCGGGGGTAGTGTCAGCTCTCTGTGGATGACCCTATGAACACTGGGTGACGATACGAAGCGAGGTGATGGAGATGGTGTCGACCAGGTTTGCTGCAGCTGAAAAAGACCCGATTCGGCGTGGCGAGATGGTATGAGCAATGCAGAAGAACATTGGCGGACCCAGGAGCAACTTTTTGAGGGGCCCAAACTAACGTTAGGGGGGCTAAATGGATATAAATGGCGAAAACAGTATTTTTAAAGAAAAACAACAGTAAATTGGTGCTTTGGGGTGGGGCAATTTTAGGCTTTTACTACTTTTACTTATTTTTCTTGCTTTTTTCTTTTACCATTTTAGGTTTTGGACCCTTGGATCCGCCAGAGCAGAAGAGGCTGTCAAAGTCCGCTTCTGCTCGTGACGTTGCTGTAGCTTTGAACTGAGATTCCAGTATTGTACAGAATTGTACCAGTACCAGTATTGGAGAGTGTACAGAATTGTTTTTCTTCAAAACTAATTGTTTGCGGGGATAACACTCATTGTTAACTTGGCTGCATTTGAAACGCAACGGCGCGTCGATGGGTGAAAAATTTTCAAAATGTCAATTTGTATTTATTTATTTATAGGCTTTCAAAGTCGAACCTATATTTTGAGATGGCCGCAATCGCGCGGTCCCACCAGCTCGGAGACCAGCGGGTGACGCTATAGCGCCATATAACACGATTATGTGTCAGGGTCACCCCACGCGAAGGTTAAGACCATAGGTCACAGGTCAAGGTCATTGACCCCAGTGCCTCTGGTCAAGTGGCGTTGCCCAGTATGAACTGTATCTTGTTATAATGCAGTTTTTAAGATAACTCATTGTAAAGGTCAATGTGACAGATAAAAGTCAAGGGTCATAGGCCAAGGTCAATCTTTTTCCCCGCCCAATGATTCCCATAGTGCTACTCCTAGTGAACACTATAGGAAATATATCATATTGTGACGCCAGATGTTAATAACCTTGAATAACCTTGACTCCAATTTTTAGAAACATTTTTGGACCTTTCTGATATGATCTTGGTCCGTTTTTGGAAGATTCCGGACTTGTTGCGCTTAATCATAGCATTTCCGGATGTGTCCCAAGCACGGCCAAGATTTGACCTTTGTGACCTCGTTTGATCTTGAATATATTGATCTAGGTAAATGAAAGTCCTAGTTTCTGAGATCTCAGGGCGGTATACCAGTCCCCAGTGTACATTAGTGCCAGACCCCTCTCCAGCGCGGATGTTAAGCGGTGTTGCCTGGTTAAATGATGCAGAACAAATAGCGACCCGAAACCTTTTGGACTTCAGGGAGGAGTTTTGTCAGTGTGGGTAGTATAAATGTGTCCTGTTTTATAAGAATTTAAAGGTCGTCTGTGCCTTTGTTGACCCCAGAGGACTTCGCCCATATATTTTGGACAAGCCTCCTGAACCCTCCAGACATTGCGTCGCAGGGGCGAATGCAGGGATCAAATCTGGTCATGTTCTCCAAAGTGAAATTGGGGGAACCCTCTTTTGTCCTCCCCCTTCCTCCAAGGGAATTACAAATTCTTTTTTGATCAATTGGAACAACGTGTCCGCCAGTGAAAACAGTATCAAGCGTTTTGTTCGTTCGGAAAGGCCTTCTTTGAATCTAAATGAAATTCCTTCCGAAGAAAAATACGAAATGAATGGCGCCGTCTTCGCCGTGCAAGCATCTTCTTTGGCCGACATAAACTTACCCCCCCCTACCCCAAACCGGCTGGATCCTCCCTTGCCCCGTCAGATATGTTCTTCGACCAGCTTGTAGAATTATTAAGAGTTATCTCCATGGCGCGCTGTATTGTGCCGACTGCAGTTATCAATGTACACTGAGGAGCGCCCGGGGAGGAAATTGCGGTGCTACTAATCTACTGAGGATTCATTAGCGGGACGTTTCCGGGGAGGGTCGGGGCAGTAGCGTTACCAGGGAGGCTGGCGGTCGGCACGTGGTCCGGGGTAGCAACCAGTTTAGTGTTTTACTCCGGATACATGAGCAGCGTCAGTACGGTACCAATCGCGGAAACGGCCCAATCTGCTCATGTATCCGGGTGTCTGGTACGGTTCTGCCACTCGGTCCTGGTTCTTCTCTAAAAGAAGGACCACGAGGATAGGCCGTCAATTTGGCAAAGTTGCATTTGAAATACAATGTTTTCATTGGACATCTGTGATTTGACCATAAATTCTTTTTAGAAATGGCGGCAAATTAGTTTATGAGCCTACGTGAATGTTTCATAAGATAACATGTGTTTGCTTCTTACAACGGTACGTTCCGCGTTGCCATATTTTGACTGGGCGGGGCCATATTTCGTCTGGACGTAGTGGTACGTGCCGAGGGTCTTTGGTACCGAGGCTGCTCATGTATCTCTGGTAAATGTCTGAACTGAATCACGATGTCCCAGGAGCGTTATGAGTGGTGTGCTACTGGGTACAACGGCGCTTCGCACGTGATCTGGTACAATAATCGGTTGTAATTATGATGGATTGGCAACACCGATTGGGTACGCATTACTTTTATACAGTCTGTGGAAAATGATAAACGGCAGGGCCTGGTTCTCATAAGAAAACGTGCCGTGCGGATGATTCGGACGGTATAGAGTGCAAAGGTGTACCAGATCATTTTTGTTTCTTACAGGAATCCTGCTCTACTATAGAATATTTTCTGCTGGCGTTTATTTGTCGGGATTTTTAGCTCCTGTTTAATCTGAGCTCACCGGATGAAATACCAATCCATTTTGACTGGGTTTTTACAAATACAAAACTGTAACTTTTGATGTCTTGAATGCGCTGTTAGGTATATTTAAGAGTAAATATCGGATAATTTTTTGCAGTATGCTGAATTCGATTATGATTTGCTTTTCGATGTCTTGAGAGTGTGGTTAAGGTGCATTTAAGAATGCATATAAGAACAATTGTTGCAGTATATGAACGCTGCTGGTAACTGCTTAGCTCTCACCTCTACACGGATTTCAATTGCCTCTAAGCAACTGGAGTCCGAACTAGTGACGTCAGAGTTTCCGTAGAGACCTCTGAGGTCACGGAGACGAGTTTTACTGCCTGCCGTTCCCATTGCTCGATGTGGACGCGTGGCACATTTGTGATAGTGCGCGGAGCTCGTGTCTCTCCCAGCATGATGATTTGCTGCGTGAGGGGTTACGACTCCCCAGCGCCGGGGGCGGTGGATGCAGCAGAAGTAACTGCGTTACTGCTCCTCCCGCGGGGTCTCAGCACTGGATATTCCAAAGGCACCGGCCACCTGAGGCATAGGCGGATCCAGGGGGCAAGGGGGGCACGTGCCCCCCGATCGGCCCTCGGCGCCCCCTGAAAGGTCGATGGCGCCCCCCTGAAATGTCGCTTCCCACCCCCCCCAGGATACGAAAGTCGGCGCCCACCGATTGGATTTGGCGCCCACCTGATAGGTTTTGCCGGTCATAAGCGGCGCCCCCTGGTCCGGGTGGCGCCCCCCCCCGGGAAGGTGCCCCCTCCGATTGACAATCCTGGATCCGCCTATGACCTGAGGTTCCTGAGTACTGAGGCAGCGCCGGGGCGAGATATCTGGAGGGATGTCTGAAGGCTTGGATATCTGGGGAGATATCTGGAGCATGTATGAAGGGATATTTAGAAGATATATTGAGGGATATCTGAGGGGGCGACAATATTTGGAGTGTAGATTTTATTCGGGAGTTACGGTTTGCTCGAGAATGAGTTCCCCATACCATTGCAAAGCACTTATTTGCTGCTTTTAAAATTCTTAAGAGCTTTCGGACTCCGACAATGTCTCTCACTTTCTTACGAACTCACATTTATTCTCCAGTAGGTACCATCAATAGCCGGGAAGTCCCCTCCCTAAGTCCGTTACTCCTCTACTTGCAAAATGGGAGTGGAGGGGCGGTAGCGGTTTCTATCACCAAAAATTAGCAGAGCAGCAGGTAGTGGCCTCATAAAAATTTAACCCGCGCCCCACCGGGGTCCGCGCCACCTTCGCCCACCGGGGGCATCGATGGCCCCCTCTAACTCCGAAAATATTGGCGTTAGCGCAAATCTGCAAAGTGCAATAGAAAGCTCGCGTGAATTCAGTAAGAAACTACTTCACATGTTTTGAGTGCTCAGTTCAATGGTTTGACCTCCAGAGGTCAAATTAGGTCAAGATTGGCTATTTTCGCTCAAATATGCCATGATTAAGCAAACTGGGCATAACTCTTATGTCATTATAGCTATTGAGGCCTGGTAAAGTACATTTGATAGCAAATTGCCAGTACTTTTTCCGCTATGTGGAACGTAAAGACCTCCCGCCAGTGGTTTGACCTCCAGAGGTCCCCTCGTGACCTAGTATGACCTGAGGTCACGAAAGGTCAAAAGTGACCTTGCCGTATATCAAATGAAAGCCAGTGACAAGACAAACACGATGGTGTTTGTTTCACCGCTCTAGCTTAATTAGGGCAAAAGTTATTGTCAAAATACTGTTTTTGACCTCTGGTGACCTTGGATGACCTTGGAAAGTCAAAGGGCAAATATGACCCCTGGGATCCGTGAAAGGGTGTCCAAAAACGCTGTTCTGAGCAGTCTGAGTATTTGCAATCATTTTTGTGGCTTTTATATCATGAAGCAGCTTTTCCCCATGCTTTTCCAATGGGAGAGGTCGCCTCGTGACCTGACCTCAGGGCACGAAATCGAAAAATCCCGGATATACACCTTGTAGACCCTGGAAGGGTCATGAAGTGTAGGAAGTTTCAAACCGATCGACCTCGAAATGTAGCTCTTACAGAGCTCTAAAGTTGAAGTGAGGTGACCTTGGTTGACCTCGTCTGGTGACCTGACCTTGGGTGACCCGGGGTAAAAAATTCAGGGATGATGGGAAAATGATGCAGTGAGAGGTAGAGCCCTCAACCGCGGTGCTGCGCCTCGTCGTTTTTCTGCTATCCCGGAAAAACCTTAGGGGGCCATCGATGGCCCCCGGTGGGGCGAGGGTTAAGACTCCCACCGCTATCACAGGCCGAAAACCACAGAGGGCCACCACTCAAAAAGAAATCATCGGATGGAAATTGAGAGAAGTGTTTTCTTTCCTTTTTTCCACACCGGAAAAAACAAATAACAAACAGCAAAGAAGTTGCGGAAACGTTTTCAAACACATGGCAGCGATTTATGTACAAAATAGGTCGGAAAATCAGGAAACCACATTTTGTTTCCACCTCAAATCGCTCAAAACAAAGATATCGCCTTTTTGACTACGCTGGTTTGACCCAAGCATCGAGTGTAATCACGAATCTGGCAGCTTGTGGAGTTTTGTGACATGTAAGGTTGCGTGGCCATGCCACTTGATTACAGATATCACGTAACATGCGCCGAGAGGTGAAAACAGGATGCTTTAATGGTTTGAAATAAGGTAGTAAGACCCCTGCTTTGAACTTTAACGCGTGTGGAAACTTATATAGAGCTTTGGGTGGAATGAAATATATCAATATTGGCTTCTCCACACGCTCAACAAAACTGTTATCTCAGTTCAAAACCCATTTTAAAAGTGGGACACTCCCTTTAAACCACCACCTACCTCATCACCACTAGACACGAAGCACTATGTTATCATCTATGCTTCCCCTCCCCACCGACGCTGGAGCTCCGCGCTGGCTCCGGGCGAGCGTGACCCCTGTCACCTTTGTGCCTCGCGGGCATGCGACTACTGACAGATGGCGGTCGCTGATTGGCGGAGGCGCGTTCACATGCCTTGCAATGAATACAGATGAAATTTTTTCAGGAAATCGTCGTAAGATATGTACTGGGTCATTTATTCGGAATGTATTTTGGTGTAAGATCTTACCCATGATATTTCTTTATTGGTTCCATGATTTTCTTCAAAGTTGGAAGCTGCCTCCCGGCACTGACGAGACAATGGCCAGTGTGACTGAAGTTAGGAGCGGCGACTCAGTGTCTACTGAGTCCCAGCACACCATCTGATCCGGTGCCGGGTAAACTAACGCCGGCTGTGGATGGGCCATGTCCACTGGCGGACGCAGAGGAGGCGGTCATGCTCCCAAATGAAGAAGTGTTGACCGATTTAAAAAAACACTCATGGTTTTACCATTTTTCCCCAGTTTCCCTCAAAAGGCGTTCCTGCGTCCGTCTCTGGCTATGTCTCGCAAAAATGGTCCGGGAGAAGCCCGAGCGCGAGCTGATTTTATCCAGGGGCGAAACAACTCTTCAGCCCACGCCCAGACCTGCCCCAGACTTCAGCCCACCCAGGATTGACGGCTTACAGCCTAGTCTCCACCGTAGGGGCGCGAAATGACCATGTAGTCGAAGCGCCCTAAAACCCCAAACAACAACAACTAGTCTCTACCGTCCAGTGCCGGCCCAAGCGTTCCAATAGAGATGACGGCAAGCGCCGTGACTGCAATTTACACAGTGGCGAGGATGTTGGGATGTAACTATAAAAACTGCATCAGGTGTCATTTTTCTTTAAGCAAGCATTGCTTGTACGCAACACGGTAAACAAACTGGCAGCAGTGGGATAAGAACCCGCGTCCCCGAGGGAACTGGTGCCTTAAACCAGTGACTGCCCAACCACGATGCCATAACTTTGTTCCTCTCAAGTGGAGTTACGGGAGGTTCACATATCTACACAGTGATTCGGAGAATGAGAGAATTGTTTCTATAAAAGAAATCGTGAGAGATTGTCACATTGTATACGCCTGTGAAATGTAACCGTAACTTTTATGACGAAATATTGTAAGTGGTATAAATCAATTGCATGAACCGATAGGCGGAAGCAGACCTAATAGACATGGAGCATACTTTTTTCTTAACACGCGCATTAGCAGGGGTCGAGCCACTGTCGTCTGGACGGGGGTTGGGTACCCGCCCCCCTGGGTACCCGCTCCCCCTTCCCCTAGAGAAAACTAATACTTGGCTAGCACACGAATTCTTACGCAACGGGTTTTCGGGCAATTATGAATTTTCCGCCGTTTGCGATGCTGAAACATTTACGCAGCGTAAGAAACCCGTGGAATTTTACGCATTTTACCGGCACGCGGCCGCATGTACAATACATGTAAGATGAGGCTACTTTGAAATCGTGGGTAACTTTGAACAGTCTTCGAAAATTGATGAAAATGTTATTTAATTCACGAATGGGTCTGTGGAAGGTGTTTGCGATTTGTAACGCTTTCCACCGAACTATTTGTCTTTCAGATAACATCTTCATTCTTTTCTAACACTGATCAACGTTGACCCAAGTCTGCGCTGTGCCTGGGGTGGGACCCTCCAGCGAAGACGACCCCGCCGCTCTGCTCTGCCCGTAACCTTACGCTTCTGTCTCGTGCGGTGGAAAACTTACGTCTCAAACTCCTAAAGATTTACGCCGTGGTTTCACGGTGCATGTCAAGTCTTATTTCCTCCCGCCTCCCCCTCAGGTCTCGAAAACCATGGTAGTTAACGAAAAGCGGTAAATGTTGTTGGATAGCACGGTCTAAGCTCTAAAGAAGGTGTTCTATAGAAACTTTCTCAAGTCAAACCCATGGCCACGAGGGGTCAAAACATGCCACATGGATAGATAGCATGTAATGGAAATGACGGTTTTCAGTCATAGCGTCTGACAATGATGAGCTATTACAAAAATATCTACATCTTTAGAATCCCTTCAGCAAGCCGCGTTGAATCATGTACAGTACGACCTTATATGACCTTGCTAGGTCAAATCTAAGCTTTGACCTACAATGATCACCTGAAGGGACAACACACAGCGGTGACCGGTGCTGATGTTCGGCAGTACCCGTCGCCCGAGTGGGACACGGTGACGCCCGACGCCAAGAACCTCATCAACAGCATGCTGACGGTAAACCCCCAGCGGCGGATCAACGCCACAGAGGCGCTGAAGCACCCCTGGATCTGCGTGAGTAGATGGGGACCGGTCCGAGCGCCCGCACGACGAGGCAGGGGCTGGACTAGGATCAGACTAGCGTTAGGAGACTCCAACGGGTTCAAGTGCCTGCACGGGGAGGCCAAATTACGCGGAGGCCGCACGATTGGTAGCCAAATTGGCAAACGCTCTTTCAAACCTCACGAGAACTGAGTCAAAAAGAAGGAAAAACAGCGTGACAGTTAAATAAAATAGCCGGAGTACGGATAGATGTCTGTTATGGAGATCCAGGTTAATGACGTCAGTGAACAACTTTGTCCTGTCATAAGGGTGTGAGGGACTTATATTTGCACAGCTATGTGTTCTGTAAGGCTTTTAGTAAGCCAGCAGGCTAGTGTTGATGAACTCTTGCCGAGCAGTTGAGTCAGATTTGGTTTAGTCGGTCCCTCCCCGGCATAGATCGTATATATATCCCCGGCAGCCCTGGCTTCCACGTTCCCTCCCCGGATATATATATATATATATATATATATATATACGTATATCCATCCCCGGTAGCCCCGGTTTCCACTATTCGCTGTGGAAATCGGGGCCAGTGCGTTCAGCTTCCGCACCGCTCTGCTATTGATTTTGGTCGGGGAGGGGAGGCAAATGTCAAACGCAGCTCCGCGCTGATACGACGGCGGGGATGCAGGGCCAGGGTGACCAACTGGGGAGGACACAAAGGAAATGCGGAGGAGTCAGGGAAGGGCGCCAATGGCGGGAGAGATGCTTCTGTGGTGCTGGCTGTGTGATTCAAAGTACGTGCTCCCTTTACCAGGGAGTGGCGTGTGTATGCATCGACGGATCCAGGAGCAACGTACGGAGGCCAAACTAACTTTGGGGGGGGGGCTAAATGGACAAAAATCTAGAGAACGTGCTGTTTTTTAATAAAAATGGCCAAAATCCGGGCTTTTGGGTGGGCCAAAGATACTAATATACGCTTTGGTGGGGGCCACGGCCCCTTTAGCCCCTTGGATCCGCCAGTGAGTGTATGAGTTGTATAACCTTGTGAGTGTTACACAGTGACGTATTTGTACCTAACAATGACCTGTGTTTGGCGCTGTTCGTATACGTTTTGTGTCTTTGCATCTATCTTGTCATTGCACAAGGCGGGCAGAATCTACCACTCAGCCTTGTCATTATGTCTGCTTCGTGGTCCTGCGGTTGTGCTTGATAACATCGTAGAGAGTTTGCCTCGTTCATGAAACACTACGTACCTTTTCCTCTCTGTTGTCGCTCCTGTATTTGTTCGTCATCCCTATTTGAGCATATCAAGGCCAACCGCGAGGATAGTTTTTCCTCTTCATTGTGACATTTTTGTCATCTTTCCTGAGCTTCTTTTTCGGTTCACGGAAGTAAGTATGGTTGTATGGTTGTGATAAGTGAGCTGCGCATTGAATTTCCGTATTTTTGGTCTGTTTTTCCCATACAACGTATGGAAGGAACTGAGTCAAAAAACGTGACCGTTTATTAAAATAGCCTGGAGTCCGGCGTTAAAAGCAGGCACTGACCATGTTGTAATATATGGTTTGCTATATTATCAAGCTTACGGAGTTTTGATATTCATCATGAAGGATCTAGGATTTTTGGGGGCAGGCACTTCCAGGGATGTTCCAGAGAGCCCGTATTGCATGGTGGGGGGGGTGGCCCTACTCGCATCATGGGAGGAGGGTTAGCGGGGAGTGTTTCGGTTAGGGCGTCGAAACGCGATCGCAGGGTTTTGTGTCCCCTTTTCTCTGGATTAGTCATGTTAGTCTAGTCTGTGGCCTTATTAAACCAGGTGGTATGGGGTTGGCAACCTATCACTTTGCGCCTGGAAGGGAGAGCTGTGATCTCAGTGACCAGCTGGTATGACTGTTGGTATGTTGCTAGCCGTTTTCTATGTGTCCGAGAAAGGTTCTGATGAAGTGTTGACGGGACAGCTCATAGTTCCTTAAGTGTTATTTGGAGTTCGCCTTCAAAGTAATCGCTCCCAATTCCATATGCTGTGCATGGGTGATTTGATGTTCCCTGTGCCTTTGATCCTATGCCCGCAGCGCTGCCGATTGCTGCAGTTGGAATTTTCATAGGGGAAATGACGGAAATGGCTAGGATATTTGATGCACTCCGCTACACTCGCAGGGAGCAGTGTCCGTGTAGTTGTAATCATCTATGTCCCACCCGTTGTTTGATGGATGTTATTTCTTTTCCATCTGGCTCTGTCAGTGCCAGACCGCCCTTCCTTTCGAATGTGTGTGCCTGTGTTAGATGGATGTTGATACTGGGTGCTGGGTGTATTCGAGGTGTACTGTGCTGAAATGGAGCTGTAGCCACTACACAGCATTGTCAGCTGGTAACTAAATAGGCTGTATGCTGTTCCGAATTTCTGTGACTGTGTGGTTCTGGCTACTGTTGGACACCATATGTGTTGGTTTTCCTCAGCGATTTACTCGTGTGGCCTCGGTGGTGCCTGTGTGTTAGCCGACGCTGAGTTGAACCAGGAGTATCGCCTGACCAGCATTTAATACATATGTCTGTGTTTCCATAGCAACGCGAGCGGGTGGCCTCGGTGGTTCACAGGCAACAGACGGTGGACTGCCTCAAAAAGTTCAACGCCAGGCGCAAACTCAAGGTCAGTGTCGGCCGAGGGGAGTGTGCAAAGGGAGTTCACTGGGTCCACGAATGTTTGAGGGTGTTTGTGGTGTTCTACTTCAATCAGGCTCGCGTATGCTCTCGGGAGTATTTGCAGGAAGATGACGGGTGGCGGGGCTAGATAAATACTCCTGTCATAGCCCAGCAGAAGTATAGAAAGAGTGTTTTATTGGGATTCCGTCAATAGACTGCTGAGTTCTCGCGTGCTTTAGCTTTCAGTTGCATAGTTAACTGTCGAATACCCCATATACTGAATTTTTTTTATATTTTACGTGCTGCAGGTTAGATTGTATTTAGAGTGGTTGAACTTTTTGTCGCTCTCGAGCGTTCTAGGACCGTTGGTGGTGTAAGTTTGTGTACTAAGAACACATTACTCATTCCGTTCATTTTCTTAGATGTATATTCACCAAGATTGTAATTAATGGTGGCATCGTTTGCGCAATACTCGTGCAATTCAGGGCAGAGCTTCAGTATTTGTAATAAGGCTGTCCAGTGTGTCGAGAGGCCGGAGTAATCCGATTTGTGAGACCTTCATTAGAACAGCCACTCTGGTTTCAGGGCGCCATCCTCACCACCATGCTGGCCACCAGGAATTTCTCCAGTGAGTGATCGGGGCTGCCAGCGAATATGTGGCGACAAATTTGTATGTGGGGATGCAGTCTAAGGCCAATTTGTTGTCCCGGGGGATTGAGGTCTGCTGCGGTCGTCTGACTGCCGGGGACGGCTGATAACTGGTCCGAATGCGAGCCTGGGATGGCTGATAAGGGGTCTGAATATGCTGGCGAGTATATGCAGTAAATAAGCGTTCATTTCGTGTGCAATGTTCGCGACGCTCTTCAAAAAAATGCAAGAAGTTTTGGTGCTATATTTTTTGGTCAGAAAATAGCCAAGATAACTGGTGCACAATAATGCAACAGATATGCCATAATTTTCTAGCCGTGGATTTTGACAGTTATGACGTGTTTTCTAAATTATTTGGCTGTAGCAAACTTGGGCGTTTTCTGACAAAACAATTCGGCAGTAAAGTGCCTCGGGTCTTTCGAAGAGTCTCTGGAACTGCCCGTACATCAGCTGCAAGTTGTGGGAAAACAAGGTTAGATGGGCGCCCCATTGATCGCCGTACGCTACAGGCTTCAGCGATGATGAAAGAAGGGATGAATGTCTTACTACCCGGATTTGGGCCCGTTAATGTCTTATTCCAGGTACCAAACATCTCATGGGTGTTAAATAGACAACAGTTGGCGCGCCCTTAGCCTAATTAACTATCCAGAATAGACGTCTGACGAGAGCTCTTCAACCGACAGGCCGCAGTATTGTCACTAAGAAGGGAGAAGGTTCTCAGGTCAAGGAGAGCACCGAGAGCAACACCACGGTGGAAGAGGATGACTGCAAAGGTAAGCGCATGCTCGAACTTCTGCTGAGAATGGTACGTCTGTCTAGGAGATGTAATGTGAGGAGCAGGGCGGACTTTTGGATAGATTGTGCCCCGGATGTCACAAAAGAGAAACAGCGGGCCGTGAATGCGAAGATAGTTTATAGCGAGGTGGTCGTTAGGTGTATCGACTTGTGCAGCTTTTGAACGTGCGCCTTGGGTTGAAAGAGGTCTGATCAGATGCCTGTGAAATTACGCACCGGTTCGGAAAAGCGAAGCCGAAACGCAAACGCTTTGAACCTATCCCTCCTTTGATGCGTGAGGCGCGGCCAATGTCCTGAATTTGAATCTGGAATCAAATATCTTAAGGAAGGTTTGGGGGATCGGGTCAGAAATGTTATATTCATCGCGTTCGGCACATTCATTATATTTATGAAGAAGCGGCAGGTTGAATTCCTTTAATATTTTCGGTGGCTGGGAGGTTTGGCGGTAAGATGCTGCCCGCCATAGCTTTGTTTATCAGATCACATACTAAATTGCTTGATGTATACAGGCTGGTGTACAAGAAGATAAAAGATCAAGTTACTATAAACGTATGGATGTTTCCAATAATTGTTCTCCACAGGCGGGATATATCTTCAGGTTGTTTTAGCCAGAGTAGTATTCAATTTGATGAAGGCTTACTCTCTGTGATTAATCGCTTAGCACGCCTTCAACCAAACCTCCTCTTGGATGGCGTTTGCTACCCTGATAATGAAATTGCTTACTATTATCTAAATATATCCTTCAGAATTCTCCTGATTTCTTTCTTGATATTTTCTTTCAGTCTGTCAGATGTATTTGGGTGTTCCTGCTATACTATCTCAGTCGGCTACCCCTGAACGAGGCAGGCCCCTCCTCGAGATTAATCTGTCTCTTGGAAAATACCGTCCAATATATTCCTGGGATATGGTTGAAACAAGAATGGGAGTTGAACTGAGATAGAAGTTTTGTAGAGCTTGTCGGGAATCCACTATTGGCATATTTCACTTCACGCAAAGCTCTGTTTTCAATTTCTTCACATTTTAAGATTCCAAATATATTGCACATAGATTGCACTGTTCAGACCATGAGGGAATCTTTTCCCATCTGGTTGCAATAATTTGATTGTTTTGAATTTTAAACCCCTCCCACTTATTAGGTCTATCATGCTAATGAGTGAGCCATCATCACTATATGCCCGCCCTACTTTTTATTTAACAGCTTCATATGTTGCGGAACTCCTAAGAGATAACGGAATATTCTTTTTAAATAAATGACCGAATTTTTTTATTCCGCCCTTTCCGCCGGTTTTACATTTTGAAGGAACTTCTGAGATCGAATATAGATTAAGTCACGATTCCTATGTTATGTCTTCGATTAAGTTTGCTAGTTTTTTTTAGACACGGGAAATATGCTGTATTGATGTCATCATCAGCTGTAGGAAAATCTGCATTTTGTAATTGGCCATTAAAGTGGGAAAAATCTGGTCTACTGATTTCCATACCTATTTTGTCTCTAAATAATCATCTTTGGACCTCCGCTCAAGTGGAAAATTGCCTCTAATGCTGGAGCGAAGTATCCTCAGCATATCGACGGCTCGCTGAGAATCGTCTCACCCGCTGGCCATCATCATCTTCAAACAAATACAGGCCATCTAACTGCGCTCAACATACAGTCGTTTTTTTACGCCCTGAGAATTCTCCACATGCTCAAAGAAAATACTAATGGGGAAATCAGGAGAATTCCAAATGACATGTGGGAGTAGTGGACAGTTTCGATGTCAGAGTGAGAACTTCATCCAGTAGCGATACGCCTAGATCGAACTCGGAATCAGCTGCTCATTACAGTTAGCAAAACTCCATCGATTTCAAAGCTCGTCATGCTAATAAGACATGGGAATAAATATCATCCCTGATGATTAAGAAAACCATTTCTGGGAAGAAGTTCATTTATGGGAACTATATAGCAAACTAACCTGTACGCCACGCTGCAGACTATTGTTTTTTGGAGTTTGTGGTAGGTGCAGAGCATAGTTGCAGAGAAGTGTGTGAAATTGGCTGAAGTCGTTAATGAATAAGAACAACCAGCGATGGCAGAACTTGTCAAAACGGGGAGTTTTCAAACGGAAATAATTTGGTATGCCTATTCTAACGAACTAACCCTGTTTGCTGTGGCAGGTAACCTTTTTAGTGTATTTCTTTGATGGTCAGTAGACTTCTTCGCCCTCGTGTATCCTTTGCGAGTCATTTTTGTCGACTTGGGTGCCTTGTTCTGCTTCTTCTAAACGGTTTGTTATAACTTTCTGACTGCATTCTCCTTGGATGGATTGAGCAAGTTGGAATGCCTGAAAAAGAACCATGTCCTCCCCTTTTCCGTTTTTCTGCAAATTTTCATCCTGTGCACAATCTGAAAATGTAGCAATTGAAGATTGCAAATTGATACTTTGTTTTTCTCGAAAAAAAGAGATCAGAGGATGTTTGAACTGCACTTTACCTTTCTCAGTCAATTATTCAGACACTAGAACGTCGTTCCCTCCGCCCACACTGTTTCCTTTGTGTTTCTCGAAGAACCTACCCTCCACCCAAAAATTCGTACCAGCAACAGAAGTTGAGACCATAGCCGTGGTTGTAAAACATGCCTGAAGTGGTGTCTCCCTTTTCTTTGTGTCGTGTGCCTTGATCGTACCCTGGTCTGTACCTGCGGTCCGGATTACCTGTCGTGTCGTCTTGCTTATGCTGCCGTAGTTTACCCCACCCCCGTCGCGGTACACCTGGCGAGACTGCTTATCAAAGCCTGTTTCTCTGTCTGTTTTGTCTGGTGTGTGGGATTCCCGTCAATATTTTGGGGTGGTTGAAACAGCCTCCTATTCACGGGGATTGTTTCAGAAACAACGCAACACTCACTTCCACATGTGTTTTATTGTGAGCGGCCACCATCGCTGTAACGCTATTCCTGCGAACGCTGAGATTTTTTATTGGATCAAGGTTGTCTGGCGCATATTAATTAACCTTTTCAGGTATGCCACATGACCTCATTTGTAGTATCACATACACCGCATACATCACATGCATTTGCACGGTCGACTGGATGTTTTACCAAGGCGGCCGGCGCGATGTCGTCAGGGGTCATTAGCCGGGAAGGTTAAGTGGAAGAAGCGCCTTATGGGTAGACGGGATCGATGCAGCAGGGTTGGGACGGTTGCACTGTTCACCTCCCGACGGGGCTTAAGGAGCGACCGGGCCCCGGAGTTCCGTCATGAGCTTTACTCGGCTATTTCTGGTGCTGAACTTTGTAGACGGTATAGATGGCGAGTTATTGGAAGCGGAGGCTTCCAAGCAGCCCACGTCTTGTCATGAAGTTTTACGCCTTGTTAGGTTCTGGGGTAGTTGTATAACTGTCTTTGTCGCACATTTTATCGTAGTTATTTTTGTTGTTGCTGGGACTGAATGAGGGGTTACGTTTTCCCTTGGTGCATTTATTGATAAGATAGAAAATTAATCGGACTGCTTCAATGGGGACATATTATATTTTATCTTCGGCTGGAAATGGGCAAAAGCAAATAGCTAGCTCCCCTGTATTTTGCTTTGGATTATTTGTCGAACTTTTGTAGCTTGTGATCTCAACTGGCTTTTACCTTAGATCTTTTCGGTGGGTCAACATTTATCTAATCAGCTCGGTTTTCTGAGTGTTTTTATACGGACGAGTGTTCCAAAGTGTCAGCCTTCCCTTAGCCTGTGTCGTGTTGATCGAGCAATTTCTCGAGTCAAGCTTAAAGGTACTGGAAAAGGCCTCAATGGGGCTGCTAGACGATTTTAGCAGTTGCGTCATTATCATATCTGCTAAGCTAAGCCGGGCCAGTAATGGAGAAGCAAAAACCACTAGCTTTGAACAATTTCATCGCATTGTAAATAGTCTAGTACCTTTAGTTTTTAGAGCTCGCCAAGCACGCCAATTATATCGATGTTTGACCCAATACATAAACCCCAGTATGTACGAAAAGCGATCTCTCCCGAACGGCGCGCCATCTGCTATGCCGCAACACAGTTGTGATTTGCGCGGCGTCCGTCAGAGGCGCCACCTGTGCCGGCCCGCGCCTCGGCGGCGACAGGCGGCCTGGTGGGCGCTCTTAGGAAGATGGTAGGCGGACAACAGCCCCCGCAGCAGGCGCAGCAGGCGGGTCAGCCTGCAGGCGTGCCGGCACTGGCCGCGCTGGTGAACGGAGCACGTGGTGAGCTGGTGTGAAAAGCCCGCGCCTGTTGGTTCCTCGCCCCACCGGCCGTTTCCATCTGTTGTCCTCCAGGTCACTCCTCGAGTGTGGCTCACGGCCTTCCTGTGACCTGTCTGACCTTGACTCATCCTGAGTGGCACTAGCACGGGGCCTGATTTGACGACTTGCATGTGTTCGGTCCTTCTGTTAATCGAAAAAGACAAGCTCACATTCTAAAAAAAATACTTTGGTAACCCGAACATTTAGGCACTTAACTAAATAGTGCCCGGATTGTGGATAGGGCCATCATTTTGCATCTTTCTATAAATTCGTAAGAACTTTCTGGAATCTGTGATTCCGAGGGACAGCTGGGACTTCCCAGCTTATGAATTTGGGTCAAAATTGTATTGCTTTAGGGAATTTGAAAGCCTTGTGTTCACCGATCTGTAAGCACGCTTGTGATTAGAGGCTTCGACAAAATGGCGCAATGTTTTTGATGTGCTTCTGATTTAACAGCCTTTTCCGATCTCTTCTTAGTCTGTCCGCTATGGCTTGTCGTTTGTCGTAGGAGTTGGTAATAATGATCCGATGTAAGGATGGATAACAATGGTCTGAAACTTTTGTGGGTAAGAGGCATGTGTTACCGTATTTAGAGGCGAACTCATCAAAAATAATCCCTGTAACCTTTCTAAGGTCTATAATGTGTAACATGTTTCATTCGTGGTTTCAAATCTTCTGGAGTATCTTATCATAGTGGGAGACGAAATCTCGAGTGGTTTTGGCTTAAGCCATTGGTTACCGGAAAAGAGGGTGCTATGGTTCGAGCTGGAAGGCGTCGGGAAAACAGACTGGTATGGTGTTAGCGCTAAGTTTTGGGGAAATATGGAAACTAGGGTGCAACGCCGCTTCAGGCCTGAGCATCGGACGTGTTAAATTGCGTAAATCAAAGTCCCTAGCTTGGGATATGCGCTTGTGTAAATGTCTTCTTCAAAAGGTATCCTGTTTGAATGTGCGCTTTTGTTAAACTAACTTGTTCGTGTTCGCACGATCCCATGGATGTTTGATCCGGTGCACTAACACGCTCTCATCTGGGGGTTAAAAGTTTCCGCCAGAGATGTATAGTTATCGGTGAAAATCCTCGCTTTTTCGGCATCATTCATACTTTTGTCCTAATTTGGTTTGTTGGCGTATCAAGCTTCATTGAATTTCCTTACCGAAATTGGGTGTTCCCACCGAACTAATACAGTGGGAAAATATTTCAGTTATGGCTGCTAGGGGCGCCACACATGAGACTTGTGTACTCGTCTGCGTGCTTACTTTTGTGTTGTTTTGTTTTCTATCTGAGCTAACACAGAAGGCAGTCTCTGGACGTTGCCTTTTTCACTCAGTTAGATTCGCAGACTGGTACTGATTCAGTCTGGTTTCGATGTTAGAATGTAAACCATTGAATTGAATTATCTATCTACGGTATTTACAATCTAAATATTCACCCATGTGATCCCAAGAGTTTGGCGTGGACAGCGCCTGTTTAAACATGGTTTGGATGGAAGTGTTCTAGTTGAATTCCATTGTCGAATCGAGGTTGACAGATGCTTTTGATTATGACCCATGGTTTTGTGTCCTCCTTAGTCTCATGGGGTAAGCAGTAAATAGGGAAGTGTTTTCTCCTGGCTGAGAATGTTCTTATGGTGGTCTCTTTGTTGTCATCTGAGCCAGAAGCGCTTTGTAACTTCTATTCGCTAATGCTATCTATTTTGGAGACCCTGAGATAATGGTGTTTGTTCTGACCGGAACCGATATATAATACATATATGTAATATATCATACTAATCCGTTGAATGTGGTATACAATCCTTCTAAAGATACGGGGGAATTAGGTGGATGTTCTTTCGTTCTTTAAGTTCAATAAATACTGTACAAGGCTGGCCCAAAGCTTTCCAGTGAAGAAAAACACTTTCAAACTATTCTCTTAAACCTTTCTGCGTTTCAAACTTCAATGTTTTGCATTGCTTCGCATCCACGTCATGTTAAATTATCAATTTTAAGAGTATTGGGGCATATTTGGATCATTAAAAATAAATTTGTATACTCCCTCAAATAATAATAGATTTAAGACAAAGTGAGACCAATAGAAATACGATGTCTTGAGAATTACAACAGAAAGCTGCCAAAAGTTCTGCTGTGATAAGCTAACAATCTCGTTTGCGAGCTGTGACCACCCTCGGACCGGGGCTCCTGAGCGTCTGCAGTTATTGCCAACTGCCCGGAAATCACGTCAGCGGGCCGCTGCCTGTGCCTGCCCCCCTCCCCCCACTCCCGCCCCTCCCATAACCCCTACCCCGCCTGAACACGTCCTCTCACCGTTTTCGCTCCTGTCCAAACGGACCGGTGAGACTGGGACTCCGGCATCAAGTTGGCATCCCGGGGCATCAATAGGGAAGCATCACGGCCGCCTTTCACCGCCCTGACCAGCGCGGGACTGCACTGTAAATACTGCGTCGGCTCACTGCAAACACGATGGGTCGATACTCCCGATTCCACTACCTTTTTGCCATGGTCTTCTCTTCACATGCACGGTTTTAACAGTTCCTTTTTTGGCGAGTCCATGCTTTTTAGAAAGAATGCAACAAGCAGACGCGGAGTTTCTACAGAAAAAACCAGCTTTGGCGTGCTTTTACGGACTTTTTCTGCTAGATAAGGTCTGTGAGATGTGGGATAAGATAATCGTTTTTATTCTAGAGAAAAAATGAACAGCTAATTTTTCGGCCGCTTTCCTGTTGAGAAGTTCAGATTCAATAAACTCCCAACATATGGGGCCAAATTAGTTAATTCCTGCCTGAGGTTCCCTGTCGTGTTTTTGGCTCCTTTGTAACGGTTTTTGATCGTATTAAAAGTTGACGATTTCTCCCTCTGTGTGGTTATGGTCCTCACCTTTTACGGTTTTTTAGTATTTCTGCCGTACTATCGTGCATGCTTGTATTGGTGCATGTCTTATTTGTTTGATTGGTTGAATGTCGGGTTTTCTTTGGAACCTGGGAAATCAGATTATTGAACGGCACGATTCTTTCTTCTGAAGGAATGATGATGCGCATCTTAAATGTGAAAATGAAGCTTAACTGTCCATTGGAAGTACTTAAAGAAGTGTTTTAACGGTGAAAGTAATGAATCTCAGGAACATGATAAGTATTCGCTTGCCCTTGGTAGATGTTTGCATGAAGCAAACAAATATTTTAGATCTTATATTCCATGTTTGGGTTCATGTGCTTAGATCTATCGGTATTTCGTTGTCACACTCAGTTGTATGTGTGTTACAACTTCCAATGGACTTTCAAACATCTTGTCTTTTAACAGGCGTCGGGAAATCGTGCTTCAGGATGCATAATGAGAAGGCACAAAATGATCAGTTAAACCTATTGTACGCTTCCATCGTTTTCAACGTGTTCTCAGTTGATTTATTGGTGATGATTGGTGAGTTGTTTCTCAATGAGCTGGAGAACACGATGGGACGTGGTATCTTCACCGACAGGGAGTTAGTGTGGTGAGACTGATCTGTCTTATCTGGCTGTGTAGCTGTCATCCGTGTCTGCTGCTTTCTATGGTCGCCGTGCGGCTGCTCTGTTACCACGATAGTATTTGGGCGGTAACAGTTCTTTTGGAAAGTGCTAGTTCTGGCTAAAGTGATTGTCTACTTACGGGTGGTCGACCCTCAATCTTTACATTTGCTCCGATATTGTCGGGCGGTCATTATTGTTATTTATTTATGATACGAGCGACAGGGTCTGTGATAGAGCTTTATGGACTCGGCTCTATGGACAGCTTCCCTGGCGACGCCCCACACCGCCCGCGTGTTAGTCGGAGGACTGCAGAATGTTTCTCAGTCGTATAGCTTCAGTAGTATACACTGGTGGATCTTATGGAGGGAGGGGCAATGGAACCGTGGCCCCCACCAAAGCCTAAAATAGTAGCTTTTGACCCCCAAAAGGACCAATTTTTGGCCTTTATTTAGAAGTGTCATGCTTTTGCCTTTTTCTCGATTTAACTCCCCCTTCCAAAAACAACTTTAGTTTGTTCCCCTCCAAAAGTTGCTCCTGGATCCGCCAGTGGTAGTGCACTGCCCTCGTCAGATGACCAGTCATCGCTGGTATCTCTTTAAAACGTCAGCTGTTTTCCCTGTAATTTCCCAAAATGATATGTATGATGATATGTATGTAAGAGACCGATCGATGGATTTGTTACCGATCCGTGAGCGGGGTGGCAGCTTTCTGTATTCGGCGTAGAAAAATATGCTAATATTAATATCAAGGCTCTTGACGAGAGCAGACACATTTTCATCCTTGGTGAAGAGAAAGGATTGTCCCGTTTGAACCATAATGTAGTTTACGTTAATACGCAACTCAGCCTCGGGCATTTGCGACCCCCTCTTCCCCCCCAAAAAAAAGTAATGATGGTGGAGGTAGTTGTAATACAAGTGATCATTTGACGAACAGCTATTTGAACATTCTGCTAGCTAAGTTCATGCGCTACGTGGCAAAATGTCGGAGCTCTTACAAAATAAGGAATTCAGTCGTCGATAAGTAAATAGGTAACCGCAAGTTTTACCATTGTGCTGTTTGGGGGCGATAACGTACCACGTAACTGTACCCTAAACGCTGAAAGGTGTTTATTTTATGTAGAGTAATCATAGACGTGGCACTTCTTGTATTTTTTACACTTTTGTTCGATGTAAGAGTGACCAGACGATTATGGCTCATGATTTTACAATGAAAGACTAGGAGTCGATCTCATGACTCTCCGCTCTGAATCATCTCAGAAATACCGGACGAGTACCTTTAAACACAGCACTTCTCATTTTTGTGGCATCAATTTGCACTCATTTCTTGGCTGCTCTGATTGAAGGCATCTGCCTACATTCCGTTTTGTCGCCGTTTGTGTTATGTTTGATTTGCCGTTCATCTGGTTATCGCTCAGTGTATATTCTGACTTGTAGCTGTTGTCTTTCTCTCTTTCTCTCTATCTTCCTATTTTCTCGCGCGTGCCGCCGTGATCACTGGGCCCGCTTCCCTGTATGACGTCATTTGGTGACGTCACCAGATGACCGCAATAAAGTGGACCGCTCGGCGACAGTCATCGCGCGTGAGCCAGAAGGTAGGTGGACGCGACCCCTGACCCGCCCGAGGTGCATGCACTAGTGGAGAGGAGAGCTTCAAGCGTTACTGTACAAGCGGCCTGATGTGCATGTTTCGGATAGTTATTCGATGCGGTTTCGATGGTACCACGTTTTCCAGGCCCGGTCTTAGTTTTTAAAGCGACAAGTTTCGACTGGCTGGTTACCTTGAGACAGCTGAAATCGTTTTTGCCCAAATCTTACTATTGTCATATCAGTCTCTTCTGACATGTAGCCTGGTTTAACTGAGGATTTCTAACTCATTAGCTAGATTACTCGTTGAATTTTTTGAACAGACATTAAGGACTACATTCCCGTGCGAGACCAGTACATCAGGCCGTTTGTATTCTACGCTGCACGTGCACTGCTTGGTTGCCGGACGGTAAGTGTTGCATGCCAATACCAGCTTCCTCAACCCAGGCTGGAAACCCGTTCAGCTCACGGGATAAGGTGATATGCAAGGCGTGTTCTGGCTCACCAGAGTGACTGAGATGGAGTGGCTATCTTTGTCTTGCATGTTTTGGGGATCCAGTGCCCACAACTCGCCGCTACATTCATATTGGAGTATCATCCCAGTGCTTCCGAGGTCCGAAGCCAGTGCACTTCTGGAGGTTTATGGATTGCATACCTCGTGGTTGGTAACATCCTGCCATTCCTTTTGTGGTACTGGCGACAAGTGAACATTGCTGGAAAACATTTTACATTGTGTTTGAACTAAAATATGTACACTTTGTGTCCAACACTGTGTTAGGGAGCAGCCAGTGCAAAAATGTTTTGTTATTTTTGCACGTATGAGAACAACAATGCTGTGACGGTTTCTAAAATGTTCTTGATTCACGTTTCACTGTTTGTGTATTAACCATAACCAGATTGTGAAATAATTTAGAACTTTTTTTAGTCCTCAACAATCTGTAAAATGTCATTTACTGTCGAGCCATGTGAAATACCGTCCATGTTCATTGCTTTTCCTCCAAAAGGTGCCACTCTAAGCTGCATACAATATATAAAAAGTACTAATAGTATTACGCTCCGTTACTACTGGTATTACGCTCCGTTACTTCTAGTATTACCCTCCCTTACGACTAGTATTACGCTCCGTTACTACTAGTATTACGCTCTGTTGAAAACAGCTGATGTAAAACAGTAGTTTGAGGAGGCTCATATAGCGCACATTGGTCTCAGGCCGCCTGATTAAAGTCACGATTTCAGTCGTTTGGCGGCAAAACCAGATTTTTACACGTTTGAAAATTGAGTCGGGCTGTCATGCAGGCCTTTCAAATAGCCGTAACTACCAATCACCGGAATGGGATATCCGTGTTCTGGACGTGATCTTTGTGAAGGAGTGACCCTTGCAAGAGTCCCAGCTTGATTCCCTTAACTCTCCCAAACATCGGCACGTGCCTAGGTGGATGTTTTTTGGGAATGCCTTAACATTTTTGACTAGTTCCTCCAAGCTGCAAGCGTGGGTGGATACATGTTAGTGATGCAACATCCTGGTAGGAAATGAAAATGCGAATACCACGAAGTGCTGCACATAGCGCTAGGTTAGCCATACCTCAGAGTAGTGGTGTTGCATGTTGGCACAGTGGGATAGACGTGTCAGTTAGCCAGTTTTCAGGTGCTGGTGCTAGCCGTAACACGCAGCCGACATTCTTCCAGACCCCCACCCCCCGCTCCCCAGTATAAGATTCGTGTTGGCAGGCGGATCTAAGTAAAGGTGTCTTGAGGCGGATCAGCAGTGGGAGCTAAATCCAGGGGGAGATTTTGTCCAAATGTTGGAAAGGGAGAGGAAGGGGAGGTGGGGTATCCCGGGTAAAATCATGAAGGGTCTTTTCGAAGAGAATGGGCTAAAAGTGGGCAGAATTGGGCTGCTCTGGGAAGGGGTTGTATGGCTGGATTGGATGCCCCCCCCGGTAAATACTGCTGGCCGTGTTATAACCGGCTGATTTCACCCCGTGCTGCTTCTTATGTACCAGTGTTGTTCCCATGGTTCCCGACCAACTTGAGGAAAAGCAAGGAAATGCCAGTTACCGAACCTGCAGGTCGTTTTCTGTTTAGTTTTGAACAGCTAAAATAAAAATCCCTGGATATATTCTTATTTTCTAGAGGTTTTGCTTTGAAACTTCCCGTGTACGCCTCGGTGGTATTGTTGACTCGTGCCTTCCCATACCCAGGCTTCAAAGTGTTCGTTCAGGCCTTAAAACACACTTGCTGTGTCCGGTTGAGGTCAGGCCTTAAAACACACTTGCTGTGTCCGGTTGAGTTCAGGCTTTAAAACACACTTTCTGTGTCCGGTTGAGTTCAGGCTTTAAAACACACTTGCTGTGTTCGGTTGAGTTAGATGCATTCATGATTTTCGAAACGATCTATATATCAGGTTACTAATGATACATTGGCAGAGCATGGGATTCCCTACAGAAATAACTCGGTCGCAGCAGGTGAGCTATCAGCGTTCACTGCCTGGGAGGGAGGGGAGCCGTCCTCCGCATTTGGAATGTGGGCTGCTGCCTCACTGTTTGGCTGAGAATATACACTTTGATACAATATACAATATGCATATACATACAGGTGTGTATTTGGGACAATTTTTTGCTTCAAGATCTTTAAAAATTCCGACGTTGGGGATGAAAATTGTTGGGTCATTCTTGCGGACCGCAGCTTTGTTTAAAAAGCCAAACGCGTTGTTTTCTCGTTTGGCCTTGTTTGACCTAATAAGGGAAAATTGGACACAGGCTTCCCTCGCTAGGATTACCCCCGCCCTTCCCCACTCGAAAATCTTTGGCGACTGACTGGTGCCATGCTTTTAGATATAAGCTGTGAATTCGCATATGAGACCGGCAGCTGGTAGATTGATCTTGAACATGAGTAGCCATAGGCACAGGAACCGGGGTGGCAGGGGAGGGACGGCTGCCCCCCCCCAACTTTCGGACTGGAGGGGGCAATCCCCCAACTTTGAGCCGATTCTGGACCTTTTCCGTTAACAAATCAAGTGATGGGCCGAAGCGTATTTGACCCCACCAGCGGTGACAAGTTTTGCCCCTCCCCCTCACTTGGGAAAAGTTCCTGCGCCTATGTGAGTAGCACCCGGTGCCTGCCTGTGAATACTGGACCAGGTCCTGCGTCCTCTGCACCTGATAACCCCGCTGCAGTTGAGGTAGCTGGCTTTCGAGGGCACTGCCGCTGGCTGAGGTTGGTATCTGAGACTATAGTGACTGTCCAGTCAGACTGGAGCCATAAGTTAGTCAGTGATGAGGGCGATGGGTTTAGTAAGCTAAAAGTCACAGCTTTGTGACTTCTCGGTCAATGGCCTGATGACCACATCCGCCAGTCGCGGTTGTTTAACGGAGGTCATCAGTCGTGATGTTTTTACCAGGTGAAGTGGTTGACCTACCTCCCCAGTGGCTCTCATTATAGAGCAATGTTGTGTTGCTGCTGCTGCTAGTGCGCTCTGCAGCTGTGGCTGTAGGGTCTGGTTCAGCAGCCGAAGCTACCGAGCCTGGTTCAGCAGCCGAAGCTACCGAGCCCGGTTCAGCAGCCGAAGCTACCGAGCCTGGTTCAGCAGCCGAAGCTACCGAGCCTGGTTCAGCAGTCGAAGCTACCGAGCCTGGTTCAGCAGCCGAAGCTACCGAGCCTGGTCCAGCAGCCGAAGCTACCGAGCCTGGTCCAGCAGCCGAAGCTACCGAGCCTGGTTCAGCAGCCGAAGCTACCGAGCCTGGCTCAGCAGCCGAAGCTACCGAGCCTGGTTCAGCAGCCGAAGCTACCGAGCCTGGTTCAGCAGCCGAAGCTACCGAGCCCGGTTCAGCAGCCGAAGCTACCGAGCCTGGTTCAGCAGCCGAAGCTACCGAGCCTGGTTCAGCAGCCGAAGCTACCGAGCCTGGTTCAGCAGCCGAAGCTACCGAGCCTTCTCAGCAGGAAGCTACCGAGCCTGGTTCAGCAGCCGAAGCTACCGAGCCTGGTTCAGCAGCCGAAACTACAGAGCCCGGTTCAGCAGCCGAAACTACCGATCCTGGTTCAGCAGTCGAAGCTACCGAGCCTGGTTCAGCAGCCGAAGCTACCGAACCTGGTTCAGCAGCCGAAGCTACCGAGCCTGGTTCAGCAGCCGAAGCTACCGAGCCCGGTTCAGCAGCCGAAGCTACCGAGCCTGGTTCAGCAGTCGAAGCTACAGAGCCCGGTTCAGTAGCGTTAGTTGTAGAGCCTTCTCAGCAGCTGAAGCTGCAGAGCCTGGTTCAAAAGCCGAAGCTACAGATCCTGGTTCACTACTTGTAGCTCATGTGGTCCAGGAGCTGTGCCGTTATAAATGAAGAGTTGACAGTGGCCTCTTTGCTGTTGGCGGTGACCTTTTTACTGTTGACGTTGACCTCTGGTGGTGGGGACGTCTGAGCCGGTAACCTCTGCGTCTGAACCGGACGTGCACCTGTGATTGTTGACAGAGAACGGGCCTGGAAAGTGTCACGTCTCCCTCGTTCCAGTGATCCAGCGCAATGATCAGGTCTTCAACGGTGAGTAAGGCCGCCTGGAAACCACAGAGATATCGCTCCGCGCCGGGCAGTGTGACAGCACGCTAAGTCCGGGACAACAGAGCACTGTTCTGGCAACTGCGGACCCAGGCCTAAGTACCAATGTCGGGACCACTCTCAAAACGAATGGCATGGCGTTGATTGGCTCTTCCGTTCTTTGGCCAGTTCAGCCATGTGAATGAAAGAAGTAGCTCCCTGGCGTGGTGTGCTCTCACACTGACCTGTGGTCAGCGGGCGGAGGTCTCTGAGCGCCAGGTCCTCACACTCTTACTTCACCTCAACATCACCACTGGGTGGACGGGGCGGACAGGGTGGTCACTACCTCCCAACGCTCATCAAGCCTTCACACCCGACTGGGTGTTCATACCAGCATTGAGGTGCTCCTGTCTCGGTGTTCAGGGCATGGCACATAACCATCGCAGCAACTCCATAAATCGATCCATACGGCACTGGAACAAGATATACCCGTTCCGACAACAAAGTTGATCCAATGATTGAGATCAACAGCGTATGAATGGTATAGTGGAACCACGCCGAACATAAGCTTGCGAAGGTGACACTTAAATATGATCAGTACATCTATTATCCGTAGGATTCTTCGATTACTTTTGCCGACAGATGATGTCATAGATTTTCGGCGACGGGTTGCAGGTTTGTACACACAGGTGTGCGATGTTAAATCGTTCATAGTGTGGCCAGCTGAGACTCCAGCGTACTGAATTCAATGAAACAGATCGAGACAATTTGTATAGTTCGTATGATATAATCATCATGATAATCATTTCTCCGTTAGAGAAATATTTATTTCTATATGTGTTTTGTTAATTGGTTACAATTTATTCCACTTCCATATGGTGGTTGTTTGGAGTTCTGTCGTTGGCTTGCAAATTTGGGGTTATTTTGACTAAAAAGCTCAGGGCAAAAGAGTGACTTCGAAGGTAAACCAGAGCTTGGCACCGCTGCCATTTTTGCTGCCGCTGCTACTGCAACCTAGGCTACCTGAAACCGCTACCACTACCAGCGCTGTTTTTTAAAATCACAAAACCGCTACTCGTTTATCCGGTACTCCGTTATTTCTTTTATTATAAAGCGCTAATGAAGCGCTTACCCAACAATTATTTGTTATTGTTCTTTTTAGATAGATTTCAAGGAAAGTTACTGCTTAATTGTATGCTCCATAAAAAGTATCAATTCTAGTGTATGCTATTCAAACAAAGTCACAGAAATAAATATTCATTCAATCTCATTTTATTTTGCTTATGGATAAAAACATTCTTCTGTCTCCATCTAATGTTTCGGGATGGTGGTCTCATTAACAAGCTGTCGGTAGCGGTAGCGAATTTGAATTCTTATGAGTCGACTACCCGCTACTTCGCTACTTTTTGGATATAGAAACCGCTACTGGCAGTTTGCTACCATTTAAAGAGTCCGCAAGTAGCAGAGAAGAGAAGTAGCTGACTAAAGCACTGGAGCCCCCCCCGCTCCGTAAAGCCCCCATCCAGATGGCAGCGGGGAAGGGTTTAGTGAGGTGCGTGGCAGCGGCCGGGGTTACGCTGCTGCCCTGGAAGAGGGCCGTCTTACCAGCGACCCGCTTCTGGGAATGACAGCAGCCTGGATTTTCTGCCCCGGCGACCCCGTTCCAGTAGGTCACGTGCCGGCACAACGCATGGTCAATGGCCATCCGTGCCCTGCGGCTAGTTGTGAGGTCAAGTCCCTGCGGGGGCCATGTTGATGGAGACTGCGGGCGCGCTATGTATGAGACAGGATTTTCGTTTGGATTGGAGTAGTGAAGTGTGACGGGCTTTGTTTTCCCCGAGATATGCTCGAGAGATGTTGCGATCGCTGAGGTTCGCGGACTAGCTTATTGATCTACGGTACCGCAACCAAATCCGGAAAGTTATCAGCTGCTTCCGTCTTCCTCAATACTTCTTGAGTATGTACGCATACGCCGTATGTTTCAGCTGGAGAACTATACATCCTGCTTCTACGTTTCTGCCTTTCTTCCTTTGGAAATTCCCACATGGATCCTTTATGAGGTTGACATATCGGTGACTAGTTGCCTTTCCTCGGTGCGAGTGGCCACAGGTTGGCTGAGTTTCACTGGAGTATTACATTGCCGTGTCTGACCAAGCGCATGTTGCACCGTCATTACTTACCGCCAAGGTACTCTCCATCATGTCCGGACGCGTTTTTGCTGGCTGTGCCGGTTGCTATGGAGATAGGCCGTCAACCTGTCGGACTCCCTCCCTGAGGGATAGATACCGCGAGTGATTCTGTTGTTATTTTTGCTGTGGCGCCAGACAGTGACCAATGGGAGGAAGGAAACTTCTCTGACGGGGTGGATAGCGAATCTGGTGGAAGTGGGAGCATCGCTGTTTTCTTGTTAAATGTAGCTGTACTGTTTCGTAAAATTGCTATAAGCCTTTGGCAGAGTACATATAGCGGTGTTGTACTGTTTTGTATGTAAAATTATAGACGTAGTTATATGGTGGTAATAATGATTATTGTTGGGGTTGAACGACGCACCAACTGTCACAGTTTCGCCGCCAACTCTCACCCTGTTGGTAGGGATGTAGGGGAGCAGATCGAATTGTTTAGAGGCTCCGCCGGAACCTGAACACGGGACTGTACTATAACCCGTGACGGTAATATTGACGACTAAACTACCGAAGTGATATCATCAGCACCTGTTCCCTAGACTCTGGGAAACATATTCTACCGTTTGATAGGGATAGAAAGCTGTGTGCCTTTCTCAGATTGTATCCGTGAGAAGAACTAAAATCTGACTGAGCTTCCCCAGCTCCTGCAGCTGGTTAGTCTAGTGGTTCTAACGGTGCTAGGTTCAGGGTCATGGAGCCATTATCGGGGGGAGGGTACGAAGCCTGTGCATTCGAGCAATGAATATTAAGCAGACAAGGGGTTGATTCAGTCCTTACCGATTTAAGAACGGAACGGTCACAACGCCTTAATTGTAACGTACCTTCCGAGACCGAAATGCATTTTGAATAATGAAGACGATGTCCTGAAAACGCCCAGAGCAGAGCTTGTGTGATTTCTAATCCTTTCGTGCCAAACAAATTGTCACTCCTCACCAGCTACGTGAAGCCAGTTTTTCGACTCTGGCGGTAATTTAAAACAAGGCTGAGGAACTATGGGAAACTCGACAAGCATTCTTGGTACGCCTCGCTGGCAGTATGGCTCACACTCGAGAATTTGTTCAAGAAAATGGAATAAATACACGTGATCACTCCATCTTTATTTCCAATGCAATCAATATTCCAAAGCAAGTGTGTATACAACTACAACCAAGAAATTGGGAAACACCTAGTCCTGTTCTTTTGTCTAGAAATCAGTTTTCATGTATGGGGATTGAGCCATTGTGTCCATTAAGTGCATATAAGGGGTCATCGTGCCGTGAGAACTGGGAACCACTGTTCTAATATTTTCATAACATCCCAGCGTGCGCAAACGCAGCATGCATGTAATTCTATAAAAAACGAGGATTAAAAGCTGCATCCTTCCATGAAACGAAAGCTGCAGCCTTCCTCCAAACGGGGATTATTTCCACCCAGCGTTTAATCCAGTGATGGCGATTCCAACACGATGATGCAACATGACTGAGCAGGCTTCTGAGCTTCTGTTTGAGGCATTCCTGCGGGCAGCGCTGGAGTCAGTGCATATAAGGCTTATCCTTCCCATAGGCGGATACAGGATTACCAATCGGGGGGGGTCACATTAGGTGGGCGCCAAATTCTTTCGGTGGGCGCCAAAATTCGCATCCTGGGGGAGCGACATTTCAGGGGCGCGCCATGACCATTTCAGGGAGCGCTGAGGGTCGATCGAGGGGGGGGCACCTGCCCCACTTTGCCTCCTCCCTGCATCCGCCTATGGTCCTTCCAGAATAAGAGCGGGCAGGGTCGGCAGGTGCAGGCTGAGGTTGCCGTGGATGCGGAGTTCACCTGACTCGCTGATGGGTGACTGGCTGACTACTGTCAGCAAGTGGTCGACAAGAGGAGGAACGCATCCCGCATGTGGCGTACTGTCTTCCATCACTGTTGTGACGCCCCTGGCAGTTTGGGTTCATGCTGGTTGTTTTGACATGCCCACGAGTCTACCTTGTATTCTTGGTACGCTCGTGAAGCGTGGTGGCGAAAAGCAAACAGCTTAGCTCGGCGGTCGCCTTGTGTTCGTGCCAGATAAGCAGTTCAGATTGGCGCACCAACTGTCTTTAGCGTACCTCTCTCCGACCGTGTACGAAAACACGCCAACCCGTTTTTTAAACGTTACAGCGCTGCTGGAACATTGACCCGAAGGACACTAGGACGTGGGCTCTGAAGCCAGTTTAGGGGAATGACGGCTGTCGAGCGGGGTGGATGCAGGAGAGAGGAGATGGTTCTGAAGACTCATCGTATGGGCCACATGTACTGGTGGATCCAAGGGGGGCCAAAGGGGCCGTGACCCCGTCCAAGGTCTAAAATTGTATCTTTCTTCCAAAGGACCAAATTTAAGCCGTTTGTCTTTTAAAAGTACTATGTTTTCGCGATTTTTCTCAATTCAGCCCCCCAAACATTGGTTTACCCCCTCCAAAAGGTGCTCCTGGTTCGGCCAATGGCCACATGCAAGCTGCACACTCAAACCGCGTTGTCGGCGATGGTCCACCGGCGTGTAGACGGCGCAGGGACTTCACTGGCAGCCACTTCTTGTCTGATTGTCGGACCTTCGAGGTTGAGAGAGCGCGATATTTGCGGGGTGTTCCCACTCTAGAGGCTCTCGTTGGGGAATTCTCTACTGCTGAGATTTCCAACGAGATATTCTTTAACGGTTAATTTCATGTAACCTCCCTTGGTAGTCATAGATGTAGTGTGAACAATGCTTGAACATGGCGCCGAGATGGATGGTATCTTGTATCGATGTGCGTTTTTTCGAACGTTGGACGTGTAAACGTGTCGGCTCTGTTCTGTTTTGTTTCGTTTCTTTGGCGTAACACACGATTTGCACTCTAGTGTGCAGGTATATTACAAGCACATTTTACCAACGCATCAGCTTTGACTGGTGTATTTTTCGCCAGAACCAACAGGATGTGTTGTAGATGACTGAGAGATGGGTGTAAGCTGATCGTCTCGTTCGGCGCTCCCTAAATCGCAGGAATGACGATGATGATCTTGTTGTGGTCAGTCGCTCTTGGTCTGCATCGATTGTACTTAGTCAGAATCCACCTGACTGGAGTTTTAGCCAGCGTTCTTATTCGCGGAGGGATTTGCGTTAATTACTGTGCTATTGCCAGACTAAAGTTCTCGAAAAGGGAAAAGGTAGCGTCATCACTATTTTTTTCAAGTTTGTGTAAAGCCATTCCGTAAGAACTAGTTTTGAAGTATACTTGTCTGACGGTGGGGAGACCATCTTCTCATCTAAAACTTTGCATTTTCTGTAAGTTTGGAAATTGGGTATAACAACTAAGGTGATTGAAAATGCCCTCTCTGCAGCTGATTTGTTGTGGAACAAAGTGCTTTGATATCTGGGACTGTAGGTTCAATCATCACCTCCTATTGCCGCATTTTACCTACTGACGGCGCTTACTTACGTGTTGGAACCGTCTTGTTCGATTGAGCCCAGTTCGATTGCTACCGTCATCTGGGCAGCGGCCGGATTTGTACTATTTGCAGCTGCAGAGCGATTAAAAGCCGGACGAAGCCCGTCGATATCAGGAAAAGCAGGATATGAACAAACCGCGGAAATGCCGGCACCCACTGGCAGTGGCAGGCGGGGAGTCTGTATAGCTGGAGAAGTGGACACTCCCATCCCAAACATTGCCTTCTGGTGGGCTCTGCTAGAAATCAATCTGGCAATCTGGAAAGTGGCATCAAAAATAGCAGCACAAAATCAGAAATTGGCGTCCGTGGCGGGGGGAGGGGGGCAGGTGTTGGCTGACGTGACTGCCAGAGCCGCCTGACGGCCAGCCTTGGCAACAGTTCAGCCCTCCAGCCCCCCTCCAGCCCCCCAGCTCGCCAGCCGTTGACGATCGTTCGCGTCTGGTCACGTGACACGTCCTTGAAGGAAGCGGCGCCGTCACGTGACCGGCCGGCCGTAGCATGAATCAATAACGGCCCAACCAACCAGTTCGCCGCGACCGCCGTTGAGTTGACCAGATGGTTGTGGCGTTGGCAAGCGGAGCGGACGGTTGTGATGCTGCGGAAAGGAAGTGCCGTGCCGAGTGAGGGTGGGCTGGGCCGAGAGCGCACGTGCCACGAGTTGGGAGCCACCTGATGCGTGAGCGCGCGCGCGCCGTAGCGTGACTGCGTTTGGATTGTGAGGAGAGGCGATAGCTGGCGGTATATGCCGGAACCGGAGAGAGATTGGGAGCGCGTGATTGTTACAGATACGCTGTCCAGTGCGGAAATAGTGACACGGAAGTGGTGCACTAATCCGTGTGCTGCTGCTGTTGCATTTCAACTGGTACCGGTGCAGGCCAGAGGACGCTCGAATTGGTGGTCAGGTTTTGAAAGTGAAGTGAGTAGTTAGTCGAGAAACCTATTAATCATTTTAAATATTTTTACTGGTTATCCTGGAGAGGTTGGAAGCATTCCCTTATGTCTCCACTGCGTATGAAAGTGAGGGGTTCTGCAGTGCGTGAAAACGGGTATATTTAGCTAGTTAAGGTTGTTTTCATTGCGTCAAACGCCGCTATCGTCCCGACAAGCCACATGCGCTGATTGGTGTTATTCCTCAATGTCGTTGCAAATCGGAGTTTAAAATTAGAGCTTGCGAGGGCGTAGTTGTGTCGTGGTAATGGTTCAGATCGCAAACTCCAGGCACTGGGAGCACCTTTGATGCAAGAGGCTGGCTTCCGAATGTATTTTTAGATTACACAATCCGAAGCAGATTAACCTGAAAAGGAAGCCTTGCGGGGACCAGATAGTTCATCTGTGAGCCTTATATGGCCGATCAGCTTACGACGATATATAAATGTGTCTTGAGAATCCCTTACATAAACGATTGATATTTATCTGAGCTCAACCGCTCTCGGTAAGACAGAGCCCACGCTGGTATCTCCTGCTGGTTATTTTCGTTATCAGTGGATGCCTGCACATTGGGCAGCTATCAGGGTTGTGAAGGCGTCGTATCGCTGTAATTCACACTTGCCTGCTGAACGTCACCTGTCAAGCCGCGCAGTGGTCTCCGCCGCTCCTGTGCGTCTGTGATGAGCCTGCCGCAGCACCCGGCAGCGCGGGTAGTTCTTGGCCAGACGCGTCGTGGCACCGTCTCTCTGGTCATCGACGGCTACCCCTTCCAGAAGATCCGCGACACCGAACAGAGGTCCTACTGGCGCTGCGCCCGCCGCCAGTGTAGCGTCCGAGCTGTGAAGGACGGTGACTTGGTGAGGTCGCTCAGCCACCTGCCTCATAACCATCCACCTCCTGACACAGCTGCTGGAGGGCCTCGCCAGGTGGTGACCAGTGAGGCGGGGGTTCTGCAGGGTTCTGTGGTGAAGCTGCAGCTGCAGGAGTGTCGCGGAGTGGCGGCAGAAGGTGGCGGTTCTCGGCCACCGCACGGCTCGGGTGCGAAGCTGGAACCGAGGGGGACTGGTGCGGCTGCTGATCAGGGAGCTAGCTCGGAGAGAGTTGCAGGCGATGCACTGAGGGACAGCGCCATCGTCAGACATCATCAAGTGGTATCGGCTACAACTGTCAAGGCCGAGCTATGCTCGCCGCCGCCTACGCCACACTCACCGCTCGCACAGCGCTACTACCAATACCAGCAGCAGCAGCAGCAACATCAGCAACAGCAGGCCGACCCTGAATACTCGGCCGTCTATCCAGCGACACTGTCAACTCCGAATTCTGTTCCACACGATCAACTACATCGTCACCAGCACCTTCAAATAGAGCAGCAACCGCAGCGACCGCGTTCCTACCCACAAACATCTCCACTCCCTGTGGCAGCACTAGTGTTTAGAACTGCTGGAGCTACTGCCGTCGGCGATGAACCGGATCAGCCAGCTTCTGGCTTCAAGATGGAGCCCTTGATGTCGCCCGGTGTCCGATCTCCCAGACCTCCGAGTGGAAGCATGAGTGTATTGACCTCTCAAGGGGCAGCCCAGCTGCTTCCGCCGGCATCTCCTTCCACTACGGCTGTGGCCGAGCGGCCGCTGTCTCCACGTCCAGTTGCCTGTTCCGAAGCTAGTCAGGGGTGTGGGAGGCCTTCAGCGTTACTGAGAGCAATCGCTGCCAAAGATAGTGCCTCGATGATAGTCCTAGCACACCCTGTCACGGGTCAGTTGTCGGTTGTTGTAGATGGCTACGTCTTCGGTAAGGCGTCCACCGACCCCTCCGGCGTGACCACGTGGCTCTGTGTGGAGCGGGACCGATGTGCTGCTGCGGTGGAGACCACTGGCGCCACGCCCGAGAGCTTGACTGGAGTTGGCACTGGGCTGCCTCACTGTCACCCGAGGAACGCCAGTGGGCTGCCCGAGAACATGGTGCGTGCCACTGATCTGTCAGAGGTTGAAGGGGCAGTGACTGAAGCATCTGCGATGAAAATAAGCGATGTGAGTCCTCCAGAAGCGGCAAAGAGGGCGGTAGAGCCAGATGGTCCGAGAACTTCGAGAAGCAGCGCTCAGGTTGTAGAGAGTGGAACTGGGAGACTCCCGGCTGCGGTTGAAAGCAGTGCAGGTCAACCGGCGGATGTTGCTGGTGCCAACAGTACTGCCCAGCAACCATCTACCGGACATGGTGGACTGCACGGTGGTGCCGTAGTCAGTGGAGTGGCAGTGACGGTAGGCGATGTGAGCGGTGGTGGTGGTGACCCGGCGCCTTTAGTGGCCAGGGTTCGACCTGCCTCGCCCACCAATGATTCTGCTTCCAAGCGTTCGCGTATCACACCTCCTAGTACTTCCATATCGCACAACACACCGTGCATCACCACCATGGTCAACCACGTCACGGTAACCTCTTCTTCCTCCGCCTCATCCGTGCACGTGAAATCGACCCCGATTCCTAAGAAGCGGGCACGCATCGAAGAGGGCGAGACGCCGTCATCAACCTCGCTCTCGTCAAAGTTGCCTCGGGACGAGTCTCAGCTTCAGGCGGAAATGGTGGCGGGGACTGACGGGCGTCTTCACCTGCTGGTGGAGGGCAACACCTACCGACGTCACGCCGAGCACGTCACCCAGGAGGGCACCGTCACCAAGTGGCGGTGCGTGACGGCCCACTGCGTCATCGAGGCGACCTCCAGCGGTGACCGCCTGGTGGCCCTTGCTGGTCTTCCACATCGGCATCCTCCGAACGCTCCTCACAATGTGTTCAGCATCCCCATCAAGTCGCCGCAGTCCTGCCGGCCTCCTGCCGCCGATGTTGCCGTCTCTGTTCGGACTCAGTCTCACCTGATGGCGGCGCCTACGGGCAGGCCGCTGAGACGAAGGCCAGCTCCGAACCCGGTCGAGGCGCCGCGTGGTGGCGGGTCGGGGAAGCGACACGCTCCGAGGGCGATGGTGACCGGAGGTTCTACTGACGGGTCCGATGATGTGTTCCTGGCTGGTCCCGCCGATGTGGCGAAGAACAAGCCAGCGGCAACGTCAGTGATGACATCTCATGTCGGAAGACAGCCTGTTAACGGTTAGTGTGTGCCTGAGTGGGGAGGGAGGGTGTCTTTGGCCGTCATACGGTTTCGTATATGCAGGGTCTCCCATAAATGAAAAATTTACATTGCTTTCTAAAAGAGCGAGTAAGGTTTGTCAAAGACGCCTTGATGGATATCTCGAATTAAGCAGAAAAGGGTCATTTTGTGTTAATCCTAGAAATCCAAAGTGCTGAAAAAACAAGCGTTGCATTTTCCCGATCAAACCATTTGCGTGCATGGATGTTCCAATGATTCCAAAGCGATGTTTGCCCACACTAACCAAGGTCACGTAGTTTAAGAATAATTAGATGTCTTTGTGAAATTCGTCAAATCAAAACAAATTGCAATTTGAAGTAATCATCATCTACTTGAAATAAGCCTATCTCGAACTCTGTCCTGAAGTCGAATTATATAAAGTTAAAGCAATTCAGTTAACGAAATTTAATTTCTAACCCAAGTTATTTCATTGACCTTCACTGCTCCACTCTGTCCATCCCTATCCCGTGTTTGCCTGCTCCTTCCTCGCCACTACTGTCCTCAAACCTTCATATTCTCCTGAAGGCTGTAGCCTCGTCCGATTCTTTCGCATTGGTTAGCGGTTGTTACTTAGTTAGCCTGTCTTAACTGATCTTGTATGTTTCTTCGAATTGAGGAAAGGGGTCTAAGAGTAACTAAGTTTTTTTGGAATCGAGCAGGTTTCTGTGTCAGGGAGACGCAATTTCTTCTCAAATCACGTAGGTATTTCCACTGGCGAATTCCAGAGCAAAGCTGTTTTAATGGAAAACTCATCGGAAATTCCTGCGACGATTCCTTGAGCATGGATTGCTAGCTACACAGCAGTCAATTTCAAGGATGATCGGGGGCTATAGTCATTCAGTTGTCGAATGTTCTCAAGAATAGTGGTTCGGATGCTGTTGATGGTGCCGCCAAGAAGTGTTTGGCCTAACACCCAGCGTTTGTTGTAACTACCGACGTCCGGACATTGATATTACCCTTCAATGTCACTTAGTTGCGGGGATCAGCACGGATTGATGTGGACTTTCTACGTAGCTGACTTGGTTTTCCTCGAACAGGAAAAGAAGAATAATGCTGTGAGCCCTCTGTGATGAAGATCTTTCAAAGAGGAATATCTCCATGCAATATCTTGCTCAGATACTTGCCTTTTGTCTTGTTGCATTGGGGTGAATAGCAAAGCTCGCTGCAACCAAGGCGTTGGTGCTAAATACGAATGTGTTTGGAGCTGATTTCATCGGCAGGTTTGAGAATAGCTCTCTCCTATTTGAATGCTTTCAGAATTAGTCACGGCTATGAACCCTTTTACCTCCCTGAGCCTTGTTCCGAACCTCGCATCTGGCGCGAAATGGAGCACGCTTCATGCCAAGTACATGATTCCGTGCCGTGAGATTTTCGCGTCGTGTTGGCCTGCACGTTCTCCGGATAGTTTTGCCAGAGGTTTTGTAGCGATGATTGGCGGCACCTCTTGGTCCGGGCGGCCGCCACGTGTGCCGGTGCTGCTCGGGTATTCGGTGAATTGGGGCCTCGTGGCCGAACGCTGATGAAAGCTGACTGATAGGCCATGATCTGCTCTCCAATCCCATCACATTGACGTGAGCTTTGTGGGCGTAAGACGTCAGTTAGCGTAGTTATCAGCTTTCGGGAAGATGCTGCGATGCTGTTTTTTTAGTTGAGAAATCCCATCCTTGTTGGTCTGTTAGACCGGATGTACCAGATAGCTGAACTTCGCGTGGGATACCGCTGGCATTATTTGTCAGAAAAGAAGGCAAGTATAGGCATAGAAATTATGAGAAGCTCACTATTAACATTGTTGCTCGTAGTGCCTGCAATCCTCCAGCTCTTAACTCGGTGCAAATTTCATCTTCAGGTGTGAAAAATTGCGTTTTCAACTGAACTTCTCGAGGTATTTTGCCTGACAGGGTCACAGGAAAGACTACGTTGGCTTTCACAGTATTCGTTGTGTAAATGAATTAATAAGGAAAATGTTTTGTCGTCTGAGAACATTCTGTATAGGCCAATTTCCTAAACCTTTCAAATCAACTGCATGCTATAATTTGTTAAACCCCGGTCAGATAACGGCGAATAGTTTTCAAGTCTACTGTCACCACGCTGGCCAACATGCCTTCTTCTCTGATGCCCAGGTCCGCTGAGACACTGGAAATCCCCAAAACCAGTGGCGGATACAAGGGGGCTCAAACCCCCCCCATCCCCTCCAATGTCCGAGTATCTACAGTTAATACATAGCGGAGGCTGATCCGAGGCAATGGCGGAGGAGGCTCCTGTCCCCTAGTCCCCCCCCCAAAGGAGTCCTGGATCTGCCACTACCCGAAACTATATATGAACGGGGAGGGCGGAGACTGGCACTGTAGCAACAGATGTGTTGTATCTATCACAGGAGCCTTGCTATTGGGATCGATATCTCACACGCACGTGTGGGGGAATTACGCTGCGTCAGTTCGCGTATTACGCAGCGTAAGTTGCCAGCGTATTGGTTTACCCGTGGACGTCTGGCGTTTTAATACGTCATTTTACTGTCAGATCTTACTCTTGCTCTGTGGCTGTCAGGATAATATCAGAGCACTAATGCCTGATTTCCTGTGGTTTTTTGCGAGTTCAGTCACATGGCTGCTTTAATGAAGTGGTCTGTTACGTTGGAGGCAAAAGCAAACTTGTTCTCGCACTTCCAACGTGGTATGCTGTTGCAGATGAGACCAGTATTACTCCCTGAAGTGGCAGACATTGGCTTTTGATACAAGTTGGTGATGTATCAATTTTCGTAACTGCTGTATATGGGGCGACTCTGGGCCGTTTCAGTGTCTGTTGCAGGTGGAGCCCTGTGCACATCAACGCACGTGGCGTCAGACCTGTTGATGCATCGCTTTTGACAACGTCCTTGACTCTGGATGTTGCGTTATCTGTTTATGATCCGGCGGATCTTCCCTGTCACCGACCGAGGGCCTGGATCCCACCCATGGGATGCCCTGGGGCAAGCGCGGTCGCTGGGGTCGGGACATTTGAGGCACTCCGTGTCTGCCTGGTGTCTAACGACTGAGCAGCTGGCGTTGTTTGGCGGTGCCGCTTGTTCCTAGGCCGTTAAAAGCCGAGTTACGACCTCGAGAACAGCTGGGATTCGAACCGGTGTGTTTTTGTTCGGCGGAGTTTAGGGGTGGCCTGGACGCGTGTGATAGTATCCTAACACATCATCTACTGAGTTGTGTTCCGAGTGTTGGACCAAATGCTTCTTGCAAGCCAAACGACAGGGGTATATTTTTCGATGTTCAATCATGCGGGCTTAGTGTGAATCAGTTCTGATTAGAACCAGGTCCCTATTTGCATTTTAGCCGCACTGAGACTGTTTTATTTTTCTTACTCCCACACATCTTCTGAAACTAACATTAGCCAAATATCTTGATGAACTCTTCCACGCACCTTCGGAAATGTTTCAGACGTGTGGCTTTTTAGGAAGCTGTAATTTCATTTGGCCGTTATTAGACTAGCTGTCAGTTACATGGGTATTTTAGTACTCTTGAAATGGACAGTTCTGGTGAGCACCAGTAAATGTTCCTTTCATCAATCAGCGTCCTTTCAAGCCTGGTGACTGCTGGGCGCAAGATTGGAATTGATATTCTGGGGTGTCTGTGAGCAGGAACGTCTACTCTGAGGATAGAACAGGGCCCTTCTCCCCCACATTTTGGTCGGAAATGCTTCCAGTATCAGTTTTATGAAGAATGGTGAACGGTGATTGTGCTCGAACTTAGCTTTTTGTTATATGGAGAGAGAGAGAGAGAGAGAGAGAGAGAGAGAGAGAGAGGAGGGGAGGGGGGGAGAGGGGGAGAGAGGAGAGAGAGAGGAGAGAGAGAGAGCCAGCCAAATGCTGCGCATTATGTCAATCATGATTTTTTAGTAGCGCCGTACGCCCTGGGTCTCGGTTTATATAGATAGAGGTTGTGGAGGCTGCTTGAATATACGACCTTGTAAAATAATGTTTATGGTATCCGTTATACCATAATTATTTTATTAAAATAGTGTTAACACTGAACTGACAAGTCGCAGGTGGTCACCATCTCACAGACCGTGGCCGGGGTCTAGAACAACAACTCGGTTATTTCAGTATAGGTACGGTTTTTATGTCTTGGGACTATCACTACGGAAAAGTCGACCATAAACATGATTAATTGACACAGCACATTTAACCACCAGCGCAGTGTTGAAGTTGTATGACGTGGGGTTTGTGTTCTTACATTTCGCAGAAGACTGAGTACACCACTTCACATCTGCTATTTATGGCCTTCTAGATGCCTATTAGTAGCATTTGCAGGATTTTTTAGGCTGGCCGTATTTACGTTCGTAGAAACCGTTTTATTTCCAAATTTCCGGTACGGTGCTGGCTCTGACGTGATCGTGAATGTTTACTTTCACTGCGTTTCTTAAAAGCCAGTGCCGGGCGATCTGCTACTTTAGTCTGCTACCCCACTACGTGCTACTCTGCAAGAGGTAGCGGAGTAATGGTAGCGTATTCTAAGAACAAAAATTGTAGCAGGTAGCGAACTCGGGAAGAATTACAAATTGTTTCTGTTACGGATAGCCTGTGACGGGGATCGCCACCCAAAGTAGAAGTTTGGGATGGAAATTGAGAGAAACGTTTCCTCCGTCAAGGAAAGAAATTAATGTATGTTTTATCGTGTGCTTTTGTTTGTATGTCGTAGTGTTAATTCCTTTTGTAATATAGAGGTAAGCAGAAGAATTCCATGCAATTTTCAAAAATGACTGAAAAGCAACACGTGTATTGCTTTAGTGGGGTTTTATAATACAAAGTAGCGGGTGGCGGTTTTACGCTTTTGGAAAAGAAGCGCCAGTAGCGGTTTAAAAAATTAGATAGCGGCTACCTCCCTGTTAAAACAACGTAGCGGAAAATAAAGTTAGTCTTTCTTCGTTAGTCTTCTAATCAGGACAATACGATAGATACCTGGTTTCCTAAAAATAGGAAAATCAAGATATTCACGTCGCCGGGGCTGGCTACCGTAACCTGAGCGGCGCTGCCAGCTTTTGAAGTGGTCTGTAGCGCTTTCATCGACCTGAAGGCTGGCTGTGAGCTGAAGGGTGGCATGCCCGGACACTGCACAGTTAGACGGCTATTGTGGTATGGAATGTGTCCATCAGCGTCCGCGTGAAGTAATAACGCCGCTGTGAACTCCTCGCAGCTCCAGTAGCTGTGCTGTGTGTCGGCTTTGAGAACGGCTTGTTTAGGGAATGTTGGCATTTATCAGCCAGCCTACGGATAGACTTACTGCGCCTCAGACCGGCTGAGCTCCAACAAAAGGATGCAGTGTCTTCCATTCTAAGCTGCTTCTGGCAGTATCATCAGCCTCGCCGGTGTCTGTCGGCGTGTTCTGTAGCGGGGGTTATCTCCGTTGGGTTTCGCGCTGAAGCAGACCGGCGTTGGCTTGCCAGATGTAGAAGGCCGCTGTCTCGGCTGCGGCTGCCGCTGTTGGGCCGGTGCGTCTCTGAGTGCATTGTCGCGCGGTGTCGCCATTCGGAAGACAGCCAGCTTCGCGTCCAATTTGTCCTCCGCAGTGGAGTGGCGCCGCTCGGCAGATGTAAGACACCGCTCTGGTTTCAGCCGCGGGGCGGCTGCTTATTCTGGGATGGAGGGATCGCTCTGGCAGCGGCTGGCTTCTGGACCATCGATCGGCACGGCCCCGGCCGGCCGCTATAGTTAGCTACTCGATTTATACCGCTGTGGTAGAATGGCGTATAAATCACCCAACACGTGACCGCCTCCCGGCTGGAAATAGGCCGGAACTGGCTCTCTGGTGTCGCAGCTCTGCTGACGTGGTGGTTTGATAACCACCAGAATATCGCGAGTGTTCAGTGTGTCTGTCGTCAGCTGTAGCATCACCAGTTAGGAGTGCGTTCTGACTGGTGTCTTATTGTCGTCCGGAGTGCGTCCTCACAGTATACGACCCGTATGGCAGTATAAGACACATGTATCCGCCGTAGCATGAGGCTCTCACTCCCCCGGCCTCGGCCTTCCTGCTGCGATCTGGATATTTACAAATGTTTTGATGCCGATGGCGTCCGGTTTTGACGGACGGGGAAGACCTTCAGAAAGCGACCGGCTGTCTTTGTCCGGTGCTGCCACGTCGTCGGCTCTGTAAATTCATTTGGCGAAGAGTTCAAAGGTGTTCGATGCAGTCTGTTGCACGGGCGGCAGGGGCGCTGACGTAAGCAGGGCATTGTTTTACTGGTGTGCGTTGTCGGCGGCGGTGGTGTGGTTGGAAGCCAGCCATCTGGGTGTCGGCTGCATCCTCGCAACGGCATTCGGGCGCCCATGGGCACCAGAGCAGCTTCCGTTAGGCGCCATAGTTCAGACCAGAGCTTCCATGGGGCTATGTGAACTGGAAGCCTACTCGTCTTTTGGTTTATTTATGATTCATTGGCGATATTTGGTAGCAATATTTATAAAAACAAATATTTGTAGTGTATTGATAGGTGAGGTTAGCCTCTGAATAAATGGCCAGATCACACAATGTGTACCTAATCCTCAGTCAGTGGCCGATACAAGGGGGCTAGGGGGATCAAGCCCCCTCCCCCCAATGCCTGAGTCTATAGTTAATGCATAGGCAGAGGCTCATCCGAGGCAATGGTGGGGGAGGCTCGAGCCCCCTAGAAAAACCGCTGGAGAACTAAAACAAAAACGCTAGAGCCCCGAATGAAATCCTGGATCCGTCACTGTCCTCAGTCATATTTAATGGACAAAGTGGAACAAAACATTCATTTTAAAATCGGTGCGTAAACATTTAGTGGAAGGTGAAAACCAGCATAATGACAGAAGAGGTAGACGTTCTGAAGCCGTATTCAGAGGACTCGGTGGTAGCGCATTGGGCAGTCACGCCACTGAGCCGGGCTTAAATCCCTGGTGGGAATTTTGGTTAGGGACTTCCTGATCACCAGTAAGCCCTTCTAACGGGTTGAGAATTTGCGACGCCATATGACCGTAGCCTAGTGCGTCACACAGCCCCAAGGCTGCCTAGAATTCGGTGCCCTGCTCCATCCCCTACTGCATCATTCTCAGCATCTTACATAAGCGAATACGTCTCTCTTGAAGGTTAAGGAGGATCCTGATACATTTCCGCGGTATGTCCAAGCTGAATACTCGTTTGTCCGTTGGTAACGTGCTAGACAGATATCCGGTTGGGTCAACTGTGGCCAAATGAGGTGTTCGACTGTTCATACTAGCCATAGCACCTCTTTAACTGTTGAGCATCACCTCGAGAAGCCGGTTCTGTCAGTGCTGACGGTACTGGACTCCGCCAGTGACGGCGACGGTACCGGTACCGTCCGCCAGTGACGGCGGCGGTACCGGTACCGACGTTGACCGGTACACCGGCTCCGGTGCCGGCATCGGCCAGTTTTACCGCCCTAAAGTGTACCACTTGTATCTTTTAAGGAGAAGCTCCCGCTGCTACCCATAAGAAGCGCCGTGATGTCGGTGTTGTCATGGAATGTATTTGGTGATTTCCCCCCTCTTTCCGTTCCTGTAAAATGTGTGGTGTCGCAGTGGTTTCGCTGCATATTTTTACTGCAGGTACAGAGTGGGATCTGGGCATGGAGGAGGGAAGGATCCAGCACTGAGTTCTTGGATGGCGCTACCAAGGCAGTTCAAGGGCAATCAAAATTCGAAGCACTTCGTTACCCCGCTGTAGTAAGCAGAGGAAAGGCTGAAAACCGCGATCTGGTCTCACAATCCTGGGACTACGTGAGGGATTCCCCGTTTTTTGATTCCCACCTCTCGGTGGTCGCGGGTCGCCATTCGGTCGGCCCTGAGTTCAGACATCAGACGGTCTCCTGCTGTGTCCTCGATGCTGTGGCGCCAAGACATAAACATCGGAGTCTACTGAGAGGAGGCACTGGCTTCACGCCCCCACCGCCGGTGACGTGGATAGTATAGGGAGTGAATAGAAAGCTTGCGTGAATTCAGTAAGAAATTACTTCGCATGTTTTAGTGCTCAGGTCAATGGTTTGACCTCCAGAGGTCAAATTAGGTCAAGATCGGCTATTTTCACTCAAATATGCAATGATTGAGCAAACTGGGCATAACTCTATGTCATTAGAGCTATTGAGGCCTGGTAAAGTACATTTGATAGCAAATTGCCATTACTTTTTCCGCTATGTGGAACGTAAAGACCTCCCGCCAGTGGTTTGACCTCCAGAGGTCACCTCGTGACCTAATATGACCTGAGGTCACGAAAGGTCAGAAAGTGACCTTGCCGTATATCAAATGAAAGCCAGTGACAAGACAAACACGATGGTGTTTGTTTCACCGCTCTAGCTTAATTAGGTCAAAAGTTATTGCCAAAATACTGTTTTTGACCTCTGGTGACCTTGGATGACCTTGGAAAAGTCAAAGGGCAAGTATGACCCCTGGGATCCGTGAAAGGGTGTCCAAAAACGTTGTTCTGAGCAGTTTGAGTATTTGCAATCATTTTTGTGGCTTTTATATCATGAAACAACTTTTCCCTATGCTTTTCCAATGGGAGAGGTCGCCTCGTGACCTGACCTCAGGGCACGAAATCGAAAAATCCCGGATATACACCTTAGACCCTGGAGGGGTTATGAAGTGTAGGAAGTTTCAAATCGATCGACTTTGAAATGTAGCTCTTACAGAGCTCTAAAGTGAAGTGAGGTGACCTTGGTTGACCTCGTCTGGTGACCTGACCTTGGGTGACCCGGGGTAAAAAATTTCAGGGATGATGGGAAAATTATGCAGTGAGAGGTAGAGCCCTCAACTGCGGTGCTGCACCTCGTCGTTTTCTGCTATCCCGAAAACTTAGGGGCCATCGATGGCCCCATCCCGGTGAAGGGCGAGGTTAAGTCAGGACTCGAACGCGCGACCTTTGGCGTGAGAATGACCGATCCGTGTACTGTGCCGCTCGAGCAAGTAGATCTTTAACCGTGTTACTTTTCGGTTTTCTTACAGGAAATTCTGGCAACGGTGTGTTAGTTGAGCGCCTTTGTAAGTGCATGCTCTCATGTGTTACCAGGGGCGCCGCCACGGAATTTTTACAGGGGGGCGGACCCCGGGCTGGTGCTGTCCGGGGAGACGAATTTTGAGCATATTCGGTACCTGACAGCATTAATGACGATCAACCCAAAAATTTTGGGGGACGTCCCCCTGGTTGGCCAAAAGGGGGACGCGCCCCCGTCCCCCGCCCCACGCTTTGGGCGCCCATTTGTGTTACGCACATACACGCGCCATGTTCATGAGCGTTCGAACCATACCTCCCCGCCCCAGTATGGGCTATATATGTGCCCAATTGAGGTTGAACGCGACAAGCGGAATAATTGGCTGACGGCTTGGCAAGGTTTGACCCGAAAATGATAGGCTCGCGTAACCCACACGGATGATTGCATCTATCTTCGGTACGTGTCCCTGGCAGTAAGCCCCTGGATCTGTCCATGTTGTGCAGTCTACAGAGACAAGGCCTACTTCCCTGAATTTACTGTCCAAGCACATGGCAACAAAGCCAATCAGAAACTTTGCGCTTTCGTTTCTGAACCAACCAGAAGCTTTGACCGAATTGCCGTGAGTTACGTATGATTTTGTTGGCTGTGGTTCGACTGGACGGAGTCCGCTCTGGATGTTGACCATCCTCCGTCTGTTTGTTGGCTGAGCCATGCCTCTGGATCAGTATCATGCTGCAGCACCGTGGACGATTGTTTAGGGTAGCCCGCTGAAGTCGACTCCCGCGGCCTGGGTTCGCTCCCAGCTTGTCACCCATTCAACTAGGCTGATTTTGGCTCCAGCGGGAGATTTGGGCCTCGCTCCGTCAGCAGGCCTGGAGCCCCCTCCCACCCTGGCCGGGATATGGCAGCGCTGCTGCTGCAGGGCTGCCAACTGTCACCGTCATCCAGCCTCACGGTCTGAGTTATGGCAGAGCACCGCCTCTGGCGGATTGGCAGAGCTCCGGCAGCTTTATGGCACGATATTTCCTGAGCTGGACTTGCACGTCCGTCTAGAGTCCCAGTTAGATGTTGGTCGCTTTGAGAAAATGTTCTGGAGATGCGGCTATTCAGCTGGTTGATAATATGGTCCTGTGCCCGCCCCTGGCCTGACCTTGAGAAGCGGCTCGTCTCGTTTAGGGGTATCAAGTTGGGTTACGGTGGCAAAGGTCTGTGCTGTCTTGGTGGCCAGAAATTCAAATGAATATTTTTGTAATGGAAAGTGTCATGTCGTGATCATATTGACTAGCAGCCTTGTATGGTGACAAATAAAATCTACATGGCAACAATCGCAACCACATTGGGATATGGCATCCCGGAAGCAGTTTGGCAGCACTAGTCTGCTCCAGTTCTGTAATATTCGCTCAGCCGGGAGGAGAGGATATGACGGCAGGGTTGGATGTGGGCCCGAGTGAGGGAAAGGAATTCCTATTCTTTATTGATGATCGTTATGATCATCATGTCAGCATACCAAATAATGATTTCCTTTTTGGGCGCAGATTTGGTGTACATGTTGTGCTCTTTGCTATGATAATCGGACAAAGTAACGCCTCACTCGCGGTGCCAGTGAACATACTGTTGGGACAATACTCATCGCAAACAGTGTAAGCTCTCAACAATCACGTTCATATTGCATCAGAGTAGACGCCACGCCACCGACAGTCCGCGCTCCTGTCGTCGTCCCCCCCGACCAGTGCGACTGGACTCGCTCTTGATGCGTCCCCCCTTCGACCGTCGCGACAAGACTTGCACCCCTGTCGGCGCCTCTCCAGAGGGATGCGACTCGGCGCGCCCCTACCGGCGCTCTCTCCCGTCCTGGCGGGCCGAACTCGCCCCTGCCGACGCCCTACCCCGGCACGGCGGGCTAGAATCGCCTCTGCCGGCGCTCTCCCGTCCCGGCGGGCTCGACGCGCCCTTCCCCCGGCCGGGCGGGCTGGACGCGCCCCTGCCGGCGCTGTTGCGGCCAGTGTGCCGGTTAGCAGCGCCCCCGCGCGGTGTGGCCCGGCGGGAGACTGGAACCTGTCCTGTACAGGGCCGCCGGTGTCGGGAGCGACAGTGTGGACGGAGCTACCGCTGCTGAGCGCGGTCTAGTCGACAGCAGGGGTGCGCGCTCGCCGTTCGACCCGTGGCTGGAGTTCGCCTGTGGCTAGCGTCGGCTCAGATAAGACCAGAGTGAAGTACTGCGATAGAAAAAGGCGCGTCGGTCTCGGACTCCGCGGTGTGAAAAGTCGCGAAAGCGTCTCCTGCGATCCGACGGTTTCGTTCGACCGGCAGCGCCATCTGCGATAGATCTCGCCGTCGGCCTCTAATACAGGGATAATCCGCCGTTTGGACAAGTGGCAACAGGTGCTGCAGCTGTTGCAGTATTGAGTCTGAAGCGGTGCGGAGTCCGTGCGGGATTGGGATCCGGTATCGTCCCAGCAGCAACCTTGACTTATGTTGTTCTCCGCTTTAGCGAGTGGGCGGCGCATTGGGGCTCTCTCGCTGCGTCAAGTGGTAGACGTCGGCAGACGCGCTGGTCTGGCCGCTTCTTGTGTTAGGGGACGCACGTTATCGCAGCAGATCCACACCACCGGACCAGCTCACGGCGACGCACCAGACGCCATGTCAAAGACTGTAGTCAGTATGAAAAAGGCCAGCGGAGCCCCGCCCCCCTCGGCTTTGGGGGCGTCTCGGTACCCCCAGATGGAAGGTAAGACAGGCTCAGGCCAGCTGTACCAGAGTGTTGCACGGACTTTTTGTGTAGTGACACTCATTGTGCATGACTAAAGTGGAAACCAGTTTTACAATTGATTCTTATGTTCTTTGTTGATTTTTTCATGACAAAAAGTATTGAAAGAACAGCTCTCATCATGCTGCTCAGAATGTATTGCCATCGATTTCGCTTCATATCCGCCGAACCCACGCATAAGATATTTAAGTCCGTGCAGCACTCTGACAGGCCATTGGTCCTTTACTACGTCACGCACTGATGTCACTGCACCGGTGCTCAGGTCAGTACGCTGTTAAAAGCATGGTTTTTAATGTCGTTTTGGACTCTATTGGCAGGTGCAGCTGTTGCCTGCCTTTTCCGGCGACGTCTTTTTTGCATGCGTATGCTCTGAAACCGCTGATTGTAAACTTCTGCGTCATTATGCCTGTTTCTGATCCGTTTTCAGACGGTTTTAAGCTCGATATGAAGGATGTGGTGTAATGCTTCTATCCCAGTCCCCAGTCGCATATAAAACGTAACAGGCCAATATCGCAATTCAAGATGTACTCTCACATCCCCCGTGTTATGTGGCAGCGGGAAATTGGGAAAGGAGGGAGCTGGGTTTGCCGTATTGATTCGCCTGGTCAGCTCTGTATTGGCGTGCGCTTTACGTCATGGTGTGGAAAATTCAGATCCAATTCCGTCCATGTTGGATGTGTCGTTCACAATTCCAGGCCAGTTTGTTTAGGTGCCGGCGTTACCCCGTCCAGGTCCGATCCATATCCGAAAACACGCTGGATCGGCCGGAAAAGAGATTTCACGTCCAGACTGAGGTCCGGAACCACCCGAGCTGTCCGTCCGATCCACCGGATCCCAACTATCCGGCCCAGACATCGGATCCGAGCAGGCATCCATCGATCCCAACTATCCGGCCGAACATCGGATCCTAACTATCCGACCCAATGACATCGGATGTGAACTATCCGGCTGAGACATCTGATCGGGTTGGATTGAGATATCCGATCCGTGATGCGCTCTGCCGCCCGGCGCCCCGTGCCCGTCCCTGCCGGTCTGAAGGGCGTCCTTTGACCTTGGTGGACAGACAGCTGCCTAACTGGGACCCTCCTCTCATCATTAGTCGACGCCGTTGCACTTGTCTGAGGGCGTCGTTTGGGATTTTCGATATCCCAAATAAAATCGGGAGATCTTAACGGCACACGCGTCGGAATAAGATGGTGAGGTGGGCGGGCAGCTTACGACTCACCAGTACTTACAGCCTGAGAATGAACGAGGAGCGCTAAGTAAATTTCTGCATCCGTAACTGGTGGTGCGACGGTTCTGGGAAAGCAACCATTGCTAGCGAACTGCATGGCTGTACTTTTTCTATGAAAGAAATCTCCGGCTCAAGTCACTAAAGTGCCCCTCGCAAGATATGTCAAGATATGCCCCTCGCGGCGTCTGGCTGCCTAGGCTGCTGCTTTTACTACTATCGAACAGTACTTTTTAATTTTCCGCTATTAGTGGATGTGTTTTCCCGTCCGTTTACCTGTCTTGCTGTGTGTAGTTTTTTCGTTACCATTTGTGCGATTGAAGTTTGGTTGATTTGCTGTGTTAAATGTTTGTGTGATACGCAGTGATGGATTCCTGGTTTTGTGAGCACATTATAGAGGACTGAGCCAAATTGGAAAGCGATACGCTGGGTTCCATCGCTGCGTCCGTTTTTATTTATGCGCTACCGGGCTGCAGACTGATGGCTGAAAGCGCTGCGCATCCGCCGGCCGCATGTGGTGTGTTTTTCCGGCGCTAGATGGCTCTAACTGTGCATGGTTTGTGTTTCCGCTGGTAGATGGCAGCGCGCGCGGCGGCTCGATGGACACCGAGGAAGAGGGTAAGCTACTCCGCATGATCATCGTGGAAGCGGAGTGATGAAACTTTACGTCCGTATTCGTTGGTGGGATTCGTTAGACATGTTCTAGTCCTTGCGAAGCAGTTGAGGTGTATCACTGTTCGACCGCAGGGTTAGGTAGAAGCTGGACGCTGCCCAGTGAGCTTCTAATTATTGTGATGCCCCACTTGCTCTTGGCCTGGATAATGCTTCAGAGTGCGACTGGACTTGACCGTGCTGTCAAAGTAGATGGGAGATATTTAGTCCAATGTCGGAAATAAACCAATACAGGTGATAGATTTCGCAATGCGGCGTTGAGGGTCATGATTTTAAGCTGATTAGTTGTCAATTAATCTTTCCCCTCAAATTCTGAACTTAAAATAGGGTTGGTTATCTATTCGGGCTCGGCGCTTCATTAGAAGCTTTCTGTAAGTAATAGATGATCAGAAAATGTATTGGTTATCGTGTTATAGTTACGTGTTAGGATTGTTGTATATAGCCGCAACCTCGGAATTCCTGAATATCTAATAACTTTTGTTTTGGATCCAGAATTCAAGAAGAGAGGCGAATTAACAACTTATCATCGAAAAACGTTTGATTGAGTATAATCACCAGCGGGGATTATCCTCAGTTATAGGTGCAGCTTGTGATTTAAATGGGTAATGACTTATTTTAGCGTGTATGCTCTTTGTATGAGCTCGCAAATATTAATGAAGTGATATTACTTTGAACTTTTTGTGAGTTATTTTCTTTAATATTCAGCTCATAAAATGTAGATACATCATCGCTCTAGTATTTAGTCCACTTCTCCCGGCATCGTCTCCGAATTATCGCGCTGTACACCGCCAACCTCGATATAATGTTAGATAGGCGCGATATAGCCCAGTCACTAAAAGCGCCCCAAAATACGAATACACACACACGGTATGATGTTAGGTACCGTGAGTTGTTCTTCTTGGCTGCATGTGCACATTGTTCGTGCCCCCATTCTTATGTGTCTGGCCGTACATCTGTCACCTTCGCGTCGGTTTCTGTATGAGCCTGGTTTTTTGCACCAGGATTATGACTTTGACGTTGGGTGAAACACTCCAGCTATTTCTGTCAGCTTATCCCATTTAGCACCCGTCGCTGTCAGTGGAGGCAGATGACAGTTGGTGACAAATCACGTCAGTCTTTGGCTCGCAACTATTTCTCCGTACGTATTTCGCCTAGTTCAATGTTCAAAATAGGTTCGCTCTTTAGATGCGTCGTTGAAAATTTAGGTCAGGGAAGCAGTGTACAGAGTACAACTTTATACTTTAGAAAATGACTGTTGATAAAGAATCAGGTTTCATAGAGTGAATTGCTTTTTTGACTATTTAAAATAACAGAAACGAAGAAAATGATGCGTTGTTGTTATTCGGTGGGTATTTAACGTCTCCGCAACCCTGACAGGGGTGTGTAGGGTGCCGTAATACCTTGTTCGGCGAGCGATCGGAGAGCCACTGAAAACTCTAACCCCGTAGTGAGATGTTTAAGTTAGATGCCAGTTACAAGTTATTAAGTTATTGCAGCACAACTGGTCGGGGCACTTAGCATTTGCGACGGGCAGAATTATACGTTTTCGTGGAAACTAGGGGTTTTATTGGGATGAGGGATTCAGGCTACACCGAGAAAATTGTGAAGCATCGGCAGGTTTTTGTAAAACCGGTCGGCTTGGCTTGAGGTTTGTTCAGGTTTGGTTAGAAATGGGCATGAAGTTACCTTACTGCAAAACCTTTTGGGACCAACCTTATATAAATGTATAAAAGACACATTGTCCCGGCATTGTGGCAAGCCCATGATGATCGCTGCGCTCCGGTGTGTGGGATAGCTAACAATATATCCAAAAGCAGTTGCCCATTGTGTGCCCTAGAACGCTCACTCGTCTGCGCTGTCAAGGCTTACACGCTGTTTCGACCGGCTCCTTGGGATGAAACGGGTAAGCAATGGGCCCAACAATGTCCCTGGTTACTACTGTAGATGTATTGCTCCAGCACCCAGGTCTGCCCGTAGATTCCCCGAGGTTTCCCTCTGGGGTGTGTTCGGATAGAGGCTGCAGAAGCCAGGCGGACACGCTGGTGTACCAGAGGCTGTTGGCGATGTTGTAGGCACTGTTGCTGTATTTAGTCTTTGTAAGCGTCACGCACGCTTGGAGTAACGCAAGTGGAGAAAATTGCACCGGTTACCTTGGTTGCAAGTGTTGCTGCCTGCTAAGGGGAAAGTTTGCACTGATATTGCTACCTACCTTGATTTCTACCCATCTTGAACTTTCTCTTATTGACTCCCCCCATAATTGGGCACACGTCTGTTGGTGATTGATACACATACAGACAAATCGGCGTCTCATGAGTATTTGTCAAGTATTTGACGTTTTGGTGTAACAGTTTCAATGAGCTCGCTAGTCGATAAGGTAAGAAGAGAAGGAAGTCCCCGTCAAGTACATGGCGGCACAGAGACCAACTGTAGCCTTTCACTGGATCCGGCAGTATTTGCAGCACGGGCACCCGGCGTTGTACCTCCCGAATCCCGACACCTACAGAAGACCTACCCTCAGCACAAAAACAACTCGCCACGCAGCACTGGGTTCGTCCCTCCCAGCCCGTTTCTAATAAACAAGAAAGACACCACTATACACCCGGGACACTGTTCAGGCTCACCGATAGTAGACTTCGTCTCGTTTTTTTGTGTGTGTTTATCTTACTCAGACGGGTGTAAGATAGAGCGCTGATCTGCTGTGTGTTCGCGACTCTACCGTAGAGAACTGAATCTTTCGAGTAACTTAGTAGTCTGATGGTTTTCCGTTTACTCTCTTTTGAGAATTAGATTTCTCGAGTAACTTAAGTAGTCTGTTTGAGTTGGTTTTCAGTTTACTCTCTCTTTGAGAATTGAATCTCTCGAGTAACTTACGCAGTCTGTTTGAGTAGGCTGTCCGTTTACTCTTTCTTTACAAAGTTGAACCGTCCAGAACCCGATGAATCAGATGGAGTGATTGCCGGCGTGTTGGTCGCCGCTGCGCGGTGCCCCTCGTCCAGTCTCGTGTGTCTGACTTTGGTAACGTGACTATGTGCGGTGGCAGCTCGGAAGCAGGAGATTGTGAAGCTGACGGAGCAGCTGGTGGAGGCCATCACTGCCGGCGACTACGTCACCTACACGTGAGCATTAATCGGACTGACGCTGACTGAAGTCGGCTGATTTCAGTTGTAGTTTAGAAAACAACGGTAACCTCGCTGTTGAGTTACTTTCGACTTAATAACATGTCATGCCAGCTTCACTCATTGTTGTGTGCGGAAATTCCACTGATTTCATCATTACTCACTGGAAGTGCTGCCACGTTTTTTTCGAAATGGTTCCTGTTGTAAATACCGAAAGTGCTTAAAGTCAACACTGCACGGAGCATCGTGAACGTTGTTATCGGCTTACGGGAGGCCTATTACCACGCGCATTGACGGGGAGGCGGGTACCCGCCCCCCTCGGGTTTTTCGGAGACAGCAGAAAAACGGCGGCGCGTAGTGCCGCTGTACTTGGCATACCTTTTCCCTCATCATTTTTACAACTTTTGTGAAAATTTTAAGGTTAGGTCATCTCAGGTCAGGTCACCAGTACAGGTCAAGTGACCCGACCTCAAAAAAAGCTTAAGATAGCATAAGTCGGAGCAGGGTGAACTTATCCGATTGAAACTCATATCACATAATGGCCCCACCGAGTTCTCAAAAATATGTTCCGGTATTTTTGATATCGATGACCTAAGGTCAGGTACGAGGCATGACCTCTCCATTGGAAATGCATGGGAAAAATGGTTTTTACAGAATAACTCAGTAACGGATGGTGATAAAGCATTTATTTTAGCTGCATTAGACTCGCCTGGGTTTTGCGGTTCTAATGATTTGCATTTTATATAATTTGACCCTGACCTGACCTCAGGTCAGGTCAAATCCTTGATTTGACCTAGCAAGGTCAAATTATATATCATTCGATTCGGCTTGCTGAGATGATTCATATAGTTCAAGTCCTTTTGCTCTATCTTTACTTGTTCAGATGTAATGGCCGAAGAACTGAATTTACATGCTATCCCTATGACGGCATGTTTTGACCTCTCGTGGCCTTAAATGTGACCTGACAAAAAAATGGTTCCAATGTTTTCGATGGAGAAGTGGATGGGCAGCCCAACGCCGTTTACCGTTTTTCGCTACCTACCGTGGTTCTCGAGATCTTAGGGTGGGCGGGTACCCGCCCCCCCGTCAATGCGAAGGTGACTCAGACCCCCGTCAATGCGCGTGTTAAGGGAGTGCCGGTCATTCTGGTTAAACAACATTTTTGGCTTAATTGGGTGGTCATCCATTGTAAAGTCGGAAAACCACCAAGCTTAATAGGCCAAATGTGTCGGATTTATTCGCCGGTGGCTCACCCCGTGTCGCAGCGATACATTTAGTGTATGAACTCGGAGGTGGATCCCGGGAGAAAGAGGTACATGTTTCGTCTTATCCAGAATAGACGCCCTGGTAGTGCACAACAGCCTCCCCCCTCCCACCTCCCTGATTGAAACGTCGTTTCGTACTCCTGTCCTCTTTTCCTACGTATGCCCAGTGGTTACTCCAGGGTCCATCATGCCCCCAAGGCACTGACGGGAGGCAAATTTCGAGCATATTGATTGTCTTTGAAAATGCTGCGTCGGTACACTTCACTAGCACTTAACCCCTAATTTTTTGGGGGGGACGTTGTCCCTGATTCGCGAGGTGGGTGACGACCTCAGACGTTCTAAGTCTGTTTGAATTCGGGGGGTGAGGGGAGGCGATAACGCGTTGTTCCATGGCGTGTCAACAGACATGTTGCAGAACCTTGCGTGAGCAGAACTGTAATGCCTCGGAAAAAGCAAACCACACGTTTAACTGAGACGAATAGAAATTTCACCTTTAGACGGGAAACATGTATATTGTGCTATTTTGTTTAAGGCATGGGAAATTTGAAAACATGGAGGAGGCAGTGGATCCACTTACAGCCACCTAAAATTTAACTGTCTTTTCCTTTGGAACCTTTGCAGTTTGGGTAGTACGGGTAAGGAAGGGGGCTCCTGCCTAACTCCTTAATGGGTAGTGGGATAAAAAATATATTCAACAAGATAACCATTGCGGCAATTTCAGTATCGACTGCGCCCAAATGTGCACGCAAAAAGTGGGGAGAAACTTCAACCTGATGCTGACAGAAAACCAACGTCAGGACCAAAAACTGTTCAATTTGGGCTCTTCGTTGCCTCCCGCAGCGGCTGGATATAAAATGTCCGGTTTTCTCTCATTTTGACTGAGATCAGAAATTTTTGGCCAAAAGTGGGGGCCGGCCTCCTGGCCCCCTTTCCACGCTATGACTGCGCCAGAATGTTTTTGGCCTGTTCTGACGGAAACCTGGCCCTGATGTGCGTTTGCAGCGGTGACCTGACCTGACCTGACCTGACCTTGTCGTGACGCTCGACAGGAAGATGTGTGACCCGCACCTGACCTCCTTCGAGCCTGAGGCGCTCAGCAACCTGGTAGAGGGCATGGAGTTCCACAAGTTCTACTTCGATAACGGTAGGAGAGGAAACAACCTTCCTATAAAAACCGCGAAAATTTTTGGAAAAGACCGCAAACTTGCCTGCAAATATGTCTATACTAGTTTCTGAGATGGAAGAGTAAAAATGTGAAATAATAATCGTCGCTGGAGGGAAATAATTGTTACCGTAAGCATATTGGCGTTTCAAGGACTGCTAGGAGTTGCCGTCTGGGTAGGTTTTCCGTTAACCCTATTTCCGTCAGGCCGGCTACTATTTCCGGCAGGGGGCAATATCGGCCCCCTAAGATCTCGTAATCTAACCGGCCGATTTTGAAAATTCAAAGTGCCATAGATTCCTCTGCTGCTAAACTTTATTTTGAAAAAGAAAATTTCAAAATTGTCATTTTTAGGAGAAGGTCGTGCAAAATATACAATTTTGTGTATTTTTAGATTTTCCATAACTCTGTCTCTGTTGTACGATTTTCACAAAACTAGTTCAGATTTACAAATAATTGACCCAAAATTTTCATATACTCGAGTTACGCAAAAATTCGAAATTCAATGGCAGTTCCAGGACCAGGACTATGAGGAAATATATACAACCTAAAAGTTTTTGTTACGCGGATTAGAAGCCGTCATATACTGTTGGCATCTTTGACACATAAATAAATGAGAAAAAAGTGAAAAACTCATCAGGGGCGGATGCAGTACGGTAAAACAGTGGGGTAAAATGCATACCAACAATATGCGAATGGTATGCATGAGTATATTAGTCCCTTGACTAGTTGAAATTTAATTTCTGATAATTTTTACCCTCCCATGGCAGCTCTAGGAAAGGGGTGACATAGGCGGATCAAGGACTCGTCGTGGGGGTGGGGTGATTGGAAACACATTTTCAATATACAACGATATTGAGTCGCGGCGGTGATACTGGCTGGGAATATACATTTTGAAAATGTGTAGTGACTGGACACGCCTCTGGTAATCTAGAATTGGGTTATAACTATTTTGAATTTTCATATACCCAATTGTATTCGCCCTAGCACGGCTGTAAGCAGTCTTCTCACTTACTAACGTTTAGTCCTTCTTGATAACATTCCCCCATTTTGAACTGCTGTAACCGCCCCTGATGAATACAAATAGTGACAATTGTGAATGCACTATCATCTCACATAAAAATGATATAATAAAACCATATAACTGGTATCAGGATCAGCAGAGACGGCTTCCTTTTACAAAAACCCATCGCATACGATAATACTTGGTTTGTGGATAGAACCTCCCCAAAAACCCAGCCATAGCTCCGCCCCTGGTAAATATATAATCTTGAAAATTTCAGAAAACCTGCCTGTACTAGTTTTAGGAAAAGTCAGGAAGTTTCAAAGCTCTATCGCAAGCCGTTTCGGAGATATTTTGAAAAACCTGAAGGGGGCAATATTAGCCCCCCGCCGAAATAGGGTTAAGCCTTGGCCAGTATTGGCCCTACACTAACTGGAGTGCTATTTTCAGATGGAAATGCCGATTGTGTTTGTACCGTGAAGCTTGGGTAGCGTTAATGATGTGTTAAGAATATCAGCAGTGTTGTAAATTTCTGCCGGTGGGTCGACCCCATACGCGTCGGAATCCGGGGGGGTGGACAGGGGCCTAGCCTCCCGCTTCTCATTAAAATATTTCCCAATTTCCGCCAGATTGGAAATGCGCCGGAAAATTTGATTTGTAACCAGTCAGTGCAAAAGGCAGTGAGCTCAATACAGACGAGTTTTTGTTTTGGAAGGGAGCTCCTCAGCAGGGACACCGACTGGCCGCTGACTTATTTTGCCGATGGCAACACTTTTGGGGGATCCTTTTTGGTACCGAATCCCACGCCTGGCCCTCTGGGTCCAGAAATATAACTGTATATATAAAGTGTTTTCGGTCTATTTACAATATTTTTGAAAGCCAAACACTTCGAGTACTTGGCTTCCACTCTGTTCACTACTTTGGACAATTTTTCACGTTTTCACGTAATCCTGCGCCAATTCACGTAAACATCCCCCCTCTCCACTAGTATGCCGCTGGACATTTATTTTATAGCACTGTTTCAGCTGACTTTCGAGTCCTCTCCATCATATAATATTTTTGACGACTTCTCGCCACAGCAGCTGTAGTTGGTAACTTTGTGATGAATTTCCCTTTCCATCTGCAGTAGTGTTCGATGATTTCTAGGTGAGCCTATCCTTGTCTTCGAAACAAGTGTCAGTGTGCGCTGTTGAACGTGTGTCTGTCGACATGTGGCGGGGCAGCAGTGCTGGGAAAGTTCCGCAAGGCCATCAACACCACCATTCTCAATCCGCACGTTCACCTGATGGGAGAGGAGGCCGCCTGCATCGCCTACGTCCGGCTCAGCCAGTACATCGACAGGTAGGCTGTTGGACTTACAGTCAGTACTCACACAGTCAGCTAGGCTTGATAACTTCACGTTTATACACTTCCCGGCTTCTTTTAAGATCGTTAGTTTCCGACTCATGGCTCTAAGTCTGGCTCTGATTTCGATGCCAGCTCAGGTGAGGATGCCGAGTCGGCCCTGATTCTAAATGTGAATCATTTGTCTTGACTCAAGTGAATGAGTCGGTGGTTCAGAGTCAATCATCACTGATCCCCGGGTAGGAGCCGCTTTTAAGGATGTTGTGGGACAGTGTGTCTTACGTTTTTAGTTGAAGGCAGCATCGTTTCCTTTCGTTTCGATGTTTGGGACCTTTCTTTACTACAGCATGTAAGAATTTCTGAAGCTTTCAACCGGGCGAGTATCCATTGCACTCATGCACTAGCTGGCGAATGCCTGAAATACAGGTTTGAAGTTTCTAAATTTGTTACATACTCTAGTGGAAACAAGTTCCGAATATCGGAGCGAATTATTTTCCAACTGCATTCTGTCATTCTGCAGATTTTGTCCCTTCATATTGCAAGGTTTAAGCGTTTACAACCAGGTGGCTGCGGCGGATGTTTGGTGCAGACGCCTGTCTCATCAGTGAATGCGGTTGTGGGCCTTGTGAGCTCTGGGGTTGGGTTCGGTTCTGACCTGGCTTGTTGTGGCGTGACGTTCAGGGATGGCGTGCCGCACACAGAACAGGCTGAAGAGAGCCGAGTTTGGCACAGACAGGACGGCCGGTGGCAGCACATCCACTTCCATCGGTCGCAGAACGGCTCCAAGTAGTGCTGCCATATCCCTTCACCGACTAGGGAGTGAGAGGGAAATTACTTCACAAATGGGGCGGGCCGAGTCGAACTGATGGCTGCGTGAGAGAGTCCCGATGATTGGAGAACTTTGGTGACCATTTGAAGCTCTTTCGAGTGTTAGTTATGAAGGAATCTCTGCCAGTCTTAGAGGCAGTGAGAGGATTTCTGCGTTGATGTGTTGTTGGAAGCCCTTAAGGCTCAGCAGTCAAACGTTTGTGTTTTTGGGACGGAAAACTACCAACAAAGCGGAGCGTTCACACTCCGCGGGAGAAGTAGCCGAGGAATAAGTAGCTCGCTTCTGTAAGCGGGATAAGTGCAATCTGGGAGGGGCAGGGGACGCTTTTGTCCCTGAGGCCTGTCGTGGCCGGTACCGGGCGGTTGAGAGTGAAGTTTGAGGGACGGGGGATACCGCTCAGGAGTGAGCCCAAACGTTTTTGCGAAGTCGTGCTTTTCTTTCAGCATCGGTGTGTCAGTGTAGCTGGCTCCGACTACTCCCGGCCGAATTCGCCGCAAAATCGGCCTCTGTGTATGTGTACATATCCCTCTCTATGTGTATGCGTATACAAGGCAAGGCCGGGCCTCGGACGTGCCGCGGCGGCGTTGTGATGTTGGAGTTCTTTAATCGGTCGCTAGATGGCAGGCTGTGTAGCGCCACTGCCGACCGGCGTGGGTGTTCAGCTCTCGAGAGGACGGGATTGCCTCCTCAGTTTTGGGTACGCCTGTGGCTGTCGCGGCACGGGACATTTTAATACGGTTTGAGTTGTGATTTTTAGTGAATGGCGACTGCGGCAGTGCCCAGGCAAGAGTAAAAGGACGTGGGAATAATGATCGTAAGCTGGAAAAAGACAGGTCGCCATGACGGTTCGTAGCCCCTACTCCCTGCGTTGTTGGTTTTCAGCCTCCTGGGAAGCCTTGGGTATCGTGCGGGCCGCCTGAGCCTCTCTCAAAACAACACGATCTGTTTCGCGAGCTACAGAGAAGGTTACCTAGATGTCGGTGCATTCGGTGTCAGTTTTTAGGTATGGGCTGTTGCCCCTCGAGCTGTTCTAAAGAATAAGTGACGCTTCGGTACCTCCCCCTGGCACCTCTCTAAATACATCTAGTAGTGGAAGAAACCGTGATTTAGCGGATCGGACAAACACGTTTTACCCTCCCACTTTTGTTGTGACTGCCCGGCGCCATGGGCTATATTTGTTCTGAGTTCGTTGTTGATCGAATTTTGGATAGCCCGCCGAATGGAGTCATCTGTTTACTCTTCTAACGAGGGCTTGGCGACCGGGGTCAGTGTGTAACGTCAACGGGCGGAAACTGCCGGAGCGACCAGAAGGCACACACGTTTCTTTTTCGAAGTGAGTGTAGGATTTTTGTCCAGCGTCTGCGTGAACCTTCATATGAACTGAATGTGTTTTAAGCCCATCTTAATGGTGTTTTTGTGTCTAATTGAGCTTGTGACGTGGGTAATTCGAAGACTTTAGGACGGGGTTTAGGTGGGAACTCGTATGAGACAGGGCCTTGCATGTTGTGCGTTCTATCATCATTTACTAGAAGCTTAAAGTGCTATGGTGTAAACACTTTTTGAATCGCGTGATGGGACTTTAGCTGTGGATTGGGCGGTTTGTAGGGTGTTCAACAGAGAATGCGACTCTTGTGCATCGGATATTTGTAAGTTGATATCCAGACACAAAGGGCACAGGGAAAGACGTGACAGTTTTCGAGGCGCGCTAGTCTTTCTGCCTGTTTGGAAGCCATCCTACTGGTTAAGTGTTGAATTGCGGCGCGGAGGGAGATTTTCGCCATGATTGGTGGCAAGCCGAATATTTCGATCCGCACTTCTCGACTCTGCGGGGTCAGGCCAGGCCCCTAGCATGTGTGTTGCCCCCCCTGCGTCATTTGATGCCCCCCCGTCGGTTCAGCGGCGGGACTCTCCTCTGGTGTTGAGTGTGAGTGAGCGGGGTGGCAACCCGCGCCTGCGCGTGAGCGGGGTTGAACCTGTCCCGTTTACTATATGTTGCGTCGTGTTCGGCCACCGTTTTATTCGCTCATGCATCGCTAAACGGAATACACTCCTGGAGAGCCGTGCTGCGCCGTGTTTGTCTGATTAGATACCTGCTCTTCGTCCCGCGTTCTCTTGCCGCCCTCGTTTCCATGCCTTGATGAAGGGCTGAGATGAGATCGCACGTGACAAGTGAGGATGAGAAGATGGGGGCGGCGCAGAAGAGGTGACGGAGAAATGAAGGGGCATGGTATAAAAATTTTTTATCACACGAATTCACCCACGCATTCTCTCTCTCTCTCTCTCTCTCTCTCTCTCTCTCTCTCTCTCTCTCTCTCTCTCTCTCTCTCTCTCTCTCTCTCTCTCTCTCTCTCTCTCTCTCTCTCTCTCTCTCTCTCTCTCTCTCTCTCTCTCTCTCTCTCTCTCTCTCTCTCTCTCTCTCTCTCTCTCTCTCTCTCTCTCTCTCTCTCTCTCTCTCTCTCTCTCTCTCTCTCTCTCTCTCTCTCTCTCTCTCTCTCTCTCTCTCTCTCTCTCTCTCTCTCTCTCTCTCTCTCTCTCTCTCTCTCTCTCTCTCTCTCTCTCTCTCTCTCTCTCTCTCTCTCTCTCTCTCTCTCTCTCTCTCTCTCTCTCTCTCTCTCTCTCTCTCTCTCTCTCTCTCTCTCTCTCTCTCTCTCTCTCTCTCTCTCTCTCTCTCTCTCTCTCTCTCTCTCTCTCTCTCTCTCTCTCTCTCTCTCTCTCTCTCTCTCTCTCTCTCTCTCTCTCTCTCTCTCTCTCTCTCTCTCTCTCTCTCTCTCTCTCTCTCTCTCTCTCTCTCTCTCTCTCTCTCTCTCTCTTCTCTCTCTCTCTCTCTCTCTCTCTCGTCACGGGACGGATCGACAAGCCAGCATAGACTTGCGGACGGCAGAGCTTGGGTTAAAAAAAAATAAGGTGTTTTTTTTTTTTTTTTTTTTTTTTTTTTTGTTTTTTTTAAGGGAGTTGAAAAAGCCGTGTACTCTATATTTTTTTTTTTTTTATTTTTTTTTTTTTTTTAAAAAAAATTTAAAATTTTTTTAACCCTTCCCCCCCCCCCCCCCCCGGGGGGGTGTTGTTTGTGTTTTTGTTTTTTGTATTTTTTTTGTTTTATGTTTGGGTATCCCCCAATCGAACCTTTTTGATTTTTTTTTATTTTGGTGGTGGTTGCCTTTTCATAACATCTTCCCCCGGGGTTTTTTTTTTTTTTTTTTTGGGGGTTTTTTAAAAATAAAAAATTTTTTTTTTTTTTTTTTTTTTTTGAGAAAATTTTGGGGGTTTTTTTTTTTTTTTGCTAAAAAAGCCTTATTTAATTTAAAATTGGGGGTTCGACCAAGGTGCCACATTCCCTTTAATGTGTCGATGAAAGGGGAACAGGTGAGCTGAGCATATTAACTGGCTCGATACAGAACGTCTCATTCCTCTAAGAGCCCTTGCGTCACACAGGAATGCGAGAAATTGCAAAACGAGTCGAAGTAAACATGGAGTGCGAGTGGGAGCGCGGCGCCGATGCCGCCGGGGACCTGGCGGCCGCTGCGGTAACTACAGCTTCATGCAGCGCATGAAAACGGCCGCCGCTCGGCTCAGATATGAAGACATGACCGCAAACAGCAGCATGCCATAGTCGGATTCAGGGGGACAAGGGGCACTTCCCTCTTCCCCCGATCGACCCTGAGAGCCCCCTGATATAGCCATGGCGACAACCCGAAACGTCGATGGCGCCCCTTGAAATGCCGCTCCCCCAGGATGCATCTGCGCTAGGATGTGGCGCCCATCCGATAGGTCTTGCCACTCAAAAGTGGCGCCCCGCCGGCCACGTGGTTTTGATCGGAGATCATGTTATCCATGATCGGAGATATTTGATTCGCCTGTGATGCAGCATGTAAATTGAAATAGCATAGGTATGCTCGCCCTTTGGGTTTGGACGTAACTCAGAGACTGAGATTAATAAAGAACGACAAACATGATTTTGACGAGGCGTAGAATTTGCGTTAGGGGCGATGGCAACACTGTCAATTTCAGGTAGGAAGAGAAAGAAGTTTTAGGTTATGATTACAATGTACCATTAGGATCTGGCTTACTCTCGCGAGGTTAAATATACAAGGCCTTGCTTGTATATCTGCTTATATCAGGAAAGGGACCAGAAAACAGACATAATCACATTATCATCTTGCACCCTCCATCGGCTCGTCCTTCGCACTGGTTGATTTGGGCGCAGGTAGAAGGCGCTCCTAGGACCCGCATACACCCGAAAGCTCCGAATATGATGGTTCTGTGAGTGCAATCCGAAATAAACAACAATACCGCCACTTCCATTTGATATTATGTCCGTACGTGCATCATTATCAGCGCTAAGATACATCACATCTCACATTCAGGGTGGGTGTGACTACCGAGTGCCTACCGCCCCCCTCCCCGCGGGTGTCGTCATCCGTTCGTCACCGTCAGTACTCACACAAAAGCCGTTCTTCAGATTCGTTGATAATGGTTAACTTTGAAGGAAAGGATTTTAAAAGGTTTAAAAAATATCGGTATCGATTCGCCGAAACGGCGACTTCATTAATTAATTATTAATTAGTTAAAACCGAAAAAGAAACATCACGACTTCGACAATCACAAAAATACAATTCTTGCTATGTCCACCTCCGTATATTTTGTACAACAACACGAAATCAGTTGAAATCACGAACAGTTGAATGGCTCAAAAAGAGGATGTTGAGTCGACTCAACTCTGGTTCAATGCTTTGAAACTGCCTCGGACGCTGACCTGACCGATCCGATCAAGCTAGTGTGGGATCTCGTTCGGACTTCCTCCACAAGAAGATATTGGGGTCGGAGCTATTGCGGCCTGTATTACAGTGCTTCGTCGATATAATTTGACGAAGCACTGTAATACAGCATGAAAGCTCCGACCCCAATATCTTCTTGTGGAGGAAGTCCGAACGAGATCCTACGAAAATCGACTCCACAGTATGGCCTTTAAACAAGCTAGTGTGAGTCCACTTTAACACGCGCATTGACGGGGGCGGGTACCCGCCCCCACTCGGGTTTTTCGGAGATAGCAGAAAAACGGCGGCGCGTAGCGCCGCCGTACTTGGCATACCTTTTCCCTCATCATTTTTACAACTTCTGTGAAAATTTTAAGGTTAGGTCATCTCAGGTCAGTTCACCAGTACAGGTCAAGGACCGACGACCTCAAAAAAGTTTAAGATAGCATAAATCGGAGCAGGGTGAATTTATCCGATTGAAGCTCATATCACATAATGGCCCCACCGAGTTCTCTAAAACCTGTTCCGGTATTTTTGATATCGATGACCTAAGGTCAGGAAACAGGACCCCATGACCTCTCCATATGAAATACATGGCAAAATGGTTTTACGGAATAACTCAGTAACGGATGGTGATAGAGCATTTATTTTAGCTGCATTAGACTTGCCTGGGCTTTGCGGTTCTAATGATATGCATTTTATATAATTTGACCCTGACCTGACCTCAGGTCAGGTCAAATCCTTGATTTGTCCTAGCAAGGTCAAATTATATATCATTCGATTCGGCTTGCTGAGAGGATTCATATAGTGCAAGTCGTTTTGCTCTATCTTTACTTGTTCAGATGTAATGGCCGAAAAACTAAATTTACATGTTATCCCTATGACGGCATGTTTTGACCTCTCGTGACCTTAAATGTGACCTGACAAAAAACAAACAAAAAATGGTACAAATGTTTTCGCTGGAGAAGTGGATAGGCAGTCTAATGCCGTTTACCGTTTTTCGCTACCTACCGTGGTTCTCGGGATCTTAGGGGGCGGGTACCCGCACCCCCCGTCCAATACGAGGGGTGGCTCAGATCCCCGTCAATGCGTGTGTTAATTCTATCCAAATTTATAAGTGAATCAACTCAACCGACTACAAAAAAATGAGCTGAGGTCAGAATCAACCCTGAGTTGTGACTCAACAATCCTGGTAATAACATAAATAAACTGCATAAGCTTATTACAAAAAGGTAACGGTAAGCAAGCGAGCGAACTTATTCTAAAATAAAAGGCCTGCTAAAGATATGACCGGCACTAGTAGCTCATTACCAAGCGTTACTGCACACTCACAATGGCCTCGCTCTTAGTATGGGCATGATTGGGCTGCCAGACGTAATCCCAAGGGGGAGGGGCATCAGTACCAAGGGCCAAACTGTCTTTAGACCCCCCGAAACTCGTTGAAAGCCTGTGATTTTTACGCCGATGAAACCTTGAGTAACTTCTCACTGCAAGTTGTTAGCTCCCTTCTTCCAAGCCAGAACCTGAGTAAATACTTTTAAATACATCTCACAATGAATCAAGTAGAAGTTTTGGACTCTGAATTCGAATTCAGCGCTAAAAACAGCGTACAATTTTTCGCCCCCCCAACAAATGGATATAGAAAAAGTTAGTCGTTATTATGAGTTATTATAAAAGTCACATCAGGTCAACAAAGGTCAATAGATTTCACGGATGGACCTAGAAGGTCAACAGCATAAATTCTGAGCCAGTTCATGACGAGTGACGGAGGAAGAACGGTGAGTTTCCCGCATTCGCGCGAAACACTTTCGTGGTTCCCGAATGACCCCAAAAAACTTTCAGTTCAGGTCATGGCTTCATGCCTAAAACATGCGCAATGAAAGCCCGAAAAACCACAATTAGCCTGAACAGTTTTTACAATGTTCCAAATCTTGGGAAACCCACTTTACAATGTTGATCCATTAGAGCAGCAAACCCCCCCAAAACACTCAGATTAGCCTGAATCTTTTTTACAATTTCGACAAATCTTGGGGAGGACGCAACACCCTCCCAAGAAGGGCGGCGGTGAAAACGTGGCTGGTCACTTGGTCACTCAAATCGGCACATATTCGACAATGGGTTTGAAAACGTCCAAATTTTACAGCATCATCAAAGAGCTATACCAAGCCGAAACCAGATAGCCATAAATGGTAGATAAACATTAAATACAGAGAAGAAATATTCCCGAGCAGACGCCTCGCCTGCACAGTCTTCGCCCAAACACTGCACTATTTCTCACCACACTTGACTGGCTTGCCTTGCTCTTGTCCTTGACCCTGACTGTACCGTTTTGCCTCTGCTGTGACCCGCCTTCAGGTGCCTGAAGGCCACAGGGACATCGCACTATCGCGAAGTCGAACTCACTGTCTATCACGGGTCGGATCTGTCGGCGTAGGACGGGGCGAGACGTCGTCAACGCTTAAAAAACATCCTCAAATCAGACTTAGGATGAGACTTCGTCAATGCTTAGAATGTATCCTCAAATCAGACTTGGGGTGAGACTTCGTCATCGCTTAGAATATATCCTCAAATCAGACTTGGGGTGAGACTTTGTCATCGCTTAGAATACATCCTCAAATCAGACTTAGGGTGAGACTTCGTCATCGCTGAGAATGCATCCTCAAATCAGACTTAAGGTGAGACTTCGTCAACGCTTTGAATACATCCTCAAATCAGTCTTAGGATGAGACTTCGTCAACGCTTAGAATATATCCTCAAATCAGACTTAGGGGTTTCCGGTAGCTGACTTCCAGGAAGACTGTAGCAATAATACTGTCTGGCTAGATAGTGACCCTACTATCCGAACAAGCTGTTTGAGAAAATTTGACAGCCAACGTTTAACGCCCCGCAAAGCACAGGGACGGCCGCCCCGCTCAGGTCACCCTCTCACCAGTAGGTTGCCAGCCGACCTACGTCGGGTAGATATTGAGCACTGGAGTGTCTCAGGGGAATTGATCCCAAACCCTCACCGGTGCACTGCCACTGTTTTGACTCTGAGCAGCATTGCGGAGTGGAACGAAACCACTGAATCGACTCCAGGCGAAAATATGTAGAAAATAATATGTTTACAGCTGAGTTCAGTGCTGAAAAGAACCATTTGACTTTATCAAACTGGAATCTTATGAGCATTTTGAGCTCGGCGAGTTTTCTTGCAGTAACATTGCCCGGAATCTATCCCATTTCTATCACTGGGACGACTCCGACTCCTGGGCTTATTTTGGTCATATATCTCAGCAATGAAACTATTAAGACCTCAAGCTAGGGTTGCAAGTCTTCTTCGAACAAACTTTGGCCTATTTTGTAAAAAATAAAAACACCGGAAGTGCTAAACAGGTAGAAATACAACCCGGAGTCGGTCACGGAGTCAGAAGCCGACTCCGTAGGCCTTCTGAGCAGTGGGTCGAATCCCAACGACCTACAGAGACACTGGGACGAGAAGTCTCGGCAGCCCAGCCCCAATGGGGAAACAATGGTTCAACAGAGTTCACCATGTCCCTGCAATCTCTCTGACTGACTACACATACAAAACAGGGCATGTTTTAAGGAATTGAGACTGGTGGACCTTTGGCTGAAAAGGGCACGAGTTTTCATCAAAAGGGCACTCCTGGATCATCGAATGAATGGTCACTCGTGGGCACTGGGCCATTCAGGGCCGTTCAATGGAGGATATGACACGGGGGACTGGTGGGAAAAATGCCCACCACTTTGTAGCTTAAAATACATCCTGATATAAAAGCATCGCGCTCTAAAAATGGCTGAAACGCATCTGTGACCGAGCGAGCGGTGACTGTGAGCTGACCTTTTTCTCTTTGACCAGCTGCCGGAGCTGCTGAAGCACCTCGCCGCTCGCGCGGAAGAACGCCCACCTGTGTAAGAGAGGAGGACTGAAGCAGGCTCGATCTCCCTAGCCCCCCTTCCCGAAATGAAGTCCTGGATCCGCCACTGTATCAAAAGTTAAAATCACCTCGGTGCAATATGAAGAATGAAGTAGGAATACTATATGAATACTAAATGTCAACAAGTGGACTGTAAAAGCTGATGACATACGCAGGAGCGCTATTAATACCTCAATCTAGGATTGCAAGTCTTCTTCGAACAAACTTTGCGAACATGGGAGTCGAGAGGTTGAGGGTGAGGGGCTCGTTTGACGTCTCTGTCTCTGTCCTTGTTTGACGAGGTACCTACCGTTTGTGTCCGCTCTCTGTCCTCGTTTGACGAGGTAAGTACCGTTTGTGCCTGTCTCAGGATTGACTTTATATGCAATTTAGAGAAAAACGCAAACTGAAAAAAACGGGACAAAAAAGGATAACTAATAACGTACTTCAGAAACGGGATATGGCCAAGACCAAATCGTGCAAAGGACGCCTGAGGGGGTAAGGGATTAACAAAACATAACATTTTTGGGAGAAAATCTGCCGGGTGGTCTCTGAATTCGAGGAAGAGGTGGAGGAAGGGGAAAAGGGACACTCTACTTCTAAAATTGGGGGACATGAGAAGCTGGTCCCTCTGCTTCTCGCTCCTGAAGTCTTTGTGCATTCGAATCTGGTTATGGAATATTTTGAAGCCATCTCACAATTGCTTGAATATCGATGTTAAAAGTATCCAGGGTCTGATCCGGCTCCCCTTGGAAAATGCCGGTCAGCGGAACACATACTTCCCCTGGACCGGTTGGATGCGTTTTAAAACGGCGTTTGGCCTGAGTTGACTGAGTTTAAGATCACTCTGACTATGACAGACTCTGATACCACCAGCGCCAGTGAAATCACAGAAATGTCACCGAAAATAACATTAGTTTTCATAATTTCATTTCATGATATTCGGTAACCGATATATCCGGTCACTAATTAACACCTCGATTCGGGTGCAGTTTGACACCTCTAGAACCCACCTCTGCACCCTTCCCTGGTAACATAAGCTGTACAGGGCGTTGAAGAGTAGGGTGGCGGCGTTTTTGAGAGCGCCCACCAGGAGGCCGCTCTGGTCGAAGTTTCTCAGCAGGGGGGAGTTGATGCTGACGCAGCGTCCCCAGGGCCTTCAGCAGCGGCAGGTGATGCTCCGCGGCCCCGCCGCCGCTGCATTTGAAGATGACGTCATACCTGCACAGAGTGACGTCAGACTTAGCCACAAACACCACAGCAGAACCCTCCTAAAAACAACCGCCGCCGCCATTAAGATGACGTCATACCTGCAGGGACGTCAGACTAGTGGTGTGGACAAACACTCACACTAGGCTGGGACCTCCTAATGAAACATACCCCCGCCGCCCCCATTAATGACGTCATACCTCACAGATGGCGTCAGATTTAGAAGGCTTAGACAGAGTATTCACATTTAGACTTGGAGAACCCCCTGATTAAAAATACCACACCAGTAGAGATAGATATGATCATGTATGCTTGTGAGATACCTAAATGCAAATTTGGTCACACAGAGGAAGTATCGGACCAACAATAAGGGTATACCTTTTATCTGCGTCGGTAAAAACCATAAGTACTCAGCACCGTCGGTGCCAGGGCTCTCATTGTAACGAAAAAAATAGAATAATGCGCGGACGTCTGTATATAACGGTAAATGAAATGATGAGCCGACGTCTGCATGTAACGGAAAACTGGTTGGAAATCCACACACCGGAATTAAATGGGACGGGGCGGGAGATTTTTTCCGCAAATGTCATCGGGTGAATGAGACAGGATGGGCACCTCTTAGGGGATGTATTTTCCTGGACAGAATCGGGGTCGGGTGAGGCTTCAGTTGAGGCGAAATATCCCCCCCACCGGGTCGGCGCCACCTTCCCCACGGGGGCATGATGGCCCCCTCACTCAAAATAGGGCGTTAGCGCAAATCGCAAGTGCTATAGAAAGCTGCGTGAATTCAGTAAGACTTCACATGTTTTAGTGCTCAGGTCAATGGTTGACCTCCAGAGGTCAAATTAGGTCAAGATCGGCTATTTTCACTCAAATATGCAATGATTAAGCAAACTGGGCATAACTCTTATGTCTTAGAGCTATTGAGGCCTGGTAAAGTAAATTGATAGCAAATTGCCAGTACTTCGCTATGTGGAACGAAAACCCCCCAGTGGTTTGACCGCCAGAGGTCACCTCGTGACCTAATATGACCTGAGGTCACGAAAGGACAAAGTGACCTGCCGTATATCAAATGAAAGCCAGTGACAAGACAAACACGATTGTTTTGTTTCACCGCCTAGCTAATTAGGTCAAAAGTTATTGTCAAAATACTGTTTTGACCTCCGGACCTGATGACCTGAACAGTCAAAGGGCAAATATGACCCCTGGGATCCGTGAAGGGTGTCAAAAACGTTGTTCTGAGCAGTCGGTATTTGCAATCATTTTGTGGCTTTATATCATGAAATAGCTTTTCCCCATGCTTTCCAATGGGAGAGGTCGCCTCGTGACCTGACCTCAGGACGAAATCAAAAATCCCGGATATACACCTGAGACCCTGGAGGGGTTATGAAGTGTAGGAGTTTCAAATGATCAACTTGAAATGTAGCCTTACAGAGCTCAAAGGTGAAGGAGGTACCTTGGTTACCTCGTCGGTACCACCTGGGACCCGGGGTAAAAATTTCAGGGATGATGGGAATGATGCAGGAGGGTGAGCCCTCAACCGCGGTGCTGCACCTCGTCGTTTTCTGCTATCCTGGAAAAACCTTAGGGGGGCCATCGATGGCCCCCGGTGGGGCGAGGATATACGGATACTGAATTTATTGCCGCATGTCGATCTATAGGTAATGATGGGGCTGGTGCCAAAATGAAGAGATCAATTGCTTATCAAAGACAATCTATTTTTGCCCTGATTCCTGCATGACAGACCATAGCCAATCATTACGCAGAAACTTTTTTCTTAAATTTATGTTTGATCTTGAACGACCAAAGGTCATTCAGAGGTCAAGGAAAAATGCTTTGTCTCTGGAGGAGCAGGTTATTTTCTACATTTTGGCACCAACCTCATAATCCTACATTGATTAGAACCCACTTGGCATGGAAAGTCGACCAAATTAGCTGGGCTCACATGACTTCGACATATACCAATAATTTTAGAAATCGCCGACCAGCATTCTTTATATACATTGAAGAAACAATATGATAATAACTTCATGAAATTACTCCATAGAAATAGATCCATGTAAGCTCGACAGATATGCGGCCTCAGAGCATGCTATAGCACTGCATCTGATTCGTTCCACTCCCCGGCTTGCCCGGATACCTGCTATACTGAGCTGTTGTACCGCCGTTTCTGAACTGTACCACTTCCCGACTTACCCAGGCTCTATGGTGAGCTGCTGTACCACTGGCTGACTTACCCAGGCTCTATGGTGAGCTGCTGTAACACTTCCCGACTTACCCAGGCTCTATGGTGAGCTGCTGTACCACTGGCTGACTTACCCAGGCTCTATGGTGAGCTGCTGTACCACTGGCTGACTTACCCAGGCTCTATGGTGAGCTGCTGTAACACTTCCCGACTTACCCAGGCTCTATGGTGAGCTGCTGTACCACTTCCCGACTTACCCAGGCTCTATGGTGAGCTGCTGTACCACTGCCTGACTTACCCAGGCTCTATGGTGAGCTGCTGTACCACTGCCTGGCTTACCCAGGCTCTATGGTGAGCTGCTGTACCACTGGATGACTTACCCAGGCTCTATGGTGAGCTGCTGTACCACTGCATGACTTACCCAGGCTCTATGGTGAGCTGCTGTACCTCTGCCTGGCTTACCCAGGCTCTATGGTGAGCTGTTGTACCGCAGTTTCGGATCTGTAATCCACTACGGTATCGGCGCCCAGTGACTTGACGAGAGCCATGGCGTCCGCAGCGCAGGTTGCCGTCACCTGGAAGATATGACGTCATAGAATACATAAGACAGGCGCAGTGGCGTAGCCAGGACGCGGCCGGGGGAGGCGGACGGCTGCCGGGTACCCCTCCCCCAGGTCATGGGCACTTAGGGACCGGGACCTATCCTTTATTTGTTTTTCGTATCATAGTTCTGTTGTGCCTTTTTAAGTGTGTGTTCTTATTCTGTTTAGTGTTTGACTTTTCTCAATCATACCAAGAGTGTCAATTCATGTCAATGTTCAAGCCGGCCCATATACGGCAGTGCGGCAACATTGGCAGCTAGCTATAGGGCACATTTCGGGAAATCAAAAACTGATATGTGTAGTACACTCTGTTGGTATTAATTCTCTCTGATAATGGGACAGACCAGTCTGGAAACAGCCTTTGACCTATTAGCTTTGTTCGAAGTTATTGAAGGTAAGGGATTTTTAGTACCCCGCATTACAGCCTTCGTCTACCAGAAATCATTACCTATACTTTGCATAGCGGCGAAGTCATGGCTGCTTAAAGAAGAAATTTTCAAAGAAATAAAAAAACGGAGCTTAATGGAAGGGGAGTGTGCCCCAAACGCCATTTAAAGCCTTTTCCGCGAACGGGCCCTGCAGAATTAACCGGAGTTATTTTCTTGCTCTCCTTGCTATATTGTGAAGGAGCAAATTCCTGACGCAATGGGTAACCGACATAGCTCTTGCTTTGACTCGTTATGTTATTCTGCACTTTTAAATTTTATCTCCATTTTTTCTTCCTAGTACTAAATTCATCCATTCCCGTCGTTTTATTTTTTCCTCTGATCTTCTATGTTGAAAACTGAATGATTTTCCTTCAAATATTTAGGAATTTCTTGGGGGTTGAAATTGTCAACTTATAATCAGCTGGAGTGGGAAAGTTCGATTCGCTCTTGTAGACAGTCAAAACTATTTGAATTGTTTTTTCTAGCCCTTGGTATTGTTGCCAGATCGGAAAATTTTGATGCGTCTAATTTTCTGTGCTCAGTCATCATAAAAACAGTTTTTTGCGATGCATCTGATTTTAGAACATATTTTGGACGTTGGATCCCGTATGCTATCTTAGATTATCGTTTTAGTCAAGATTTTTTTAATTGACGTAAAATGTTCGCCGTAACGGCGGCGCAGGCACCGTACCCAAACACGTTTACTGCAAGCCGCCACCCCAAAAAGGTCAATCGATCAAAAGCCATATTGATGGCAAAGACCTTAAGAACCAAAACCACCCCGGATCTGGGCTTAATTTCCGCCTCCGTACTGGCTGGTGAAACGTTTCCGATTTCTTCAAATTTGCGAAATCGGGACTCTTCGTAAGTGTGAAAGGTCCGCCTCCCCTAACCGAATCGTATGCTACGAGAACATAAGACCCATAAATTACTCCACAATACGTTTTCGACATCAGCACATAATGAAAATATCAACTGAATCATTGTATTTCGATACATCTTGCACTAATAGCATCTTGCACCTACTGATGTTTGAACTTTTTTGTCACCTGTTCACGAAAAAAATAAACGTCACAGCTGATACCTGATACTGACGCCAGAAATGAACGATCGGAGCCAATCTGCAATATGTTTGTAATATGCTATCATCATTATGAAGCAGGGTGTGAATCTCCGATAATCATTGGGGTGTCCAAATTAAAACAAAATTAAATAGCCACCACATGAAAGAAGATAACATATATTGTCTTTGTTTCCTTTGAATCCTGAAAAGATAAACAGTAAAATTTGAGGAGTATTTGAGCACTAATTCCATATTTCATTGCGGTGCCCGGGCACCCCAATAGATGTATGAGTTAACACCCCTACACAGTACAGCTCATTAAGGTCCGAACAGCGGCAGCGCTGTTCGAGACCGTTCAGCTACCGTTTCCATTGACATGTGCCGTGCTACAGATGTTTCACAATGACATTTTAAAAATGTTGAACAAACTCAAAAACATAGCAGTTCAAAAACCGTACTGTGAAGTACAGTTTTGGTGTACTGTACTTGGTGTTTCTTTGGTGTCTTGTCCCATCCGCGTACCAGAATTTAAGTACGCTGTTTTATTTTGGTCAGTGCGGAAATTTTGGCCGGAAAAATCAACATCTGGTTTTAATGCTATTTTCCCAGATAATTTGAGTAATAGCATTACTTTCCATAAATTCGACCATTGAAACAGAATCATCAATATTGATTCGAAGTATTCGGAGTACATTCTAATCAATTTCATCACCCAGGAAAAAACCCGAAAGGCTATTTCTTTTTTATTTTTTTCCAAGCTGTTGCAAGTTCGGTTTTCGGCGTTGGATTAAATCAACATCTACAAAAATGTATTTCAATAGGTAGGATTCACCATTTTAAATGCTTGAAGTGACTATTGAGGTCACTGACTGCCTCAGTTCTACCAAATTAGGTAGGTATAGTTAGAAAGCTGAGCTTTGAAAGCCTTACTATAATAACGATACACGACTATTGATAACTAATGATAATCATAAACAACAATCAGTTTGAAACGCGACGTCACCCGAGAAATTAATACCGAAGTATTGTAGCATACAAACTAATTTTGTGTCTAAAAATAGAAAATCGAGCAATCCCGGTATAGACGGCCGTGCACAGTGGCTTCGCTACCTGGAGGTCGGGTAACAGTAGCATTGAAAGGATGTGATAGGCGAATGATCCATGCTAAAGGTGTCCATGCCATTAAAATATACAAAACTACTCAGCTAACTGCCTGGTGCATCCTGTGATTTGCCTTGGGTCCTCCTTTTTTACACGGTTCGAGATAGTTGCCTAGACAGGAACTAGGTGTGTGTAGTCACATGCACCGCGTGTTTCGTATTGCCAATAAGCGTGTCTCAATTTAAAAGTTTGAAAAGCTGCATCATATAACCTGATGCCGACAAATACTAAGGACTTGATATCGGTGCCTGCAATTTTGCCTGCCGAGCATATTCACCGAACTCATTTAATGAACTCATGCCATGCCAAATTTTTGACAAACAAAATTAAGAAGAAAAAACGAAGGCAAGGGCCACAAAACAACCGTCGGACGTATAAAAAACAGAACAAACACCACAACAAGAAGATAGACAAAAAAACAAAAAACAAACAAAACAAACCAGGCCAGGTACAACGGAAGACCACACGGAGCCCACGGACGGTCACCACCCCGACACCACCCCCGCCGGCCGCACACACCCCCAGCCAAACAAAGTTAGAGTAATGCCCACCACGCCAACGTCCAGGCACACCGGATATCAAAGGTCAATTTTTTGGGAAACGCATTAAGTACTCAAAATACCATAATGATAAAAGTATACGCGGGAAAATGGACAAAACACAAGTGTTACTGTTCGTAGGATCACAGAGCACAGGGACAGGTTTTTAGTAACGAAAGATGTGAGTTTAGTTCAGACGCCCACGCGAGTAGTGTAGTGTCCTATTTTAGTCCCAAATTGAAATATTAGAGGCTGCCGTCGGACCAAAATACCACAAATTCTTCGAAACGCGGAGCCGACATCCAATTCAGGGAAGACTGTTCCATTCTTGGTGGTTTTGGTAAAATGAGTTTAAATAATTTGTCAATGCGAGGCGGGAAAGTGCGAGTTTGAGAGTCCGTCCAGTGTTGAATCCTGTTCGGGGAGACGATAAATTGGACAAGAATGGATGTAAGTGGGAACAGTCATCACTTTCCGTGTCCAAAGAGGTCAGCCAGTTCGGGCAGCTGCCGAGGTGTTCTTCTTTGGCCCCGACAACCCGCGTTTGGAGTGCAGTGGATGGCGTCATTTTGGTTATCAGTCCGCAAAACAGTCACAATACAAAAGGGTCCACGAAGAGATTGCGAGAGTGGGTCTGGGAAGTGTCATGATATATGGGCCGAGGCCGTGATTGCTCAGGGTAGGACATGTCGGGAATGAAGGCACTGGAAAGGGATCCCAGATGTTTGTGATTTGGTGTTTTAAAATAATTTCGTTTCCAAATTTCAATATTGGTCCCACTGCTTCTCGACGGAGGAAAAATTTTGCTAGACTGTTTTGGATGGATTAAAAGTAATGGCCCAGTCTCGACCGTATTTATGAATTTCATCGAGGTCTTTTGCAGTGAGTTCTGAGTCTCGAGTAATTCTGACGGGACGTACGGTCTGTAGAGGACGTATTATCAGCAAAGTATAAAGTCTCATTGGCTGTCTTGGTCGAAAGTCCGTCTAGGTACATAATCGCTAGTAGTGGCCCAAGCACTGACCCTGGGCACATCCTGATGTCAAGGTCTTCAGTTGAAAAAGGCGGTGATGGTCCTAAGGGAAGGATTTTGGGCATGGGTATGGCCCGGTGGTGTTGAGACTGTAAAGTGTCATTTCCAAGGATAACACGCTGCTTTCTCTCCGTCAGGTAAGTGCTTAGCCATTTTAAAGGGTCCAGTGAGTCCAAAGTCGTGCTCGCACTAAAAAGTAATCCGTCATGCCAAATTTTGTCAAAATATTTTGAAATGTCGAGGTATATCGCTGTGAAGTCTTGTCCTTTATCCAGTGTTGCGTATAAGTTATGGGTCAAGTAGGTGAGCTGTAGCTGAGTGTTGTGGTTGGGCCGGTACCCACTCTGTTTCTCGGTTGAACTGATGTTCGGTGAGGTGGCTATATATTCGCTAAACTATTTTTCCAATATTTTGACACACAACACAACAGAGAGATGGGTCGATAGTTAGTTGGCTCCGACGGGGACCCTTTTCCTTTATAATTCGGTTTACATTTGCGATTTTCCACGACTGGGGAATGTACCAGACTGTAGTATATTGTTGAACAATTTGGTCAGGGGTTTGGCAATTATAACTGCAGAGAGCTTTAACATTTTTGTAGGGAGTTCGTCTGGGCCTGTTGACTTATGAGGATCCAGTGAGTTCAAAGTTTGTAGTACCTCGTGCTCTTGAACTATGATGCTGCGAAGTGGGTACCGGTTGGGGGTCAGCTTGGTTGACCACTGGGTTTGGCACAGTTGGGGGTCGATGACCGTCTGTGATACGAAAAAATCGTTAAGTAGATTAGCCTTGCCTAGACTGTCATTTATAATTTCCCTATGGTTTCCTATAAGAGGGGAATTGTGGAATTTTGAGACCGTCCCACAATGTTTCGTAATATCTGGTGATATTTGTGGGGGTTTTGTCGGTTTTCTAGAAGTTTTTCAGTTTCATTTTTTAGATGTGCAGAATGTAAAGTACGATTCAGCTTTGTCACCGTGTTCCGCTGCCTGGCCCAATTTTCCCAGTGCTCAAGAAGATCGGTCCTTTTGCTTGAAGAAAAGACGGTTTCGTTTTCTTATTTGCTTTTGAGTTCACTGGTCACCCAAGGTTTGTCTCTTTCTTTAATTATTACTGTTTTCTTTGGGATAGCTAATTCTGCTGCATTTAGTACTCGTACTCATGTTTTTCCACTGCTATCAACACCGTACACTGCACAAACACCTAACCCACATAGCCCCCACGTGCACAGAATGTCTCCTTCACACGTCTCCCTCTATTGGTCCAACAGAAGGCACAACCACCACCATCCTCAACATCATACATTAGGCTTTATAATCCGCCACGCGCCCCCTCCCCACCCAGGCTTGAACTCGGCGGCCGCGTCGCCCGGCGTGACCTCTCTAACCTCTGTGCCCGGCGGCCAAGCGGCACCCAGCAGATGGTGGCCGCTGATTGGTGGAGACGCGTTCACTTGCATTGCGAGACATTCAGCGGAAATTTACCGATGAAAATGGTACAGTTTTAAACCATGGATCAGGAAATGTATAAGAATGACATTTTTGCCCTTAATTGGCTTGATTATCTGCTCCACCATTCGAGGCTGCTTTTCGGTAAAGGCGTGACAGCGGCAGAGTCAGCACAGGCTAGTCAGCAGCTGAGTTTGCTGAAGTCGGGAGTGTCACAAGATGGGTTTCTCCTGAGTGGAGAGGAGTGGGGCCCGGCCCGAAGGTAGCCAAGGGAAGGAGGAGAGAGGCCTACATGAAACTAAAACTTACCGCCTGACGAATTATGGAGAGTGAGGACTGAAAGAGAGCACTGCCGAGGTAAATACTATACCAGAACAGGGAAGCACGTGCTGCTTGGCTCCAAATTGTTTGGTGAAAAGGCACAAATCCTAATTCGGGACTCAAAGCATTGTCCATGTTTTAGCATATTTTACCTCACTAACGTCATGCCACGAAAACTTCAACTCTAGGGTGAAGCCCAAAAGGTCATAGGCAACATAATAATTTTGTCTAAGGAGGGAACTCTTAATGGATCCATCATACTAAATAGGTTTTTCGAAAAAAATTTGGGACACAAAAATCCGAAAACTGTCAATTACGACAGCCAGAGGCCAGTGACTGCGGAACGTCTGAATTTAAGGGGACACCATGGACTTTTCAACCCTTTTCTTTTCGGTCAACGCCATAGGGTAGTGTTAAGATTTATGATGTAAGCGGGGTACCGTGCCCCGGTGCCCACCCCCCCAGTTCCACCGCCAGTGCCAGTGGAGGATCTAGCCGGTAGGTTTGGGGGGCAAGCCAAAATCGGTAAGCAAAAAAAAACGGCACGCGGTGAGAGTATGCCACAGCTTAACTGGACGGTAGGTTTTAAGGGTAAACCCAAGAGTCGATAAAGGGAAAAAACGTCGGGTCAAATGTGTGGCCACAAGATGCTTGTTTTGCTATTCCAGGCCCAATGTTTACACTGAACATGACTGGTTCTGTTTGAAGCTGAGAGTTGAAGCACCAAAACCTTGCTTATAAACTAAAAGTTGGGGCAAAAGGGAGGTCGACAGCTTTGGGGAGAGGATAGGGCAAAAACGTTTTTTTCACGATATTTTCTATTCGAGGGAATAGTCTTTTCCCTGGATCCGCCACTGACAACAGCCTTAATAGAACCATTGTATTATAACCACTGTACATTTCAGCCCCCTTGATCGAAAGGACCAAGTTGCAGAGCCTAATACGAAAAAAACTAGGTTACTGGGCTCCCCACGCCCAGAGATGGAAATCCACGCTCAGTCCTGTAGGTAATTTCAAAGTTGTATTTGGCTGGGCACGGGGCATAAACCTAGGAAACATACTCCTAAAGCATAAAGTACTTTGTAAAAAGCGTAGAATAAGTGACAGTGGAGGAATGATATACCCATTAGTCGGTTAGGGCTTCCACCCACTGGGGAAGACCCATCTCGGGCTATAGGTGCCAGTGACCAACGTAGAGCTACTCAGCTCTGAAACATATGAAACTATCATGACCTATTATGATAATGAAGTTCCTGACCATTTTAAGGTCAGCGCCAAATAGTGCTCTTAATCGTACGAGACAAACTGTGATGTTTACCCTTTTGGCTGTTTAAAAAATTGTACCAATAAATTTGGTTGGTTGGTGGTATAAACCATGGTTGGTGGTAGAAACCCATTATCTTTCGAAACACAGGCCCTCTCTGAGGCACTGTTATTGACGTTATTAAGTGCTTCATTAATGCTCTCATTCAACCCCATCAACAACTCATAAAATAATTATATTAGCAAAAAAAACGAAAATATGCTCAGCTAAAATATTGATATGGATTCGAACACATTTTAGGGTATACAGTGAACAATCATAAGCTTTATATTTTTGTATTGCTTTAGAGTAACTTCCTGTGTTCTTGCTTTAAGATATTTTCCATTGGTGTGGAAAGGAATCGACAAATGACCATGACTTCCGTTTGGTGTGGAAAGGAATCGACAAATCGACAGGGCAATTTTTTCTGGAATATCAGGCGAACAGAGGATATGGCTTGTGTGACGCTTAATACGCGCATTGACGGGAGTCTGAGCCACCTTCGCTTTGACGGGAGGGGGGTACCCACCCTCCCCCAAGATCTCGAGAACCACGTTGGAGATAGGGAAAAACATTTAACGGCGTTGGATAACCCATCCACTTCTCTATAGAAAATTGTTCGACAATTTTTGTCAGGTCACATTTAAGATCACCAGAGGTCAAAACATGCCATCATAGGGATATCATGTAAATGAAGGTTTTCGGTCAGTGCATCTGAACAAGAAAAGATAGAGCAAAACAATTTGAGCTATATGAATTCTCGCAGCAAGCCGAATCAAATGATTTATATAACATAACCTTGCTAGGCCAAATCAAGGATTTGACCTGACCTGAGGTCAGGTCAAGATCAAATTAGGCAAAATTCATATAATTAGACCTGCAATGACAAGGCGAATCTAATGCAGTTAAAATAAACGCTCTATCGCTATCCATTACTTCGTTATTCAGTTAAAACCATTGTCCCATGTATTTCCAATGGAGAGGTCATGACTCGTACCTGACCTTAGGTCATCGATATAAAAAATACTGGAGCACATTTTAGAGAACTCGGTAAGCTCATTATTTGATATGAGTTTCAATCGGATAAGTTCCCTCTGTTCTGACTTGTTATCTTAAACTTTTCTTTAGGTCAGGTCACTTGACCTGTACTGGTGACCTGACCTGAGATGACCTAACCTTAACATTTTGGCAAAAGTTGTAAAAATGATCAAGGAAAAGGTATGCCAAGTACGGTGGAGCTACGCGCCACCGTTTTTAAGCTGTCTCCAAAAAACCGAGGGGTGGGTCCCTGCCCCCCATCAATGTACGTGTTAACACAGATTCTGGATGATGTAATCTGCATCATCCTGCCCAAATGCTTCAAGGGGAGTTTGATGAGTGATACGTGGGATTTTTTCAGGTGCAGGCGAACCTGTTCAAGTTATCAAGGGACAGATGCGGAAATGTTAGTTTAGATTGCAACCTGTTTTCCACGCAACTCTGCCGCCTGGCTTGTTTATGCTGCCTCACTCTGCCTTGTGGCGTAAGCATATAGCTTTTCTGAGAATTAGCCAACACGTGAATGACTATTTTGCCTCTGGGGTATTCCAGACGGTGATTTATCATCGCCGCACATCATTAATCTTGTCTATTTCGGTCAGTGACTTTCCGGACACTAACGCCGTAAGTGCTGAGTCTCACTGGAACTGGGAGTGAGTGCACTCGATGTTGCGTGGTTTTCGCAGAGGTGGGATGCGGGGCAGAGAGCCAAAGTAACCAGCTGATCTTGGTCGGACCCAGGCCATAGGCACATGCTTGCGGGCCACTGCCGATTCCAGCGGAGTTTCCGTCAAACAACTGTGAGATGGAAAGGCTGGCATCGAGTATGAATACGATCGAGCCAGTTCGGAAGCGAAAGCAGGGTGTTTCACAGCACAAGTCAATCCCATATGGTGAGGCAGTCAAACAACTGCGGGCTGGGAATCGTAAGAGTCGTATCCGGATACAACAGGGGAAAGGGGGTGCGGTGCAGGGGGACATACGCTGTCGGTGAATCACATTCGCTGACCAGAAATTATCCCCTCTAAAACTGGAGTATTTTTGTTTGGCCTCACTGCTACCTTCCATCATCTAGGTCACACATGACAATATTGTAGGTAACAATCTGGTGGAAAAATATTCCAGTCCTCATTTTGAAGAATACTCTGACATATCAGGGGGGGCTTGATGGGGACAAGTGCCTCCGACATGCCCTATACATCCAGCTGTGGACTAGAGGCTAGAGCGAAACAATTGTCGGTCCCACACACTAGCGGATCCAAGGGTAGGACAAAGGGGCCATGACCCCTCAAAAGCCCAAAATATTATATTTGCCCCCAAAAGAATCGAATGTTTGCTGTTTTCTATAAAAGTACTGTTCTCGCGATTTTTCTCAATTTAGCCCCCCTCCCAAACGTTGGTTTGACTTACCCCAAAAGTTGCTCCTTGATCCGCCAATGGTCTCACAACCAATGCTCTTAAACAAGTGTGGTATCGCATGTAGAGGTGGGCGGCGCTACCAAATTTTGAAATTTTAAATTCTAAAACTGCTACAGCTAGCTCCGCTATTGGCCAGTTGAAGTCACCGCCGCTACTACCGCCGTTTTATCACAGTTGAAACGCCACTACCCGCTACTCCGCTACCGCTATTTTTCATTACAAGGCATAGGTACTAAAGTGCTACTCAAAAATGGCTTTTCGTCATTCAGTTTTTAGTATATTTCACAGAAATCGTCTACTTGTATGTATATCACATCCGCAACTAGTAATTTTCTTGTGAGGTGGGTGCCTATGCAAGCAAAATCACACAATGGAAACATCCATTTTATCTCAGTCGTTTTTCTGACGGAGAACAAACATTTCTTTCAATACCCACCTATTTGCGGGGACTGGTGGTCCCCTTTTAGGCTCTAGATATCAGTAGCACTCTTTAATTATTTCTCGAGCTCCCTCCCCATCTACTCCGCTACTTTCTGGTTATAGAAACCTCTACTGCTACTCTGCAACCATATGGAAAATGCGCAGTAGCGGACATAAGTGTCGCCACCGGCAAACAAGTGGGGGGCCAGCCAAACTTCAACCTGATGCTGACAGAAAACTTTCAACGTCAGGACCAAAAACTGTTCGAATTTGGGCTCTTTGTTGCCACCCGCAGCGGCTGGATATAAGAATGTCCGGTTTTCTCTCATTTTGACTGATATCAGGGAATTTTTGGCCAAAAAGTGGGGGGGGCCTGGCCCCCCTGGCCCCCCTTTTCCGACGCGTATGGTAGCGGACTTAAGTAGCGGGTCTGGTCACAGAGGTGCCTGTGTACACTGGCAGATCCAAGAGAGGGCCAAAGGAGCCGTGGCCCCCTCCAAAGGCTAAAATAATATTTTTCCCCGGAGGACCACATTTTTACTGCTTTTTTCTTGTTTTTAAAAATTCTATGTTTTCGCGTTTTTTATCAATTTAGACCCTCAAAATGTTGGTTTGGCCCCTCCAAAAGTTGCCCCTGGGTCCGCCAATGCCTGTGTACATAAACACGCGGAGGCACACACTGTTTCGATAAAAAATGAGTGCCTCGTCAGCTGAGCTCGAGAGAGGCCGCAAAATCGTAAACACCAAGACTGGTTCAAGCCGGGAAAATAGTGCCTGGCTTTCACCATGAGACAGAACAACTTTAAGTTTGGTATCTACTCTGCCCGTAGGATGCCGCTGCTCCAATAATCTCGACGTTTTAAAATTTCAGTTTTCACAAATTACTGGCTATTTAAGGTTAGATTTACTTATTAATTAGTGATCAATTACAGGTTACCATGCCACGAACAGTTCCTTTCACAGCTCTCGCGTCTGAATGGCCCCTGCATGAAGGGGAGGCCAGAGCGGGCCCAGAGAGGAAGTTGTGCATGAGACTAAATGAAGTCCAACCCTCTCAACGTGACATTAAGTGTGCAGATTTTACACGCGCCTTGTGCATGCCATGAAACTGTGCTATTGCCATTTGAAAACGAAAGTAATTCCAGTTAGGTTCTAACAGTTTTATCTTTACTTTGACTGCTTGCAAACAACCACCCTTTGCTGGATAAGTCGCGCCACAGTTAAAGGATGGTGTGGCACTAAAGTCAAGCTTCCAAGTTTTCTCTCTCTTCTCACCTGACACTCCCAGGCCTTCAGCAGCTGTACCGCAAGAGTTCCGACACCGCCAGATGCTCCGAGCACGAGGACCTGTGCCCCGCGGCGGGCTGGCCCCGGGGTCAGACCGCCATAGGTCACCAGGGCCGAATGGGCGGTCAAAGCGACGTACGCAAGGGAGGTTGCTTCGGTGGGCGACAACGACGCTGGAGCAAGACTCATCTGAGAGAGGAGAGAGAGAGAGAGAGAGAGAGAGAGAGAGAGAGAGAGAGAGAGAGAGACGGGCGAGTCAGGTTCTCTCACATGACAAAAATGCTTCAAGGGCTACACACTGAAAAAAAGTAAGGCATTCTTAAACAATGGCCAATGGCGTGATGAACCTACTTGTGGCAGGTCACATTGAGAGCCCATTGGTCATTCTTACGCTTCGATTGAACAGAGAATCTGAAAACACCAGTTCATTCCATAGATTGCCCTTATTTTTTTCGTAAAAATAAACTTTGCAAACACTCACACTGCTCTCCGGTATGACAGCATACTCGGCCAGCGTGCCAGTGGACAGCGGAGAGACGCCAGCCCACACCCAATCACCGGGCCGGAACCGCGTGACGTCACTGCCGACAGCCTCCACTCGGCCGCAGAGGTCACGACCCAAGGTCATCGGGAACTCAGACGTGCCGTAATAGAAGCGTAGCGCATTCAGTATAGTGCGGCCGTACCCACCTGAAGGGACGAGGTCGACTACAGGTCATCGCTTAGTGATGACCTGTACTTACTTAACTGGCAGAAACCCTGTTGAGATCGCTACATTGGGAATGGTTTTTCATCAAAATTGCAGATTGGTGAGCCCATAGTGGAGCAATGCCTACAATCACTTTGCTATCCAATGACTAATTATCCTCCGACATCTTGCAAATGTTACAAGCTGGCTTATGATTTTGCGTAGTGTCCAAGGAGATACATGATTTGATGTTTAAAGCACAAAGGTGTCGTTTGTCCATAAGCATATGACAATTTACAAAAGCAAGAGGCAACTCAAGGAATAATAAGAATATAAGGGCGAGTATTGCCACCCAAAAATTTAGCCGAGGAAAAATTACTGGAGCACATAAATCCTTAACTCGTTATATGCCGCCGAGCCCGTATTTTACTATCATGCGATCCTCTATAGTCTACAACAATCGCTAACCATACAGGGGCGTAGCCAGGATTTCGCTCAGGGAGGGGCGGCGCCCCGAAAAGGGCCTCAGTGACAGCACCAAAAGGGCCCTGATAGGTAAAAGGGCCCTCTTTGTTACAGAATAGAGTGCTGAAGAGGGTTTAAGAGGGCCCTGTCTGGTATAAAATACCAAATTTGGCCCCAGAGCATAGTGCGGGCGAGCCGCGCTTCACGCGGCTCGTGTCCTCAGGGGGGCCCTTCGGGCCCTCAGGGAGGGGCTGCTGTCCCTGCCGCCTCCCCCTTGGCTACGCTCCTGTAACCATACTATATAACAATTATTACTGCATAGCAACTCGCTAAATTATAATTATATATATATATATATATATATATATATATATATATATATATATATATATACACCACGTTACAATGATTACGGAATATCGTAATGATCAGCAAGCTCACAAGTCCTGAACAAGCTGAGTGGGCGGATTATCGGGTCTCACGCAGGAGTGAGGCGTCGATGGGGCTCAGGCTGGCAGCGTGAACTTCGACGAGGACGTCTGTTCCATTAGCAATGGCAGGCACCTCCACCTCCGACTCCAACTGGGAAAGGGCAAACAAAACCGATTAGCACGAGGGAACACGTCTGAACGCTGAGCATTGATGAGCGGCGCAATTACACTTTTGTTTTAGATATTATGAGACAGCGGAGCAGGTGTAATGTTCAAGCGTTTGACAAATTATGCACACATGATGTCCATCTACCTAATGGACCCATTAATAAGGATTCGAGAGAGTTCTTAAGAAGTGAGCACCGGGGCTAGATCCCGCCGGTTACTCTAGAAGAGGAGGGGCCGGGGCAAACCCAGGTCGGGGAGTGAAAAAAAAGAAGGAGAAAAAATAACGTTGAGAAGCGGTGGCGGTGGCTGGCAGGAATAAACTAGTGCAGTAAATACACTTTCCATCTTCAATGAAATACCTGCAAACGCAAAAAGGTTAAAAATGTTGTTCTTATAATGATCATGTCCTCCTTAATTGATCGATTATGAAACACTAGTTTATTTGGAAAGGGGAGAGGAAGTCAAAATAGGTTTTGGAACCGTCTATCCTAAAGGCGAAGCAAACATGCTAAAGACGGTTACATATTTACAAATAAAATGAATCAAACTGCGATTTAACAATGGATAAGCTCTGTGGCTGGCTTTGTGCCAACTACACACCGCACTACTTTGTAAATATGGGTTTTTCTGGCCTCCGCACAAAATAATTAAATACAAAAATGGTAAAACGGTTTTTTTCCAACATAGACAGCATTTATTTCACTTTGAAAGGTCATCAGAGCGAGCCCGACATATTCTCAGTTAAGCAAAACGGTTTTAACTTCTTATATAAGATGAATTTGTGAAGAAGCCAGTAAAAATCACTTTTATATACAAAATACCACACATACAAGCGGTGTTTCAAAACCCATTGGCGAATCCAGGGGCAGCTTTTTGAGGCGCCAGACCAACGTTTTGGGGGAATGGTAAATCGAGAAAAAAATAAAATAAACAAATCAAATTAAACAAATTAAATAAATAGAAAAAACCGAAAACACAATATTTTTCAAGAGAAAAACGTCAAAATGATCCTTGGGGCCAAAAGATGCTATTTTAGGCTTTGGTGGGGGCCACGGCCCCTTAAGCCCCCTTAGATCAGCCAGTGCAAAAAACGCCCTACTTTCTCAAGATTGGAACTAAAATTAAGGTATATGCATAAAAAATCATTACAAACGGTGAAGTTCATTCAGGCCAAAATGTATTCGATGACAGAAACCCCGCGGGAAATGTGTTACTGCACCCACGACTGCCGGCGATGAGTCCCAGGCTTTCTGCCATTCTTTTCCTGTTGTGACAGATTTACCGGCTAGCGCTGTTTTGTTCAGGACAACTAAGAATAAACACGTTTACAGGTAGCAATGTTCTGTCAGTGTTCTGAGATATACACGGAAAAAATTGGGGATTTAATACAATTTTATAGCCAACAAAAGCATCTAGTGGCGGATCTATTCCGTTTGCTGGGGGTGGGGGAGGGCAATGGGGGCCAAAACTCGTCAAAAACATAGGGGTTTTAAGACAATCATGCAACAACGGAGGTTTGGGCGAAAGATGCCTTTTGCCCCTCCCCTCCCCCGAGGACATGCCAGTGCAAGCACGTGTGTACACTGTAGACTCTGAGCAGGCTCGACCATGTCCTGCCGCTGAATTTCAGAGTGCAATGTTTAAACGTTGGCCGCGTGGCGCGGAACCACACCTTCAACTGGTCGGGTTCGCCGTAGCCGTAGATTCTCCACGCCCTCATCGTTGTAGGAGTGCGTGCTGCCATGTCGTTCAACGGCTCCGCCTCAGGCACTGCAAGAGCTTTGTCACAGTCACAGTCATCGATGTACAGACACACTTTATATAAGAGGCTCAACCGAGATGGGAGGATGTGTTTTTATGTGTATGTATGTTTTATGCACCGTGTTGAACTGAGCTGTAATTGGGCACCCAGAGCCCATTGCTTATGTAATTGAATAAATAAATAAATAAACACGCGGTAAGCCGGTCCATACCAACGCAGGTGTACTATTCCGGTGCTTTGCCCACGTACATACGTACCGTGGACGTAGGAGGCATCGGGAGTTTAATTTCGTTTAGTTTAGTTTAATTTCGAGAACTTATCCGTTTAATTTCCCGCATTGTCCATGCATTATTGCCGCCCCGGTAGCTCAGTTGGTGGGGCGTTGGGCTCCGGCCTCGCTCAGGAACATGCAGTGGCAGTGCTTGTGCAGGCTTGGGATCGATTCCCCTGGGACCCTCCGGCGCTCTATGTTTACCCGACGCACAGTCGGCTGGCAACTGACTGGAGAGAGGGTGGCCTGAGGCCATCCATATGCTTTGTGGGACGTTAAGCTTTGGCTTCCGAATTTACCCGTTATCCCGAGAGTTGCTCGTTGGGGTGGCGGGGGCGAGGTCTCCGCGACAAGTCCCTTGATGACTTAAGTGAGATTCCGACTCGAAAAACTGAACTTGCAACAGCTTGGGCAGAATTTATTAAAATATCATATAGAATTTTAGAAATCAACATATCACATATATAAAAAATATATATAAATGGGCTATTTGGCACCAAAACTTGTAAGTGTTCGAAACCTGCCATACACCTTACCCTGCCATGCACAAAAGCTGATCACATATTTTTCCCATACAATGCCTAAAAAGGTTCGATGCAGCTTCATCTACGTGAGGGTCTACGGGGGGAGGGCATAACTTTGCCTCCTGCGCGATCTCAGGGGGGGACAGTTCTCCCCCTGGGTGACACCACCTCTGATTAGGAGTCCATAATGACCTACAGCGGAGGACACAAAAGTCGTTTTCAAAAGGAAAATAAGCCTTTAGATATTGAAAAGTAGAAGAGTATGGATCTCCAGCGGAGATAACTCGACAGGCCCGGTGACCATTGGGATGAGCTGGGGATAAAAAATGAGTCTCAGTTTGTATGAAAAAAACCTGCATAACACACAGACAGCTTACCAATCAGTGAACAGTCCATAAAAAGCTGCGCAAATGGCTCACCTGTTGGGAGTGGCGTGTTATCGGCGGTATCAGCGCAGACACCCCTCAGCGTTTCAGCTCTGCTGCCACACTGGCCACTGTTCAGAACCCGATGCCTGATCAGTGGTCACAGTACACGCGGCCGCTGCTTAGCCCCATCCCCGCCAGGAGGGGGATTCTGTCCACCCCTCATGTTTCCAAGATATCTCCACAGCGGCTTGCGATAGGCTTTTAAAAGTTTTCTACCTTTTCCAAAACAAAACTGAGCAGATACCCTGAAAGTTTTGAGGTAATATCTTTACCAAGGGCGGATTTATGACTCGGTATTTAAGGATGATCAATTCGCAAACCTAGTTTTATCTTGTATGGTGTGTTATTCCTACAACAAAGAGTTCCGCCGGAGCAATATTGAGACTAGTTAGAATCTTTGAATGTTATGAATACGTCGTCAGATGTTATACCATTTATATTTCCGTATCATTTATTTTGACAGAGGTGGTTCAGCAACTCAAAATGGCAGATTTACATATAATGTATGTACATACATGCCGTTTAGGAATTCACAATATGCATCTTGTCCCACCTTCCTGCTTTCCTCGATTCACCTCTGATGGTTTGTTTTACATTATTTCATTTTTCGTAATGCCCCACAGTATCTGACGTTTGCTAATCCATGCAGGAAATAAACTGGTAAAACATATATACTTCACCATGTAGTTCTGCACCTCGAACCGACATTGAATTTTGAATTTTCACATAACTCAAAGATGTTACAATTTTGCATCAATTATCTGTCAATGCATGCAAATTCTGCAAAAATCAAACAGCGAGGCCAAGAGTTATAGAGAATCTTAAAAAAAACATTTCATATATATTTTGCAGCTCAGGCCAACAATTTTCAGAACTTAGAGATTTTTTTTGTAAATGGAGTTCAGCGTGATACAAATCGACAACACTTTGATTAGATATAATTCGGACGGGTAGATTTCGAAGTCTTAGTGGAGGTGGGGGCGAATCCACCCCCTGACAGGACTAGGGTTAAAGGCTGAGTAAAGCAGAGCGAAAGAAGAGTGGAAAGCTGGCGGTCTGCAGCAGCGACTGAAGGTCAGGATTTGAGGACGGGCGAGCTCCATGGAGTTTTCAACACATACCTCTCCAGTCATCACTATGTGGTTGAGTTTGAAACTGTTTATTCCACCGAGGGCTCAGGGTTCACTGTGCTCCACTGTTTCTCTCGAGCCGCCGTCTCTGGCTGCACGTCCGCCTACGGCTGTCTCCAAGAATGTCATCTTAGTTCAAGGAACTAGCTCTGTAATGAGAGTGACGGAAGTCCAGACGGTCTTATCACTATGTGAGCGCGTCCGCACAGGGTTTACCCGGAATCCACACCAGTCGGATACGGCGCGGAGCCAACGGTCACTTTAAGTGCCGATGGCTTTCGAGAATACGGACCACGTCCGCGCAAAGGGAAAGGACAGGCTTCGAACAATTCGAAACAAAGGTGGACACTAGACGACAAGAAACAAGCACTTCATCTCCAGAAAAGGAGAGCTGGCAAAGCTTAATCAAAATTCTATCGATAAAGCTAGCCAGAAGACAGGTATCTTCGGCAATGGCAGATCCAGGAGGGGGTACCGGGAAATTCCTCCCAACCCCCCAATTTTTACCGAACTTCTTTTAAAAAATGTTTCTTTTTCACGATTTTGGGCCCTGTTGCCCCCAAACCATCGGTCTAGACCCGAACCTGATCTCCGGTTCACCCTCTCCCTCCACGATAGCCAAAGATCCTGCTACAAATGCTGTATGCACATTCTCTTTTAACCTAGACAAAAATTCCTTCTGATAAAGGCTCCTGGGGTTTGGATTTGTCGTTCGTTCTCTACCACCCGAGGACCGGGAAATAATATATTACTAAATGGAGGCTCGACTGCAAGCAGCAAAGTGGAGCAAAATGAATTGAATATACCTACCGTTTCAGGGTCAAAGCTTCCAGCCTAGTTTTCTCGTGCCTTTGTGAAATCCTCAGAGTCGTACATACCTATCCCAGTTTTATTCTCGTAATATGTTACACCGTTTACTTATGGGCAAAGTGTTAAGAATGCATAAACAATTCTGGGCCCAATGTTGATGTCGTGAAATGATCGTGAAAATTCCGCTTAAGAAACACGTCGGGCAGGACACTGGGCAGAACTGTTGACCTCAATAGATAGCCTAAGCAGATGCCAGGTAATCATACCCACTTTATAGGTTGCACCAATGCCTTTATACGGGTATCAACGGGTGTGTATGCCCTCTAATGGCCCTAGTGGTGAGATGCTGGGGTCATAAAGAGCATATGGTCTTAATTTAGATGCAATCAGAGGCGTCGCCCATTTGGTTTAATCCGTCGCTGAATCCATTGCTAGTAAGTAAAACATTTTCACCTCTCGCGGTGCGCTGCGCATGTGAGCAAAACATCAGAATCGCAACTGCGTGATTATTGCATTGAAATTGAAAGTTGTAAATGTACCGGCTTGCCGCGGTTTCAGGGTCTTCAACGCTTGTCCAGTGCCTGAGGTGAAGCCGTTGAACTACATGGCAGCAGGCACCCTCACGACGATGAGGGCATGAAGGATCTACGGCTACAGTGCACCATTTGAAACACTTTTGGAGGTGAGGTCCTGAGCCTGGCCTGGTGACCTGATCTTAGATGACCCAGACTTAAAATCTTCGGAAAATTGTGCAATCGGTCGGAGATAAAGAGTGCCAAAGTACGACAGCGCTCCGCCATACTTGGCGGCCATGCTCTTACTAGCATTCCCTCGTTCTTATATGCTTTCGGTGTCGCCGGGAAAACTCGAGGGTCCTAGGGGTGGGAGGGGGAGGGGTGTGTTCAAACACTCCCCACTGGGGCGAGGTTTAACTCAAATCATACGCAAGCACATAATCGAAAAGTTTACTTACATTTAAGGCAGCAGATCAGGAGGAAGTTGACGTTAAATTCCGTGATTCCATTTAACATAAAATACACAGAACTTCAAACGGGACCTGTGAGTCTATCCCCACATTCACAGCTCCTGGGCTTTAGTTCTGGGCGTGCTCCCTAAAAAAGTGCCCCTAGCCCTAATCTGATGCCCTAAATCCCTTCCAACGGAGTGAGGATTGCCGCGACAACATGGCATTAACAGTTGAAGCGTCATTAAACCCTAAACCCATTAAGCCCTCACAGTAATCGAAGTCTACATTGGATTTCATCAGAGCTCGGTGCCGCTACCAAATAGTTAAACCGCTGCCGCTACTTCCGCCATGATGGCTAGCTGAAACCGCAGCCGCTGCTGGTGCTTCTCTCTCGAAGTCGCAAAGCACGCTACCCGCTACCACGCTAGCGATGCCTTTGTTATACAACGTGCTATAAAAGCACTGCTCAGAAAATATTTTGGCTGCTTTAACGAAGAAAATATCAAGGAACACTACTGTTTACAGACACCCTACATATTTGTATTACTGGCCCTCTTACAGACACCCTATGTATTACACCCAAAACTAGCTGTGAAAACAATCACACATTAAGTATTCTGTATTCTGTATTCTGTATTGGTAAAAAACATCAACAGGCATTGCCCAATTACTGATGCAGTCATGTGATTTAAAACAGTAAAGTCAGATAATAAATACATTCAGCAATGGAAGCATTCCACGAACATCCATAACGCTCAACATTTGCACAAATGCCTATCCTGAGAAAGTTCCTAAGGTTGCCGTGAATTTGATAGCATTAGTTTTAAATGTGTAGCCCGAGTCTGCGAAGAAATTAACATTACGAAATGCGTTGAAGAAACTGTTACATGTGACGGCCACGCGGATGAAGAGGCTGCGCTGCACAGTACCAACACGCGCAAACGGAACTGCCCACAAAGAGGGAGAACGCGACGTTCGACGCGGCACAGAGAAACCGAACTCGGAAACCAGATCGGAACAATCCAACTTTCCGTGATGAAGATTAAACAAAAACAAGAGGTCATGCTGAGCAAAACGAGCCTTAATACTACGCACTTTGTAGTGAGTCAAAAGAGATGGATAGTCAAGCCTGGCTGACGGACGGTCCGAAAATGAGGCCAACCAGATGAGAAGTTTATGCTGCACCCTTTCTAGGCGCTTCAGGTGGGATGCAGCAGACCCTGCCCATACAACGCAACCATTCTCCAGGATGGATCTTACATGGGCATAATAAGCACAAAGAATAGAAGTGTGCTTGAGTCTGACTCGGCAGCACTGGCGCGAGGTCTGAAAACTTCGTATGAGGAGGTCAAGCATTCTATTGGCCTTGGCCACGGTGTGGTCTATGTGTGGAGCGAAAGTCAGCTTACTGTCGAGTATAACACCGAGATCCCTAGTCTCTGTACGGCGCTCCAGCGGCGTACCATCCAGTACATAGGTGGTAAGGATCGGAGATTTTCGGAGAGAATATGATTTGACGTTACATTTATCTGGATTCAAATTTAAACGCCAAATTTTAGACCATTCTACTAAATTGTTGATGTCAGCCTGAAGGACATCACTGTGTTTTTGTCGAAATTCGGTGGTACAACTTAAGATCGTCGGCGAAGCTTATACAGTTGGTTCGAATGATGAGGGGATGTCTGCTGTGTAGCAGATAAACAAGAGCGGGCCACACACGCTGCCCTCAGGCACCCCGGACCTTACAGCGCACCATTCGGAAGATTGGCCCTCTAGTATAACTCGTTGGCGACGACCAGTCAGGTAGGATTCAATCCAGGAGTGCGCGCGACCAGTAATTTTGAAAGATTTTAGTTTGTGAAGAAGAAGCGTGTGGTTTACACTCGTAAAAGCCGAAGAATAATCAGTGTAGACAGAGTCAGTCTGCACGCCCTCCTGGATCGAATCCCAGCTGTGTTTTAGAAAGTTGGCAAGATTTGAGACGCATGAACGATTTGGGAGAAATCCATGTTGACTGCTAGGAATAGATGGTAGACAATGGGCCAAAAGAGAGTCACAGACTACCTTTTCTAAAATTTTCGAACAAAGAGGAAGAAGCGAAATACCGCGGTAGTTGCCTGGGTTCTTTTTGTCTCCTTTTTTGTGAATGGGAATGACATTTGCATCCTTCCAAATATGTGGGAAAACACCTTGAGCGACTGACAATTTGCAAATGATTTCGAGAGGCACTGCCAATTCGGCAGCACACTCATGCAAAATTCTGGCGCTCAGATTGTCGGGCCCGCACGCTTTGTGCTTTCCAATGCTAGATAGCAGGGCCTGAACTTTGCCTGGGGGAACTGTAAACTCTTGAAGAATGGAACAGTGAAAGTCCGGGGCGTTTGGCAGCGTGTCAACGTTGGGATCCGAAAATTTGGAGGCGAAGGTTTCGTTGAAAATATTTGCGCATTTGGTGGGATCTGAAAATTGTAGACTGTTTGCGACAAGAACGCGTGGACGTTGATGAGACGATTTCAATGAGTTTATAAAGGACCAGAAACGTTTTGGGTTCTCACGGAAGTCACCAACGATGCCCAGTAAGTAATTACGATATTTCGCGTTAGATAAAGCTTTAAAATTGTTTCTTGCTCTACTAAATACAAGATCGCTTTCTGGAGAAGGGTCGCGTTTTTACACAGTGTGCATGGTCTTTGTCCCTAAGAGCAGGCTGCACGTCCCGGTCAAACCAGGGAGGAAATCGTTTGGAACGTGAAACCGTTGGGACAAAATCGGCTATGGCAGCGTTCACAAGATCGTAAAAGATCGCAACAGCTTCGTTCACACCCAAGTCACGAAGCAGAAGCCAGGGCAAACAACGCAGAGAGGCACGCAGGCCATCGAAATCCGCTCTGCGGTAATCAAAACCCGTCGTTCTGGTGACTTTCGGCACTTTCACGGAGAACGCTCGGAACTGAGAAATGGTTTGATGATGATCAGAGTCAAAAGTGCTATCAGATACAACAGTTTCAGTATGACCACCATGGGACAAGACTAGATCTAGACAGGCGTCACCCCTAGTGGGGGCATGAACAGACTGTGTAAAACCAGCACTGTCAAGATAATCTAAAAATAAAAAGAGCTCGGCGTGATCTAACGTCTAAAACAGGACCACCCTGGCGCGGCCATACAATTTCCGGTAAATTGAAATCACCAACTACAATGGTCGGGCTACCTGTCGCACTGAGCTTACCAAAACACTCACACAACGCTTCAATGTCACTGTCTCTGTCTGGTGCCCGATAACAAACCGCGACAAAGATAGTGCTGTGATCGCCGATCTGCACCACTAATACTTCAGTGTCCGCCGGCTCCAGATCTTGACGGCGTGCTGGCTGAAGGTGCGATGCGATGGCGCAGGCAACGCCGCCACCATGTGTTGGACGATCCCTTCTTAACCAGACGTGGGTGTCCCAGCCAACTTGGAGCTCGGTGTCTGCTACATCCTGATTCAGCCACGTTTCTGTCAGGGCAACAACATGGTGGCGACAGAGATCTGGAGAAAAGGCTCGCAGAACATGAAGTTTGTTCCGCAGACTGCGGACATTTTGGCAGACGACGGTGAGGGGCTGCCGTGCATGTCCAGAGCATGGTGACGAGGCCGGGGTCGTCGGAGGCCCGGGGTTCAGCTCAATGTCCCCTGCAAGTAGCAGGGCGGCATTATAAGTCAGCCGTCCTCGCTGAACCGATGCGTCCGAGTGCACGCAGTAGGGGACACGAGCGCGAAACCACCTAACGCTTGCTCCTGAAACACGCAGCTTGGGTGCGATGAAAGCGCCATCGTCAGAATCAGGACGACTTGCCACTAGCGCCAGAAGAAAGAAAGCGGTGGTGACCGTAAACATCGGTGTTGGAATTTATTTCATTATTTATAGTGCGGATAAAACATTTCACTCAATCTACATCTCCTATTTTTGGGGTGTGGTGGACCGCTAACACGCGCACTGAAGAAGAGGGCATCGGAGGCCCATCACGTATTCTTCGGAGGTGGTCGGAGAACCGCCCGCGGCAGAAAAAGGCTTGTTGCTAAAATTTATCAGAATGAATGAACACGTCGACTGGTAAAATAAAAATTAGCCAACTTTTTTACTTATATGCTCTCAAAGCCAGACATATATTTGGAGACCGTCATAATCGCGCAGTCGCTCTCGTTCCGCTGCATTGGGGACCGAGTGGTGACGTCGTAACACTACAGAATCGGGATGATATATCTGGTTCAATTCACATGGTGACCCAAATCAAAGTCAAAGGTTACAGGTTCAAGGTCAAATTTTAAAACTCACAGTCGTACCAGTATTTCCAAACTCATTAACCCGCAGTGCTGTCGGTCAGATGAGATCACTCAATATGACGGATACTGTGTTATAACGTCATAGGAAGTTACCCATTGCGAAGGCCAAGGTTGCAGGTCTTAAAGGCCATGAGCCCTATTTCTTGCTTAACACTTGCTATAACGCTACTTATAGTGTACATTACACGAAATATATTACATTGAAATTTCTTAGGTGAATGAACTTGAAAAAGAACGAACTTGCCCAAAGTTTCAGAAAACATTTCATGGCACCTTCCTTCAATGACCTTAGCTTGCTTTCAGCATAATCTCGATTTTTTCCGCACAATCACAATATTTCTGAAAAAGTATCCAGCATGGCCGATATTTGACCTTTACGACCACGTTTGACCTTGAAGCTAGACCTAGGTCAATTGAATTACTTTCCAGTGCACTTTGCGCATACCAGACCCCTCCACTAAGGTGTACATTAGTGCCAGACCTCTCTCCAGTTCTATTGTTAAGACGCTATCGGCGGCGGTAGAGGCTTTGAACGCTTTCGAGTCCGCTGCCGAATACTGCATTACTTTGTGGTTATACCAACCACTATCACTACTCCGCTACGACTTTGACAAGCTGCACGTAGCGGTGTAGCGAAATAGAATAGCGTACCACCCGGCTCTAGTTTCCCTACTCACGCCCAATTACACCCATTTCGATTCATTGCCTTTCTCAAGGTCTCAAGACCAAGGGCCTCAAGGCCATGACCTTACCTGCCAGTGCCAACTGACCCCAAAGCTGTCGCGTTTGTCGCTCTTCACCCGTCACTTCTTGAAGAGCGGCCAACAAGCCTCATGTAGACCACTCTGTCCTTCTTGTGTTATTCAAAGATGACACAGGATAGGCCTTGACACACTGGGAGCCTCATCCGAGAGCTTCTCGACCGGTTTGATGCTTCAAGCAGGGCCATTGGCGGATCCAGGAACAATTTTTGGAGGGGCCAAACCAACGTTTCGGGGGGGAGTTAAATTGAAAAAAATCGCGAAAACAGTTTCTAAGAAAAACGGCAAAAATTTGTCCTTTGGAAGGCAAAAGATACATTTTTAGGTTTTGGAGGGGGTCATGGCCCCTTTGCCTCCCCCCTGGATCCGCCAGTGAGCAGGGCTGAGAAGTGTGGGGTACAGAGCTTGCTGCTCCTTAGGGACCATAGCATCTAGTCACTTACTTTTCCTCCATTATTTTCAGACTCTTGCTAAATCGGGAAAATGTAATGCGTCGGCATTATCAGCATGTTGTATGTTGACTCTTAAAATTCATTTCAACAATAAGTCTAAAATTTTGAAAACATTAACAATTTCGGAGACGTTGATCCTGGCTCAGTTGGTGTTCGGCTTTCATTATTACTCGACTCAGCCGCCAACAGTCAATTCAGCTCTCAGCTAAGATGTAAAAGTAACCGAGTGTAAAAGTAATAAAAGTAACCGAAAAGTAATTCCGCTGATCTCAGTAAATGAGTCAAATGAGGAAGGGTCGGTTTTTGTTCGAAGTTCCTCATCAACAAATTCGACCGGTAGAAACAAGACTTGCGTATTTTTGCCTCAATTGTCTTTTGAAATGCACTATTTCAGGCCTTCTATTCAAAACGAAATACTTGCAACATTTCTAGTCCTGTACATTCCCAGCCTCACTTCATTCTGGAGTGAAATTTTGCTGTAAAATTAGCTTGAACAGTGTTCGTGAAAAGCAGTCACTTGCGAGCGTCTGCGTACGTCATAAGCTCAAAGAAAAACATCTCCAAATGAAACAGACAAAACCTAAGTCGTCATTAGGTTTGTATGCTATTTCCTTTCTAGAAAGCGATATCTGTTCAAGAAACTATGTATGTATATCATGAGACAATTTGTGTCAGGAAATAGTTTTCGAGATTCACCTAGATATGTATGTAAAAATGCGAACGATGCTGCCGAGGGGAACAAAGCTGAAGAACTGCCATTTCAGGAACTAGCAAACAAGAATACCGGCGCATTCACCTTCGTCATTCTTCCCTACCTCTACACCGCAGCTGGGCGCAATCCCTGCTTCTAAATCGGTATCCCTCATGACCTCAGTCATGACGTGCGTTCCCTGAAGCTGCACTCACCTCTGTTGCTTTTGTTGCGACCTCTCGAGAATAAATGTCCTCCCAGAGGCGTGACTCAGACCTTGGGTCAAAGCCAGACACCTCCGGGCAATGACGACCGCCTCCCCTCTCCTCCTCCCCAGTCTGATTCAGGTCTTTGGCGCTCGGCGAGCCCCGGAGGTGGGCTGTCTGGTGCCAGGGCTGATATTTGGGGTGTATCCTTCGGCAGGCAGCAGTTGGTTTCGCGGCGGCACAGTGGAAGGAGTAGCTGTGAATTCCTAAAGTGCTGCGAGAAGGACGACCTTAAGAGGCAGAGGACCAGGGCGGAGGCAATCAGGGAGTCTGAGGTTTGAACACAGGTGGGTGTGCTGGGAAAAACCGTGCGTCACTTGTGGGTCGCAAGTAAACTATTTTGGGCTCAGAATCTTCCTAGCAAGTAGATCATTTGTTTTTTTAACAAGAAAGACTCTGAGAGGCAACAGAGAAAACAACGTAAAATTGACTTCTAAATATAAATGGTCAGCACATGCCCGTGCTTAAGCTTATTTCTAATGCCTGGACATTGATATAAAGAAGCGGCACCTCATTCAACCACCTCACAAATAAAAAACTGAGCTGTCTGCAAGGAACACTGTTAACCCCGTATACAGAACACTCGCAGCATTACGTCTCCGCCTCCCGGCAGACGGACCTCGGTATGACGATGCTGGAGCCAGAGATTCGGCCCATCTCCGCCATATGGCCTCCCAAGGCCTACGTCCGGGAACAGCCTCCCTCCTTCTTCACACGCGTCCCAGGTCAGTTTGGCGACAGGTGAAGATCGCTAGAAAATCTCAGGTCAAGGTCGCTATTCGGGCGATGCTGCCTAAATAATTGCACCAGCCAGGCAGGATACCAGGTGAAAGAGTGCCCCGAGGAGATAGCCTGGCTAGTTAGATCCCACCGTCAAAATATTGGACAAATATTCTAACTACAGCTGCCTGAGTGCGTTACGCTTATTGTCTAGCGTGAATTTCTAGGCTGCGTAATTCATTAAAGCGGTGTTAGTTGGGAATTGGTTTCATGCTCCCGATTGTTGTGCATTCATAGGACCTTTTGAGCTGAGGATATATAGTAGTTTTTAACCAGGACTGAATTTAGATCACAGCTTTCACAACCTCTCGCATTATTGTCGGACGGAGCAGCGTTGGTAAACATCACAATCGCAAATCGTGATGAAGGCAAATAGCTGGTCCTCAAACGCCGATATGGGAGAACCATATCTGACGACGATAAATGACGAAGATAGATCAGAGCGATGCAGGTTTATATCACCAGAAAACCGACTTGATAAGGTTTTTCCAACCAGGCAGTTTACAGTGACAACAATTCAGCGCCGTGTTTATGGGTTTCATTGCTTTAATATGGATGGTATAAAAATGACAACCGCACAACTGCTAGCTGACACCTAACTTTACATTTTGTACAAAAACATAGCCGAATCCATATTAATCTACTCTGTTCAGTTCCGTATCTTCGCAGTAGGTAATGTGATATGTTTGCCTTCGAACTCCGTTGGCTGAAGCTCACACGAACAGAGCAGCATCCATTGGCAGCTCTTGCATCAGATTTGGCAGCCCTCTTGGCTTAATCAACACGTCAGCTAATCGAAGACAAGTGGCAGCATTGAGGTCGAAAACGGGTCTTCCCACCCGCCCGCCAAAAACGGTTCTAATTTCAGCTCAAATGAGAAGAAATCGGAAAACTGTCAGCCAGCATGCGCCGAGTATAACAAGGAGCCTACTGCAAGGAGTTTCCCGTGTAAAGTGGGTGACTTCGGACTGTCCAGGGCAGGTGAAGCAATCTCGAGTCGCTAACGACGCGGCTGGGCGGAACACCTTCCACTAGTGACGGATCTAGGACTATACTTCTGGGGGAGGGGTAGCGGATCGAAATTCCCTCTCTATTGCCTCTGAGCAGCCTCCGGCTATGCATAACTATAGACGCTCGAACATTGGGGGGGGGCTGAGCAACACTAACCCCTCACTGCCTCCGGCTGCGCCCCGCTACCATCCTACCTGTCTGAACATGAGTGATAGCTGCATTCCTCTACCTCGGGTCTGCGCAGACCGTGCGGCAGCGCTGGCTTTAACACATCAGCTACTACGCATCGAAAAGAGAAGAGTTTTCGTAGACCGGCGACCAAAAAACACTATGATTTACCTGAAGTCGAAAAGGGTTCTACGATTTGTCTCATTCTGAAACTAAAGTTTCAGTCATTGCGCCAGAATATTTTTGTCCCAATTTCTGATGACGTGTCCCCGGGGCCATAACGACGTGTATGACAGATTGGCAAAGCTGACGTCAGCACTTGACGTTTGTAATGACAAGGGCAATTAGAGGTCAGCGTGGGACGTCATTGTAGCATCGGACTCACATGCGAGTCCCGGCCCACCGGATCCGGAAAATATGCAGTCCGCCCCCATGATTTCTCCTGGTGAGATTCCAATAAAATTGTTCCCTCCCGTCCCACGCTGAATGAGGCGAGAAAACTTTGCCACGTCCTATCTCATTCCACTTGAGCGAATCCAGGGAAGGGGGACTAATGGGGTACTTGCCCCTGATCAATCCTCCACGTTGCTTTGAAAGGTCGATGGCGCCCCCTCCCCTCCCCTGAAAGATCACTTCCCACCCACTCCCCTATAATACGAGTATCAGCGACCCTGAGATAGGATTTGGCGCCCACGTAATAGGCTTTTTCCACCAAAAAGTGGCGCCTCGGGCACCACGTGTCCCCCCCTCGATTGGAAACACCGGATCCGTCTATGCCATTCCAAACAGTAGTTCCCATCCCGTGTCCCATACCATGCAGACCTCTAATAGCAAGAGAAACTACCCGTGTCACGGTCCACGATGGGGGTGAACTCTTCGAACAGGCTGATGAAAAGAACTGCACGTGTCACAACTGAAATGATCGACTGACGCTCCGACAGATGAAAATTCACGATCAAGCTGACATGATCGACGACGCTCCTAAGAGGCTATGAAGACTTCCACCCGCTGTGGTGTTGGCTTGGGAAAGTCGAAAAGTGACCTCACCGCTTGCTGTCTTTTCTAAACTATGTGTATTGCCTGCGAATATTTGTGCGATCAGTTAGGTGGAAAGAATAAAACGCGTCATCAAGTACAACACGGTTTGGCAAGAGGTCGTATTTCAACCGGAGACCTTATGACCTTTGCAACATCCTCTGTGTGATATCCATGTGTCATTAAATAGGCTATTACTCATAAATGATGCAAGAACTTCTGGCCCGTGACGTATTGACCAATCGATGATTTTTTGGCTCAAGCACACTCAGTGGGCGGCCTTATGTCAGTGATCAAACCTTACGTAATCGTCTGGGCCAAAATAGCACTGCAGCGCCGTGACCTTGCAGCCGAAGCTGCAAGTCTCATTCCGTTTCCGGCTACGGTTCTTTCCTCTGGCTGATTATCATCATTTGGTAAAAGCCAGTTGTATAAAAGTTACCCTTGGGTCAATTCCGTCTTTCGCTGATTATTATCATTTAGCATAAGACAGCGGTAATAAGTTCCCAGAGATTAAATAAAACTCACCTTAAGCTCAAGCGGTTCTCTCCGGGTAATGGTTATAATATTGAAAGAAATGGAGGTCAAACGGCTACCACCCGTTGGAAGGATTTGGGGATAGATCGACTTTTAGAGGCGGGGAACCGGACCGGTGGCTTAGAAGACAAGGTCTATCCAGTCCCCTGGTAATGGTTAGATTCCAGTGACACACCAACTGTTTAAGTTGTATGGCACCACCGGCTCCCACCTTGTGGAGTGGTAGTTCACGCGTGCCCAGCATGAGATTTAAACCCATGCCTTCCAGTTCGGGAGTCTATATTTATTTCCACTGGACCGCCATGGGCAAAACCACGCTTTTGCTCCCCGCTCTCAAAAGCTGTCTATCTTTTGTCCCGGCTCTCTTTTGTTGTATAAGCGATGTTTTGGTGTTTCAACTGAGCCAGTCATTTTCAATCAGAACCAGTCAATTTCAATGTAAACATTGGACCTTGGTCCTCTTGATATTCAAAATTGCTTTTGACTGAATGATCCTTGGATAGAAAAAGCAAACATATCTTGGCCACATCTTTTACCCTGTGACGTTTTTTTTTGCTTTTCGACTTGAATTTGCCTTCCCCAAATCTACCGGGAAGTTGGATTAAGACATGTCTTTCACCGCATCGCTTGCTGTGCTTTTTTACTTTGGTTTGCCCCCAAATCTACCGGCTAGACCCGCCACTGATAGAAACCGCTAACGCCACTGCGGTACATTTTGGAGAGTGCACAAGTAGCGGAGGAGTGGAATTAAGCCCGGCTCTGGTATAGATAAATAAATAGAAAGAAATAATAATAAAACATTGTGTGGGTGTATTTATTTATGCGTAGAGGTGTATGTATATTTCATACCCTCAGTAGGTGACTTCTTTTTCAATAGTCAGTCGGCTTTTGTTTTGATAAGTCTGATGTCCCGACCTTCACTTCACCGACCTTCACCCGACACCGGAGTGGACACTGTCACTGGCGGATCCAAGGAGACCAAAGAGGCCGAGGCCCCCACCAAAGCCTTAAATAGTATACTCCCTCAAAGAACCAAATTTTGGTCATTTTTACTAACAGATTCTGTTTTCGCGATTTTTTCTCGATTTAGCTCACCCAAAACGTTGGTTTCGCCCACTCCAAAAGCTGCTCCAGTCCACCCATGGACACAGTGGTCTGCTGCATCAACAGCACACCTCCTCTAACACGTGCTGCATCGTCTGTTGCAGAGGCAGACAGAACCGTGGCATGGCCACCCCGGGGCGACAGCTCCCGTTCCTCCTCCTCGTGTAGCGGCGACGAGCCCAGCCAAACCGTCACACTTCGCAACGACGTGCCCATCCGACAGGAACAGGTGCCGGTGAGTTCAGCAATCCTAGCGGTGACATCGCGAACTAGAGCTGTTTCTAATCTGAATGACACTTTACCGTCTGAATAGTTTAATGTAAGGTTTGTGTGCTCACTGTTCTTAAATTTTGCTGTCTTTCAAAATAATTGTTTTGACGTCCGAGACAGTTTACCCGAAAATTGAGACTCCGGAGTTGTTTGCCCCGTTTATTGAGTCCAAATGCTGTCAAAGTACAAGCCCTCGACCACGTTCTTGTGCGCCACTGAACCAAGAGTTAACCTCCTCCTTCTTATAGGTATACCAGACAGTTCCAGTGGTAAACGCTGCACCCCGGTCCAGAGGCGGCCTCCAGTGGCCTCCTCCAAGCTGCGAAAAGAACTTCAGCCCGACTCCGCCCCGAGTTGCCACTCCCAAACTCAATCGGAAAAACCCACCAGGTGAGCTATCCCGTGCACAGCTCACGAGACGAATTTCGGTCGGGAATAGATAGCAAGACGAAAACACGCTCACGCGTCGAACTGCTGGCGCACGTTCAAGGTCCGTCAAATGATTCATTCGCCAAGTCCAAGCGAAGTTCCAAGAGAACAAAACATACAGAGTGCTTCTTAGATTAAAATGCTCGGATTTGAGTCGATTTATCAAAATGCGATGACAGGGGCCTTCAATATGTTAACATGGCCCTTGGAAACTTCATGCCAGACCACTTGCGGATACAGGAGGGGTTCAATGGGACCGTGGCCCCCTCCAAAGCCTAGATTAGTATCTTTTCCCCCAAATTACCAAATTTTAGTCGTTTTTCTTTATAAGTACTATTTTGTCGCACTTTTTCTCCATCATTTGCCTCCTCCCAATCGTTGATTTGGCTCCCTCCAAAACTTTCTCCTCGGACCCGCCGATGTGTCAGATAGGCAGTCAGCACAACGCGTCGACAACTCCTCTGTAACGTTTCCTTGTATACCGTCTTCCGTATAACGTTTCCGTTGGGTTCACTGGTTCCGAAGTTCCGTTGGGTCGCATCCGAAGTTCACAGGGATGATGTGATGATGTTTGCACTGGCACGCGTTATGAACTGATGCCAACCAACCCAGGGCGCAGCGCTGTTCTGGGTCAACTCGTCTTCAGCAGGGGAGGAGGGCGGGGCAGGGATAATCTCCGACACAGTCAGCACCTTTTCAGATGACACTGCGATTAGAGACTAAAACCAGTCACTCCGGACGCCGCTGTAAACGTCTTTTCAGCTCTCTGCTAAAGTAACCGATGTACCTAAACAACTGCCGAAAAATGTTCGGATTCAAATCATGGGATAGCCGTATCCAATGTGCTAATAGAACACAATTCTGAGCTTACGTCCCAGCATAGGCGGATCCAGGATCTCCGATGGGAGTGGAGGTGTGGGCACATGGTGTCGGGGCATCCGGGCCAGGGGGCACCACTTTTGACCCATCAGGTGGGCGCCAAGTTCTTTCGTAAGGGCGCCGATAGTAGCATGCAGAGGGGGGCTCTTTCTGTCTCACTCAAACGAATTCCTATATTCATGAATGAGATACGGCTCTTCTCCCTACGCTTCGGTAATTCAGTTCGGTATTTGGAAACGACGGTTTGTAGAAAAAAGTTTTGGAGTGAGTGAGGAATGATGATCTGCGTGTTTTTGTCTGCTATTTTTCCAAAACTGAGAATGTTAGTTACTTCTTTTGATGTCAGGTTTCTGAATATGATACCTACTTGTTATGATGAGGTTTGATAGAGAGCACCGATACTTCTGAAAAAATGGACATTCTGAAATAAAGTGCCTCACACCCTCCTGTGGATGTCTGCATGAACATGATGGGTTTAGCTATAGATTATATTTGAAAAATATCCACATTAAGTTCTGGGGTGCCCATTCTAAGCCTTGAATGGAACATGTTTTCTTGCTTTGTGCCTAAAAAGTATAAGAAGGGGAATGTGCAACACCTAACCTCTGGAAGCTTTTTTAATTTCTTTACCTACTGAATGTTCCCTATCCTTTCAAGAAATCCATTCCAGCTTTTCAGTGAAACTTGAAAAATACCTTTTGAAAGGAGGACATTCTGGACATTGATATTATTAGTGTTGTTGCATTTCTAAATAATCTGCCTGATCTATCATGTCTGGACCCGGTAACAATAAATTTAATGCAACTAGGTGCATTATGACCAGAATACAAGAGCTTATGTAAACTGTATGCTGGTGGATATTTCTGCTCACTTTTAATGATTCTAGCCATAATTTAGCCCTTAGGTTACAGAATGGGATTCCAAACAAAGCTCCACTACTTATCAACCTTGCCATCCAGGTTTACATCCTTTTCAGCCGAACTGAGTCTGATGTAGTGATGTGGTTGTCGTATACGGTGTCTGCATATTTGAACAGAGGTCGGATACTAACTTCGTACGAGGTAGTTAGAATATGTTTCGCGATAGAATGTGCATTGGGATATAGGGGCTAAATGATTCGAACATTTTTTTAAATATGGAATTAATGTGATCACTGAATGTATTGTCAGTTGAAAACGTCAATCCTCACTAGACCCCTGGATCCTGGAAAAAATAACTTGCAACCTGAAATGATATATTAAGCAGGCAGAAATCGCGGGGCGAATTTCAGGACTCATTCATATCCTAAGCCGTGACCATGATGACAGCTCCCACACAACAGCGCGGGAGATATCCCACCCAAAGACACTGGTAGGCGGGGCAGGGGGCCTCAGGGCTGCTGGGCGCCGCCTCCCGCCGTGTCCAAACAACATCCCGGCCGCTGGCCCCCGAAATAGCCCGAGGCCAAGGGCCGGGCGCCGCCGATGCCTCTGGAAACTGGACGCCGCGGTCCGGGGTACCGCCGCACGCTCAGCCAGGCCTCGGGAGAGCTCCATCTCACGCGAGATCTCAGTGTCGTTAGGTGCGGTACTTTCTGGATCAAAATACAGACAAGGCGTTAAAGACAGTATACAGATCTAGACTTACATAGACAGCTTTGACGCTGTACTAAAGGTACAGACTTCAGCGTCGCTATTGGAAAAAGAGAGAGAGAGAGGAGAGAGCCAGTTAATCTTCAATCTGTTGCAGACACGAACATTTCACCTTTAAAGCCTTAAGGTCATCGGAGTCGACCTCATTGCTGCCTTTTGCACCAGTGGTTTTAAAGTGTGACAAACGATTCACAAATTGGCTGATATTGGGGGCTTTTATGAAATAGGGATAGGGTAAGCAATCCTGCCGCCACCTGTTCTGACGCCTTTGTGCATTGAGGTGGTAAAAATGTATAAGTATTAGCTTTTGAATTTCGCGGTAAAAATAATCAAGCACCATAAAATTATTTCCAACAAAAGGCAAAATGTTTCCCCCAGTCATGTGCAAAAATGCTCATTAGCCCACTAGCCCATTAGCAAATAGACGTCAGCAATTGTTCCTTATTTGTTTGCGCTCAGAGAAACCCAAGGCACTATAAATCATGCATATATTTAGATTGGTATCTCTTTGGGAGTGTCCGGGCACCTCAGATGAAACGTCAAAACAGTGCTAGAATATCTTTTAAGTTTTCGTGTTTTCCATTTTCAGGACTTGCAAATTGTTTTGCGCCGTTCAAAATGTGACGGCGGTAGGGGCAAAACACTCTGAATATTATATGCGAAATGACATGATGAGCCATTCATGACCTGTACCAACCCGCTGACGAAGATACATAAAATATATCGAAAGCGCTCCGAAAACGATTTTTACCTAGTGGAGTAAGTCCCTCATTTACACTGAATATTATACTTATCTATCGTCTTTTGCCATAATGGCTATTGAAATTGTTTCACATTTGGGCACCCTACTCGTTTTAAAAATCCACGCCCGTGCACCCCGGCGAAAATGGGCACTGTAACAAATCAAATGAAAATAAATATTAATTATCATTGACGAAAGCCTGAAGGTGAAAGGAAGCGATACGTTCTTGTTCTTCAAAGCGCTTTATCACAAAGATAGCCTCAGTGACCACAAAGAGCCAAAGTTCAAGTGGGGCACAATGTTAATGTGAAACTTATAGGTACAGATTTGAAGAATAATTAACAGTAAAAAAACTATAAGCATCATCCCTGCTCGATTTAGGAAAATTTAGCCCCACTTACCCTGTTCTCACGAACACAATTAGTTGCAGCTACTGCCAAGTGCACCACTAACCACTCAAATACATAGTTTTTAATAGGATCTCGTTCGGACTTCCTCCACAAGAAGATATTGGAGGTCGGAGCTTTCGTACTGTATTACAGTGCTTCGTCAGCTATGATCGTTTCGGAATGTAAGGGGGATAAAAAAGTTTTTTTATAAAAAAAAACTTGTTTTAAAAAGCTTTTTTATCCCCCTTATATTCCGAACGATCATCGCTGACGAAGCACTGTAATACAGTACGAAAGCTCCGACCCCCATATCTTCTTGTGGAGGAAGTCTGAACGAGATCATACGAAAATCGACTCCACAGTATGACATTTATAGTTTTTTAACCCATCCTGTTTCTGTTTCAGGCGGATTCAGCAACCACGCTCTACCGAACAACTACACAGGCTACAGGGTAGCCCCCGGCGTCCTCCACATGTCTCCTGACGCCTCGCGCTACATCTCGGACGCGGGCACCGGGTTCCAGTGACGTCACACAGAAGGAAAGAGTGACGTCACGAGGGGCAAACGCAGTTGTTGGTCAGGGTGTATCTACAGGGACTATGGGGAGAATTGCTCGAGTTGAGCGTGATTTTGTGTACCGGGGCGAGGTTCTCTACATGACGAACGTCGGTTTCAACTTGCCAAATGACGTCAGATGACTTCAAATGACGTCATACAATGTTCTTGAGCTACTAATGAACAGCGAAGTGTAAAAATGGGCATGTGTAGAGGGAGTGTTTGCTCCATGATGTTAGCGTTGGTGGCTTGGTGGAGGTTATAGCTACTCTAACCACAAACGCTGAAAACGTTAGTCAATGTGCCTATCACTAGTAATTAATGCGGTAAAAATGTAAGAAAGAACTGTGCTCGCAACCCAGCGAAGAGCTTTCTAGCCCTGACGGATCAAAATGGGAGTGGGCCATCAATGGGCTTAGCTGCAATGCTCGTTGGTGTAGGGGGTCAACTGCCAATGTTGTGATTAGGGTGGAGTGGTGAACTGTCGCAGAACATGGGTGTTCAGAGTTATCTTTAGAGTGTTCAGAGTTATCTTTAACGAACACAGGTGAAAGGGGAGTGCTGGATGTATAATGTCATCAGAAATTGAGTGGTCAGAACAATTGGAATGACATTACCTATCGGGCTCTTCGGCATTACACAACTCTGTTCACACTAAGAGAATCTGCAAAGTGGAATAAAGAGACAAATCTGGCCTGAGGTTTGAAGGGACCGCAAAGCTAGATCAGCTCTACTGGAAATGAGACCCAGAGGTCAACAAACTTCCATCCGGCGGCTTCTGCTCCAGCCAGGGGAGAACGTGCTTCATGTTTACCTCAATGTGAGCTTCTGACTATCTTAGGGCTGTTCGACGTACCAGTCACTGATATCATGATATCATATCTCAATTTGTCGATTGCTTTCCCCACCAAACATTAGTCAAAAATGAAAAAGGGGAGGAAAATCAAGCACCACTACAAGAAATGCTTCTAAAACACTATCAGACAACAAACACAACAACAACACACACACACACAAACAACACACACACACACACACATATATATATAATATATAATATAATATATATATAAAAAGCTCAAATATATATATATATATATATATATATATAAAAAAGATCGACTGTGTAATTTGCAGCTTTGGAAAATGCCCTAAGCGGGACTCGAATCCGGGTCTCCAGATTTCCGGCCCGCATGCAACCACTACACCACCAAGCCGAATTTTCCTTTCAAGCTTGTATTTATACTTAATTTATCGGCAGTTGTTTTACTGGGGCATTCTCATGCCAGTCAGGTCTCAGTGTACCTCCAGTATTGATATAAAGTTATCGACTGTTGTAATTTTGCAGCTTGGAAAATTGCTCCTAAGCTGGGACTCGAACCCAGGTCTCCGGTTTCCGGCCCGGCATGCTAACCACTACACCACTCAGGAGCCTGAATTTTCCTTTCAAGCTGCGTATTTATACTTAATTTATCGGCAGTTGTTTTACTGGGGCACCCAGCCAATAAATATATATATATATATATATATATATATATATATATATATATATATATATATATATTTGAGCTGCTTTCGCCGTGTGCCCTAAGAATTGTTTGGAAAAATATACATATTTTTGGTGAGTATGTTTTGATATTTTGCAAATATAGTTATTTGACTATTAATGATTCACCGGTTTAAATGATAACATTAATGAGGCATTTAATAACAAAAAATGCGGCGCAGCAGATGTAAATAAAAATAGAACGCAGTTCTGTGTGTGGTATGAGGGTATGTGTTTCAAATAATAATGCGTTTGCTTCTGCCACCTACCCACGTTTGGATCATGACGGCTCATAGAAAATATCAATCCAAATTTATTGGGAACAACTTTCGGAGAAAATGTGGAGAAATAATACTTGTGAAACAGCTGGAAGGGGGGGACATCGCAGTTTGTCTCGCACGATTAGGTAAACTCTCTTGCGCTGAGCTTACAATGGCCAGGAACCTCATTGTCATAATAATCATAGTTTTTAGATGCTGCAGCTACTTTGGCTATTGACGCCCATACCACTAGATGAGTCTTCCCTCTGAGCGGAAGCCATAACTGACTGGTGAATATATCCTTCCTCCACTATCGCTTACCCTATATTTTTTACGAAATATCTCATGCTTTAGGAGTGTTTCGTAGGTATATGCTCAGCGCCTAGCCAAATGAAGCTTTGAAATTACCTACAGGGCTGGAGTATGAAATTCTATCTTTGGGTGTGGAGTGCCCAGTCACCTCTTATTTTTCATATTAGGCAGTGCAGCATAGTTTCATGTATTTAAGGGACTGTATTTGTATTGTACAGTGTTTTATAATATAATGGTTCCCTTAACCCTGTCGTAGTTGGCAGTTTTCGGATTTGGGCGCCCCCTATGGTTTTCAAAAATCCACGTTAGTATGGTGGATCAATGAAGAGTGCCCTCGTTAGACAAAAACATTCCGTTGCCTGTAACTTTTGGGTTTCACCATATAATTTTAGATGTCGTGGTATGAGGTCTCAAATGTGAAATGTGCTAAAACATCGGCATTGTTTTGAGTCCCAAACTGGCTTAAGTGTCTTTTCGCCATCCAACATAGAACAAAGCTGCACGTGCTTCCCTCTTCTAGTATATTATCTGGTTTTACTTCGGCAGCGCTTTCATTAGTTCACACTCAATAACTTGTCCGACGGTTAATGTTCAGGTTAATGTCTCTCTCCTCGGTAACCATCGGGCCGGGCCCCACTCCTTTTCGCTCAGCAGAAACCCATCTCGCGACTCTCTTAACTTCAGCGAACTCGGCCGCCGGCTAGCCAGAGCTGACTCTGCCGCTGTCTCGCCTGTATCAAAGATTATCGGAGGCTGGTGCAGACAATCAAGCCAATGCAGTGCAAAATATGGCTAATAATGCTTGAAAACATAATTTTAAGACATCCCCTGGTTTATGGCTTGAGCTCTATCATTCTAATGCAAAATTTCCGCAGGCCTTCTCGCTACACAAGTGAACGCGTCTCCACCAATCAGCAGCCGCCATCCGCTGGATGCCGATTGCCCGCGGGGCACAGAGGTTAGAAAGGTCACGCCGCTGGGCGCCGCTGACGCCGAGTTCAAGCATCGGTGGGGAGGCGTCGCGTGGCAGATAAAACGTACACGTGCAGTGTTGAGAATGGCGGTCGTTCTGCCTGCTGGAGGACTGAGGGAGGAGGACATGTAAGAGACATTCTGTGCACATTGGTGGATGTATTGGTTAGGTGTTTGTGCAGTGTGCGGTGTCGATATCACTGGAAAAACATGCGTCTTCATTAAATGAGTTCATTAAATGAGTGCAGTATGTGAATACGCTTGGCGGGTAAAATTTTAGGCACACATTTAGGATCCTTGGTCTTTTTCGGCATCAGGGTAAATGATGCAGCTTTTCATTTTTATTTGACAAATACTTATTGGTAATAAAACACACGGTAAATGTGACATAACGACTAGCTGACTTTTTATGTGCGTGCAACACTAGAAGTTTAAACTGATAAAATGGCTATTTGAGGCGGGGGGATAACTAGCTCTAACCGTTCAAACAAGGAGGGTCCAAGGCAAATTACAGGATGCACGAGGCAATTGCTTGAGTAGATATGTATATTTTATTGGAATTAAAATAATTGTATTCTTTTAGCATGGGCTGCTTCCCTACCAAATTCTTTCGCTGCTGCCGCCACCCGGCCTACAGGCAGCCGGAAGTTACTGTGCACTGCCGTCTAACCACGATTGTCCTACTTTCTATTTTGAGGCACAAATTAGTCTGTGTGCTACATATACTCCGCTGTATGCTCCTATATAGTCTGAATGCTCCCTTGTGTATCTCCCGGATGACGTCGCGTTCCTAGTTAGTTATTGCTTATTAATGCCGTTTGTTAAACCGTTATTAGACTAACCCTTGCCCCGGTGGCGGGTACGAGCCACCTTCGCCCTGGTGGGAGTCAAAAGAGACCACCCACTATCTAAAAAAGTAACAAAGCTAGAAAAAAACACAAAACAGCAATCAACTTCAACAATGATTTCGAGAATGCTTCAGTCATTTTTCTCATCAGGCCTATATGAAGGTCACCAGAGATCAAAATAGGTCATAAATCGATAATATGAGGTATACTAAGAAACTTCATTTATCTCAGAAACTAAGATAACTAGAAGCATGTTTAGGAAATTATGAGAACGCTCTGGAGTTTCTCTTTCATTACCATGGCATTTATTTTCGGATCAGGTCAAAGCCCTGGGAGCTGCAGGTCACTGAACACTGGGAATGTTCTTGGAATTTCCATAGCAGCCTCTGCATTAGGGCGTTTCCTTTTTTGCTAATAACTTCTTCCTAACCAAGCAAGGTATAGCCATAGTTGATGCACCATTGCAATGCTCTCGTCAATACGAATCGAATAATATATGATATTGCTATGCCAGGTCCAATTCAAAATTTGATCTGACTCAGGTTAACAGTTTGACCCAACTTGACCTGATATAGTCATGATGTATATCTCTTGACTTGCAGTGACCATAAAAACACTTCGGTGACAAAATAAAAGTTATATCTTTGTTTATTCAAAATGAATAGGACAAAACACCGAAAAATGCTTCTTTGACCTTAGGTGACCTTTCAAAGGTCACAGGTCAAATTTTGGTATCAACTTCAGAAATGGGCGAAGAAAAATTCCTAACTAATATTTGAAGTTGATTCCATCCATATTTACTGAGAAAAGTTCATTTCGTGATTTCCCCATGCATTTGAAAGAGGAAGTCATGCTTTGTAAATGACCTTAGGTCCCCAATATGGAAAAATTTCGGAATATATGTTGTAGCTCGTGGTGGGTACACTATGTGGTATAAGTTTCAACTTGATCTATTAACCCTCTTTCTAGCTTTGCAGTCCAAAACATGTTTTGAGGTGAGGTCCCTTGAAGGGAATGTGGCACCTTTATAACGTGATTTTAACTGAGATAGCCAAGTTGTAAAGCATGCCGGAAAACCCGGTACTCAATATATCATTTGTCTTGAAACTCAAAGTTTCCGTAGAGAAAAGCTAAAACTTCCTGAAATGTACTCCACATATACCCTTAGCGGCAGCCCATAATTGTCAGCCGTTGATGTGACGACATATGCTGACGTCACGGTGAGTATCAGCCAACGGAAGCCCTTAAAGCCTTTTAAAAATGGTAGTGGTTACCAGATCATGACATCATCCACAGGCAGATATTTATTTCTTTTTCTAGAGAAACATTTTAAAAATAAAAATATTGAGCTTATTGAGCATACATTTTTCAGAGAAATAATGGACGCTTCCACGATTTTCGGCTAAAAGTTCCCCTAATTACACTAAATTCCAGGATTCAACTAAGGTGCCACATTCCCTTTAACCTGGCCTGGTGATCTGACTTGATATGACATTGAAAAGTTTTTTTCAGGAAATATGTAAAAATGGTATAGAAACAGCGAGGCTAAGTTTGGCGTCGTTGCGCGCCGCCGTTTTCCGGTCACTTTGGAAAGACCCGAAGGGGGTCTAAAAAGACGCCCACCCGGGCAAAGGTTAAGACGTTCAGCACTCAGCTTTCGAATTATAAATAATTTATCAGAACTGGGGCAGTCAGTGACATCACAAGTCATGTCAAGTATTGCAAATGGCGAATCTTAACAAAAGAAATATTTTATGGCATATTTGGATTTTTATTTCAAAAATCTCGTATTGACCGAGACGATACAGTACAGGGAAGTTTTGGCAGAAGGATGGGAGAGAACACTTATGAATATCAAGCAATTAAACAAAAATTGTTTTGAGTCACGATAGTTTTTGAACGGCTAGGTTTTTAAAGATGTTCAACATGTTTAAATTTTCATTGTTAAATTTTGTCAGTACGGCACATGTCAGTGGAAGCGATAGTTGGACGGTCTCGAATAGTGATGGGCTGTTGATTGTTCCTTAACCCATCACTGCCTATGGGGATCGACCGGAGCCCCTCGCCTATGGGAATCCCCAACCTTTGCCATATGACCCTGAAGTCGGCGCGCCCCTAAACCCTAACCATGATGATGATGATCGGACCCCCTCCCCTCGGTTTTTCACAAATGATTCTGAGCCGATTCAGATGAGACCCGCGTCACTTTGTAAGATTCTAGGGAGATCAAGGCTAGGTAAAGGGACCTTACCTAAAAAAAATGTTTAAAGGGAGATACAAAAATATTATTGTGGTTTCTTGCTATTTGAAAATCTTGATAATGAAGCTATCAATTATTTTTGTATCTTCGGCAAAATTTTGGGAGGCCACTCACTTATTATCGAAATAGATTAACAGTTTCGATAAAATGCCCATCACTTACCGATGCTCATACCCATCACTTACTTTTCGAAAACTATTTAAAGTTAAAAAGTAATGTTTTTATATTACAAATGTCTGTTCTCCTGTATTTGTATTTGAATTAATTTTAAAAAGCTTTTAAAAACTGCAAAATGAATTAGTTTGCCCTAAAAACGGAAAAAACATAATTACTCAAGTCTTCAGCGGTTTCGTACCGCGGGTCTTGAGTCATTTTCTGCTTCAGCCCCAGGATGACAAAACTTTTGCGTCAGATAGGTCACGTGACCCCGGTTTGAGAATTCCTAGGCTTCTGATTGGTTAATTGTGATTTCTTTTAAGCCCTATATTTCTGCTTCAAAAGAGTTTTGAAATGTTGTTTTTCTAAGGTAATTTTTCTGTAGTAGTCCAAAGTTCTACATCACTATTTAGGATAGATATGACCTAATTCTTAGATAAATTGATAACCTTAGCCGTGTGTACGTCATATACATCGATATGAGGTGTACCGGTAAAGTCGTCTAGAAATGTTGACTTTGAGAGCAATTTTAAGGCATTTGCGGCCGAATTCGCAAAAATGAGAAAAAGGACTTCTGAAACAACTTTTGTAACCTTTTCATATAGCCAATAAAATTTTTTCGCGTATCTCCCTTTAACACTGCATAGCTAAAAGAGGGTTAATGTATCAAGTTGAAACTTATACCACATAGTGGATCCACCAAGAACTACAACTTATGGTCAAAAATTGGCATCAGGTAGGTCAGGTCAACGAGTTATGACGTCTTTGCTGGGCCCGTGTAAGGCGATTCCGTTCTTCTAAAATGGAGCTGACAAAACCAGGGTGTAACTCGGCTTCTACAAGAGTTAGATAAAATTTATAAATATCTTCCGAAAGCTCTTGGAAAATATGCATGCTGGCATAAATTTTGAGGTAAGATCAATACCAAGGTCGCCAGAGGTCGCCAAAACTCACCGTTTGCGATGTTGTTTGTGTGTCTGACTTTTGAACCAAACACGATACAGTCCTAAATTTGGTACCATAATAATAAGCATGACTCAAAGATTCAAATTATATGTAACATGACCTTTAAATGTTATTATTTAACCTTGGCCTAAGATCAAGGCCATAATGTGACCTTATAAGGCCATACCGCATAGCATTTGAATCCTTAGATCAAGACGAACAGATTGATTTTTTTATTCTAGGTCTCTGGTTTCCGAGGTGTAAGATATTTTCTAAATGGGTCAAAATGTGACCCATTTTGGCCCAATGTAACGCCATGGGTCAACGGATACGCTTCAAACTCTGACCCAGAGTTGAAGAGGGTAAGGTGCTTCCAGCACCGTTTTTATTTTTCCGTATCACCTCCGGTTCCCGAGACCGGAGGGGTGCCATCACACCCTAGGCGATGGTTTGTATGAAGAGCCCAGGCGGTGCCGGGTTAATGAGCAGTACCATATAACAGCGTGCATTTATATCCATTTGAAAGTACCCGGGCACCTGCAATGAAATATTCATTGAGTGTTAAAATACCCTTTAAATGTTATCTTAAATCATTTACAGAACTCAAAAGGATTGTGTGATGGTTAAAACAATAACAAAATCATACTTCCTCCTTTCATATGGTGGTCATTTACTTGTTTTTCAAATTTAGGCACCCAAAATCATTTTTTGAAATCCACACCCCTGAATGGGGGGTACTTGATGCTTATAGTCTGTATAATATGATTTATAATAATTGTTGGGGTTTAACGACGCACCAACTGCCAGGGTCATACGGCGTCGCCAACTCTCACCCTGTTGGAAGGGCTTTGGAGATCAGATCGACTTATTCAAAGGCTCCGCCGGGACTTGAACCCGGACCGGTGATAATATGATTTAATGTAATGTAAATAATAACACGATGCCTGCCGATTGCTACCGTGGTAATTAAAATGTATCTATATTATAGGGGATGTATCATTTTGTGACGTCATAAAAGGTTACCTCGCATAATCTTGATACAAAAATTTCAGAGAAAATGTCATGGGATTGACACATTTGGTCCACTTTTTGGTGATTTCGCGACATTTTTTGTATAATCATGACATTTTCCAATAGGTCCCCGGCAGGGCCCATATTTGACCTGGTTTGATTCGGAAGATAACCAAGATCAATGAAAGATGTATGTAATATAGATCACCACAGCCCTCGCAAATTCTCAAATACGCGTTTTTAAGCCATCTTGGTTTTTGAACCTCAGGGGGAGCTTTCTTGAACCCATTCTCCGCTGCGCGGGTTAAGTAGTCAAGATGCTGCTGGACATAAATGGTGACCGCCCTCATCCGGAAAAAAGGTCACATTTTTGGAGAGGCATCTCATAAGCATCGCCACCCGAAAAAAGCGAGGGGTTGGTTAATCTTCAACCTGCTCCTGACAAGAAGCTTTCTATCCAGAGCCAAACAATAATGGTGTTTGGAATCACTGCTGCCTTTCGCACTGGCTGGCTTAAAAAAATTTCCGACGTATTTCCAATTTGGCTGAAATCAAGACAAAAACTTGGATTAAAAAAACAGGGAGGGGGTAAGCTCCCCATGGCTCCCCACACTTTTCTATGGGGCCACTAAATTCTGAATATTATTTTTGATTCGAATATTTTGATAGGATATCAGCCGGACATATGGTTCTTTTGCACTAATTTCAGTTGCAATGCCCACCTTCAAATCACTTGTATAATCACTTTCCAAGGTGGCATATTTTGCGTCACCGTGCATTTCTAGATTTTACTCCAATATCTTCACCGTATCTTGAATGAATTGTAAAATTGCATTGTGGCCGACTTTCAAGTACTTCTCGGAAACGCCAATACACGCGCACTTCCTACCTTATCATCCCAATCACAGCAGAGAGCAGAATAGGAGCGGCTGATCTAGTACTCTGTCACCTCTCTGACTGCGGCAGGAAGCTCAAGATCTAGAGACCAGCACGAGGCTACACTTCAACATCCATACCTGAACTGTCAGCAACGGAGTTTAGATCCCGTCCACAGGCCGATACTGGAGGCAAGTGGGGGCACTTGCCCCCCGCTCCATCGACCCTCGGTGCCCCATGAAGTGGTCACCTAGCTCCCTGAAATATCACTCCCCGGAATGCGAGTATTGGTGCTCCTGCAATGGGATTTGGCGCCCAATTTATATATTCTTAAGCCCAGAAGTAGCGCCCCACCCTCCAGCGGATGACGTCTCCGGACTATGTGCCCCTCCACACGATGGAAAATTCTGGATCCATCTATGACCCAGTCTGGTCCATACACATAACTTTCCCCATTAATCCGGGCCAAGCACGCTGCAGATTATGATTACCAGCCTAAATTGAAACATTTCCAAAAAAAAGTGAAAAATCGTCAACAACTGGAGTCCGAATCCATATGCAGAATGGAGACAGCCCAAATCTTTTGGTCGCTTCTATTCACCAACGGTGCTGAGACCCCTTGGATAATACTTGAATTACAATTAAACTTGAACAAGACGTGAATGCATTGGGGTATCCAATCAATGGCGCACCCAAATATGTAAAATTCTATCTACCAAAATGCGTCATACCCAATACCGCTCCGGGAATATGCATCGGTAGTTCCCGTCCCATCAAGTTCCGCCTTTTCCCCTATGACATTTTATGAAAAATTTCATTCCCGTCTCGAATAAAACTTGCACGGTGTCATCACATTCCGTTCCATTCCATGCCATTCCGTGATTCCCACCCTGTTTTCAGGTGCAGCGAAGACCTCTACTGTGCTCACGCGCGTGGCACTCGTCTGCTCTCTGTGTTAGTACTCAGACTACAGCAGCAGTCGGGCCGCCGTACACAGGCCGAACGTGTGGGGCCATCTGTGCTCCGTGTCAGCGCTGTGGAGTGACGTCATTCTCTCGGCGTGTGTCGGTGTTTTTATTACGCGGTTCCACACAAACCTCCGCTGAACGCTGTAAGTAGATTTGGCTAGTCTAGGTGATTCGTCTGTGGTCAATAGTGTGGGGAGTGCAAGTCAAATTGAAGGGAATGGTAGTCAGATTCTGGGGAGTGGAGGTGTTGACCATTAATCCGACGTCAAATTGCTGGGAATATTCCACCTTCTTCTGCCGGGAAACATCTACGCAGAAAATAGATACTGTGGATCATTATTGCCTTTGGTTCATGTTGGAACCACCAAATCAATATTTACCCCAATTCAGAGCAGATCCAGAGGTGGGACGGGAGGGAGTAATCCAGTCATGGCTCCTGAAAGCGAGATAGAGGGGGCAAAACACCTCCCCCTCAGCAAACTAGTGTCCCATAAATTCAGCTGGGGAGAACGTGTGCGTCAGTGAAAAAGTCGTGTCCGCCAGTGAAAACACTTTTACACGTTTTTTTCGTTCGCAAGGTAGTTCTTTGTAGGTGAAAGAAAGCCCTTCTGAAGAGAAATGAAAATAAGCTTCTGCTTTGTAGGTGAAAGAAAGTTCTTCGGAAGAGAAATACGTACTTAAGACTAAAGGTCGCCACCTTCGCCACGCGACGTTTCTTCTTCTTCTTTTTTACTGGCCGACATGGGTTTCCGCCTCCCCCCCCCAAAAAAAAACTGGCTGGCAAAGGTGCAGAAAGTATGCTGGATGTCACAAAATTAATGTGAAGTACACCTCCTCTTTCACACGGAGCTGGAAATCGTAATCGTATGTTGTATGCTATTTACAATATGCTGAATTTTCTTTTCCCGTCTCTTCCTTTTCGCGGCAGACATGGTTCAAGCACCATATCATTATAGCATGAAAGTACTAACACATGTGTCTCCATTTTTGGGATGTTTTTTCCATTTTTGGAAGGAGCGTTTCCAATTATGGATCACTGTTTCCAGTATTAGGATCATACATTTTATTGAAAAATCTGACGACAGTTTTCCCCACTGAAATGCATTTCTGTTTTTTAAGGAGTTTCCATTTTAACCAGCAGTGTTTCCAATTATGGTTGATTTTCCCAATGATTGGGAATATAGCTATTATTAGAAGAAAAAAATTATTGGAAGCGTAGGAACTGTTGGGAACTCTGGTCACAGCTCCCCACCACTAGCCTTCTATCCCACATATCAACAACAGGGATAAAAATGTCAACAATTTGTTGGGTCATGGACGCATGGGCGTCAAAAGCGGGGGGATGGGGACCACTCCCTAACTCTAGAATCAAGTTGGGGCGCTATGATGAACATATTGGGACTCGATCCCGGTATTTTACACCTTCTCCCTATTATCAGCATGGATTTAGGTCTCCGTAAAGGTTTTGTCCAAAGGCACCTTAGGTAGTATTTTCAGAGACTCAAAATTCGCCCCTCACCCCCGATTATCACCTGTCTGGGTTCATCCTCCTTCCAGTAAAAATCCGAGGTAACGACCCTGCATAACTGTGATATTTTATATGTGGTCCCAATAAGAAAAAATATATTGAAATTATCATACCATAGGAAGATCCAGCGTAGTCACAGACCCTGCTCTAACTCCATGCAGTTCAGGTTCCTGAGTGTTGCGTACTACGCTTCATAGGCTTTAGGTCCGCAGGCTCTACGCTTTCATATCTTCACAAGTTCACCCCCAATATCCACTCACATTGCTTTGTCGTTGTTGCGCAGTTTACGTAGGTTTACTGTCCAACTATTGTTTGTAATTAAAGTCGTGCCTTGAACGTACCAGATACTTAACTCATTGTAAAATGGGCCGCTAGATTGAAGATATTAAAACTGTAAATGCGACTTTCCAGGAAAAAGTAAGAATGGATAGGCAGAAAACTGCTTAATCAATGATTTGTATTACTGGTAATACCTTACATATGTTTACAATAAATTTTTGGTTTAAAAACTATCCAGTCACATTTCGGGTTTCTAGTCGGCTACTTTCTTCAAACTACTGACAATCGTCACCATTGGGCCGTATGCTAAAAGCTGGCAACTGTGACAATGGTATACAGGTTTTCTGCAGCGGGGGTCTGTGGTCTGAATAGAAATTGAACATAGCACATAGATGAAATCACTAATGGTACGCTGTGCAATTGAAGAAAACAGGCACTAAATCGAAATACTCGTTATACGCTTTATTCTTTATTTCTAAAAAATGTAGTTTGAGTTTAAATCATGCAGCTAGAATCTCTAGTTTGTCCAGTTATAGGCACACCTTGAAAAAATTCAAATGTGTCACCTACCCCAGTAGCCGAGTTGGCCAGTTTCTGTACCCCTTCTGGCTGGATCTGAACATGTCCCAGTTGACTGGAACAATATTTTTATGTAAAATGAAGGCCAGGTTTTGCATTCTCCATCACGACATGCCAGCAGCCTACCAGTAGCTGAAGCTATCGCTATTGATGGATCAAATACTCGTGATGGAGGTTCACGCAGAAACAATCGTCTTTACAAGGCGAGAAAATTGTGTGGACAAATGATGTTAGACCAGTGGAGTGCGTGCCGTTGGTTTGCTATTGTTTTCATATACATTTTATATGATCATGTCTCGCATTAGACAGGCTGATACGCAGTGAGACGTCTGCGAAAAAAACAGTCTAGATTGTAAAGATAAAACACTCCGCGCCCGCCTCCATCACAACTATGTCTGCGTCAGTGGGTACCGTCCCAGATCCGGTCACAAAACGTCACACCGTGTCATTGTTGTGCTTCCATGAAATATTATGTGCTTCATAATAACTGTTGGGGATTAAAGACGCACAAACAACCAGGGTCATATGGCGTCCCCAACTCTTTCCCTGTTGGTAGGGTTTCTCGGGAGCCAGCTTACTCCTTTTTAGGGAAGCTGCCGGGCCTTGAACCCGGGTCGGCTGCGTGGAATCCAGCTACGCTGACCCCTCCCACTACCATGCCCCCCGCTTATATGCTTAAATCTATCCCCTAAATAGAGGCGCTGTACCCTGGTGCCCAACCACTTTCCACCATGTAGGTGAGAGGCTCAAGAAAACAACTCCAAAACAGAGAACCGGAGAGCTGTGTCGCAACCCGCTCCACAGCTGGTCCATCAGGTGCACGCCATATGTGGGCGGTCACGTTACGACACGCCTCCTCCCCTAAGAAAGGTTAAATTATTTCCCTCGTCTGTTGCATTGGTATGTCTGCAGCATAGCATGAAAAAAGAGAATCTTGGAGATTTGCGTTTTCCAAAGCTTGTCAAACATTCGATGAACACATCCAAGAAAACCTTTGCCTAATCATCATAAGAATCCTCATAACAAAAGCCGATAAGTCACCAGTGTTTGTGATACTAGACCGTACTGTGCATTTGCAAAATCATGACCACATTTTATCTGATCAGACAAAGTTTAAACGGATTACAGCGAATCCTACACGCAAGCTTAAAGCGAAAGTTAACAGAAATATTGGCAACTTGCTGTGTTAAAGGGAGGGGTCCACTTTTCCAACACAATCGGCGAATACTCTCCGGATACATTCATGGTAAGGTTAAAGCACATATAGATGACAATCCACTAAGACCCATTATCTCCCAGATGGAGACGTCAACCAACAAACTTAAATAATAATTGTTGGGGTTCAACGACGCACCAACTACCAGGGTCATACAGCATCGTCAACTCTACCTGATAATTGACCATTGCATGAATTAACTCTCGCATTGACGGGGGTCTGAGCCACCTTCGCTTTCACAAGGGGAGGGCGGGTACCCCCCCCAATATCTCGATAATCACACAAGATAGCGAAAAACGGTAAACGATGTTGGATAGCCCATCTAGTTCACTATACAAAATATTTAAAATATTTTTTGTCAGGTCACACTTGGGGTCACTAGATGTCTAGATGCCACGCCTGGATGTTACCATAAGGACACCATGTAGACGAAGGTTTTCAGCCATTACATCTGAACAGTCAAAATAGAGCAAAACAATATAACCATCGGAATCCTCGCAGTAGGCCAAATCTAATGATATATAATATGACCTTGGTGGTTCAAATCAGGTCAAATATAGGATTTTACCTGACCTGGGGTCAGGCCAAGGTCAAATTAGGTCAAATGTACATCATTAGAGCTGCCAGGATGAGGAAGATCTAATGTTGTTATAATAAATGCTCTACCACCATCTATTGCTAAGTTATTTAGTTTAAACCATTTTTCTCATGTATTTTCAATTGCGAGGTCATGGCTCGTGCCTGACCTTAGGACATCGATATAAAAAACCGAAACATATTTTTTAGAGGTCAGAGGGGCCATTATGTGAATTTTTATTATTTTTTTCTTCAATTTCTCGTTATATGGCTGTTCTCTCATTCATATTTTTCGTTAGGAATACAATATATACATACATATATATATATATATATAAAAAGGTATGTATATAATATAGTCCATTTCCAAATCAGTACCATATAAAACACGCTGCTCGTTTCGTAAAACTTGCTAGCAAAATGCACTCTCACGCCGACTATACGGTCATTTTTTAAATAAAAGGATTTTGGAACCTTGCACCTACAGGAACATCGCACACATGCTCATAAGCGTCGCCACCGGAAAAAGCGAGGGGGCAGCCAAACTTCAACCCGATGCTGGCAATAGACCGTCCGGGTTAGGACAAAAAAACTGTTCGAATTTGGACTCATCGTTGCCTTCCGCGCCGGCTGGTTATAACAATGTCTGGTGTTCTTCCATTTTTAATGAGATCAGGAATTTTTGTAACAAATGTGGGAGGCCAGGAGCGCTCACCCCCTTTTCTGACGCTTATGCTCATGGGTGATTTTTAGGGTTGTGATTTAGATAAAATCTGCATAATTTATCTGAATACATGTGCCTGTATTTTTATTCCCGCTTTGGAAATTGTTGCTACTTGCCCAGACAGGCCTCGTTGTTATCTGCTCTAGTGCATATTCCCGCCCTTGAACCATAACTCGAGTTAACATAACGAGGTTGTTTACATTGCTGATGAAGTCGGTCCTGAGACCAGGTCACCCCATGCCCCTGTAACCCTGCACGTGCCCCCCCCGAGCATAGTGCCAGCATCCCTGTCTTGGACTGTATGCCAGACAAGAGTTCATAGGTGACGCATCGTTCCACAAGCTATAACGATCATGCGACGGCACGCGTACTTTAGCCTTCGGTCGGTCGGTCCCAGAACATAACCGTGGGCTAGGGTGACTATTTCATCACCGGCTCTCTGAGTAGCGAGTCCATCCTGACGATTTGTAATGAACGCGTTAACCTGTGTCCGCTGGGCGTCTGATGTCAACACAGATGTGTTGAGGAATTCAAAGGGAAGGGGACACCGCCCTTGGCTTGGACTGGGATATCCGTCTTGTAGAACATACCAACCAGCCTGGTGTCCGGTGAAAGATTCTTGGGTCCGAAACGAAACGTCTGGAGAGAAACACGCGCCTCCCGAATGTAATAAGTTCTGCCCATTTGATTATCCACGACTAAGTGGGGCTAGCGTCAGAATAGGTCAGAAATCCCTCGATCTTACCAGCCTGGTTGGAGGAAAATTTCGGAAAGCTGGAAAATTAAATGCTTCCAAACTGAGGCTACCAACTGTTGAGGAAGCCAGGTGGTCTAGTGGCTTCATTGCACGTTTTCGGATCGTGGGCATGGGTTAACGTGGATTCAATCCCCACGTCAGGAAACTGACTTCCGTGTCCGATCTGACCCGGTGGAGATGATCCTTAACACGCGCATTGACGGGGTCTGAGCCACCTTCGCATTGACGGGGGGCGGGTACCCGCCCCCTAAGATCTCGAGACCCACGGTAGGTAGCGAAAAACGGTAAACGGCGTTGGACTGCCCATCCACTTCTCCATCGAAAACATTTGTACCATTTTTTTGTCAGGTCACATTTAAGGTCACGAGAGGTCAAAACATGCCCGTCATAGGGATAACATGTAAAATTCAGTTTTTCGGGCATTACATCTGAACAAGTAAAGATAGAGCAAAACAACTTAAACCATATGAATCCTCTTAGCAAGCCGAATCGAATGATATATAATTTGACCTCGCTAGGTCAAATCAAGGATTTGACCTGACCTGAGGTCAGGTCAGGGTCAAATTCTATAAAATGCATATTATTAGAACCGCAAAGCCCAGGTGAGTCGAATGCAGCTAAAATAAATGCTCTATCACCATCCGTTACTGAGTTATTCCGTAAAAACCATTTTTTCCCATGTATTTCCAATGGAGAGGTCATGCCTCGTACCTGACCTTAGGTCATCGATATCAAAAATACCGGAACATATTTTAGAGAACTCGGTGGGGCCATTATGTGATATGAGTTTCAATCGGATAAGTTCACCCTGCTCCGACTTATGGTATCTTAAACTTTTTTTGAGGTCGGGTCACTTGACCTGTACTGGTGACCTGACCTGAGATGACCTAACCTTAAAATTTTCACAGAAGTTGTAAAAATGATGAGGAAAGAGGTATACCAAGTACGGCGGCGCTACGCGCCGCCGTTTTTCTACTGTCTCCGAAAAGCCCGAGGGGGCGGGTACCCGCCCCCGTCAATGCGCGTGTTAAACACCCACGCCATTACTCTCTGTAATCAGGGGTATAATTTTCCCAAAATTTGTGGGGGTGCTCAGCCGGTGGGGGGCGGCACTCCATAGGGGCGGCGGCGTTGGGGGGCGGCATCCCTTCATTGCACCAAATCTGTTATTCATCGTTGTTTTGCACCTTTTAAAGCACAGTGAACATTCAATTTTAATGTTGGGCAGGTATTCTACAGCTTTTTGCAAACGTGTTTGCTTTTTAGGTGACATCCCAAACCTGCATGCACGTCTTAAAATAATCCAATCTGAGCTTTAAATCTTTCCACGATCAGAGGGCGCAGCCAGAGCTTTGGTATGGGGGGTGGGATTGGGCACACCACCTTTGAGGGGCACCCCGGAAGAGAAAGGGCACTTTTAACGTAACCTAAACACCTGCTATATCTTAGTTAATATCAACTTTTGGGTACCTTTGGTCCAAGAAAAATGCAAATCGAGCATTGCCGGAGAGGGAAAATTGAACTAAAACCAGAAAAAAGAAATCTCTCCGAAATTTCATGAAAATAGCCAGAATACGACTTTTGGGAAAGATTTAAGGACAAATCAGCCAACTCATGCAAGTCTGTGATATCTGTCACTATGTGCAAGATAAGACATATTGGAGTCGAAAATTCATTTGTTATGCCCACTGGTTTTGTCGTGACGAGTGAGCCCTGGTTGAACGCGGATTATCCCTTGCCCAGGTACGAGCCACCTTCGCCCTGGTGGGGGGCTAAAGAAGACCCCCACGATCTCAAAAACTAAGAGAGCTAGAAAAAGCGCAAAACAGCAATCGAAAGCTCTTCAAAAATTATATCAAAAATACTTAGTCATTTTTCTTTTCAGGTCAATATTAAGGTCACCAGAGGTGAAACTAGGTCAAAATCGCTAATATGAGGTGTACTAAGAAAAACTCATATATCTCAGAAACTATGATAGCCAGAAAAATTTTCTAACACTGTTCGAAAGCTCCTGAGTCGCTCTTTCATTAAAATGCCAATGATTTTCGGGTCAGGTCAAAGCCTAGGGAGCTGCAGGTCACTGAACATTGGGAACATTCTCGGGAATGTCCATAGCCACCTATGCATAAGGGCGTTTCCTTCCTTGTTTTGTTGAGTTGGTGGTTGTAGATAAAGTCCTAATAAGTCACAAATAATACCAAGTCAGACATATGCTCAGGTGGAGCAAAGCAAGGTGGCAGGGATGAGGTGCCTTAGTGTACAGCACCCTTGTCTTCTAAGCCACTGATCCCGGGTTCAAGTCCTGGCGGAGCCTCTAAATAAGTTGATCTGATCCCCAAAATCCCTTCCAACAGGGTGAGAGTGGGCGACGCCGTATGACCCTGACATTTGGTGTGTCGTTAAACCCCAAAAATTATTAAAGCAAGGTGGCGATGAAAAGGCTTTACATACAAAAACACATGATTTGAATATAGAGATAAACTCAATTGATTCATATTTATTAAGTACACCTATTTGGAAGTTATAAAATATGTCAACACTGCAAGCAGGTCATAATAGTCAATGTGTCAAATTTCGCAATTAGAAATTCACATACTGTTGTCTTCAATCATTTGTGAATATGCGTGGATTATAGGATGAAGAATAAATAAATAATGAATCACATTATAGAAAAAAGAGAGTTCATAGTGTATTAGGGACGCTGGGTGAGAAGTTCATATGAGGGCTTGTGGTTCGTGAGTCAATCTCACTTCTTCACTTTGTTGAGAGATTTATGAGGCGTGTGCATACTGGGGGAGGAGATTTGTGGCCTTCATCTGACCTGGAAGGCTCATTGTATGTCTATGTGTATATGAGGAAGGGGACGGGAGGGGGAGGGGGTAAACAATGGATTGGGGATGCCGAGCGATGCATTTGAGGGAAGGGTTGTGACTGGTGATCCCATCCATCTTCTTATAGTAGGATCTAGGGTTTCCAATTGGGGTGATGGGGGCATCCGGATCAGCGGGCGCCAATTTTGGTCAGCAAAACCTATCAAGTTGGTGCCAAATCCTACCGCAGGGCGCTGATACTCGCATCCCGGGAACGACCTTTTAGGGAGAGATCCGAAATTTCAAAGGGGCGTCGAAGATCAATTGGATGGGGGCATGTGCTCTTCCCCCTGGATCCGCCTATTCCTTGCGAGATTGGCATTCTCTATTTTCTGCCGCTCCCAATTTAGGCAAAGGGTATGATGACCCCTGCTCTGTCAGACTTCTGGAAGTCCGTTTTCCTGTCACGGGGAGGGGCGGAAATTTCGCCCCTTCCTGGGATATATGGTACAATACAAAAAGTCATCAGAGATGAAAGAAAGAAAGGGAAATAGTGGGGTAAGATTCATTTTGCAAATGTCTGGGAACCATGTACCAGTATATGTGTTTCTCAACTTTTGATACTTTGCATCTTGCCTGACCTGTTTCTGCCAACGCCAAACCCGGGTGAACGTAAGTCTTGTCTCTCTGATCCGTCTTTGGGTGAATTTTTGTCTATTCGGTCTTGAAACCGAATGTATACCGAAGATGCTAGTACTATTCATTGGGCTGCGAAAAAACTGCACCTGCGTGAAACCCCTTAATTACAGTGCCGAAGCACGCTTATGACATCACCCGGTTATAAAATAAAGGATTGAAAGCAGCGGCGGATCCAGGACTTCATTTCGGAGGGGGCTAGGGCCTTTGCCTCAGATCAGCCTCCGCTTATGTATTAACTATAGGCACTCGTAAACTTCGGGGGGGAGGGGGCTTGAGCCATCGTAGCTCCCTTATATCTACCACTGGCTGAGAACATGCTCCTGTCTCGAAGGGCACTCACACTGACAAGGTCTCGTCGAAAGTGCCATACTTTGCACACTAGGCATGTTGTCTGCAAAATCTATTGGATATGCCAAAAGCTGTGCCAAAAAATGATAAATTCAGTCTCCCAGTTCTTTTTCGTTTTTTGCCAATTAAAACCAGTTGGTGGCAGACACTCCTTTTTCGAGCAAATATTCCAACCCTGGGGTTAGTTCCAGCGCCTCTTTACAAAAAGATGAGAGTAGCTTAGAGTAAGTAGGAGCAGGCGCAAAAACCGGTGTCCGCTGAAACGATTTGGGATGAGATATCAGCTGATTACGCCTGATCAGCGCCAATATGGCGGGCGTGGCAGAGCAAAGAAACTAATCAAATTTGATTAAGGCCTCTGATGCTCATCTAATGTAGTTCAGTCAAAGTGGTATGCAGAAAAACAACGGAATCAAAACCTTTAGCTGCCCACAAACGTTGTTTCTCTCTGTAAAACAACTTATTTTAGTTTCTCAATTGAAATTCATGCGCCACAATTGAGCCTCCTCTAACCTGCTCTGAAAAATCACCTTTCGTTTGAGAGGAGGTTGGATTAGATTTGAGATGAGTTTAGACGAGCTTTGAGGAAGTTTAAGGAGGCGCTGTACCGGGCGAGAGGAAGTTGGAGAAGCTTTGATGTTAGATCAGGTTTAAGGAGGCGCTGGAACAGGCCCCTGGTAAAACTACTTTCCACCAGTAGCAGACATCAACATAGGCAGGTGGGATAAGCATAGCAGTCTCTGGCCACAGCCTGTGGTGGCAGTGTTCAGAATCTGTAGTAAGCAGCCACATCAATGACTATACCTACTGTGCAGGGTTGGCAAAATACCGGTAAAAACTAGGTTTATGCCAGTCAGTGGCATAAACTGGTAAATACCGGTATTTACCAGGAAAAGTGGCAAAAACTGGCAAAAACCTTTAAACTGACAATGACAGACCAGAAAGACATTTAAAGGGAATGTGGCACCTTCACAACGTGATTTTAACTGAGATAGCCAAGTTGTAAAGCAAGTCGGATCACCCGGTACTCCATATTTCATTTGTCTTGGGACTCAATATTTCCGTAGAAAAAGCTAAAACATACCTGACACCAGCCCCCCAACAGCCCGTCGCCCGGGCGGCCATTGTTGTGAGCTGTTGGTGTGACGACCTATGCTGACGTCACGATGAGCATCAGCCAATCGAAGCCCTTGAAGCGTTTCAAGCATGGTAGTGGCTGCCAGATTGTGACATCATCCACAGGCTGATATTTATTTATTTTTCTAGAGGAGTATTTTTAAAAACAAAATATTGAGCTTATTGTACATTTTTTACAGAAATCATGAGTGGTTTCATTATTTTTGGCTTAAAGTACGCCTAATTTCACTAAATTCCAGGATTCGACCAAGGTGTCACATTCCCTTTAAAGGTCAAAGAACAGTTGTAAATGTGAAGCAAATGATGGCATTGGCATGGTCTCTGGTCAAGACTGGTGTGTAAGCAGGTATTTCATTCTAGGCATCTACTCAGGCAGGTACTCGATTCTAGGCATCATCTTCTAGGCATCTTATTATAGGCAAGTACTCAGGTTGTAGGCATCATGGTTCAGAATGCTATGAATAACCAGCTTACGCCCAAAACTCTGGAAAATGTCAAAAGTGATAAATCATAATCCGTAGGTACCAGACGAACGTCACTGAAAACGTGGAAAGGTGAGATTAGAAAATCAGCCTGGTTTCAAACATTGCCAAATCCTACCTTTCTTCTTCTGTACTTACGGGCACTCAGGTTCCAATGTCTGAATATGCGTCTGCTTTGAGCCTTTGATATATTTTTGTCCAGTATCATGAATGGAAGCTGATTATTCCTCTAATTTCTAAGTAAGCAGTTCGTCGATTTTGCTGACTGAGCAAACAGAACAGTGGCATTTCTGAATGGTACACTTTGAACCTTCCTCAAGTAGTTGGTGTTCAGAAACCGATAATTTAATGACGTTTGATATTCAAGTAAAGCGTTTGACTTCGTCTGTTGTAAAATTAAATTCTAAAGAAGTCAAGGATCTTTAATTGCTTGCTTAACGCGGCATGCCGATTGCTTTCGAGCTCCTATGCTGCTGATTATGCGAATCTGAGGAGATAATTAGGAATGTTTGCATATCATTGAGAATTCTCTGGTCAGAATTCCTTGCCAACTATACTGGATTGGGAAAAATTGGTTGACCCCCTACCACCAACCAAGTATTTTTATGTACTTATCATATTTCATATTATGACATGGGGAGTCCAAAATAAAAATACAGACAAGGGCCATGAAATCATTTCCTAATCATTCGCTGGGTTAAGTTACGGGCAATGTGAGTAATTTCACTGTACTTTTCTCGCCCTAGTGGGGAGATGGTGTTTGAACACCTCTCGGGTTTTTTCCAACGTTGCCGGAAAACAGCGGTGGGAGGCGCCGCCGTACCTGGCATCACTTATCTTTGACCAAATATGCAACTTTCCTGAAAATGATATTTGGGGTCATCTCAGGTCAGGTCACCAGGCCAGGTCGTGACCTCAACTCATAATTTTTTTAAAAAATTGCAAGTCAGGATCTATCGATCTGAAACTTATCACATTATAGACCCACCGGGGGATAGAAAAAAATATTCCGGGATTTTGTATACCGCAGATCAAAGGTCAAATACGTGTCATGCATATCCATTGGAAATGCATGTAGAAAACGCAAGTTAGTCGAAAAATGACTCTATTTCTGAAGATACCTACGGCTTAAAAGGACTTCTCTTATTGAAAAGGTAGTATCACTCGGTTTGCTGTAATGAGAGGAATGGAATGGCGCTCGAATATTGGCTCCAAGTTAACCCAGTCAGGCGCCATATTAAAAAAGTATTCTCAAAACTTTCACTCGCTGGACTTATCATGACCTCAGTATTAACCTGAGCAAAACATGTTACTGACATAGCATCCTCATAACTTTTCGTGGCCTATTCAGCGCTTTTTTCGTTCTTTTTTTGCTTCTTCTTCGAGGAGCCGAGTTCGAGAGGGTATTCAACACGCGCAGTGACGGGGGCAGGTTCCCGCTCCCATGGGTTTTCGGAGATATAACAAAAACGGCGGCGCGCAGCACTGCCATACTTGGTATACCTTGTGTCTGATCATTTTTACAACTTATTCAAAATTCTAAAGTTAGGTCATCTCAGATCAAGTCTCCAGTACAGGCCAGGTGACCTCACCTAAAAAAGTTTAGGATAGCATAAGTCAGAACCGAGAACAATGTAGACTTATCTGATTGAAAATCGTATCACATAATGGCCCCACCATATTCTTTAACACGCGCATTGACGGGGGCGGGTACCCGCCCCCCTCGGGTTTTTCGGAGACAGCAGAAAAACGGCGGCGCGTAGCGCCGCCGTACTTGGTATACCTTTTCCCTCATCATTTTTACAACTTCTGTGAAAATTTGAAGGTTTAGGTCATCTCAGGTCAGGTCGCCAGTACAGGTCAAGTGACCCGACCTCAAAAAAAGTTTAAGATAGCATAAGTCGGAGCAGGGTGAACTTATCCAATTGAAACTCATATCACATAATGGCCCCACTGAGTTCTCTAACATATGTTCCGGTATTTTTGATATTGATGACCTAAGGTCAGGTACGAGGCATGACCTCTCCATTGGAAATACATGGGAAAAATGGTTTTTACGGAATAACTCAGTAACGGATGGTGATAGAGCATTTATTTTAGCTGCATTAGACTCGCCTGGGCTTTGCAATTCTAATGATATGCATTTTATATAATTTAACCCTGACCTGACCTAAGGTCAGGTCAAATCCTTGATTTGACCTAGCAAGGTCAAATTATATATCATTCGATTTGGCTTGCTAAGAGGATTCATATAGTTCAAGTTTTCCGTGTTTTGCTCTATCTTTACTTGTTCAGATGTAACGCCCAAAAAAACAGAATTTTACATGTTACCCCTATGACGGGCATGTTTTGACCTCTCGTGACCTTAAATGTGACCTGACAAAAAAATGGTTCAAATGTTTTCGATGGAAAAGTGGATGGGCAGCACAACGGCGTTTACGCGGGTACACGCCCCCCCCCCGTCAATGCGAAGGTGGCTCAGACCCCCGTCAATGCGCGTGTTAAAAATATTCCGGTATTTTCGATATTGATGACCTAAGGTCAGGTACGAGCCATGACCTCTCTATTGGAAATGCACGGGAAAATAATTTAAACAGAATAACTTAGTAATAAATGGTGACAGCTTGTTTTATCACGGCGTTAGGTTTGTATCATCCTTTCAGTTCAAATAATATGCATGTAACCTAATTTGACCTTGCCCTGACCTCAGGTCAGGTCAAATTCTAGATTTGCCCTGATCTGACGTAGCAAGGTGATATTACAAATCATTCGATTCGGCTTGCTGCGAGGATTCCAATAGCCTACATTTTTTGCTCTAACTTTACCAGCTCAGATGTAATGACTGAAAACCTTTATTTACTTGTTATCTCTATGGTGGCATGTTTGACCTCTAGTGACCCAGAATATGACCTGAAATAAGGTTGATTTGTTCTGTAGAGACTTGAATGTACTATCCAATGCTGTTTACTTTTTCGCTATCAAGCGTGGTTTTTGAGATCTTAGGAGGGCGGCGGGTACCCCCCTGTCAATGCGAAAGTGGCTCAGACCTCCGTCAATGCGCGTGCTAAACACCCCCCCCACCAGTGTGCCAGAAACTGGTTTTGCGACATGATGCCTAGTGTAAAATTCATACTGCGAAATATAGCCGCCGAGTGGAATTTTCAAGTAATATTTTGAGAGTCATGCAGAAAACAAAAAAAAACTTTTACATCTCTTACCTATTTACAGTATAGGAATGCATTTTCCACGAAAATTGTTCTTATTTCCATACTTTTGATGAGTTCATAAAAACCAGGGCTATTGAACTCGGCTGAAAAAGCACCACTTGAAAATTAAGTGGGGAAAAAAGAAAAAATAACACAGATTTAAATGGATCATCCAATTTGTTCAGTTGCGGCTCCCCACCCAGCGCCCTGGGTTTTGGAAGTGGGCAAAGGTGGATCTGAGGCACAATGGGGCGGTTGTTAATAATGATTGTGGGTAATTGAAACTCCTAACGGCGAAAAGAACGCTTAGAAATCAAATCACAAGATTCAATGTAAATACGTGCTTTCCTTAGCGTCTTCCTACAAATTGTCGTGTTGCGGCTATCATTTTTCTTTCTTCATACGAGAGCCAGGTGATCAGGAGTTTCCTTCACGCGAACGGGAGACACCTTATTAAAAGGACACCTTATTAAGTGCTGCTGCTGCTGCTGCTGCTGCCTAACCCTAACCTAACCTAACCTAACCTAACCTAACCTAACCTAGCCCAGCCTAGCCTAGCCTAGCCTAGCCTAGCCTAGCCTAGCCTAGCCTAGCCTAACCTAAACTAGCCTAACCTAACCTAACCTAACCTAACCTAACCTAGCCTAGCCCTAGCCTAGCCTAGCCTAGCCTAGCCTAGCCTAGCCTAGCCTAGCCTAGCCTAACCTAACCTAACCTAACCTAACCTAACCTAACCTAACCTAGCCTAGCCTAGCCTAGCCTAGCCTAGCCTAGCCTGGCCTAACTTAACACGCGCATTGACGGGGGGTGGGTAACCGCCCCCCTCGGGTTTTTCGGAGACAGCAGAAAAACGGCGGCGCGTAGCGCTGCCGTACTTTTTTTCCGAATCCTCATGTTTATTTGGAATATTTCGAAACAGCATACAGATAACACACAAAGTTTCTGCTTCATGACTCATCCAAGTCACAATCCAACAAGGCACCATACAACTTGTGCGTACGCCTTCCGCACCAACCCACCCCTCCCACCCCAAGGATGCCTTCCGAAACGAAACTATATAAACACATCTTAGCTCACTTTACTGAATTTCAGTTTGTCGATGTGCGCTATTTCAAAGGATTTCTAAAAAATGAACTGAAATTTGGAATCAATGAAAGGTTGCCATCGTGACTGGAATTGTTGAAGTTTTCCATTTTTGCCTGCGGTGCATAATTCAATTTGGAACATTTTTTCTAAACAACAAACAAAGTTAGCTAGGTTCATATCCTTATCCTGAGACCGTTGAGTTACAATGAATTGCTTTGCATACAGAACGATGAAGTTCACTATTGGTGATGCTGTTAAGGATCCAAAAATAATATTTTTCTTGTCAATCTTGAAACGGCAATTCATTTCTAGCTTTGAATTTATCTTTGATACAAGGGCATGCCAGAACTGCCGGACGGGTTCGCATTCCAGAAACAGATGTTGAATGGACTCGATTTCGCCGCAGTTATCACAAAATGGGTCATCCACAACAGACCTAACACATAAGTATCTCTTTGTTGGAAAAAACCTATGCGTGATTCTAAATTGGAGATTTTGCAATTTGGTTGATTTTGTTATTTTAAAGGGTAACGAATACACATCACCCCAGTTGTCGAAATTGACTGCCTCATTCATCCATTTGATTTGCGCGCTTGGGGTGACCTCACGTAACCATTTACCTCTAAAAATTTTGGTTTAACACACGCTATGTTTACTTCCTTGTTTTGTATATCAATGTTGGGTTCTAGAACTCTAGCTCCACTATTCAAACGCCTTGTATTAACGATCCATGACTTCCATCGTGCAGGTATAGCTTGGTGCCAACCCATGTATATTAGTTTATTCAGTCTTATTCCGGGATAGTTATGTTTAAACTGCTCAAATAGAATGGTCTGCCCGTTATTGTCGAATAAGTCATCAATCAGCATAATTCCTCGCTCATAAAGTTTATGACTAAAGAAGGGCATTCCACCCACACGGATTGCTGAGTTGTTCCAAAGAAATGTTCGTCGAACTTCCCTACCGTTTTGTGGTTCCTTCACGGGAATGCACTCTCTTAGCCACGTAAGCATTTCTTTGTAGAATGAAGATATATTGCGTGAATCGACCCAAACCTTACCATAGTTCATATGTAAAATGTGTTCATATTTAATTTGCAGCCTTTTTCGTAGAACCCTAGAGGACATTAGGTTACCGTTGTTCAATAATTTCACGAACCATGAAACACGCAAGCTCTTGTAAATGCTTTCAACATTAGGAGCATTCATGCCACCCTTTTCTATTACCTGATGCATAACGTCCCGAGATACTTTCGGTGGACGGCCTCTCCATATAAATTTCATGATTTTGCTCTGTATCGTGTTTAAACACTTTTTATCAATCGAGACAACTGAAGTGATGTATATTAGTTGGGAAATAACCAATGACTTTACAATAGTGATTTTACCTTTCAACGTTAAATCACGCTGGGACCACTGATTGAGCGTTTTTTCTATTTTTCCGATGACTGGTTGAATGTTCTCCTTCTCACATTTCCGCAAAGCACTAAACTGCACGCCTAACACTTTAACCTGCCTCAAAGGCGCTACACCGCAAATACTGCCACTAGAGTTCTTGTCTGCACCAAGCCACATGAATTGTGATTTAGCTAAATTTAGCTTAAGACCAGATATTTTTCCAAACTCAATAATAACGTCAAGTGCATTATCAGCGGAACAGGCGTCTTTCACAAACAGTGTCGTGTCATCGATATATTGTGAAATTTTGGAGGCTTCTTGTGATATTGCAATCCCTTCTACAGCGTCAGTTGCCCTTATCTTAGTGGCCAGAATTTCTACGACTAAACAAAAAATTAAGCTGGAAGATGGACATCCTTGTTGTAGCCCACGTGTTGGCGTAAACCATTGCGAAGTATACCCATTGTTAATAACTGCAAGTTCCATGTCTTTATGCAATAGTTTTATCCATTTTATGAACTGTGGACCAAAGCCAAATGTTTCCAATGTGTCATAAATAAATTCATGCTCTACTGTATTGAACGCGTTTTGAAAATCTAAGGCCATCAAGATTCCTCTCAAACTGTCTGAGTTTGTATATTGAATGACGTCGTCTATCATTCTTAGATTACACCCAATATTTCTGCCACGAATTGAACCTGTCTGGTCACCATCAACTAACTTGTGCACTACAGTCATTATCCGATTTGCGATCACTTTGGCAACAATTTTATAGACAATATCTAACAAACAGATTGCTCTTTTATTTCTTAATAATTTTTGGTTTCCCTTTTTAGGAATCATTGTGATGACCCCTCTTCGTTGCGTAACGAAGAATTGACCCCTCTCTTTGGCCTGTGTGATATAGTTTAAGACTATGGTTTCCAAGTCCTGCCAGAAGTACTGAAAAAATTCTTTCGAGAAGCCCGAGACTGAGGGGGATTTGTTATTCATCATGGCGTCGAGAGCCACCTTGCACTCAGCACCTGAAATAGGTTGTTCGCACATTGCTCTTTCTGCCTCAGTCAGGCACGGAAGCTCAGCTGACCCTAAAAGCCCCTACAAATAGAGCCTTGTTTATTGATTGAACAATCTTGGCTGGTTGAATATACTTGTTGAAAAAAGGTCCTACAATAGGCCAAAAATGCTTTTATTTCCGGTTATAAATTCACCGCTTTCCGTTTCCAGGACGTTAATATCCTTCTTCGCAGCTCGGCTCCTGTTTAAATTTAAGAAATATCGAGTTGGTCTCTCCCCCGTCCTCAATCCACCGAGCACCACTATAAACCATTGCTCGCCTTCCTTTCTCTATCTCAATGTTGTTTACAACATCCTTCAATTCTCGATATTGGTGCAGAAGATCTTCACTAGGATTGGTAGCAATTTCGGCTTCACATTTCTGTAAAGTGAGCAAAAATTTTTCGTTTTCTTTTCGCTTTTTTATTCCAATTTCTTTCCATCTTTTGATGCTCATTACACGAATATTACTTGACAAAATTTCTAACGTTAAGCCCCAGTCAGAAGTCTGACAGTATATCCCATGTCCAGCCGTGGCCTTTACCATTTCTTCTTTAGCTAATTTGATGAAATCATTATCACGTAGGAGATCATTTTTGAAGCGAAAATAACCCCGGTCCCCGATCTGAAGAATAGATAGTGATGTCAGCGGTAACTAGACAGTGATCACTAAGGATGGATGGTTTTATTTCCGAGCTATTTATAACATGATTGGAGAGAAAGTAATGACCTGCAAAAATATAATCGATTCTAGACTGTTGTAAAAAGGTCATAGGGCGCTTCCAAGTGTACCGGATTAGCTCAGGATTTTTTCTTCGCCACAGATCAGACAGATTATGGTCTTCAATAATCCCAGTAAAGATCTTTGATGCTGTAGTAGGGTTAAAATTCCTGTTATTTGTTTCTCTTTTAGTCAAATGTATATTTAAGTCCCCGCAGATTAATAAATAACCTATCTCATTATCTGACATGGTTTCTATTTTATTTTTAAGCGACCTGAAAAATTTGATTTGTTCTCTGGGTTTGTTTTGAGTGGGTGCATACACCGCTACGAGCTTAATACAAAAATATTCAAAAGACAAATCTAAGATTAAGAGCCTACCATCCTGGTCTGCAAATGTGGGTGTAGCTACACATATTCCTTGCAATGATCTTGGTATAAGAACTGCCACTCCACATTCATTCCGGCTGTGACCATGAGCCATGAAAATTTGGCTGCCCCATTCCCTCTGCCAGCAGGAAACATCGCGTGGAACAGAATGGGTTTCTTGTAACACAGCTACGTGGTTTGGGTAATTAACGTGGAGAAATCGAAAGATGGCACGTCTTCTCACGACTGAACGTATTCCTCTGACATTGAAAGTCAAAATCTTAAAATCTGGCATCTTAATACATTAATGTTTTAATTCCCCGGATTTCACGTCAGACGCGTTGCCCTGACTGCAATGATCCAGTGCCATGTTACAGTACAGGATGCGTGGCATATGCAGACTAGCGCCACCTATCGGCGTCCGATGGAAATGAAATACTATCGTAACCAGTCTCGATGAAATTTTAAAGCAACGAAAAGGACGACCAAATCTGTAGTCGCGTTTTGACATTGATAAATGTACGATTTGCGCAACCGGTCTACACATCGACAAACTGATTTTTTCAGGCATTTCTTGTCTTAATTCTTCCCCACTCCTTTTCCGCCCTACCCCCCGGCCCCCAACACGAAACATTTTACGCCCTTGAATCGGAGGGCCAAGAATCTCCGATCCCTTCTCGCCGCTAGGCGCAGAACACGGCAGCGCTGACGTCTACAGTGATATCACACTCAAGATCGAAAGAGAAACAAAAGGAAACAAGAAACGTCAAAGCATATGGCAAAAAGTTACTACCGCTATACACGGCATGCTACAAATTTACCATGGTAACCAACGAAAGTTCTAAGACACACACTAACTGTCACTGATGACATTTAGCAGTTCACTATTTTGTTAACCTTCAGGCGCATTTCGGTATTATGTCCAGGTGATATCAGGTGATAAACACGTGATTCCTTGTGTTCTTACCCAAATACTTACAGATTCAAACACCACCGTGTGGCCGGGTCCTCCAGCGGCCGCCCCCGCGATCCACACAGACGCCCTCATCATGGGGATGACGGGACAGCCACGCCAGACACATCCAGGTGGAGATGGGCGACCGCCCAAGCACGGCGGGGCGGTGCCGTACTTGGTATACCTTTTCCCTCATTATGTTTACAACTTCTGTGAAAATTTTAAGGTTAGGTCATCTCAGGTCAGGTCACCAGTAAAGGTCAAGTGACCCGACCTCAAAAAAACTTTAAGATACCATAAGTCGGAGCAGGGTGAACTTATCCAATTGAAACTCATATCACATAGTGGCCCCACCGAGTTCTCTAACATATGTTCCGGTATTTTTGATATCGATGACCTAAGGTCAGGTACGAGGCATGACCTCTCCATTGGAAATACATAGGAAAAATGGCTTTTTACGGAATAACTCAGTAACGGATGGTGAAAGAGCATTTATTTTAGCTGCATTAGACTTGCCTGGGCTTTGCTGTTCTAATGATATGCATTTTATATAATTTGACCCTGACCTGACCTCAGGTCAGGTCAAATCTTTGATTTGACCTGGCAAGGTCAAATTATATATCATTCGATTTGGCTTGCTAAGAGGATTCATATAGTTCAGGTCGTTTTGCTCTATCTTTACTTGTTCAGATGTAATGCCCGAAAAACTGAATTTTACATGTTATCCCTATGACGGGCATGTTTTGACCTCTCGTGACCTTAAATGCGACCTGACAAAAAAATGGTACGAATGTTTTCGATGGAGAAGTGGATGGGCAGCCCAACGCCGTTAACCGTTTTTCGCTACCTACCGTGGTTCTCGAGATCTTAGGGGGGGCAGGTACACGCCCCCCCGTCAATGCGAGGGTGGCTCAGACCCCCGTCAATGCACGTGTTAAAAATAATCTAACCTAACCTAACCTAACCTAACCTAACCTAACCTAACCTGACCCTAACCTAGCCTAGCCTAGCCTAGCCTAGCCTAGCCTAGCCTAGCCTAGCCTAGCCTAGCCTAACCTAACCTAACCTAACCTAACCTAACCTAACCTAACCTAACCTAACCTAACCTAACCTAACCTAACCTAAACTAACCCAACCTAACCTAACCTAACCTACCCTAACCTAACCTAACCTAACCTAACCTGACCTAACCTAACCTAACCTAGCCTAGCCTAGCCTAGCCTAGCCTAGCCTAGCCTAACCTAACCTAACCTAACCTAGCCTAGCCTAGCCTAGCCTAGCCTAGCCTAGCCTAACCTAATACGCGCATTGACGGGGGAATTGGCACCCGCCCCCCCTCGGGTTTTTCGGAGACAGCAGAAAAACGGCGGCGCGTAGCGCCGCCGTACTTGGTATACCTTTTCCCTCATCATTTTTACAACTTCTGTGAAAAATTTTAAGGTTAGGTCATCTCAGGTATGGTCACCAGTACAGGTCAAGTGACCCGACCTCAAAAAAAGTTTAAGATAGCATAAGTCGGAGCAGGGTGAACTTATCCGATTGAAACTCGTATCACTTTAATGGCCCTACCGAGTTCTCTAACAGATGTTCCGTTATTTTTAATATCAATGACCTAAGGTCAGGTACGAGGCATGACCTCTCCATTGGAAATACATGGAAAAAATGGTTTTTACGGAATAACTCAGTAACGGATGGTGATAGAGCATTTGTTTTAGCTGCATTAGATTCGCCTGGGCTTTGCAGTTCTAATGATATGCATTTTATATAATTTGACCCTGACCTGTCCTCAGGTCAGGTCAAATCCTTGATTTGACCTAGCAAAGTCAAATTATATATCATTCGATTCGGCTTCCTAAGAGGATTCATATAGTTCAAGTCGTTTTGCTCTATCTTTACTTGTTCAGATGTAATGCCCGAAAAACTGAATTTTACATGTTATCCCTATGACGGGCATGTTTTGACCTCTCGTGACATTAAATGTGACCTGACAA